>QXEO01000217.1:0-1200000 GCA_007115705.1 Dactylis glomerata
ATGCACTAATAACAAGTAACATGTGCATGAGAAGCTACAAGATTGTAATATGCATAAATGATATGAGAGAATGGTATCCCACTTGCCTTTATTTGTAGAGCAAAACATAAATGCTGAGGCACCTCTGAAGTCCAAGGGAAGACTAGAAGTAGAAATATCAAAGATACAAGCATCAAAGTTATACCACAATTAACCATGTTCTGGGACAAGCACATTACACTAAGAATAACAGCTATGCTCTCAAGAAGTGCTTAAAAGTTAGAAGGTGATGACTCAACGTAAAAGTAAACGAATGGCCCTTCGCAGAGGGAAGCAGTGATTTAACATGTGCTAGAGCTTTTCATTTGTAAAACAGAGATAAAAATTTCTTTTGAGAGGTGGTTGTTCTATGTCAACGACTAGCAATGGGGACTTACTATCTTCCATAATAAACAAGTGAGAGCGGTTCCGAGTTCTTTGAAATTTGGCACATTGGTGCTCTTTTATAAAGCTTTGGCACTCCTCCCCACCTTTTTCCTTTCTCAAACCATGGCTAACCGATTCCATCGGGTGCCCACCAACTTTCACAATCCTTTGGAGGAGTGCCTTTTTTCTTTCTTTTAGAATTAAGATTATAATGGTCTGACCAGCTCCCTTGCAAAATTAATGACGAGCAGATGAAGCTGCCTAGTCGAGGGGTACTTAATTTAATATGGAAGATAGCAATTCCGACCACTACGTCCCCATGAGCTAAAAACAGTGGCACAAAATGAGAAGTAGTTGAAAGTTTTGAAAGGTAGCACATGAAAATTTACTTGGAATGGCTTACAAATACCATGCATAGGAATTTATAGTGGACTCTTTGGAAGACTTGGTTTAGGTAAATGGATGCACGAGTAGAGCTCATACTCCATACAAGTGAAGGCTAGCAAAAGACTGGGAAGCGACAATCGAGAGAGCAATAACTGTCATAATCATGCTTGCGACAAAACAAAATTAATATAGGCATAAAAATGATACAAGAACTCTGAGGAAATTTAGATCATCGAGGCTTAATTGACTTTTTGTTCAGTCATATGCATGCTTGAGCATGTGCCAAGTCGATTCAAATGAAGCTTTCAGAGGTGGATACCACAATATCATACCATACTATGAATAAAACAATGCATGCAAGCGTCTACATGACATGCTACAGGCTAATAGTAAATTGAAACTAATCATATGAGAGCAAGAACTACAAAGCATCCATTAGATGACATATACCTTACATGAACTGACTAAGCATGTCCACATAGATGAGTATATGTACAAAAATGAAAACAAATAGAGTTCATACCAGCCTCTTACCACAATTCGGATTGTCATATGTCGTCATTATTGCTCTTCACTTGTGTGGCTTGAATAATATAAAGTGAATACCAAGCTCCAATGGAGTAAAAGGAGACTGAACTCTGCAACAAACTTTACAAAACCAAAGAAGAACAACAAATATTTTTGGAGTTTTCGATTTTTGAAACACAAGCGGAAGGAAATAACAAACAAAGCAAAATATTTTTGGATTTTTCAAATAGAAAACCGAAAATAGCAAGTAAAGCAAACCAAAGGTGGAAAAACTAAAGAACCAAATAGAGAGAAACAACAGAAATATTTTTGGTCTTTTTGTGTTTTGGAAGCAATGAAAACAAGAACGAGAACAGTTAAGAAAGCGAAACATGAATATACAAAGGTCCGACCGAATATGAGATGTAGATGAGTGAATTGTCGGCGTACCTCCCCCAAGCTTAGGCTTTTGGCCTAAGTGGAGATCAATGCCAGCTCTGGTAGCTGCTCCAAGCCGGTGGGTCATCATAGGTGTAATCGTACCCCGGTTCTCGCGAAGATGAAGCTGATGGCGCATAATCATAATAAGGCTGCTCGTATGGGAAATTCATAGTGTTGGAGGGTTGTCCCGACTCCTCGGCGCCTTCTTCATCGTGCACAGGCGGCGGGTGCTCCCCTATGTACGCGTCAAGCTCATCTTCAGTAAGCGACCATCCATTCCTGCGATCAAGGTTAAACAAAAGAGGTGCAGGCAAACGGATTGATCGTTCAGTCTTTACTACCTTCCAGGTAGTCTTCTTGAAAAGGGTTAGCTCAAATGTTAAATTAATCAAACTGGCAGGAGGAGAAATAAACTTATGTTGAACCATAGCATCAAGGCCAAGTTTCTCCTCGGGGAACTGAAAATCTCTAAAATGAGGCAAAACACCATGAAAAGCTAACATGCGTGAAGCTATAAGCCCCCCACAGATTCCCCCTTTCTCACGATTAATATCAAGACGGAAAGCTATTAAGGCACCCAAATTGTAAGTTCTATCGCGCCTTAAAGCAGCAGCAATGAAAGCTAGATCATGGAGAGACAATTTACTTGCAGCTTTCCTAGCAAGAACACATTTGGTAATGAAGAAGGCGAAATATCGAATGGATGGGAAATGAATGTTTCGAATTTTACCACCCTCTCCTGTGAAGCTTCTTCCTTGACAAATCTCCTCGTATAGTTCTAACAATTGCCTTGGTTGTCCCCTTATCTTCTCGAGCGAACTCCACTGTGGCACTCTAATAGCTGTACAGAAAACATCCAGAGGCAAGTCCACAGATTTGTTATAAATTTTATAATGAAATCCTGCACCACAGACATTGTTAGTTTAACATATTGGGGAGGTTCACCCTCAACAAAATATTCTAATCCTGCATTAGAAAGCAAGGCTTGAAAATCCTGCAGAAATCCAGCAGCACTCAAGAATGCTGAGCATGGATAGTGTGAGGGGAAAACCTTCTCTTCACGATGAACTTTCATAACATCTTGCACTTCTAGTTCATGTTGAGAGAGTTGATACACATTCTCCTCCATTTCTGAATTTTTTCAACAAACTCATAAAAAGTGATTTAAAGACAAGCAAGTGTAGGAAACTACTATAGAGGGTCACTAGAGAGTTATCATGCATCAAAATAATCTTTCTAAACAATAGAACAAGCATGCATACTCATTTATACTGTCACCTACAATGCTAAAATACTCAAGAAATACTTTACCAAAAGAAAATCTACTTGGACAAGTGGAGGAGTCACATACCGGAGAGCAAATGATCCAAGTTTCAGCAAAAATGTTGGGCTGAACAAGGAGATCGAGAAATCCAGGTGAAGAACAGCAAGAACTCGAGTTTGGGCAAATGGGGCGGTGTTTTTCGGGAGAGAGAAAGAGCAGGGGAAGAAGAGATGAGTGAGTGGCCTGGTGGGGCCCCCTCACACATGGGTGGCGCGGCCAGGGCTGGGCCGCACCACCTGTGTGTGAGGTGGTGTGGCTGCCCCACCTGGTGCCTCCCAGGTGTCTCTCTACCCCATTTTTGACATAAAAATTTATAAAGAATTTTCTGGAATTTTTCGAGAAACTTTATTTTCGAGGATTTTTCAGAAATTGGTATATCGATAAAACTCAGGCAAAACGAGGATGAAAAGATTTCAAGCGAATCAAAACTAAGCATGCAACAGCTCTGAGATACTCTTAATCATGCAACTAAACTGAAGGAATAAAATTTGATGAAAGTAAATACAAGTGAGGTGGAGTGGATGCGGTGAAAACGAAGTTTCGTTCATATAAATTCACTTTGCTAACAAGGTTGATCAAGTCTTGTTACCAAACTAACTTTATATGAGGCAAAACTTTGCCTATCACTTAATGCTTATGTTACCTCAACTTTGATAGGTATAGTCCCAACCATAACAATTTGACATTCTTCCTTGGGCTTTCGCTCTGAACAAATAATTTGGCCAACTTTGATGGTCTCAACATGCTTGATTGTATTTAGAGCATTCCTCCTATCAATCTTCTTGGGAAAATAAACTGTATATTCTTTGTCATTAACATTAAAAGTGACTTTTCCTTGATTGCAATTAATAACAGCACCTGCAGTGTTTAGAAAAGGTCTCCCAAGAATAATAGACATATTATTATCTTCAGGCATTTCCAACACAACAAAATCAGTTAATATTAAACAGCTGTTAGCAACTTGAACAGGAACATTCTCACATATACCAATAGGAATAGTAGTAGACTTATCAGCCATCTGCAAGGATATATCAGTTGAAACCAATTTTTCTAGATCAAGTCTCTTATAAAGAGAAAAAGGCATGACACTAACTCCAGCTCCCAAATCACATAAAGCAGTTCTAACATAGTTATTTTTAATGGAGCAAGAAATAGTTGGTATACCTGGATCTCCAAGCTTCTCTGGAACTTTACCATCAAAAGAATAGTTAGCAAGTAAAGTGGAAATTTCCTCACTAGGAATTTTCCTTTTGTTAGTGACAATATCTTTCATATACTTTGCATAAGGAGGCATTCTAATAGCATCAGTCAAAGGAATTTGCAAAAATAAAGGTCTCATCCATTCACAAAACCTGTTGTAGTGTTCTTCTTCTTTGGACTTGTGTTTCTTACTAGGAAAAGGCATTGGCTTCTGTACCCAAGGTTCCCTTTCCTTACCATGCTTGTTGGCAATGAAGTCTTCTTTGGTGTACTTTACATTTTTATCACTCTTTTCCGGTTCTTCTTCAACTTCTTCTTTATCTTCTTCTTTATTGGAAGCATTTCCTGGTTCAGTTTCAGCATCAAAAATAGAAACACTGTTAGGATCTTTACCTGCATCAGAGGATTCTGTAGTTGTTTTATGCTTCTTCTTCTTCTTGGGAGGAATATCATCGCTTGAAGTGCGTTGAGAATCTTGCTCAACCCTCTTAGGATGTCCTTCAGGATATAATGGGTCTTGAGTAGCAGCACCACTTCTCGTGCGTATTTCACATGCTTGCTTCTCTCTTGCAGCATTAACTAGCAGATCTTGCTGTACTTTGGTAAGCTGATCAATTTGTGTTTGAATCATTTGAAAATGTTTAGCAAGTATCTTCACATCATTGGCGGTTCTCTCCACAATATCATGCATCTTGTTAATAACTCTAGAATTCTCCAACAGATGATTATGCACCATTCTATTAAAATTTTCTTGCTTAACAATAAAATTATAAAACTCATCTAAGCATTGATCAGGAGGTTTAGTGTAAGGAATATCTCTTTCATCAAAGCGTTGGAGAGAGTGTACCTCAATAGTAGATGAGTGAGGGATTGGCTTACATAATTCTTCAATAGGAGGTAAATTCTTCACATCTTCGGCCTTAATACCTTTCTCCTCAAGAGATTTCTTAGCCTCCTTCATAACTTCATCATTTAATTCAATCATCCCTCTCTTCTTCGGCGTAGGTTCTGTAGATCGCGCAGGAGTTGGTGCTGGTGTTGGCTCAACTAAGGCCCAATCATCATGATTCCGGCTTATTTTAGCCATTAACTCCTCTGCTTCAGCCGGAGTTCTTTCCCTGAAAACACAACTAGCACAACTATCCAAATATGACTTAGATTCATCCGTTAGTCCATTATAAAATATATCAAGGAGTTCATTTTTAGGCAATGGTTCTTTAGGCAAAGCTCTAATTAAAGAACAAAACCTTGTCCAAGATTCAGGCAATTTCTCTCCTTTTCCCTGTTCAAAATCAAAGATTTTCTGCACAGCAGCATGTTGAGCACTAGCGGGAAAATATTTCTGAAAGAAAGCATTAACCAAAGCAATAGGACTAGTAAGAGATCCAGGAGACAAGCTATTAAACCAAAATTTAGCAGCATCTTTCAACGAGAAAGGAAAAATCTTAGCAACAAAGTAAGTGCGGAGCTTAATATCATCAGAAAACAAATTACTCAAAGTAGAAAGCTCATTCATGTGCTCCATAGCACTCTCATCTTTAGTACCACAAAAGGGAGTTTTCTCAACAATAGATATGTAAGATAAATCCAAAGAGAAATCATAATCCTTGTCTCTAATATTTATAGGAGAAGCAGCAAACTTAGGATCAGGAGACAAATTATATCTAACAGAACGTCTAGCAAGAAGCTCTTTAACATTACCTGCATCACGAGCAGCATGTGCTTCTGCAATAAAATCATCATTAAGCTCAATATAAGCATCATCATCATAATCATCACCAGGACATTCCCTAGACTCAGGTGAACTAACAGGTGTAACAGTGGTGTTTCCCAACTTAGCTCTAGCAATAGTAGCCTCTAAAAAGGAACCTAGTGAACCTCTCTCATCAAGCACAGTAGAAGCATCATCTAAATTATCAGTGGTACTTTCAATCTCAGCAGAAGTAGTAGCAGTAACGTGTGGGTGTGGTGGTGTAAGCAACTTACTCATAACAGATGGCAAATCAAGAGCAACAGAGGTGTTGAGAGTCGTACCTCTTCTTGTAGTGGATGGCAATATAGGAACTTTTCCATCACGAGGTTTACCCATGATGAAAGGATTGCAGTGAACAATATGAATACCAAGTGAACTTACAAATAAAGCTATGGTCCCCGGCAACGGCGCCAGAAAATAGTCTTGATGACCCACAAGTATAGGGGATCGCAACAGTCTTCGAGGGAAGTATTACCCAAATTTATTGATTCGACACAAGGCGAGCCAAAGAATATATGTAAGCCTTAACAGATGAGTTGTCAATTCAGCTGCACCTGGAAACAGTCTTACTCGCAGTGGTTTATCAGTAGCAACAGTTTTATAGCAGTGACAGCAGGAAAACAGTAACAGCAGTAGTAAAATAGCAGCAGTAATAGTAACGGTTGTAAACAGTAGGAACAAATACTGTAGGCATAGGGATGGATAACGGGCGTTGCATGGATAAGATAATTCATGAAATCAATGAGATACGGGCATTGCAGATAAATAATGATAAAGCATCCTAGTACAAACAATCATAGGCATGTGTTCCGTATATAGTCGTACGTGCTCACAAGGAGAAACTTGCACGACATCTTTTGTCCTACCAGCCTGTTGCAGCAGGGCCTAAAGGGAAACTACTGGTAATTAAGGTACTCCTTTTAATAAAGTACCGGAGCAAAGCATTAGCACTCGGTGAACACATGTGATCCTCACATCATAGCCATCCCCTCCGGTTATCCCAATTTCTGTCACTTTGGGGCCTCGGGTTCCGGACAACAATATGTGTATACAACTTGTAGGTAAGACCATAAACAACAAGTATCATCATAGAAATAATAACATGTTCAGATCTGAAATCATGGCACTCGGGCCCAAAGTGACAAGCATTAAGCACAACAAGTTGCAACAATGTCATAGGCACTAAATAAAGATACTAGGCACTATGCCCTATCAATCTCATATCAAATTACATGAACAATCTCATCCAATCCCTACCATCCCCTCACCTACAGCGGGGGAATTACTCACACATGGATGGGGGAGTCATGGATGGTCGATGGAGGAGCGTCGGTGGTGATGGTGATGAAGATCTCCTCCGAATCCCCGTCCCGGCAGGGTGCCAAAACGGAGTTTCTGGTTCCGAATTGCGGTTTCTGATGGCGGCGGCGTAGCGGAAGTCTATCTGGGAAAAACGCCGTCTCCCCGATCTTAAGTCGTCAGGGGGTATATGTACGCGAGACGGGGGGTCGACAGGGGGCCTGAGGCCACCTCACATAGGGGTGGCGCGGCCAGGGCTGGGCCGCGCCACCACCCTGTGACGGCTCCTCGAGCCACTTCTCCCTCCAGTCTTCTAGCTCCGTGGGTCTTCTAGTGAAATAGGATTTTTTATGATTTTACCCGAATTTTTACTGGAAGTTGAATTTCTGCACAAAAACGAGACACCAGAGCAATTCTGCTGAAAACAACGTTAGTCCGTGTTAGTTGTATCCAAAACACACAAATTAGAGGAGAAACAATAGCAAAAGTGTTCGGGAAAGTAGATACGTTTTGGACGTATCAATCGTCTGATGAGCCAAAGCGCCACATAGTTCTTTCAGGGAAAAGAAACATCGTGGGAGTAGATGACAAGACAGACATGTCAGTAGATTATAATAAGTTTCATGAAATTCCGCCCTTCAAAGTGAAAACTGACCCAAGCATCCTACTGAATGATGAAGATTCTCCATGGCTACGACCCAGAAGAAAACAGAAATAATAGATAGGAATGTTGGTGCAATAATGTAATAATGTATTAAACCTTTTATGTAATGCATGTATGAAATGTACTAAACCTTTATTTAAGGAGCATGCATGTATGACAACCTTTATTTAAGCCGTCGGCAGGATAAGGACGCATGGGTAACCTTTAGTCCCGGCTGGTGGGCGCAACCGAGACTAAAGCTGTCGGTAGGATAAGGATGCATGGGTGGATGCACTGCTCGATGAGATAAAGCATGTAGCGCACGACGCCCCTGTCGGAGGAACAAGACAAAAGTAGAAGCGGCGCCGTGCCTATAAAAGGAGCATCGATACGCCATGGCAAGCACAGCTCAAAGGCAGGGAGAGTTTTATCCCCATGGATGGAGGAAAGGGTTGGGAAATCTCCCGTGGTAGAGTTTCTCGAAGATATCGTTGGTGCTCATGCCCTACGGCATCTTCGGAAGCTCTGCCTCGGAAAAATTTCCCTGCAAGCCCGTGAAAGACTCCGTCTCCTCTAACAGTTATGGAGGAAAGGGTTGGGAAATCTCCCGTGGCGGAGCTTCTCGAAGATGTCGTTGGTGCTCACACCCTACGGCATCTTTGGAAGCTCTGCCTCGGAAAAATTTCCCTGCAAGCCCATGAAAGATTCCATCTCCTCTAACAGTTATGGAGGAAAGGGTTGGGAAATCTCCCGTGGCAGAGTTTTTTGAAGATGTCGTTGGTGCTCACGCCCTACGGCATCTTCGGAAGCTCTGCCTCAGAAAAATTTCCCTGCAAGCCCGTGAAAGACTCCATCTCCTCTAACAGTTATGGAGGAAAGGGTTGGGAATTAGTTATTAAATTTCAAACACTTTTCATTTTCACAGTTTTGTCAAATTCTAAACTATACAGAAGTTATTCAATTCAAATTTCAAATAAAATAGTTTTGGAATGAAATCTAAAAAAATTCAGAATTGGCGCGCATTTATTGCACCTTTAGTCCCGGCTGGAGCCACCAGCCGGGACTAAGGGGGGGGGGGCTCGGGCGGGAACTAGAACTGCCCCCAAAACCCTTTAGTCCCGGCTCGGGGCTTCAACCGGGACTAAAGGCCCCCCTTTAGTCCCGGTTGAAGCCCCGAGCCGGGACTAAAGGGGGGGGGGGGTATATAAGCCCTCCCTTCTTCCCCAACACTTCGCCATTCTGCAGATCGACGCGCGCGAGGAGAGGGTTCTCTGCAACGTTGCGGTCGCCCTCTCGATTGCCGCCGCCGTCGCCGCTCCGGCCACTCCCCGCCGCCGCGCCGGCCCCGGCCACTCCCCGCCGCCACGCGCGCCCGCCCGTCCACTCCCGCCGCCGCGCGCGCCCGCCCCGGCGCCACTCCCCGCCGCCGCGCCTGCCCCGGCCGGCTCACCGCCTGAGCTCGCCGCCGGCCTACCGACGCCCCCCTTTAGGTAATTAGAAAAAATATAATTATATATATTTAGTTAGTGTTAGAATTTAGGGTTAGGGTAGTTTGCAAATAGAAATAGAATTTTTGTTAAGTTAGATTTTTTGTTAGTGTTAGAATTTAGCTAGTTAGATTTTTTGTTAGTGTTAGAATTTAGGGTTAGGGTAGTTTGCAAATAAAAATATAATTATATATATTTAGTTAGTGTTAGAATTTAGCTAGTTAGATTTTTTGTTAAGTTATATTTTTTGTTAGTGTTAGAATCTAGCATCATAAATTGTTAGTATTTTTTTGTAGTTAGTTTATTATATTATTAGTTTATTTGTTAGCTAGCTAGTTAGATTTTTTGTTAAGTTAGATTTTTTGTTAGATATTAAGTTTTTTTAGTTAGTTTTTTTGTAAGTATTTTGTTAATACATTTTTGCAAATAGAAATAGAATTATTTTGTTAGGGTAGTTTTAGTATTATTAAAAAAGAATAATAATCTAGCATCATAAATTGTTAGTACTTTTTAGTTTGTTAGTTTATTAGTTAATCAAATATCTGTATTGTTCCATATAGCGCCATAATTGAAATATAAATGTCGGTATTTTGCAGAAAAACTATGGATCCACATAGCAGGAACCTAGAAGAGGAAGAACTTCTCGAGGATATAATCAACGACACCCCCGACGTTGAACCAGCTGAATCTCTGTCGTCGTAACTGAACCCCTCCGGAGATGGAATGGAGGTCGACCGACATGAAGATGAAGCCGACGGAGCAGGCGATAGCTCCGATGACGGAGAAGGTGATAGCTCCGTTGATGGAGAAGCCGGTGGAGAAATAACGATGTCCAGCAAGGTATACATATGAAGTTCGGCAATCACTTGTAATATGTGAAAAATATTGGAGATAGCTCTATATTGTATACATATACATTAATTTGACGAATGTTTCTCCCTCTTAGGCCTCCACATCGAGCAAAGCTACGAAACGAGGCTCGACCAAAAAGTTGGATGCACGGACGAATTACACCTTTGAGGTGATATTGCCTACGGGCGAACCCAAGCTTCCTAAGAATGCTGCTGACACATTCAAGAAGCAATGCGGAGTTCTCGTTAGGGATCACGTCCCGATCAGCGTTCGGGAGTGGAACAAACGCAAAGGGGCAGCCGATAGTGACTATGTCACCGAAAGGTACAAAGATAGTCTTTGGAATGATCTCATGGCACATTTCAACCTGCCAGAATGTGAGAATGAAGACGCCGCAAAAAAACTGAGGGCCAAAGTCAAGCAGTGGACTCTAAAGAAGATGGCCGAACTGTTCCGTAGCTGGAAGAAAAAACTATGGAAAAACTATCTGAAGAAAAAGAAAGTGCCAGTATTCGAGGGGTATCTAGCCAAGCAGGCGAATCACTGGAAGGCATTTCAGGTGTACAAGCAGTCAGAAGATGGCAAGGCATTATCAGAAACGAACAAGAAAAATGCTGACAAGAATAAATATCACCACACGCTGGGGCCAGGGGGCTTTGAGACTGCCATCCCAAAGTGGGATAAGAAAGAGCAAGATATGCTAGCTAAAGGGATCATACCTGAACCCATCCGTGATGAGTGGGAATTGAGAGCAAGAAGTTGGTTCCTTGCGCATGGTGGTTCGTACGACGAAGAAACAGGGGACCTTATCTGCAGTGACGGTCTTAGGATACCCAGGGAGAATTGGAAAAAGATAGTGAAAGAAATTAAATTGGGAAAAAGACAGTTCACTCCAGATAGAGAGAAAGATTTGCTCACACTGGTCCTCGGCAATGACGAACATGGAGGACGAACGCGAGGCTTCGGTCCTTCTTACCCGTGGTGGCTTGGGTTTGCCAGAGACCAAGACACTTACAGAAGCCGAGCGAGAGCAAAGAAGCGACAGCAGGATGAGGAAAATGACAAGTTCAACCAGTTGCTTGCCAGGCTTAACGAGCAACAGCAGCAGATTGACGAGCTTAGAGGAGTAGTGCGCCAGGAAGATCTTGCACTCGATATTACCGGCGCCCCATCTAAGCGGAAAAACAGCGTGGCTGAATCTGAGGCCCCGATCGACGATGCACGAAGAATGATAGAGGGTGGTCCCGGCTACCCCGTGGATGGAATCAAGGAGTCAACATCATGTGAACTCCATCAGAGAATCAAGAGCATATCCATGAAGGTGGCCGTCGGACAAGCTTTACCTTCTGGCCCTGATGTACGCTGGCATGGCCGTGAGATTCCAGCTGGCTATGCTAAAGTCGGGGTGGATGAAATCGTGTCAGGATTTCATGATATGGAGCTCGACATAGCTGCACCCGAAGATGAGAGGACACTCGGAGAAGTACTGGGTGGAGTCATCCTATGGGACAAGAACTACATCAAGCTTCCAGGCTCGGCCCCAAGGACAACACCGCCTCTGAGTCATCGCAGGTCACCTACACCTTCATCACCTCCAAGCCCTCCACATGACGACGGCCACCACAACACGAGTCCATCTCGATCACCGCCGCCGGACTTGGGTCGGCCGTCTCCGCCGCCGCCCGCTAAGGATACTAAGCAGAAGCGTGCCAGCAAGAACGCTCCGTCGATGAGTTCTAAGCGACGGAGCTCCCCAAAGCGCAAACTGTCACCTCTCCCAAAGGTACCTCATGATAATCTTCCCATCAGACCTTATGATCGTACCGATGAGGAAAATGCCAGGATAGCAAAGGAACATTATGATGCGCAGATGAAAAAGAAGGAACCCGAGCCCCGACCAGAATACACCGAGAAGCAAATAGCATATAGAAAATATTTACTGACCCTTCCATCACAGTATGACTTGCACCATAAGCCTGACGACTATACACGCACATTGCAGAAGGAAGGGAAAAAGAGCAGATCATGTGCAAGTACAAGTGGGAGCAAACCAAGTTCAACTACAAGCAAAAAAAGATCAGACGTTCCTCAGCTTGGACAATAGGCTAAACAGTCGATCCCACCCCTCAGGGTGTTACCCGAGAATGTTCCCTCTCTGGTGTAGGGGCAAGATTTGGAATTAGCAGCGAAGTGGGCGGCTGAATGGGGTATAAGTGTTGAAGATGTTCTGGCTTCCCAAGACGAGAGGTTACCCAAGGCTATGGTAGCCCCTAAGCCGCAGTTTGTCATGGGAGCGCCTTTGGTCAGCAAAGATAAGTTTGATGATCTCCCAACAAATATGCGTTACTTGCATACATGGTACTTAAGTGAAGCAAAGAATGGGAGAACGATGATCGTGGCGCGTGTCCCATGGGAGTACTATGGCCGCCCCAAAGACATCCATATCGACTTTGATGAACTCTTCCAGATGTACAATGGCGACGCCCTCGACAAATCTCTTATGAGTTGCTATTGTCTGTAAATTCAATTCGTTGTCTACATATAACTTGTTCAGTTATTTCAATTCATTGTCTACATATAACTTGTTCCGTTCTGACTTGTACTCTATTATGCAGAATGAAGATTCTGGAATGTAAAAGTAGGAACATCCTAAATATTGGGTTTATTGACCCAGATAAAATACATATAAAGACGCTAACTGATAAGCCTAAGGAGATGGAGGAAAACCTTCTAAGGTTTCTAACAGATCAAAATTTCTGTGACCACATACTGTTTCCATACAACTTCAGGTGAGGGTCTTACTCTGTTGTGTCCATTCACTTATAAGTGTAATTGATAAGTTACTGATATATATATATATACATGTGCAGCTACCACTGGATTCTGTTGGATATTCAAATTGATAAGGGAAGAGTTGATGCCTTCGACCCATTATCGAGACCCTTGGAACAGTTCCAAAGCCTGCAGGACATGCTTCAAGGGTAATTTCAATCATTCTTGCGCTCTATCGGTCTCTTTCGATGATTTTCTGATATATCAATTAATGAAAAACTTAGCAAATCATTTTCCTTGTCGGGCAAGGTTTGGAAGCGGTTCAAGTGCGTGACTGACGGTATCGAGCTTGAGAAGCTAACCTTTAGAGCGGCTCAGATAAGTAGTAGTATGATATACTTCTATTTTCAATACATTTATGATGCTAGATTATTATTTTGATTATATTCTATTCTCGTAAAGTGCGACCAGCAGCCACGGGGGATGCATCTATGTGGATACTACGTTTGCGAGTCCATTCGCATGTTTACCTCTGAGCACAAGGATTACAGATATGACGTAAGCAATAAACATTCACACCTCTATTTTACCCGTCATTCTTTGTTATCATGATTGACATTCATATTCATCTCCTCTTCTTATATAGTGCACGGCCATGCGGGAGAAGTACCTACCAGAGCAACGCGCGATTGCTGTTGCAGAGGAGCTAGCGACCTTTCTGCTGACAGAAGTTATAGACGACAAAGGACGATTTAGTGTAGCTAGGGGCCATTACTGATGTTGGTCCATGTAATCGAATAGACGGGCTCTAGTCCCGATAATTCTGATCTCCATATAATTGTATATATATGCTCGCTTGTAAGATAAGTTAATCTTATATATATGCATAAACATGTATATTTAGAATTATACGAAAACTAATTCCCGAACACCAAACAAGGCACCAAACGAGGCATCACGTTAATCCCCTGAACACCTAAACCCTAAAATGCTAAAATAAACAAAATCTGCAGAAAATCTTTAGTCCCGGTCTGTGTTATGACCCGGGACTAAAGGGCCTGCCCTTGAGGGCTCTCCCAGGCGCCCACGTGGAGCTCCTTTAGTCCCGGCTTGAAACAGGGCCGGGATTAAAGGTTAGGCCTTTAGTCCCACCTGTTTGGTCCCGGTTGGGGAACCGGGACTAAAGCCCCTTACGGGCCGGGACTATAGGCCCTGTCCCCACTAGTGCTATGTCGAACACTGATATGTCGCTTGCCCTTCAAAATAGAATGGAAAATAATAGAATCATTTAATGATGGTGAAACCAGAGTTTGTTTCAATTAGAAGCAAGAAAAATGTGAAATATATCGTTTACTTATTTTTTTTCTATTTTGCCAGGATTATCAAAGATTTACATCCATATCAGATGGCAAATGCGCATGATGTTATCATTTTTTTTTGTGGGTGTAATTTATGGTTTTGTGATAGTACTCTCTCAGCCAAACAGGGTGCCTACCAATGTTCATGTTGTATTCTGCTATCACATGAATCCAGTCATTTTAATCTGTATGTGCCCTCCTTTTTTATAGATGGTATAAATGAAGGAGATGTGCCTAGAGATGCGTCTGTTACAGAATGATGATGGTGAAACCGAGAACATAGTTGATCCAGATAAGTTAAGAGCCTTTCACCTTCGAAAGTTCTCATGTCATTATTAATGTTCACATATTATAGAGGCAACTACTTATTTTCTCCTTCTAATTCGTGTTTCATTTTTTATCTATTAATGAGTAAATTTGGGAGAAACTGAAATAGTGTTAGTACAAAGTTGGGTTAGCATAAATTAGAGTTTTGATGACGTTCTATGTGATGTATTTATTACAAAAATATACTAAAACTTTAATATATATTGAAATTTTAGTATATTTGTGTAATAAATACATCAATATTTATTATTAGCTACAAAATAGAGTAACTAGACCGTGATGGTGCACGGGTTGATGACTAGTTCTTATAATCACGAATATCTTAAGATGGCTACATGAATCAACCACATAAAGAAGGCACAAGTAAACCAAGTAAACTATGCATCCGTAAGACGACTAGAATTAAGCCAACCACCCTAGCTGAATATAGCTCATACGACCACTATCAGCCGACTGCACCTAGTATTTAAATGTTTCCGCTGCTTCATAGGAAGTAGGTATGACCACATATAAATCGATCGAGCCATCCTGTGAATAACCTGTAACTTTTTTTTTGGTTTTTTTAACTCTATTAAAGACCACATAATTTCTGCAATTCCAAATCTCCCAAACTAATGCACAAAAATCCACATGGATTCCAGCTTTTGTGTCTTTATCAATCCCATTTAACCAATTCATGAATAATTTAGATATACTTGTTGGAGGTGGGATACTAAAAGCAAAATGAACCACCCTCCAAACTAAATGAGAAAAAGAACAATCAATTAACAGGTGATCGACATTTTTGTGCCCCCACAACACTACACGAAAAAGTCCTATCAGTGACAGGCGCGTATTCCACACTGCTGACTATCTAGGCGTTCGTCACCAGTATAGTGTCAATTGTAACCACAACCGCTGATAACCTGTCATTTGTAGTTCAAGCCGGTGACGACCGGTGATAGTTGCTCGATCTGACCAAAAATGGGTGGCTCATGAAAAATGGGTGGGCACGTCAGTCATGCTACTGATTTTACAAGAGAAAACTTGCTTCTCATTAGATCTAATGCATCGATGACCTGTGTGCGTAACATGTGTCCGTCAACTGTAGTGTTCGTGTGACATGCTTTCTTCAATGGAAAATGTCATTATTACCTTTCCGCTAATGAGCTACCTATGAGGTTCCTGTCATTAGGCTTCGGCTATGACACGCGGATTTTATGTGACGTCGTTAGTAGTGAAGGAAATATGCCCGAGAGACAACAATAAAATAGTTATTTTTCATCCTATAATTGTATTAGTTGGAAACGTTAATGCATGTGTGTCTACTACACAAACAAAGGATTTCTAGTAAAGCCTCACATTTAACTAGCTCATTGATTAACTGAAGATCAAGGTTTCCTAATCATGAATATTGGATGTTGTTAATAACAGGGTAAATTCATTAGAAGAATGATATGATGAACATACACATAAAGTATATATAGCAATACGATGACATCATTAAGTTTACATTACTGTATCAACCTTATACGGAGTAACCCTAATTCTCATACCATGAGATTATGTCAATCACTAACATTGAAGGAGTGATTTGATGATATCAAACGTCACACCGTAACAGGGTGACTATAAAGGTTGATTAGATCAAGAGTGGGATTTGTCCATCCAGATGATGGAGAGATATACTCTGAGCCCTCTTGGTGATATCACATTTACACGGCTTGCAAGCACGTGACTAGGTCACAGGAATGTCATATCACAGAATGAGTAGAGAGTACTTCTCGGTAACAAGATAAAACTAGGTATAGTTGATACCGATGATCGGATGTCGAAAGGATAAATATCGTGATACAAAAGGAATTGGGTATGATGTTTATGGTCCATGAGATCACAAGATTCATCATTGAGTAAGTAGGAGTCATTACGGATCTCCAGATCCTGCTGATGATTATTGATCGGAGATGTGTCTCGATCAAGTCCACGTTATTCACCAACTGTATGGTGACACACTTAAGGTTCGTTGATGCATTTGAGAT
The DNA here is from genome assembly GCA_007115705.1 of Dactylis glomerata. Taxonomy (NCBI): domain Eukaryota; kingdom Viridiplantae; phylum Streptophyta; class Magnoliopsida; order Poales; family Poaceae; genus Dactylis; species Dactylis glomerata. The sequence goes on from QXEO01000217.1 coordinate 16,774, forward strand.
GGTACAGAACACCAGATGAAATATTGGACAACACAGGGATTGTTTTGAGAAGTACCAGAAATGTTTCGGGAAAAATCACCAAAATTGTTTTGGGTGTAATATCAAAATAATGCAAAGGGTATTTAAATATTTGTTAATTAATATAATTAACAAATATATACAGAAATGGTAATTATTTTATTTAATGAGAGATTGCATTTAATTTTATGGAGACTTCACTTACTTAAATTGGACTTGAGTGGATATGAGGGAAGCCTCCACTCATATAATGAGGGGAGAGGTGGGGACACATCATGTGGCCGGCCACCCCTTGGGGGCTGCCCCCTCTCCTATATAAGGTGGGGTGGGAGCTCTCTCCTATAACCAGATTAAAGAAAGTGATCGAGAATTGGGGGTTCCATCCTAAATTCTACTTAGAGAATTAAATATTTTCTTACCTTTTATTGAATACTCATGGGAAATAAAATTAGCTTTATGCAAATAAACTTATAGCTATAGTACACTATATGAACTAAGCATATTCCCTTTTCTTTCCACTTATAATATGGTTTGCGATTATCTTCAAAGTACTCACGACATTTCCCTGACTATTAACTTGGCTAGACTTGAAGGAGAAATATTAAGAAGGAATGATTCTTTGATAGCTTAGGGTATTAGGCTTGTTTCCTATAGTCAGCTTGCATGTGAGGTTAAAGCATGACAATATGGATCCGAAGTGATATTCAGCTGCATATTGATGTAGTGTAAAGCTTGGTCCGTACGACCACCTTTGTAAACCTATTATTTATTATATATTAATTGGTTGTGACTATCATATCAACTGTGTTATGTTCCACGACACTTGTATCTTAGGATCGTGGCAGAGTAAATAATAGTGTTCTTGAAATGTAAAAATTTGGGGATGCCGCAAGTTACAAATGTGATAACGATGATTAACTGGAAAACGAGTCCATGGTCGCCCTTGACCATTGGATGTTGTCGAAATGGTATCTGCTAGCCTGGGTTGTTGGATCATGTCGTATCGCTCCCTGATGGAAAATTCTTTAGCAATATTGCCATAGAAGGATCCTGACATCCCATCGGCTGCCACTGGATTAACTTCCTTCTGATTCTACCAGTCGCTTGCACCACTACCGTGAGGATGAATCTCCGATAAAGCGACGACCAAGCGTTGCTTCCTTCTTTCCGGCGCATCGGTGTCCTACAATTCCAGGTCTAGCGCCCTGTAATTCGAGCAAGTGGATTTACGCGAACCCGGACCAGAATTTCCAGGTTCCCGAAATCCCGAGTTGCCTGGTTTCATACTTTTTTGGAGAATTTCGGGTGTCACTTTTTAAAATCCAATTTTTTATTACCTGGCCCTAAATTTTCGGGTACCCGAACGCCTAGCCTGACTTACTAATTAATATATCATTGCACTAAAATGCTTGCACACTTACGCTGAATCCAGTATACATGGGGAATATACCAAGAGGTCTTGGTCTGAATAATGGAGTTGCAAGATGAATTTATGATGAGCTGAGCGCTGCAAAATTGTATAGCCATTATACTCCCTTTGTTTAACACTATTAGAGTGATATGCAGTTTAAAAGAAAGTTTGACCATATAACTTTTATGACATATAATTTATTTTTGTTGACCAAATTTATGGTTAAAGTTTCTTTTAAACTACAGATTACTCTAATAATTAATCTTGATGGGAGGGTGTATATTATTAGTGGTTACTTAATAAATAAAGTGAACACCAAACTGAAAAAACCAACAACTTCTGCACGGAAATAAAAGCTTACTTAGTGCGATTTGATTTCCAACCATAGTTTGGTATAAAGTTTATGGTTACGATTACATGTGGCGACTCACGATACAACATTGAACATGTAGAAGTATGTACCGACAGCATTATTCATTTTTAAAGTGGGACGATCAAATATTTGTTAAAGCATCGAAGCTGCATCCTTAATGTTCCTGAAGGAGTCGGCAAAGTCGTCCAGAAGTTGACTATAATCCGGAAATACTTCCTCCGACCGATAGAATTACCTTAATAGTGTTACCGTAACTCTGGTAGTGCACAATCAAAGCCTGCAAAACAAATCTTATTTTAGTTACTAGTCATTAACCCGCGCTCCAGCACGGTCTAGAAATTTAGGAAACTTCATACATAGAAAGTAATAGAATTTTCTATTACATAATGTGTTTTAGAACTATACTATATTTATCTAGTATTATAATAACATAATGTATTTTTTACGTATATATCGATATAAAAAATGTTAAACTATTTGTTTGGTAGATCCAATCACTTGCGAAAACAATAATTTACTGATAACTGTAGTACGTACTACATACTTTTCGAATATACACAGGGACACACATACACTGCATTGTAAATTTAGGGTGAACTTCTCCAAAAATAGTTCAAGGAGGAAATATTCACTCTGCAATAAAGAGAGGAAGCCACGCGAAGTGTAATAATTTCTGGTAGACATCAGGGTTTTTGTCCAATAAACATAGTCGTTGCTACATTGTCTCCATAAATTAGTGGTCTCGTATTATTTTTTGTACATTGTAATTTATAAATCCACGGTAATCCTAGAAATTTCTATACAGGTCAACCTAAGTTGATTTTTGCCATACATAGTAGGTTATTATTTGTGAAATACATAATTTGTATCTTTTATCATCTATTACAAATTAAACTCCTAGAGAGAGTTCGACTATGGACTACAAAACATGTTGAGAATAAAAAAAAGGCAGTCTAGGAACAACCACACAACATTGAACCCTCTATATTAAAGTTTAAATAGGAAATTGTCGGAAATGTAATTTTGATCTGGGGTGCATATGCTCCCTTTATCTAAAAAAGATATTTTAAAATGTGAAAAAATTCTGAACTAAAATTTTACGCGTTGATCTCGATATTCCATGTGCGTATGACAAAGTTTCGTGGCAAATCGATATTTTAATTCTCTGTGTAAAAAAGACAAAAACATGTAAAGCGGAAACCCTTATTTTAGCATGAAATTTTATCCTTTTTACGTATTTTACACGAAAAGTCGGTTTTTCGTGAAACAACCTAGATGACATATAGGTTGTGAAAACTTCACACCACTTATTTTTTGATTTTTTTTATAATTTTAAAATATGTTTAAACTGCATTTGAAATAAAAGGTGCATATGCACCCTAGAGCCAAAACACCTTTCTCGAAAATTGTTCCTTTTTAAAATCTATTGCAACCCATGAAGAGGTGGCACGGAGAGATGAAGATGCCAACGGCAGGGATTACTCGATGATGCGCTCGTAGGAGATGGCGGCAAAGTAGAGGAGTTTACAGGGAGATGCATTTTTCAGCCGCGGGAACATTTTCTGCCTTGTAAATCTAGCAGGACGGGTACTAAGGAAGCGAGTGCGGATGCCGTAAGATAAGAGTAAGGAGATTTTCAATAAGAAAAAAAAAATGAATGCGCACTGAGGATCATCTCGACAGGGTGCATATTTCACCATCAGAAAGAATACCTTTTTTTTTGGCCAAGAAATTTCATATATGCTCACTGCATGTATCTAGAATTACATAAATATAGCATATTCTATTTTAGTATTATTACTTGATTGAGATTTAGAGTAGTTGAATATTCTTGGTGAATTCCTTTAGAATTGAAACTGTGGAAACTGAATTAGTATTTAACGAAACACCTAGGTTGCACTGCCACTAGTAAAACAAATAAGGAGAATCTAAATGGTGGAACGGAAAAGATTAAAACGGATTAGAGCAGCTTTAGGTAGTGCATGTGCTTACCTAAACCTGATACGGTGCTGTCCTTGTCCGGTAAGTCGCAAGACATAATCGCTGATTTTTCCTCTGCTCGAATCAGTAAGTAATCTACATCTGCCAGACTACCATCAATCTCTGGCTTCATAGGAATCGGGCAGACATGTGTGGTAGGTCCTGCGTTGTTGTTTGACCAGAGGGTCAGCGGATACTGCATAGATCGAAAGCCCTGCCCGGAGACAGCATCCAGATTTTCTTTTTTATTTCTTCCCGATTAAAACGGGAGAGACCATGTAGAAGACGACTATCACGCCTTGGTCACGCGATGCCAACGGGAGAGACCATGTAGAGGACGACTACCGCGCCTCGGTCACGGGATGCCGCGTTTTATGTTTGATCCGACGGCGATACGTAAATCATATACTAATTGGATGGCTGATATTTTTTAAATTCTAGGATTAACGTGGTGCCTCGTATGATGCCTCCAATTAGTAAATATAAGATTCAAAGGCATATTGATTGCAGCTTTATAAGTTTATCTTTTCTAATATTCAAAGGCATATTCCAAGGAAATGACTTTGCTTAGTTGGTAGGTCGTCTTTTTATGGGAACCCAAGGTCAAGTCGTATCCTTAGCTGGGTAGCTATTCAGTGACGAACTATCCACATACATATCTAAAGTAACCATTTAGTTACCTCTTTACTTCTATCCACATGTTTACAATATGAGGTTGCCGATTAACTAACTATACAACAGCCCGTCATTGTATGTTTTCAAGTAGCTATACAAGCTACGCTACAACTGTTTCTTCAACTAATTAATTAGATCTCTAATGGTTTAAGCCTTGCACCACCAAATGGCACAGACATGCATGCTAGCTGGAGATCCAAGGAACTTCGCCACACAATCGATAGACATGCATGCCAGCAACCCTTGCCATGACCACCTAGCTCTCTGAGCCCTTGTTTATTTCTCCGGTAATTTTCATTCCGAAAGATGCGGAGATATATAGGGATTTGGTGTTTACCCAATATCTTCAAATCCTCTTCTCTAAAATTACTCTACCATGATGGAGAGTTTTTAATCTAGTCAAAAATATACTAGTGTAGAGGGGATTTGTGGGGATATCTTGGGATTATCCCCTCTAAATCAGCTCTAGTAAACAACCCATCAGAGAAATTACGGGATACAGGATAATCCCCTCCCATCCCCTCAAATACCCTAGAAGTAAACAAGGCCTGAAAGGAAACATCTTGACCACCGAATTAAGCCTTGCACCTACGTTGAACCATACCAATATAAGGTATAGTTTCGAAGATGTCAATTTAAAGCTAACACTCAAGACGACTCTGAGTCACTTTCAAGGTCTGAGAGTTAGATCATTTACACGGTTCGAGTTTAGAAGAATTTTGATGTCATCAAAGTATATCCTTTATGTATGCTTGGAAATAACATCCTCGAAACAGGCTACTACCCTGCTTTGTAAATAAAGCCACAACAATCGAACCGACACAAAGTGACGAGGAGACCCTCTAGCAAAGATAAACAAAAACATTAAAAACCAAACTTGCCACGAAAGACATTGGATCGAGACCGAGGGTGCTAGATCTCCACGATTACACCAAGGGTGTGACAACACACCACAACGCCGTTGTCGAGATCGAGACATTCAAGGGTGTGACAACGCAACGCATCCCGCCATTGGTGCCGGAGTGCCGAACTTTCTTGCAGAAAAACCTTCACAACACTCTCGGTATATTTTATCGCCCATTGGCCCCAAGCTAGGCGCCATGATGCGGGAGGCGCCATGATGGCAAGTACACCATATCCGGTAGGAAAAGTCTGAGCAAGCCAAGTAGCCCTCGGACTTGTTCAACTAGTAGGACGATCGTTCGCAAGTTGAACCTGCGGAGCTCAAAGAAACGAGACTACTAGGCAGACATCGGATCAATCATATAGGACAACTGGCCCGGATCCGGCACCCCAACCACTCCATGGTTAGGGGTTGGGCATGGCGGGCCAGGAGCCACTAGTAGAAAACCGGCCTAATATTTCAGGGCATTAGTCCCGGTTTCTGTTTGAACCGGGACTGATGACCCGGGCCCCACCGCTTTTTCGGCCGCTGGAACCCAGAACTCATTAGTCCCGGTTCATTTTGAATTACGAACCGGGACTAAAGGCTCTGGGTCGAAATCCGGCCGTTGCCAAGCTCATTAGTCCCGGCTGGTAACACCAACCGGGACTAAAGATTAAGCCTTTAGTCCCGGTTGGTATTACAAACCAGGACTAATGACTTCCCTGTATAAAACAGCTCCTTCTTCCTCCCCGAGCTAGCCACTCCCCCTCTCCACTCTCAAGTGTTCTTCATGCAACAAACCTAGCTCGAGTTCATCCTCTTTGACCACCATTTTTTGTCACAAATTGATGTCCCCACTTCAATCTAAGTGGACTAAAAGGTGAGGAATTTTGTGCTTTTGTCTTCCATTGGTAATTTAGCTCATTTAATGCTCTAGAAGTAGAGAGATTTGTGATTTTTTTATGGGAGCAATTATTTAGATGTTTATTTGATTATGTGTACAAATAGGTGAAGATAGAGGTAAAAATAGAAATGCTATATAGATTTTATTTATGTTAGATTTTATTTAGGTTAGATTTTATTAGAAATAGAAATGCTATTAGAAATAGAAATGTTAGAATTAAAAATAAAAGTAGAAGTAGACATAGCTAACATAGAAATAGAAATAGAGATAGAGATAGAAAAATAGAAATAGCGATAGAAATAGAGATAGATGCCATAGGGCGGAGCTTCCGAAGATGCCGTAGGGCGTGAGCACCAACGACATCTTCGAGAAGCTCCACCACGGGAGATTTCCCAACCCTTTACGCAACACTGTTAGAGGAGATGGAGTCTTTCACGGGCTTGCAGGGAAATTTTTCCGATGCGGAGCTTCCGAAGATGCCGTAGGGTGTGAGCACCAACGACATCTTCGAGAAGCTCCGCCACGGGAGATTTCCCAACCCTTTACGCAACACTATTAGAGGAGATGGAGTCTTTCACGGGCTTGCAGGGAAATTTTTCCGAGGCGGAGCTTCCAAAGATGCCGTAGGGTGTGAGCACCAATGACATCTTCGAGAAGCTCCGCCATGGGAGATTTCCCAACCCTTTACGCAACACTGTTAGAGGAGATGGAGTCTTTCACGGGCTTGCAGGGAAATTTTTCCGAGGCAGAGCTTCCGAAGATGCCGTAGGGCGTGAGCACCAATGACATCTTCGAGAAGCTCTGCCACGAGAGATTTCCCAACCCTTTACGCAACACTGTTAGAGGAGATGGAGTCTTTCACGGGCTTGCAGGGAAATTTTTCCGAGGCAGAGCTTCCGAAGATGCCGTAGGGCGTGAGCACCAACGACATCTTTGAGAAGCTCTGCCACGGGTGATTTCCCAACCCTTTCCTCTATCCATGGGGATGAAACTCTCCCTGCCTTCGAGCTGTTCTTGCCATGGCGTATCGATGCTCCTTTTATAGGCACGGTGCCGCTTCTACTTGTGTCTTGTTCCTCCGACAGGGGCGTCGTGCGCTACATGCTTTATCTCATCGAGCAGTGCATCAACCCATGCATACTTATCCTGCCAATAGCTTTAGTCTCGGTTGCACCCACTAGCCGGGACTAAAGGTTACCCACACGTCCTTATCCCACCGACGGTTTTGTTAGATGACACAAAAACCACCTTTAGTCCCGGTTGTACCAACCAGCCGGGACTAAAGTTTTGTTAACTTATTCTTACTTATCAAACTAAAATTAGAGAAAGAAATAGAAATTATATATTTGATTTGCGTTTGATATGTACTTATATAATGCAGATGAGCCGAGCATGGATGTACGCCGATCGACGCTCTGGAGATTTCATTAAAGGCGTGCATTCTTTTCTCAAGGTGGCTGAGGCAACCAAGCGGAATGGTTTTATGTGTTGTCCATGAGGTGGTTGTCGAAATGAGAAGGATTACCCCTCCACAAAGACCCTTCACATCCACCTGTTCCGGTTCGGTTTCATGTCCGGCTATAATTGTTGGACCAAGCATGGGGAGAGAGGGGTTATGATGGAAGACAACGATGAAGAAGAGAATGATGACAACTATCCTGAGTTCCCTGAAACCACCGATACCGCAATGGAAGATAATGAAGAAGAAGAAGGTGAAGAACGGGCATCAGATATGCCCGCTGATGATCTTGGTCAGGTCATTGTTGATGCACAGATTGACTGTGAAAGTGAAAAGGAGAGGGAGAAGTTGGAACGCATGTTAGATGATCACAAAAAGGATTTGTACCCAAATTGCGAGGATGGCCAGAAAAAGCTAGGAAGCACGCTGTAATTGCTGCAATGGAAAGCAGAGAGTGATTTATCTGACAAGGGATTTGAAAAGTTGCTGAAAATTATGAAGAAGATGCTTCCAAAGTATAACGAATTGCCCGCCAGTACGTATGAAGCAAAGAAGATTGTCTGCCCTCTAGGATTGGAGGTGTAGAAGATACATGCATGCATTAATGACTCTATTCTCTACCGCGGTGAGTATGAGAATTTGAATGCATGCCCGGTGTGCAGTGCATTTCGGTATAAGATCAGGCAAGATGACCCTGGTGATGTTGAGGGCGAGCGCCCCAGGAAGAGGGTTCCTGCCAAGGTGATGTGGTATGCACCTATAATACCACGATTGAAACGTTTGTTCAGAAACAAAGAGCATGCCAAGTTGTTGAGATGGCACAAAGAAGACCGTAAGAGTGACGAGATGTTGAGACACCCCGCTGATGGGTCGCAGTGGAGAAAAATCGACAGAGATTTCCCAGAGTTTACGGAAGATGCACGGAACCTGAGGTTTGGTCTAAGTACAGATGGCATGAATCCTTTTGGGGAGCAGAGCTGCAGTCATAGCACCTGGCCCGTGACTCTATGTATCTATAACCTTCCTCCTTGGTTGTGCATGAAGCGAAAGTTTATTATGATGCCAGTGCTTATCCAAGGCCCAAAGCAACCCGGCAATGACATTGATATGTATCTAAGGCCATTAGTTGATGAACTTTTACAGCTGTGGCAGACTGAAGGTGTTCGTGTGTGCGATGAGTACAAACAAGAGGAATTTGATCTACGAGCGTTGCTGTTCGTGACCATCAATGATTGGCCTGCTCTTAGTAACCTTTCAGGACAGACAAACAAGGGATACAATGCATGCACGCACTATTTAGGTGAGATCGATAGTATATATTTGGATAAAAGTAAGAAGGTGGTGTATCTCGGGCATCGTCGATTTATTTCGCCCAAACATCAATTGAAGAAAAAAGGCAAGCATTTCAAGGGCGAGGCAGAAGTCCGGGGCAAGCCTAAACGCCATACTGGTGATGATATATTTGATATGGTCAAAGATTTAGAAGTAATCTTTGGAAAGGGTCCTGGCAGTCTGTCTCTTCCGAATGACGCTAGCAGACATGCACCCATGTGGAAGAAGAAATCTATATTTTGGGAGCTTGAGTATTGGAAATTCCTAGAGGTCCGCTCTGCAATCGATGTGATGCACGTGACGAAGAATGTTTGCGTGAACCTACTAGGATTCTTGGGCTTGTATGGAAAGACAAAAGATACACCAGAAGCACGTGAGGACCAGCACCGTATGAAAAGAAGAGACCGCATGCATTCGGAGGATTCTAAGGGTCCTGCGAGCTACGCTCTTACCAAAGAAGAGAAGGAAATATTTTTTGAATGCCTGAGCAGTATCAAGGTCCCATCTGGATTCTCGTCAAATATAAAGGGCATAATAAATATGGCAGAGAAAAAATTCCAAAACCTAAAGTCTCATGACTGCCACGTGCTTATGACGCAATTGCTTCCGGTTGCACTGAGGGGGATTCTACCGAAAAATGTTCGAGTACCGATTGTGAAGCTATGTGCATTCCTCATTGCAATTTCGCAGAAGGTAATCAATCCAGAAGATCTACAACGGTTACAGAATGATGTGGCCCAATGTCTTGTCAGCTTCGAGTTGGTGTTCCCACCGTCCTTGTTCAATATTATGACGCATCTCTTAGTTCACCTAGTCGAAGAGATTACCATCCTTGGTCCAGTATTTCTGCACAATATGTTCCCCTTTGAGAGGTTCATGGGAATCTTAAAGAAATATGTGCATAACCGTGCTAGGCCAGAAGGAAGCATCTCCAAGGGCTATCTAACAGAGGAGGTCATTGAGTTTTGTGTTGACTTTATTCCTGACCTGAACCCGATTGGTCTTCCTCAATCGCGGCATGAGTGAAGACTGAGTGGAAAAGGCACGCTAGGAATGAAATCAGCATACTGTATGGACGGACATTCTTTGAGTGAAGCACACTACACAGTTTTACGAAATTCCACGTTGGTGGAGCCGTATATGGAGCGACACAAAAATATTGTACGCTCGGAAAACCCTGGGCAGTCAAACTCCTTGATTACAAAGTTGCACATGGCGACTTTTGGTGGTTGGTTGCAAACACTTCTCATAAATGACGCCACTCTTGGATATGAGCTGTCCATGTTGGCCAAGAAACCATCTTCAACTATATTGACTTTCCAAGGTTACGAGATAAATGTGAATACATTTTACACGGTCGCCCAAGATAAAAAGAGCACCAATCAAAACAGTGGTGTCCGCTTTGATGCATTACACGACAATGGGACAAAGAACACATATTATGGTTACATAGAGGAGATATGGGAACTTGACTATGGACCGTCTTTTAAGGTCCCTTTGTTTCGGTGCAAATGGGTCAAGCTGACAGGAGGCGGGGTAGTTGTAGACCAAAAGTACGGCATGACAACAGTGGATCTCAACAATCTTGCGTACATGGACGAACCATTCGTCCTAGCCAACGATGTCGCTCAGGTTTTCTATGTGAAGGACATGTCTACAAAACCGAGAAAGAGAAAAGATAAGAAAACAAATACATCACACGATGAGCCAAAGCGACACATTGTTCTCTCAGGGAAAAGAATCATCGTGGGAATGGAGGACAAGATAGATATGTCAGAAGATTGTAACAAGTTTGATGAAATTTCGCCCTCCAGAGTGAACACTGACCCAACCCTCCTCTTAAACAAAGAAGATACTCCATGGTTACGGTGTAGAAAGAAACTCCAACATTAGATGGGGATGTTGGTGATGTGTAATAATGTATTAAACCTTTTATGTAAATGTATGATTCTGGGTTAGTTATTCAAATTCGAACACCTTTTATCTACTAAGTTTTGTCAGATTCAGAAGTATGCAAAATGGCAAAATAGTTAATTGTTTGAATAGTTATAATAATTGATTTTGAAAATAGAAAATAGTTTTGAATTAGTTATTCAATTTCAAACACTTTTCATATTCAAAGTTTTATCAAATTCTAAAATATGCAAATAGAATTTTAATCAATATTGTTTTAATTGAAAATGGCAAAATAGTTAATTGTTTGAATAGTAACAATAATTGATTTTGAAAATAGAAAATAGTTTTGAATTAGTTATTCAATTTCAATCACTTTTCATATTCAAAGTTTTATCAAATTCTAAAATATGCAAAAAGAATTTTAATCAATATTGTTTTAATTGAAAATGGGAAAATAGTTAATTGTTTGAATAGTTAGAATAATTGATTTTGAAAATAGAAAATATTTTTGAATTAGTTATTCAATTTCAATCACTTTTCATATTCAAAGTTTTATCAAATTCTAAAATATGCAAAAAGAATTTTAATCAATATTGTTTTAATTGAAAATGGCAAAATAGTTAATTGTTTGAATAGTTAGAATAATTGATTTTGAAAATAGAAAATATTTTTGAATTAGTTATTCAATTTCAATCACTTTTCATATTCAAAGTTTTATCAAATTCTAAAATATGCAAAAAGAATTTTAATCAATATTGTTTTAATTGAAAATGGCAAAATAGTTAATTGTTTGAATAGTTAGAATAATTGATTTTGAAAATAGAAAATATTTTTGAATTAGTTATTCAATTTCAATCACTTTTCATATTCAAAGTTTTATCAAATTCTAAAATATGCAAAAAAAAATTAATCAATATTGTTTTAATTGAAAATGGCAAAATAGTTAATTGTTTGAATAGTTAGAATAATTGATTTCGAAAATAGAAAATATTTTTGTATTTGTTATTCAATTTCAATCACTTTTCATATTCAAAGTTTTATCAAATTCTAAAATATATAGAAGTTATTCAAATTGAAATTCAAAATTCATATTCAAATGAAATCTGAAAAAATATACAGCATTGGCGCGCATTTATTATGCCTTACCAACCGGGACTAAAGGTCTAGGCCACGGGCCGGAACCGCCGGAAAGTCTTTAGTCCCGGTTGAAGCCACCAACCGGGACTAAAGACCCTTTAGTCCTGGTTGGTGGCTTCAACCGGGACTAAAGACCCCCCTTTAATCCCGGTTGAAGCCACGAACCGGGACTAAAGGGGGGGGGGTATATATAGCGCCTTCTTCTTCCCCACTGGATCAACACTTAGCAGTTTCATCTCGCGCGGAGGACACTATCGTCGATCGTTGCGGTCAGTGAAAATCTCGAGCCGCCGCCGAAGCCGTGCCGCCGAGCAAGACCGCGCCGCCCTAGCCGCCGCGCCGCCCGAGACCGAGCCGCCGCCCGGCCGAGACCGAGCGCCGCCGCCCGAGACCGCCCCCGCGCGCGCAGGTGAGCACTACCGCCGGCCGGCCCCTGCAAAATTTATGTTAGAAAAATTAGAAAAATAGTTAGGAATTTTTTTTAGAAAAATAGTTAGGAATTTTTTTTAGAAAAATAGTTAGATTTTATGTTAAAAAATAAGTTAGAGAAATGTAGTTAGAAAAATGTAGTTAGAAAAATTTATGTTAGATTTTATGTAGTTAGAAAAATAAGTTAGAAACATTTAGAAAAATAGTTAGATTTTATGTTAGAAAAATGTAGTTAGAAAATAGTAGTTAGCAAATGTAGTTAGAAAAATGTAGTTAGAAAAATGTAGTTAGCAAACGTAGTTAGCAAATGTAGTTAGAAAAATAGAAATACTATTAGAAATGCTATTAGTTAATATGCTAGTAGCTAGTTAGCAATACTATTAGTAAAATTTCTAGTTAGTAATAGTAATAGAAATGCTATTACTATTAGTAATAGTAATAAAAATACTTTTAGTGTTAAAATACTAGCTAGTTAGCAATACTATTAGTAAAATTTCTAGTTAGTAATAGTAATAGAAATGCTATTACTATTAGTAATAGTAATAAAAATACTTTTAGTGTTAAAATACTAGCTAGTTAGCAATACTATTAGTAAAATTTCTAGTTAGTAATAGTAATAGAAATGCTATTACTATTAGTAATAGTAATAAAAATGCTATTACTATTAGTAATAGTAATAAAAATGAATAGTAATAGTAATAGAAATGCTATTACTATTAGTAAAATGCTAGTTAGTAAAATGCTATTACTATTAGTAATAGTAATAAAAATGAATAGTAATAGTAATAGAAATGCTATTACTATTAGTAAAATGCTAGTTAGTAAAATGCTATTACTATTAGTAATAGTAATAGAAATGCTATTACTATTAGTAATAGTAATAGAAATGCTAGTTAGTAAAATGCTATTACTATTAGTAATAGTAATAGAAATGCTAGTTAGTAAAATGCTATTTATGTTAGATATATAGAGTTAGAAAGTGAATAGATAGAAATGTTGTTGATCTATGTTATGGATTTCAGTTATGGATTTCGGCGCTGTAAGAGAAGGTGAAGAAGAGATATTGAATATTATAGGAGAGGGTACCACCCGTGCACAAGGAGAGGGTACCACCCGTGCAGAAGGAGACGGCTCAGAATTTTTGAACGAGTCGGGTGACGGAATGGAGGAGGAGCAGCCGCATGAATCAGAAAATGATGATTGCGAGGACGGCTCACAAGGGACTGGACGTGACTTAATAACACGGTCCGGCCAGGTATATATATATATATGAAGACTAGCTCTATTCATGAATCAGTAGATGACGATGCATTATGTGGTATATATATTAACGAGTGTTTTCTTATTTTAGACCTCTGAATCTTTTAGAAAGAAGCGAGGCCCGGCCAAACGGCTGGCATCGAATCAGCATTACACGATTGGGCGTCTCTCAAATGAAGGCGAACCGTTGGAACCCAAGAGTGTCGCAAATGCGTTCACACATCAATGTGGATGTCTTGTCAGGGACATGGTGCCGATAAGCATTCAGTATTGGTATAAGCCCAAGGCGGCAAAGGGAGAGCCAGCACAGCCAGAGCCAGAAGAGGGTGCAGCAGTCAACTATGTCACCAAGGTCTTGAAAGACAGACTTTGGGATTCCCTCATTCCACATTTCAATCTGCCGGTCACCGAGTCCCTGGAAGAAGCAGAGAAACAGAAGGAGAAAGTCAGGGAGTGGGCTCTCAAGAAGATGGCTGCACACTTCAATAACCACAAGAAGAGGTTATGGAATGCCTATGTCAACGCCGATCGACAAGCTCCAGAATTTACTGGCCCCAATGAGTTCCTGCGGGATCATTGGGACGCATTTGTGGAGTACAAGGAGTCCGAGCTGGGTAAGCTAAGGAGTAAGAAAAATCAGGCAAATGCCGCAAAAAAGAAATATCACCATAACTTGGGTCCAGGTGGCTACAAAAGGGCCAAGCCTAAGTGGGATATGCAAGAGGCCGCCCTACGAGAAAAAGGCATCGAACCAGAAACAGAACAATGGCCCAGAAGGTCAAGAAATTGGGCACTTGCCCATGGGGCTGTCTATGATGAGAGAACATGGAAATTAGTTGAAGAGAAGAAATAAATTGCTGAACCCCTGGGAGCACTTGTCAAGACAATCGCCGAGGTTCAAGAGGGGACGTTCAAGCCGGACAGAGAGAACGACGAGCTGACAAAGGCCCTCGGGAACAAAGAACACACAGGACGAACACAGGGTCTGGGTTCTGCTATTCCGTGGAGGTCTGGGTTCGCCGAAGAGAGCCAGACTTATAGAAGCCGAGAGAGAGCGAAGAAGCGGAAGGCACAGGAGGAGGCCTCACGGATAGAGAGCATAGAAAGGCAACAGGCTGAGCTGAGAGAGTTGTATTTACTGCAGCAGAAGGCACTGGAGGAATTAAAGTCGCAAGGGGCAACTCAGCATCAGCAACACCTAGAACATGCATCAGGCGACCGATCTCAGCGGAGAAGCAGCGTGGCTTCCACGGAGGTACCGATGGTTCACTACCCCGTGGATGATATCACCAAGAAGATAGATTGTGAGCTGCCTGTTCCCATGAAGAACATATCGATGAAGGTGGTGGTTGGCTATGTGTTGCCATCTGGACCTGGACAAACCTGACATGGCCGTGAGATTCGAGCTGGCTATGCTAAGGTCGGGGTGGATGCAATTGAAAGGGGGTATGAGTCCCTCAATCTTGACGTCGTTGGACCTGAAGAGGAGGAAAAACTGGGAGAAGTATTGGGTGGTATAATTCTTTGGGATAAGAAACACATCGTGTTTCCAGGCTCGGCGCCAAGGCGGCCACCCTCTCCTCCGAGTCCTCGCAATTCACCACCTCCCGACAACGACAGGGACGACTACCACCATACCCCGAGTCCACATCGATCTCCACCTCAATGTCAGCCGCCTCCGCCACCTCCGCCACCTCAGCCTACTCGTAAGTCCCAGAGTTATGGCAAGTCCGCTGCTATGTCCACTAGCAATGTCTCTCCGAAGAAATGGGCCAAGAAAGCTAAGGCGGTGCCGCCTCCTCCTATCGAGAAGACTGCTGAAGAAATTGAGGCGGAGGACAGAGCTAAAGTGAAAAGGAAGCTCGCAGCCCTACGCCCGACCCCTACACCAAAGCAGGTATATACTCTGGAACAGAAGGAGTGGGCCATTGATATGCTTACCCAACCTTCGCAATATGAATTGCGTAAGCCAGATGACTACAAGCGTTGTTTGGATAAGCAGATAGATGCAAAAAAAGAAGCTAATAAGGCAAGCGCAACTGCAAGAGGGAAAAGAGACGTTGCCCAGCTTGGAGCACAGACCAAAAAATTGATCTCCCCGCTAAAGGTCTTTGCTAGTGATGCTGGTGGGAGTGTTGCTCAACCCAATCCCGCCGACTTTGCGAGAGAAGCTGGTTTGACTCTTTCTCAATTGATACATGAAGATATCCCAAAGGCACCTATAGCACGACAATATGAAAAGGGGAAGAGTCTGGTCCCACCTGAGATTGAAATGAATCTACCAACACAAATGCAAAAATTGCATAAGTGGTACCTGCAAGCCGCAAAGGGCACGCAAGATTTTCTCCTTATGAAAATCACAAAGGACCATTTCTTAGGTGAAGACTTGGTGCATATTGAGTTTGATGAATTCTTTCAGCTATTCAATCAAGACGCGCTCGACAAATCTATCGTTAGTGCCTATGTTCTGTAAGTGATTCATTATTTCTATAAGTCTATAGCTCAACTCGTTCTTTACATGTAATTATCATCACTACGCTGTTTATTATGCAGAATGAAGAGTATGGAATGTAAGAAAAGGAATGACCTCCAACTTGGATTCATTGATCCAAATCGAGTTAACGGAGCGATGATACAGAGGAAACGCAAGGAGACGGAGGATATCTTGCTAGAGTTCCTACTTACGCAGGAATACCGAGCTAGAATACTGTTTTCGTACAACTGCAGGTGAGTGTGACTATCTTATACACAGTTACTTTTCCTTACTCGATGTTATAAGTGTAATTGATGAGTTTATTAACTTATATAATTAAACTTGCACGCAGTTACCACTGGATTTTGCTAAAAATTGAACCTGACTATGGAAAGGTTCAAATCTTTGACTCGCTGAATAAACCACTTAATGAATACCAAAGTATCATTGATATGATGGATAGGTAATTTCAATCATTACGGCATTATATCGGTCTCTTTCGTTCATCTATAACTCATCTATTCATTTTGTTTGCTCGGCAGTGTTTGGAAACGGTTTATACGCACAGTTAAAGGTGAATGGAAAAATGAGCTGATTTACCGTCAGATCGAGGTAAGTCGTACGAGCTAGGTCCACACATCCCTTTAATTCTAGTTTCAAATACCATTAAGTATATCAATCTTGATATGTCACTGACTAAAATCTATTCTCGTAAAGTGTGCGAGGCAGCCTTCGGGGACTAATCTATGTGCATACTACGCTTGCGAGAACCTTCGTGCGCAGGTCACTGAAGGAATTGATTTTCAAACAGTAAGTAAACAATGTACTGACAAATTTATTTTATTGGCATCAATTTTGTTATGATGATTCATATTCATATTGTTCTTCTTCTTCGTAGTTCGAAGCAAAGCGGAATCGGCTCTCACCGACTGAACGCATAGTAGGAATTCAAGAGGAAATAGCCGGATTTCTGCTTGACCATGTCATTAACCCAAAGGGTGAATTTCATGCCAATTTTGATTAGACAATGTGTATAATTAAACACAAGTCGTGATCTTATGTGTGTGAACAAGTTGTATATATACTTGTATGCATGTGTATATGCTCGGTGAACCAAATATATTATATATGTATCGGTTTATATATTATGTTGTAATGCTGTATGAATAAGTATATAAGAAAACTTGTTTGAAATGAATCAAACAATTGAATGGAGGAAAATACAAATATACCCTAAACCCCTAAATAACAATTGAAATCCAGAAAAATAAAGAAGCAGCAGAGGCTGCCACGTGTGGACTCTTAATCCCGGTTCGTAACACGAACCGGGACTAAAGGTCCTACGCCCACGAGCACCCAGCCCCTGCCGCGTGGTTTCTCTTTAGTCCCGGTTCATATAGCAACCGGGACTAAAGATTGGGCTCCAGTCCCGGTTGGTTACTCCCGGTTGCGCAACCGGGACTGAAGGCCGAAACCAACCGGGACTGATGCCCTGTTTTCCACTAGTGAGCCCTGAAGCCAACGATGGCAGGACGACCCCCACAACCCAAATCATGGTCCGATTAGGGCTAACAACTCTGCCACTTGGACTAGCTCCGCCATCCACCATCCCTATTGTTACCGGCCGTCCTAGTCCTTTCCATCCTCAGTTTCGGTGAGGAGTGCTACCCTCGTGCCACAACAGCACGACAGACGAGATCTCTTCTAGGGTGTACCGCCACCGACCTATAGTCCCCGCACTAGGAGTTGCACGCCGTCAAGATAAGGGGTTGCCGCCGGCACCGCCCGATCTTTACCTAATGGTGACATGGGTGACGAGGAGGAAGCGGCTCGGGTTTCGCCCATGTATCACCCGCGGGAGGAGGGGGAGGAGCTCGACGATGCATTTTTGTGTCAGAATCCAATTTTGTTCTTCTACCTAACTAACATACCATGTTCTGATCTTTATTGGACAGACTACAATACAATTGTTTCTTCAAATTCCCGAGACTAGACAAACGTACACCAAGCTACACGTATCCCTTTATTTTCAAACATTTAAAATTCATATTTTAACATTTCAAATAATTTTTTTTTGAGGTAGTCAATGTTGAAGACTACAAATCATGCAAAGTCGAAACATGAAATTCTTTGTATTGTAGGCTACACAAAAAATAAAAGGTCTGACATGTTATATAGTGAATGACACACATTTCAACACTATATAATTTTGTGACATTTTTTCATTTTTGTGTAGCCTAGTATAAAAAGTATCCCATAATAAAATTTTGCACTATTTTTAGCATTCAACATTGGCTACCTTTAGAATTTTGTTTCAGAATTTTTTGAAACTTTAAAATATGAATTTTGAATGTTTGAAAATAAAGGGTTACATGTGTAGCTCGGTCTACGATTTCGAGTTTCCTGGATCTCAAATGGTTAATAAGTTCTTTGATAGATTTGTAATGACAAAAGAAAGAAAAAGTAGCTTATGCTCGAAGGTTTTGATGTAAGGTTGTACTGACTTACTTGTGGAACTCCATAAACGGTAGGCGCAATGAAGACAACTGGGTGCCCACACAATTCTACTTGTTCGGCTGGTCCAATAACGTTTGAGAACGCCATAGTGGTATGTGCAAACATACGACGGAAGATAAAAGCGCCTGCCTGCTTGGATTGTCAAATTAAACAATTACAAACATGAACACTAACTAAATAAATGCAGTATTAGTCTGTCAATTTGAACATTTTTTGGTGTAATTTAGTTTTTGAGACAGTACCTTGAGACCAAACATTTTGAGAAAAAGTTCACTCATCTTACACGTGAAGACCACTTCAAGTGAGCTTTTCTTTCTATCCAAAGTCTTCTTTGCCTTGCGAACATATGCAAGTGGATCATCGTCCATCGCTAAGTGAAATAGAAGGATAATGAAGCCTAGTTGATTTCCCCATGACACATCGTTACTCTTACCAGATTCTATCATATTAACATTTGTCTGTTCATAGTTGTAAGAAAACATTAGACTAAATTATTAGAATGATATATATGCTACATATTGGCCATAAAATTATCTAAAACCTCCATATTCTCAATATTATTAAATCATTTAAGAAATGTGAAATCAAACTAGCTACTCCAAAATTGACTAGTAATATAGGTTCACATTATTTAGATTGCTCAGGTGAACATAATACATCTCATTAGCTTGGCATGCATCATATTCTCATAATAGCATGATTTACATTTTTCACTAACATAATGGTACGAAAAGAGACAAACTTGCATGTTGGAGATATTGTGCCAATGTCCAAAATTCCTACCTTTCACATACTGAGAGAGTAATATCATGTGAGAAAAATGTAAATAAAATTGAGAGCGACATGCACATAAAATTTCTTATTACAAGTCTCCATGAAGAAAACCTTACGTGTAAGCTAGTGGTTGGCCTTAAATTGACAGGGAGGACCGAGCGCAGAGACATATTTTTGGTGGTTGTGTCACCTGACATAAAAAAATTGAGGTAATATACACAAAACGTTTAATATCCTCCCGGCAGGAGAAAATCTGTAATATATCCTGCGAGCCATCACTTACCTGACTTGCGAATGTAATACCGTGAGAGAGCAGCAGAAGTGGCACCAACTTGGACGTCATTAACAGTCTGCGGGAGAACAAAAGTACAGAAGAGCTATTACGCACAGACGGCTAATTTCTTTATAGTCTGAATTAATTAATGTCAGCTTCAGATACAAATGGCTGGATCACAAAGTAATGAGTTTTTTATACAGTTATATATATTACTCATCCAACCATTAATACCTATCTAGATACAAGGGCGTCGACACTGCAGGCGATGATCAAGGTCTTGCAAAGCTTTCGCCTTTCATGTCCTCCGCCCAAGGTGAGCTAGTTTTCCTTGTGCGCCAGCTTTAGTTTTCCAAGGGCCAAACAATGCCGGGCGACGGACGCGATCGCCGGCGGCTAACCCTTGCCCTCCTGAAGCCGCCGCCATCTCCATCGCCCTCGTCGGGATCGCGTTTCGCCTGTCTCGTCGGGGAGGTGTCGGATGATGACGCCGAGGGGCTGGCAGAGGCGGTCGCGTGGCAGGGCATCGTGGAGGATCCGCTGGTGCCGTCGATCACCAGAAACCCAGAGCTGTCTCCGAAGGAGATCGCCGTGGATTTCTGGTCAAAAATAGGCTATCCTACGCCGGAGTCCAGATCGTGGGAGCGCGCTTCGTCGGCTTCTTCTTTGGAGGTAAGTGTTTCGTGTTGCAGGGATGTGGAGCGGGCAAGGTCGTCCTCGCCAGTTAGGACGTCGGAGGCCGGAACGGATCGCCGTGCTGCTTCGTCTTCGCCGGTTGGTTTTCTTCTGGGGAAGGCGCCGAGGCTTGGAGCGTGGAGAGGACCTCTGCCGCGCCGCCGGGTTACTCCGCTACCGGTACTAGGAGACTTCCTGGGTTCCGTTCAGGCTGAGGGATCGGCGGCGCCGGTGGTGGATGCTGTTTCGTCGGAGAAGAGAACTCCTCCCGATCAAATCAGCGTTACTCACGGGCCCATGAATTACGTTGATTGCGTGCATGTCAGCGATGACGGTAACCGCTACGGGCTGGGCCATCTGGCGAGGCGTTTCAAGTTGATGTGGGACCACCCTAGGGTTTCTCCTACCTCGTCCGTCTACTGCGCCCCGATCACGTCATTTCCAGCCGCCTCCCTCTCGCCTCGATCAAGCTCGTCGCTCTACGCCTCGTCACCGGCTGTCGCACCTCCTCCGCCAAGAACTCCATCGCCGCCGAGTTCTGCTCCAACCTCGCCCGTGCTGTCCAAGTCCTTCACCTCCGTGGTCCGGGACTCGTCGGCCATGGCGGGGCAGCGCCCTCCTTCGTCTGGCTTACCTGTGCCTTCTGTTCGGCCTTCTGCCGTCGGACAGCAGGGTGGCCAGACTTGGCCTTCTGCACCTGGTCCCTCCTCTCAGCAGGGGGCTAGCGGTCCTCATCAGGGGACGGCTGCGCCTCCCTTTCCGCAACCCCTTGCGCCGACTGCCCCTCGAGTTCTTCAGCCGCTTCAAGCTCCTTCTCGGCAACCAGGGCCTCCGGCTTACATCCTCGGATACCCGCAACAATTTCAGGTGACGCCGCCGCCATACCAGCAGGTCCCCGCCTACCAACAACCCTTCTACGCCCCACCGATGTTCGGGCAACCAGGGGGGTCTTATCAGCAGGTTGGTGCTCCGCCGTTTCAGCCAGTTGTTGCTCAGCATGCCGCAGCCCTGGTCCAGAACAAAAGGAAGAAAAAGAAAAACTCGAGTGCAGCCAGTTCGCAAGGGGCGCCTCCCCTGCAGGCGCCTTTTGTTCCTCCCCAGGCTCCTTATGTTCCTCCTTCTAGTGGTGCGGGAGGCGTTGTTTTGCCCGTTCCCATGTTACAGCAAGATCAGGTTGTTCAGTCTACTCCTGTCCCGGCTGTGACTGATGTTGCTCCTTCTAAACCTGGCAAATGTTGGAAATGCTCGGTGGATACTCATGCTACCAAAGATTGCAAGGCACAACATTATTGTCTTGTGTGTGACACCTCGACGCACCCCACTCTCAGATGCCCTACGCTGAAGCTTCCTAAGCCCCAGGCGTTTGTCGGTGGACCGGCTTGTGAGGAGTCGCTTTGCATGAGGCTGCCAGATAGTGTGTACAAAGCTCATCTTGCTCCGAAGGGCTTGCCTACCACCTTTATTAAAATCTCAGGTGGGTCTGCTTCTGCCATGGCCATTCAGAAGCTTATGGCACGGATCTGTCCGTTGAGTTCACAGTGGAAGTGGGAAGCTATTCCCCATGGGGATGATGCTTATCTGGTGAGTTTCCCGTCTACTGATGATTTAAAAAGGGTTGATGGTTTCCAGATGGGTGTGCCAGACTCTTCTGCTCAGATGCCTGTCAGCATTTGGAAGGCCCGAGATGTTCCACATAAGTTTGAGCTTTAGCCTATTTGGGTACATGTTGATGGAGTTCCTCATACTGTGAGACACTTTCTTGGTTTATGGGCTGTTGGGTCTCTCATTGGTACCACGTTGGATGTTGACTTGGTCTCTCTTAGGAGTCGTGGTGTCGTGCATATTCTGGTAGCGATGAATGAGCCTTAAAATTTGGACAAGCACAATGATATTCTGGGTTATTCTTGTCTTGGTGTTTCTGTAACAGTGCAGCTAAAAGGTTATGACTTCTTTTTTCGTCGGGAGCCGGTTGATTTTATTCTAGATGAAGGTTTCACTCCTTTCTTCTGGAAGCGCAAAGGTGATGATGATGCTGGTTTTGATGGTCCGGGGCATGATAACCCTCGGAATGATGCTCCCAATCGAGATTCCTCTTCGACTTCGGCCTCCATGGATGTGGACAAGCCACAAGGGGGAAATTCCTTGGTGCATGGCAAGTCTATTTCTCAGGGTCTGGTGATGGGTTCTTTGGCTCCTATGATTGCTGTTACGCCAATTAATCCTAAGCCTACTATGCCGCGTGGGAAAGAAATCGTGGAGGCCTTGCGCTTGTCTTTAGGTCTTTTGGCAGGTGATCCTTCTCAGCGTCATGGGCTGCAATGGACTGCTTCACCACCGTCTCAGCCGCTGTTTGGTGCGCTAGACATGAGCCGGCCTTCTTCTTTGGTCGATGGCTGCTTCGACTGCCTACCAGTGCGGGATGGCTCGCCGCACGCCCTTGCACGGGAGGCACCGGCTTCCCCTCCGATCGGGTCGCCTCGTCGCAGGCTTGTTGACGGGCGGGCGACGCCATCCATGATGCCCACCTCTGCTCGGGCTGTTGATTAGCTGCTCGCAAAGCCGACCAGGACTGCTGGTGGTCCGCTTTTGGCTGCTGGCCCTTCTGCAGAGATTGTGGCGGTAGCCCCGCCTGCTGCTGCTTCTGCGGCCGGTGCTGCAGCGCTGCGAGAGGACCAGGGTCCTAGCGATTCCATGATGGGTGGGGGTTCTTCATCAGCTTCGCCCCTACCTGTTTCATCGCTAATGGTGGACGGGTCCGCGATGGGTTGGGGTTCTACATCATCGCCACCCCTGCCTATTTCACTGGCTACTGGTTCTCCGATGACACCCTGGTCCCTGCTGGTAGAGGAGCCTTTTTCGCGGGATGTCGGGTGTTATACACCGCCGACATCTCCCGTTCATGTTTCTTCACCATCGCTCCCTGCGCCATCCACCACACCCCTTTCTCCACCGACACTGCCATGCACTATGCCTTGTGCACCTATGGTGAGGCGTAGTAATAGGCATGTGGTGGCAGAGGATGGATCTTCTGCGACAGTTGAGGATACTCTGAAGAAGGCAATGCGGCGCAAGGCCGCTTTGAACCTCGATTTTACTGGTATGAACTCTAAGTCCTCTTCTTTTATTCCTTTATCTACTCCAGTTATTTCTTCTAAGTTGAATGCGGTAGGCATTAGGTTAGGGAAAAATGCTAGTGAAGTCTCTTTGTCTGCAAATGTTCCGCGGCACATGGAGTATGACCGTTTAACGGTCTACCCAAAGCTACAGAACATTGTAGAGAATAACGAACTAGATGAAGAGGAAGCGATTGCCACAATGGATGGTCAGCTTCTCTCTAGTCTGGTTGGTGTTGTTTCTAAGATTGACTTAAATGAAACCATGCCGGGCTCATTGTATGACCTGTGTGCATCCGGTCGAAAATCAAAGTCAATTTCTTCTTCTAGAGCCTCCAAAAGGGGCAGAGTTCCAAAAACTAAGATTGTGTCTCAATGAATGGTGTGTATACGAATAGCAGAGGTCTTGGTGACTTGGCTAAACATCTACATATCGCTCATTGTATTAATGATCACAACTTAGATTTTGTGGCTATTTCGGAAACTGGTAGAAGGGATTTCTCTCAACGTCTACTTAACCGCTTATCTGGTGGTGTGGACTTTGAATGGACATCCCAGCCGCCCCGGGGTCGCTCGGGGGGCATTCTACTTGGAGTACGGAGAGACACTATGGAAGTTATAGCTCATTCAAGTGGAGATTATCACATTAAACTCCATATTCGTAATAGAGCTGATAACTTCACATGGAGTCTGGTAGCCGTTTATGGAGCCGCACAGGATGAATTTAAGGCCGACTTCCTTCATGAATTGGTAAACTTGGCAAAGGATAACCCATATCCAATTTTGATTGGGGGTGATTTCAATTTGCTGAGGTTCCGTCATGAGAAAAGCAAAGGTAGGTTTGACGATCACTGGCCTTTTCTATTCAATGCTATTATAGAAAGCTTGGATTTAAGAGAAGTGACAATGGTCGGTAGACAATTCACCTGGGCAAACAACCTTCCGAATCCCACATACGAGAAACTTGATAGAGTGCTAATGGATGCCAATTGGGAATCTAAATTTCCTATGGTTTCTGTTCGGGCTCTCGAGCGTATTGAAGGATTTTTGGATCATGCTCCCATACTCTTGACTACAGGAAATCCTAAACCACCAAGTAGTCGCCGATTCAAGTTTGAACTTGGATGGCTACAACGGGAAGGATTCCTTGAGATGGTGAAGACTGTATGGGATAGACCAATTACTGCGACGACTCCAATACAAAGGTGGAATAACAAAATACGTGCTTTACGTAGTCACCTAAGTGGTTGGACTCGTCATGTAACGGGTGTTCTAAAAAAGGAGAAAGCACGGCTTTCGTCCATCATTGATGGTCTAGAAGCCTTAGCTGAGGTCGGCCCCCTATCTGCGCAAGAGATTGAACTCAAAAATCAGTCTAATGCGAAGATAGCAAGCCTTCTCCATGAGGAGGAACTCAAATGATACCAACGCTCCAAGAGCCAATTTATCCTTGAAGGAGATTCGAATACTCGCTACTTTCATAGTGTAGCCAATGGCAGACATAGGAAGAAGCGTATTCACACTCTTGTTCAGGATGAAGGTACGATTGAGGGACTGGATAATCTTAAAAATGATATTACTAGTTATTAGAAAAATCTGTTTGGGGCACCCAATGAAGGAAACTTCTTTATGGATGAGTCTCAAATAGATGATATCCCCCAGGTTTCCGTTGAGGAGAATAATTTTCTTACTGCTAAGTACTCGGAAGAGGAAGTAAGAAAAGCTATTTTCCAAATGGAGCACAACAAAGCACCGGGTCCGGATGGTTTCCCAGCCGAATTCTACCAAACCTTTTGGGAAACTATCAAAGCTGACCTACTAGATTTGTTTCGTCAGCTTCACGCTGGCCAACTAGAATTGTTTCGTCTTAATTTTGGTGAGATCGTTTTGTTACCTAAAGTTAATGAAGTAGAAAGGATCCAACAATATCGATCAATCTGTCTCCTTAATGTTAGTTTCAAAATTTTCACGAAAGTGGCCACCCTAAGACTAAACACGGTTGCTGACCATGTTGTTCGGCCTTCTCAAACTACTTTCATGCAAGGATGGAATATTCTAGATGGAGTTGTAACCTTGCATGAAACAGTTCACGAACTACATTCTAAAAAGTTGAATGGGGTTATTTTAAAGTTAGATTTTGAAAAAGCTTATGACAAAGTTAAATGGTCTTTTCTCCATCAAACACTCAGAATGAAATGTTTTTCAGCTGAGTGGCGTTCTTTGATTGATTCTTTCATGTCAGGAGGTAGTGTTGCCATCAAAGTGAATGACGATGTTGGCAAATACTTCCAGACCTTGAAAGGGTTGAGACAGGGTGACCCCTTATCGCCAATGCTATTTAATATAATGGCTGATATGCTTGCCATTATGATCGAACGCGCAAAGAATGATGGTCTCATTGAAGGAGTTATTCCCCACCTTATTGATGGGGGATTATCCATCCTTCAGTATGCTGATGATACTATTCTTTTTATGGAACATGATCTTGAGAAAGCACAAAATCTGAAACTTATACTTTCAGCTTTCGAGCAATTATCAGGGTTAAAAATTAACTTTCATAAAAGTAAATTGTTCTATTTTGGCGAGGCTCAGGATGAGGTCAATGCATACACCAATTTATTTGGGTGTGGGCAGGGACATTTTCCTATGCGGTATTTGGGTATTCCGATACATTATCGGAGACTAACAATTGCCGAATGGAAACTCGTCGAGGAGAGACTACAAAAATGTCTTAGTAGCTGGAAAGGTAAATTACTGTCACTCGGAGGGAGATTGATACTCATTAACTCAGTACTATCTAATATGGTACTACATATGATTTCATTCTTTCTCTTGCCTAAAGGAGTCTTGCATAAACTGGATTATTACCGATCTAGATTCTTTTGGCAAGGGGACTCTGAGAAAAAGAAATATCGTTTGGCCAAATGGAGTGTGTTGTGCTCTCCTAAAGACCAGGGTGGGCTCAGTATTCATGTCCTTCAGGTCAAAAATACAACCTTACTCGGAAAGTGGCTTTTTAAGCTACTTACGGAGGAGGGGACTTGGCAAACCATTCTTAAAAGAAAATACATTGGTCAGAAAGCGTTATCGCAGGTTGTTTGGAAACCGGGTGATTCGCATTTTTGGGCTGGACTCATGGCAACAAAGAAATTTTTCTTTGGCCTAGGTTCTTTTTCTATTAAGGATGGTACGGAGATACAGTTCTGGGAGGATAAATGGCTTGGTAATGCCACTCTTCAGGAACAGTATCCGGCCTTATATAGTATTGTACGTCACAAAGATGATACTCTCGCCAAGGTTATGGCAAGTTCTCCACCATCTGTGACTTTTAGAAGGGATTTGTCCGGACAAAGACTTGCTGCTTGGAATGCCCTACTTTTACGTCTGACAAATATCCAACTACAAGATGGACATGACGAATTCTATTGGAATCTACATGAGAATGGAAAATTTTCTGTAGCATCCATGTACAATGCTCTCATTTTACCTGATGTGCCAATCGATAAAGTTAGCAACAATAAACTCTGGAAGTTAAAGATTCCATTACGGATAAAGGTATTTGGATGGTACCTACGTAAAGGAGTAGTTTTAACGAAAGATAATCTTGCAAAATGAAATTGGCATGGAAGTAAGAAGTGTGTTTTTTGTCACCAGGATGAAACAATTAAACACTTGTTCTTTCAATGCCGTTTCGCCAGATCTATATGGTCAGTCATCCATGTAGCTTCAACCTTGTTTCCACCATGCAGTATTACTAATATATTTGGGAATTGGCTAAATGGTATAGACAATAGGTTCAAAAAGCATATTAGGGTGGGAGCGATTGCCTTTATTTGGTCGCTATGGCTATGTAGAAATGATAAAGTGTTTAATGATAAAAATTCTTCCGTTTTGCAGGTTATCTACAGAGCTACTGGTACACTCCGTTTGTGGTCTGCTCTGCAGCGTCCACAGGATCGAGACCTCTATACGGAGGTCTGTGCACGACTGGAAGCAATAGCGCGGGATACTTTTTCCCAACATGGATGGCCGCATAGCTTACGGATTAGTGCTTCTAGTTAGGCAATTTTACAATTACTCATTATGATATGTAATCTTGCCTTCTTTCTTTTAAGACTTGATCGTTCTTTAGGCTGTGTGCATCTTAGTTATGCAGAGGTCGGGTGTAAACTTAAAACTTTTAAGTAATAAAGCGCTCTTTATCGAAAAAAATCTATCTAGATACAAAAAGTGTCTAGGTCTATTAGTTATTAGAGCAAGTTCAATGGAGCTAACTCAGCTGGCTATAAGAGATAAAATATTATATTTTTGCTTAGGTGGAGGAGTGAGAATAGAAGAGAGAAGGAGAGTGGGCTCTTATACAAAGCTAGCTCTCACATGTTCTTCTAGGAACTTTGTGAGAGTAAAAAAATGAACCATATAATAGTAAAGTAGTACATTTTTATAGTCCACTATTATACATGATAGCTATATGTTGACTGTATATGATATGGCAAACTCTTATAGCCGGCTGCTGGCTAGTGGCTACACTATTGTTCTTGCTCTTAGTGGTTGGAGGGAGTATATAGTTTCAATATACATAGTATTAGCTAGCTAGGACGATTGTAGCTAGCCTGTACTTACGCAGTTGATGGCAGTCTTGATGAACTTGACGTTGTCCAAGCTAAGGCTCCGGTGTACGAAGCGCCTCCGTGGGTTGAAGGCCGTGTCGTCGGAGAGCTTGAACAGCGTCACCGGGTCTGTCAAGAACATAACCGTGGCGACGAAGGCGGCAACATCCACCATGGTGTTCCACGCCAGCAGAAAATACGACCAGACCCAGCCGAGAAAAGGCAGGGCGCCAGCGGCGGAAGGCGGCGGCGGCGCGTAGATGGCGCCTGTGCGCTTGGGCTGCCTGGGCATGGCCGCCAGTCTCTTCGGATCAACGACGCTGCTTGTAGACGCAAAGAGGAGCGCGATGAGCGACATGCCGTCGCCAAGGGAGTGGTGCACGCGGAGCACCGCGGTGGAGGTGGCCTCCGAGGTCGGGAAGTCGAGTACATGGAACTCCCAGAGTGGACGGGAGCGGTCCATGGGGAGCGTGAGCAGCGATGCCACGTAGTCCTCCACGGCACGGTCCGCATCGGCCTCCACGTAGTCGAGTACTTGAATTCTTTGGAAGCGCGGGAATCGGGAAAGCTGCTTGGTGATGCAGGCGCTGAATTTGGGTAGGTTTAAGGGCGAGCAGAGGCCGATTGTCTTTTTTTTTGAACAAGGAGCAGCCCCGAAGGGCCTGGAAGCATTATATTAAAGATAAACAGTGGAGGTACAAGTTATAACAAAGGACCCTATACAATATAGGAATAACACATAGGTCCCTGGCAAAAGTAGGAAGGACCTCGCTGAGAGATACAGTGAGCAAACCGATCCTCCTCTCTCACCACCGTCGAGCCATAGGCAGAAGCTGGAACTGTCGCCGTCGAGAACGAAGGCGGGGACGAAACCACTTGCCTCCGAGCCAACGAAAGCCGCGGCAGCCGACCTCCGAAGGGGCCTCCGAATGGAGGTTGAACTCATGCCGGAATCCTTCACCGGCATCTTGATGGGCCTAATGGCCTTATCATCTAGACGGCGTGCTCTCGCTGTCACACAAAGGCTCGATAGATTGATCTTCCAGCTCCCAGTCCAACGGACGGGAACAGCAGGAGCAGATTCTTCACCGACGCCGCCGAGAAGGGACATCCCGCCGTCAAACTCCCAGAACCTGCCACGGACGGGAGGAGGCAGGCAAAGGATGGCAGCACGGAGGAGAAACGTACTCACAGGTAAGTGCTCGGGCATCCCGCCCGGGTGGGAAGCGCCCTTCCAGACCCGGGCAGCAGGTAGCACCGGCCCTCTTGCCGGCGAGGTGACAGCACCAGGGGGAGGGATTCCCTCGACAGCTCTCTCCCGGGAACTCCACCAAGGTTGAGGCATGTCATCGCCGTTCTTCCCCTCGCCGCCACGGCCGGTCAGAAGAACTTGGACAACACACAGCAGCACTTTAGGAGAACTCGGAGAGGGCGTCACCGGAGATCCGAGACCGAGGTCCAGAATCCAACCGGCCTTGAGCTTATTTGAAGACGGCGCTTCAAGGTCTGAGCCTGGTAGACCACGGCACCACGCCGGAGTTACCTTGCCAGACGTCTCCACGACTCCTCCGTCGTTGCTCGAGGACGACCGAGGGTTACCGCCTGCCGCTGTGGCACCCATCCTCACCTCAAGCCCCTCGCCGCCATGGCCGGCCAGCAGGAGGGTGAGAAGCAGGAGCAGAGCAGCACCAGTGGAGCGAAAATAGAGGCTTCTTCTCCCTCTCCAACCACCGAGGCCGGCAGAAACAGAGAAGAACGGCCACCATGTCCTCCACCAGCCGAGAAGCCCCCCAGCTGCAGGGGACTCCAGATCGAGGCCGCCAGAGAGGGGTTCAAGCGGGGCCCCATCAAACCCACCGCCACGGCAAGCTCGGGAGGGGACAGCTTGATCCCGCCGCCGGAGACACCAACCGAACCTAGGGTTATTCTGCGAGCTTGGCCGAGCTCCAGCCCTTGCCGCCGCCCGCCACGGACGCCAGAGAGAGAGGGGAACTTGCCGGCCACCTGCGCCGCCCGTCGGCGCCGGCGTGCAGCTCGGACGCGGCAAACCGCCGAAGCAAAGGAGCACAACTACTCTAGGGGCTGTACAGGGGGGCCGGCCGACCCTCTCCCGGTCACTCCGGCCGGCGGAGCCGCCGGAGGAGGGGGAGAGGGGGGCCGGCAGGCCGACGCCATGGCAGGGCTCAGTCGCGAGGGAGAGGGGAGAGAGCAAGGGGATAAGGTATACCCAGTACGGACTCCGCCGAGGCCGATTGTCGCGACGATGTATATATCCTCCATCAGCCTTGCTTTAGGGCTCACGGGCTCCTTCTCCGGCGACGTTGTCCATTCGTCCGTGCCGGCGGCGGCGGCCGGTGGCCTTGGCTTCGTGCGTACCGAGAGTGGCTGGCGCCTTCCAAGAGCCGCTGACAAGGAGCTACCACCGCTAGATCCCATCTCAATGTGGCTAGCTAGCTAGCTGCTTTAAGAGTGAGTGGCTAGGTAAAATGGGCGTTCCTTGC
Source organism: Dactylis glomerata (assembly GCA_007115705.1). Classification (NCBI taxonomy): domain Eukaryota; kingdom Viridiplantae; phylum Streptophyta; class Magnoliopsida; order Poales; family Poaceae; genus Dactylis; species Dactylis glomerata. The sequence continues at coordinate 47,471 of QXEO01000217.1, forward strand.
ACGTGTGTACCAGTCCCGCCTCTGCAGGTGCAATACTTATACTCCGTTCAATCAAAAAAAATGTCCATGATTTTATATTAAGTTGCCTTTTTCTCTACTAGCAAAAATGCCCGTGCGTTGCAACGGGAGAGGGAAAATATACATCGCAAAGACGTAGAAAGTGAAATCCATTGGAACATCGAACCAATCAGCTTCGTCACACAAACACGATTTTCTTTCTATCCTGTATGATCCTTTTATCGTTCTTTTTTCCACACATGCAGAAATATTTTGACATCCTATGTTGTTCTCCCATTGGGGTATAATAAGGTATCCACTCTAATCCATGTAATATTTTGACATCCTATGTTGTTCTCCCATATCCACTCTAATTCATGTATTTGGATCCCACACTCATCATATCTAGAGATCCATTGTTGTCATGTTGTGAGTTATCTATCTACGTGAGAAATGAACAGCAGGTCAAAATTATACACAAAGAATCATTTAACAAAATTTTGTACAAGCAGTCGTCTAACAAAATTCATTACAAGCACTCGCTAACAAAATTCAGTCAAAGATCAATAGAGCTATATGCAAGATCAAATATTCCCACATCACGAAAACAAATTAGTCAACCGACACAATTTGTACACAAAAAAGATTGAAAAACAACGCTAGGACAATCACTCTCTCGCAACTTACTTTGCATTGAGGTCACGGTCTAAAAAAGTGGAGCACATCCTGGGAGTCCCCATGGAGCAACGTCACCTGCAGGGTGGAGAACACAGCAGCATGGCTCAGCACCGCGCGCTCCATGCTCATGGACGGGCAGCCACTGATGCCGGGCCTCAGGGCCAAGTGGATGAGTTAGAGTTTCTGTGGTTGGAGGATGATCTCATGCATGAACATGCTGCTCATGCCGGCTGCGCGACACTGGCGGCCACGCTGGAAAACAGGGTCTAGATTAGGGATGCAGAGCGGCGTCCCGCGTCGTCCCGCAAAACCAAGTTTTAGGCAAACACATGATCTGCTGACAAGGCTAATTAAAGCGGAGCTAAGTCAATCACTCGTCCCGCATCCCGCCCGCCTTGCATCCCTAGTCTAGATCCCTGATTGTTGCTTTTAGCAAGCAACGTCTTCTGCTGAATGAGTTAGGATCTTCACTCCTGGAACATGCGCATACCTAGATGCATAGCATTACGAGTGTTTGAGCACCAACTTCAGCAGCAACACCATTTAGTCATTTGAAAACAATAGAAACAATATGTATCTGAACAGCTGACCTTTATCCAAAAAAAAACTGACCAGCTGACATGTAGCAGTAGTTCGACGAGGCAACTGAATCAATGACGTGATCAATTGACTGCATCAAGGAGGTTAAATGCCATGAACTGTACTACAAGTTGAAGAGCTTGGTACCCAACCGGCCTCTATGATTGGTGTATCAGGAAATGTACCTTTGCGTTGCAACGGGACGGACATTTGTATCACAGATGCATAAAAAGTAAATTATTATTCTGACCACGTGACTTAGAAAAACACATTATCTCGGATAGGTACACCTTTATATGCACAAAAGACAAAAATGACTTGCATAACTTGTTTCAAAACTAAAAAATAACACCAGAAACTAAAACACTCAAGTTTAAAAGGATACCATTTTCGAAGCAAAGTAAAAAAATAATTTTAAATATTTGATGAAAAATTAAATTAGAAGTGAGGTGCCAAATTTCACACACGAACACAAGGATCCACTTACATGTGAAGTCTCAAACTTGTTTTTTGTTGGTCGCCCCTCCATACCTTCCCCAAGCCCCTTAGATGTGATCATCATTACCATCTTCTATTGAAACCTTGTCGCCGCTTTGCACATGAGCATGCGATGCAACCGCACCGGCATTCAATGTTCGCCGCACCGCTTTTTGCGAAAAAAAATTATATTGCACTTTTTTGCAGCTTTTTCAAATGTAGCATTAATTTGTAGGTAATTACAGAACTAGGGCACCGTTTTAACCGCCGGACGCGATTAGGACATATTGTATCCGGCGGATACGAGATGCTGAATTCGAGGCATGCAGACGCGCGGGCGACGAGGCTGAGCCTGCTGTCGTACCCGGCGGATGCGATATGTCTATTTCCATCCGCCGGGCGCGACAAGCTCTTCTTCTGCTACACGCACCCCGCCGGCTTCACTACTATCTGTTTCAGACAAGTTTTACTATTTTAATTAATTTGAAGTGTTATAAGTTGCGGTAAATTTTTTGGATAGTTTATCTATGAGTAATATTTTTGAATATATATTAGAAGTAACATTTATATTAATATAGAAAGTGCGTGATACATCGGTATTACAAACCGCAAACAAAAATATAGAAAATGCGAGATACATCGGTATTACATACCGCAAACTAAAATAGAAATACATGATTCGGGACAACTAAAATTAAGATAGAAATATAGTACGAGTAACTAAGGCTTGGCGACTCTCTTGCCCTTTGTTGAAGAAGAATTTTTGGCCCAGTCGCTAGGCATGAAGTGGTCGTCGTCGTCGAGATCGTCTACGTCGCTCAACCATGACGGTGCAGTTCCTTTGCCCTTGCAAGCAGCGTCCTTGGGCTTGGACGAGGTAGATTCTTTGCTCTTCGATGACGCACCTTTCTTCTTGGCTCAATCGCTAGGCATGAAGATATCTTCATCTTTGTGGCTGTCGTTGATCCAGAGCGCGGTATGTTGAACCCACCAGCTCATATCTTCTCCTCTCTCCTTTATATCTGTCCAGTGCCCGTTGATCTTGATAAGTTCTGCCTGGACCTCCTTCCAGGTGCGAGATGGGCCTGTCGACTTGCTCTGATTGTAATCAAATGTGACCTCAATGAGATCGCTGGGGGTATTGACAAGCTCATCAAATGGAACAAGCTCACGGTTCCTTCTATATCTACAGGCTGCCTTGAAAACCTCTACGGACATAACTGTTTTCCAACTACGATTGGGAGGCGCCATGTTGTGCAAGATACAATGAGCTAGAACTGAAGTTTAGGTGGTCTTATATAGGACTTGAAGAATAGAAATGGCGGGAAAGAAGACACGGAATGCAGAAGGCGGGAAAGAAGAAGCGGGAAAGGAGTTGGCGGAAAAGAACAAGCGGGAAAGAACAAGCTGAAAAAACGAGCGGGAAAGAATCGGCGGGAAAGAAGTTAGCTGGAGAAATCGAGCGGGAAACTAGTTTGCGGAAAAGAACGAGCGGAAAAAATTATACTAAAAATTACGAGCGGGAATGGAGTTGGCGGGAAACAACTAGCGCGAAATAATAGGCGGGAAAGAACGAGCGGGAAAAAATAGTCGGAAATAAATCGTGACAAATATATGTGTCTCATACATCATGGGATAGTAGTACAATGAGAACCAGAAACATGCTTACAAATATATGTCTAATACGAATGTGTATACAAAGATATGATGATCACATAGATCATCGACGGCGCGGAGCATGTGGTGGTCCTCGTGGCGGAGGCGTCGTCCATCCATACCTGTTAGGGGCCGCTCGATAGTACTGAGTGCTCTCGACCTCCTGGTTGTCGGTCTGTGACTGCTGTGTGGGATCAGGTGGAGGAGTAGTAAGCAAGGCCATATAACCACCCATAGGATCCGAGTTAATATCGATGTCCACAAGGGCGATCGGGGATGTTTGCCGCCGCTCACACCCTTTCAACCAGCCCACCCACTGAGAGGTACGCTCTATCTCTTTCAACTGACAATATATATTGCTAGTTGAGTTGCTCCACAATGCTTGTAAGCTGACAGTGTACATCTTACAATCCCATCCTAAGAACACCATTAACATCCTCTTGAATTCCCCAATACGCATACTCTGAGGATCAGTGAACTCCACCTCATGATACTCAAAGTCACTAAGATCAGCTCCAGTATCACTGCTACGGACCGCACCGTACCCATAATGAATAACAAATCTAACTAATCCAGACATGACTCCTGCTACATAAAAATCCTATTTCCGTCAACTACACCGCTAAAATATATATACACAAAATTACACTACCACTAATTGAGAATAAGATTTTTACCCTCGTAGCGTGCGAATCACCACCTCAAAACTTGCTCACGTCACACCACTTCCGACGCACCGGAATCAACAAGAACACTATAACCTGGAGAATATAAAAACAACATCATGAATGCTACATAATATAACAAGAACACTAGAACACCTACAAAAAAAATTAACACAAACTACATCTACATGCCACTATACGCACCATAATTATTTCTCCATAATTAAGTCTATATCTCTACACCGCTAAACTATATCAATAAAAAATACATGACCACCGTATGATATTAACATTTTACCCTTGAAGCTTGAAAATCACCACATTGCAACAGCCTCACGTCACACCTCTTCTGCAGCTACGAAATCAACCTGTAGAACACAAGAACAACAAGAACAATATCAAGAACAGATGAACAAGCTACAGGAAAACTAACACCAACTACACCAAAATGCGACGAAATGAACCAACGAAATTTATCTATAAGCTAACCCATATGTAGATCGGGCTATTCTCTACTTCTTGCAACAAATCTCACTAAATTTGATCAAGAAATGGCCTCAAAATCGAAAGAAAACTGATTTGGGAAGAACAGGCTAAGTTGAGAGTTTGAGCTGCGCGAGTGAGGAAGAGAGAAACTGAGTGAGTGAGTGAGTGAGTGAGAGAGGGGATAGCACGGCGCGAGTGCGGTCGATTTAGCCAGGTGCGCGGAGGTATCGCACCCGCCGGGCGCGACAGGTGAGATTCCTGCCGGCCGGATGCGACAGGGGCTTTCGCGTGCCTCGAGGCACTGCCGGCATGCGGGGAAAAGCTGAAATAAAGTTTTCGCGTCCGCCGGATCCGATAAGTTCCTAATCGCGTCCACCGGTTTCGATTAGCACTTGTCACATCCGCCGGATATAACGGTGTGCTAGATTCCAAATTACTGACCTAATCATACTACTTCCGTAAATACTGCAAAAAAGTGTATTATTAAAAAACAATCGCCCGCTTTTTGACATATCCCTTTCTTATTTCCTCGTTGCCGTCACCGCCCCTAACCTATATCCGTTTCCGCATGTTATGCTTGTGCCGCACATCGAACAATCTACTCGGTTTAGCATACACATCAACACATTATGTATGACCCCTGGAGATCGATATTTAAAATTTATGTATTCCTCTAAAGTCTTCTGATTGGACATAATTTACATACAGTAATATGATTGATAGTATATTTTGCAAGACGTACCACGTACGCAGCACTTTCAGCTAAGAAGATTAGTGGCGTCCTAAAAAAGTCTTTGATTGTCAATTTGAAATCTGAACTGAGGCTGCCATATCATTGATAACAGCAGTTGCTGAAGTATTGATTAGTGAACATTTTCTAGGAGGACGCATGTCAACTCGGATCTCGTAAGCTAACTGTCAAGCTGAACCCACTCATGCGGCTGCAGTTCTTGAGGGTGGGGTTCACGCTGTTGGAATTTGCTCACAGATCAATCGTATGAAGCTAAACGAATACACGCAGAGACTACTTTTTATCGCCAAGCGTGCGTATCGCACGCTCTAAAACTTTTTTCTTTTATTTCTCTTTTTCCTCAATACAACTTGCGGTGTTACAAAACTCGCGGTACTGCCAGCGTATATATGCACGGACAGCCGACCGATCCAAACGCCTAATCTTAATCCTACTCTAATACGAGGACACACAAGACCTAGCCGGCCTTGAATCCACACGCCACACTTACCTAAATAATCACCGACTCCACGTATGCACTCTTCTAGTCCTAGTACTGCACGGTTAAGAGTCCTAGCCGTACTAGTACAACACTAGAAGCTCACACGACTCTAACGTAAACGACTAATTAGGCAAGATTATGCTAACAATCTCTCCCTAATCTTGACACTTGTTGTCTCCTCATACTCTCCCTGATCTTGACTCCCGCAGCTTCACGCGTCATGACGAATCAACTCGACGTATGATCTAGACTCTCAGTCACGTTGCCAGGCGGACACCTTTGGCCACCCCTAACGCACACATGCCGGCTATCTTGTGGACATCTTCAGCCACTCTAGCCTCATGTGGAGACAGGTCCTCATTGAAGAGACTCCCCTTTAACTGATCCTTGTCAACATACGGAGCATCGCCATCCTCTCGTCGAGACCCTCGGTCGCACCTAGCACCGGACAGCAACACGACGTGACACACTTCAACTGCAACGGATCCTCACAGAAACAAGCACTTGGACACAACGACAACTCGCGGACACGACGCCGACTCAACGTGCTAACTTGCACGCCTATGACTCCTTGACACATACTCTCCCGGACGATGATCTTCATGAGACTCCCAGCACCGCACCTCGGCACCACCTCTCCCATCAACGATCATCCTCGCCCACCGCCTTGCTGACGACAACGCCCTGTCGCCCCCTCCATGTTGCTCCACTGAACAACGATCACCCGTTGTATCTTCCATGACGGCGTGCTCACCATCTCCACCCGGTCGCTCGCCGACCGACGGTCGCCCGCCCCGAGGCGCTAGTAGGGTCGCCTCCCCGGGGCAAGCGCAGCTTCAAATCTTCGACCTCGCTCTGATACCAATTGTTGGAATTTGCCCACAGATCAATCACATGAAGCTAAATGAATACACGCAGAGACTACTTTTTATCGCCAAGCGTGCGATACGCACGCTCTAAAACTTTTTTCTTTTATTTCTCTTTTTCCTCAATACAACTTGCGGTGTTACAAAACTCGTGGTACTGCCAGCGTATATATGCACGGACAGCCGACCGATCCAAACGCCTAATCTTAATCCTACTCTAATACGAGGACACATAAGACCTAGCCGGCCTTGAATCCACACGCCACACTTTTCTAAATAATCACCGAGTCCACGTATGCACTCTTCTAGTCCTAGTACTACACGGTTAAGAGTCCTAGTCGTACTAGTACAACACTAGAAGCTCACACGAGACACGACTCTAACGTAAACGACTAATTAGGCAAGATTATGCTAACACACGCAGCTCACAATCCAGTTGAAGACATCCCGTGCATCAGCGAGGTGGCCCGCGCCGATGACCAGCCGGCGGCCTGCTCAACGGAGAAGCAAAAAAGCAGCGCCACATGCTCCTCCTCTATGCATCCCTCTCACTCTCCCGTCGCGGACAAGAACAATCTGATGGGGGCGAACGGCACCGCTCTGCCTGACTGCAAGCAGAGCCAAGCACAGACTTCTAGAAGTTTTCTTTGAAGAAAACAGGGACGAAGCGGGGGAGTAGGGGCAAGGGCTAGGCCTCGACCGTCGCGTGCACACCGGCCTTGACACCGGAGGGCTTGAGGACCCCTCGCTTGCGGAGGCAGCCACGACTCAATCGCATGACGGCCAACCCTCCTGTGGCCTTCATCCCAACAGCAATTGCTAAATAAGGCTTCCAGATCTCCACTGAAATTATTCCTTGATTAGAATTAGAGGATGCAAATTTGGACATGTGGATTGGACTTGTTGAGTTGCAGAAGGCTGCGGCCACCGGAGACGATGGAAGCTCCATGGCGAGCAACACCATAGACCAAAATTACCGACTCGATGCCTTTAGTACACGAAAAGTCTGTTGGATCTTTGCCCCCACTGCTCCAATCATCCACCGCCCAACTTTTTCCCAGCGACTTTGTTTACCCTGGAAAAAATCCCAAATTGCGTCTTCAAATTGCCAAATCTTTCGTGGAAATTGGATGTACATCTCAATTTTGCTAGATTAAGAGCCCTAGGTGTCGCTATAAACGGAGGCGTTGTCGATTCTCGATTTGTTGCTGCGTAGGGTTAGGTGGCGGCGGGCAGGAGCAGGTCGACGCGCTTCTTTTCCTTTTATCTCGTCAACGTTGGTCATCGGGTTGATTAGGGTCAATCCAGCGATGGATAAAACTGGGCCGAGCCCACAAGGTTTCTGCGAGCGATGAACGTAATTAGACTGGGAGCGACGGATGAACCAACATACGAACCAACCACGGAAACCTTACGTCCTTTATTATTATTATTATTACTAGCACAATACCCGTGCGTTGCAACAGGTTGGGAAATGACAAATAGTGGTCACGATGAAAAATAAATATATCTCCAAATTTTTCTGGACAATGAGATTTTTTTCATGTTGCAAACAACCCAATTTAACTCCTAGTTTTTTCAAAGGGTCGTCCAATTCAATCTTGTGTAACCCAAATAGATAGTAACAAAATTCAGTTTACTAAAATATTTGATTTTTTATAGTCTAAATGAGTGTAAGATAATTAGTAAGAACCCAAATATTTGATCCTAAACATGATCTTATTGTGCACAACCCGCTCTCTCGAAACCCAGGTATCTGATCCTAAACATGATGTTTTGAATTCCGATGATGACATGGTAAAAATATAAATGAATGAGATATCTTTGAACCTGGGTGGTTCGTTTTGGACTGAGAAAATTTTAGCAGTATTCATTGTCGAAACCCTTTTTATCTAGATTAAATGGATCTAAGTTGCAAGTATTCGAAAAGGAAATCAAGGCATCCCTTCCTCGCTCAGCTTGTTCAAGGCATGGCCCGCAAAAATCAATTTATAGGATAGCGTGGGAGACAAAATTTAGGAATCCGATCTAAGCACATAAATTGGTTTCGATTTGAACAGAATGCCGCACCGGGATTTACAGTAGACAAAAAATTAGCACATACACATCTTGACTATAACAGAAACACACCAACAGAAGATAAATCTAGAAAGAAATGTAAACGGGATTTCTCGCTCAGATTGTTCAGAGGATATCTGATTCAGAGGAAAAACCAACTGCCCATCCTTCTAACAGTGAGCGACAGCAATGTTTGCAGTTGCAAGAAACTGATTGAGTACTCTGTACTCCCCGTAGACAAGATGAGGTCGCCATTGTTCAGCTTGGGGAGGGAGCGAGACGGAGGCCGAGGCAGTTTGTGCTCATGGCTGGCCTTGGGCGTGATTTTTTACTCTCCAGTGAGCTCGGCCGGCGACGATGGGCTCTGGCGTGGATTCGGTGGCGGCATCCACAGCAAGATTTCGCGGTGGCGGATCGGCTGGGTGCCTCCTCCTCACTCGGGAACAGGGACAACGCCGAGGATCTCCTGGTCGACGGCGGACTCGGGGCACCTGGGCGGCGTGGTGGCCTCCTGATCGGCTGTGGACGCGGTGCACAAAGTACGTTTCCTTGCAGATTGAAAAATCATACACCTATCCGCATGTTGTAGTGCAGATTATGAATTACGAATCGATGTTGATCCTTGCAAGAAACCAATCCGGTTCTTTCCCCTTCCGTGCTGCAGCTCCTGCTGCGAGGCCGCCCACCGCCGCCCTTCCTTCCCCTGCCCCTTACGATTCGTTGTTGAGATACCGGCTGCCGCCGCCTACGAGCCCGCTACCGCGCCTCCTTTATCGACCATGTCCGCCTCCCGTCGGCCTACCCATTGCTCGAGCTACCCCTTCTTACCTGGTTTCCCTATCACCTTTGGCCACCGCTGCTACCTGCTCTCCTCCGCCCCCTCCGATTCCCGTCTTCCTCCCTCGATCCCCTTTCTATCCCCACTTCAGACCAAGCCTCATGACACCTGCAGCAGCAGTGCAACAGTGTGGTTCATGGAGTCGCCGGTGATGCAGAGTTGCGGGAGACGGTCGCGGCCGCCGCCTCCGACGCGGCCCTACAGTAGGCTTGGTCTCCTGTCGTCCAGTCGCGGGAAGGAGGCCTTTGGCGGAGGCCTTTGGCGCGCGGGTGATGCAGGGGCTGCACGAGACGGGCGTGGCGGCCGCCTCTGTTGTGCCGGCGCGCTGTCCTCGAGCTCCTTCCTTCCGCCAGAACCGGTTCAGGGACTGGAATTGCTGTCCATCGCGTCTGGTCTTCGGTCCTTCACCGGCGAGGCGCAGGAGGATAAGCACAGGACGGAGGAATCTGGTGGAGATGGATGGGACTGGAACGCAAAAGTGTCTATACATAGGACCGCGGGTTGATTTTGCAATTAAGCAAGGGGGTTTATGCAAAATTACAGCAACGTACGGACGAACCTACCAACCGATCCCAATCTTATTAGTAGAGATTATTATTATTATTATTATTATTAGGTAGAGATTAGACGAAGTACTTTGGATTAGCTAGGACGATAAATTAAGTGGGCTGTACAAAGGTACACCACATAATTATACAGGTGCACACCTTTTTTGTTGGTTAACTGGTCACCTTCCTTTATAATAAAATTCTGAAAGGTACTATATAATAGTGATAGTGATATATATCTAACTTAACATATTTCTAAAGCGAGATACCTGACATCTGATTTGAATGCACAAAATTATACATTATATTATTCACTATTATTATTTTGAAAAAAAGACAGCCTGGCCTGCTTTTTATTGCAATAGGAAGAGGGTACAAGATGTACAAAGGAAAGGTGAAAGAAGATGTAGAAAATACCACTATTATTCATTATTAAAAAGTAGCCCCACCGTTCCAAATTAAGTGTCCCAAATTTTCTCTATATTCACATATATCTACACACACGACACATGAAGATATACACACAAATCTAGACAAAGTTGAAACAATTAATTTGAAACAGAGGTAGTAGACATCAAATTGGAACAAGTCGAAAAAACCAAAACCATATGTTCCAGAACAGTAACTTCACCCATCTATCACTAACCTATGATAATAGACAAAAACAAACAAACATTACACAACTCCTAGAATAAGCCGTTTTTCTATAGTACATTCTAAAATGTGTATCATATATTATTGAAGAAACGACAAGAAACAGCGTTTACAACATTGTTGTGCGGCAATTGATGAAGACACCTTTGTCGTGTAACATGGTCACCTTCCCTCAGAATAAAATTCCAAAAGGTACTACTCCGTATATAATAGTGATATATATCAAACTTTATATATTTTTGAAACAAAGATACCCAGCCTCTGATTTCAATGCACAAAATTATATAGTGTATTATTCATTATTTAAAAGTAGCTCCTCCGTTCCAAATAAATTATCTCAAATTTTATCTATACATTGAAACACGATGCATGTAGATACATATGAAACTAGACAAAGTTAAAACAATTAATTTGGAATGGAGGTAGTAGACATCAATCTGGAACTAGTCAAAATAACCAATACCATATGTTCCGCACCACTACTTCACCCATCTACCACTGATAATAGACAAAAACAAACAAAAACAAACAACTCCTATAATAATCCCTTTTCTAGAATTCATCCTGAAAGGTGCACCATATATTATTGAAGAAATGACAAGAGGCAGAGTTTACAACACTGTTGTGTGGCAAGATAGCCCCCGGGTTGGTGCAGCTCTCCACTAGAGCCTAATATCCTACTAGCAACACGTACGGTGTCAGTGTTGGAAACCCAAACACCACTCCACGAAAGAGACATGTCATCTTCCACGACTCATACTATACCCTAGTCATATGAATGATCGTCTCGGCCAATGGCCACATTGCGTTCAAGAAAACGTTGTTGACCCAATCAGGTTTGCCCCAAAAGTTCTGCGAGCACAAACTTCTCATGACATCATGCAACCTAACAAGAGGTGCTCCAAGGTCTCCCTTCTACGGGAGCAGATCACAAAGAGGGCAAGCGGCCGGGTGGGGAAGCCTTCATCTCCGCTCTCTGTCCACTTCCCAACAACTATTCTATGCCACCAGCCAAGAAAAATACTGGCATCCTTGTGGTGCGCGAGGCCTCCCTACCTGAACCACACCCTTTCCTCTAGTAGTGCCAGTGAAGAAGGCCTTCTATGCCGAGAAAGATGAGTAAACCCTATCACTCTCCCATACCTCATCTATGAGGCGGAATGTTGACAAGCACTCCCACACGAGAAAGAACTCGTTCAAAGCAGTTGCATTGATGTTAGGGCTACAATATCTCAACCACGTGCGACCTTGCATGCCCTCTCTTACCATCTGTGCCCACGCAATGCGATTTGGGACAACCGCCTGTAGGTTCACTGCGAGGTCCTTGATGTCTGCAAGTGCACATGAAGGTTGTATTCAAAATAAGAGTATCGAACCATGGTGGATCTATTTGGTAAAGGTTTTATTGCCTCTTGTTACCTTCACTTAATTGTACCTGCAAGTTGTTCTTAGTCCAAAGAAAAGGGTGATGAAAGCAGATGTGTGTGTGTGTGTCTATGTGTGGTTGTGAACAAAGTAATATTGAAATGAGAAAGGATGCAGAGAAAGCGATGTAAAGTACTTGAAGCTGCAATAAGAATAAAGAGTTCTCATAGTGTTACAAATTCACCGCTAGAATACTTAATTCATGATTAGGATATGTGATGTCCTTGTGATATATATGTACGGGTGGAGTCTTATAATGGTGCTCGTAGGCTATGCTACTAAGCAACTAACCAAAATAAGTCCCTCCAATAGCATATGGGTGGAGTGCACTTGTAATTAAGGGTCTCCCATTGGATATGGACACCCACTCTAGGATCTATGTTGTTCCCTCGTTGATACATAGTCAGCAGAGGCGACGAATCTTGTCATTGTATGTCCATGTACCACCGGCGACATACAATGATGTTTTCCTCTAAGTCCCCAATGGGAAAACTATTGTGCAGTCGACATTCAGACGACATCATGGGAGAACACATTCTTTATTTCAATTCATAATATTTCTATCATTTCTCCATCTCCCCAAGAGAATAGATGGAAGTACTTACACATGGAGGCAACCAACATCATCATGATATAATATGAATGGAGTATATGGGGGATCAAACAAATACATGTGTGATGAATGCATTTCAGATGATCATATAGTGGTAGTTCATAATCTTATTTGTATTAATTTTACATTATTTCCCTTTACTCAGATGATTTACGGGGCTTTCCTATCGAGTCCTTTGTTTTGCTATTTAATTCCTGGGAGGCAGAAACCATCAATTTTGTATTTTATGTGTTCAAGGACCTTTATGAACTCAAATAATTTAAATAAAAACACCATGGAAGTTTTTCATATAACAAAGACCAAGAGCACCATAAGTTAATGGGAAAGGCCACGAGGCCTAGATAAGGCCCCAGGGCGTGGCCTGATACCCTGACCGTGCCATGGGAAGGCCAATTGGCCCTTATGCGTCCCCTTGTATCCTTATTTTTACGAGAAGCTTTGTGTAGTGAAAAGCCCTACGCAGTAATTTACCCAAGATTTACGGAGGTGGCGGCAAAGGGTAAAGTCTTCTCCTACTCCGCGAGAAGGCATATCCTGCTATTTTGAGGCCTTTGCCTTGGGAAAATCGCCGCCATCGTCATTACCAACTCCTCCTTGGTGTAGGGGGGAGAGTCTCCATTAGCACATTCATCATCCACAACGTCAGCACCATCTCCATCTCATGATCCACTTCATCACCCTCATAGTTTGTGATAGATCTTAACCTCTAATAAGTTTCTAGTGATGTGTGCATGCTTGTGCTCGTTAATTTGTTCTTATTTGTAGGGGGAGTTATATTTTGAGATTGTTTTGTATACCATATGCCACTGATCATTGTCATGCTTCACCGTTGTGAGTAGTTCCCCCAGTTTTGAGGGCAGAAAATGAATTGGCTATGATTTCTAAAGCAACAAACACCATATATTTCCATATAATTCTACCTACACCCACATCGAGGGAGGAGTTTTAGAGAAAGTACAATAAGATGATGTCAGCTAGCTATAAGGTCTTAAATAATATATTTTCACTTAGTTGGAGGAGATTGTCATTGAATTTCTAATGGGAAACATACAAAAAATAAAAAAAATAGTGAAGCAACATTAGGTAGTAAAAATATTAATTTTCTCGGACGATCCTGCCCCGAATTTTCTATTACTTGGTCGAAAAAATATTTTTTATACTCTTAATTATGCTAACAATTTGCAAATGTTTTTTGTCTTTCTCTTATTGATCATATAATATAGGGCCTAGCCCTTTTTGTCAGTTTTTACTTTTGAGATAACAGGCTATTGCATCAGTTCTACAAAGTATCGGAGGCTTTGAGTTCAATCCTATCCAATACAATATCAAAATAATAAATATCAGCGAACAACTTAATCCACGTCCTAGGTCCGTGAATAAAAATCCCACCGACCTAGACATGAGGGGAGTTTTTAATATGTAATATTTTCATTAGCCCTTTTCACTTCATATTTTGGCTAAGGAACCTACTCCCTTTCTCTCATTTCTAGGTGCTGATTGCGGTGCGGTGTTAATGTAGATGACCGACCAGTTGGGAACCCCAAGAGAAGGTATGATGAGCACAGCAGCAAGTTTTCCCTCAGTAAGAAACTGAGGTTTATCGAACCAGTAGGAAAAAGGCAAACTTCAGAAGGTGATGCCTGCTAGCTTCACGACAGCTCCGGACAACTTATAAGGCGCCTTGTCCAGGGCTTTGCTTTTGCACCAGCAGCAACGTGGAACCTGCACACAACACAACCAAGTACTTTGCTCCCAACTTACGATGAGGTTATCAATCTCACCGGTTTGCTGTAAACAAAGGTATGAGCGTATCGAGTGGAAAGCAATAGTAGTATGTGAGAAAGTAAACGGTGCGAGTAAAAAGTAAACGGTGTAACAATGTAAAGAAAATTGGACCGGGTTCCACAGTTCACTAGTGGTGTCTCTCCACAAGATAAATAACAACATGCTGGGTAAACAAATTACAGTTGGGCAATTGATAGAATAAAGATAACATGCATATGTCATGAGGATCACTATGAGATTTACTCTGGGCATTACAACAAAATACATAGACCGCCATCCAACTGCATCTATGACTACTAATCCACTCGCGGGGATATCGTCCGAACACCCCTCGAGTATTAAGTTGCGAACAACAGATAATTGCATTAAGCAAATTATGTAATATAAACAAAATGAATGTCCTTGGAAACAAGAATGTTGTTTTCTCCCTAGTGGCAATAACACATCTACAACCTTAGAGGTTTCTGTCACTCCCCCAGATTAAATAGAGGCATGAACCCAACTATCGAGCATAAATACCCCCTCTTGGAGTCACTAGTATCTACTTGGCCAAGATAGCCACTAACAACAAAGAGCATGCAAGATCATAAACAACATAGAGATAACATAAGATAATATTCAGCACATCAACTTAACATAACACCAATATTCATCGGATCCCAACAAACACAACATGTAGAATTACATAAAGATAATCTCGATCATGTAAGGCGTCTCACGAGATCTAAACATGAAGCACATGGTGGAGAAGACAACCATCTAGCTACTGCTATGGACCCATAGTCCAAGGTAGACTACTCACTCATCGCGCCGGAGGCAAGCATGGTGATGAAGAAGACCTCTGGTGGTGATTCCTCTCTCCGGCAGGGTGCCGAGAAGAGCTTCTGGACCCTCCCGATCTCGGATCGACGACGGCGGCGGATCGCAATGTGTTTCTTGAAAATTGATCGGGTCTTTAGGTTTTTCCCGTCGGGGGGTCTTTATAGGCGAAGGGGCAGCATCAGAGGTGGGCCAGGGTGGCCTCACCCATAGGGGGCGTGGGCCAGGGGCTGGCCGCGCAGCCCTATGGTGTGGCCAGCCTGTGGCCCCCCTCCGTCTCCTCTTCGGACTTCTGGAAGCTTCGGTAAATATTAGGAGGTTTGGCTTTTGTTTTGTCCAATTCTGAGAATATTTCATGTGTAACTTTTCTGAAACACAAAAATGGCAGAAAACAGGGAACTGGCACTGTGGCGTCTTGTTAATAGGTTAATTCCGGAAAATGCATGAAAACGCCACGAAGTGTAACAAAACACTAAGCAAATGGTGTAAGAACAAGCATGGAGCATCAAAAATTATAGATACGTTTGAGACGTATCAAGCATCCCCAAGCTTAACTCCTGCTCGTCCTCGAGTAGGTAAGTGATAACAAATAATAATTTTTGAGGTGACATGCATCAACACAATCTTGATCATCTATGTAAAGCATTGAGTGCTGGGATCAAAAGAAATTAAAACATGGGCATGAAAGACATAATCTTGATAGAAGAAACTTAGCAACCATGTTATAACATGAAAAAGAACACAAACGAAAGATCATGAAAAATGAAACAATGAAAGTCAAATGTGTGTTCAAATCATATGGAAAAACATAGCAAATGGTTTTCAGCTTGTCCTTCATGGAACAGCAAAACATAAATGCATAGGACACCTTCAAGTTTAATAGAGCGACTAGATACAAATAATTTAAGAACAAGTGAAACCAAAATCATGAATCAATCAATGATAAACTTCGGGACTATGCACATTAAACTCAGAATGACAACTATGCTCTCTTGGACGGTGCATAAAGGTAGAAGGTGGCGACTCAACATAAAAGTAAAAGAAAGGCCCTTCGCAGAGGGAAGCAGTGATGCGTGGTGAATGACCAGCCCGTTGGGAACCCCAAGAGGAAGGTGTGATGAGTATAGCAGCTAGTTTTCCCTCAGTTAAGAAACCAAGGTTTATCGTTCTTGGAGAGGAGAGACAAACGACTGAAGGTGATGCTTGCTGGCTTGCGACAGCTTCGGACAATTTATATATGGCGCCTCGTCCAAGCTTTGCTTGCTAGCTGCAACGCGGAACCTGCACACAACACAACCAAGTACTTCGTTCCCAACTTGCGATGAGGTTGTCAATCTCACCGGTTTGCTTGAAACAAAGGTTATGAGCGTATCGAGTGGAAAACAATAGAGTATGGGAGTAAAGTAAACAATGCGCGTAAAGTAAACAGTGCGAGTAAAGTAAACAGGTGATAGCAATATGATGGAAATAGGACCGGGGTCCACAATTCACTGGTGGTGTCTCCCCATAAGATAGATAACACATGCTGGGTAAACAAATTACAGTTGGGCAATTGATAGAATAAAGATAAACGTGATATGTCAAGAAGATCACTATGAGATTTACTCTGGGCATTACAACAAAATACATAGACCGCCATCCAACTGCATCTATGACTAAGAATCCACTTATGGTGAATCAATCCGAGAACTCCAAAAGTATTAAGTTGCGAACAACAGATAATTGCATTAAGCAAAGTGTGTAATGTAAACAAAGCATATGCCCTTGAGCATATGAATGTTGTTTTCTCCCTAGTAGCAACAGCACATCTACAACCTTAGAGGTTTCTGTCACTCCCCCAGATTAAATAGAGGCATGAACCCACTATCGAGCATAAATACCCCCTCTTGGAGTCACTAGCAACTACTCGGCCAAGATAGCTACTAACAACGGAGAGCATGCAAGATCATAAACAACATAGAGATAACAAAAGATAATATTCAGTACAGCAACTTAATCATAAACACCAATATTCATCGGATCCCAACAAACCAAACATGTAGAATTACATAACGGTGATCTCAATCATGTAAGGCAGCTCATGAGATCTAAACATGAAGCACATGGTGGAAAAGACAACCATCTAGCTAGTGCTATGGACCCATAGTCCAAGGTAGACTACTCACTCATCGCTCCGGAGGCAAGCATGGCGATGAAGAAGACCTCCGGTGGCGATTCCCCTCTCCGGCAGGGTGCCGGGAAGAGCTTCTGGACCCTCCCGATCTTCGGGTCGACGGCGGCGGCGAATCGCGATGTGTTCTGGAAAATTGATCGGGTACTTAGGTTTTTTCCGTCGGGGGGTCTTTATAGGCGAAGGGGCGATGTCAGAGGAGGGACCAGGCGGCCTCACGCCAGGCTCGCACGGCCAGGGGCCTGGCCGCGCTGCCCTGGCGTGTGGGCCCCTGGTGGCCCCTCTCCTTCTCTCCTTCGGATCTCAGGAAGCTTCCGGGTAAAATAAGACTTCAGGAACTTGTTTCGTCCAATTCCGAGAATATTTCCTGTGTATCACTTCTGAAACACAAAAACAGCAGAAAACAGGGAACTGGCACTATGGCAACTCGTTAATAGGTTAGTTCCGGAAAATGCATAAAAGTGCCACGAAGTGTAACGAAACAATAGGCAAATGGTGTAAAAATAAGCATGGAGCATCAAAAATTATATATACGTTGGAGACGTATCAAGCATCCCCAAGCTTAACTCCTGCTCGTCCTCGAGTAGGTAAGTGATAACAAAAGAATAATTTTTGAGGTGACATGCACCTACACAATCTTGATCATATATGTAAGCATTTGTGAGCTGGGATCATAAGAACTTAAAACATGGGCATGAAGATATAATCTTGACAATAAGAACTTAGCAACCATGTTGTAAACATGCAAATGAACACAAACAAAAGATCATGAAAATGAAACAGTGAAAGTCAAACGTGTGTTCAAATCATAAGGAAAAACATACAAATGGTTTTCAGCTTATCCTTTAAAGAGAGCAAAACATAAATGCATAGGACACCTTCAAGTTTAAGAGGGCGACTAGATACAAATAATTTGAGAACAAGTGAAACCAACAATATGAATCAATCAATGAACTTTGGGACAATGCATATCACACTAAGAATGACAACTATGCTCTCTTAATGGCACATAAAGATAGAAGGTGGTGACTCAACATAAAAGTAAAAGAAAGGCCCTTCGCAGAGGGAAGCAGTGATTGCAAGTTTTATAACCTTCAAAAATTATGGTACTTACCGGCTTTGAGCTCTCATTGCCCCCATCATAAGCATCTTGAATGGTTAAAGTTAATGAGAGAACAATTATGAAGCATATGCTTGACAAATCATAAGTTGAAAACCTCGTGCCCCGTGAATACGAGTACCCAAACCTCATGCTACTTTACTTAGAGTCCCAAGCAAGGCTCTTGTCATTGTAAGTATATGCATATCATTGAGAACCGCCAATGGGGTACCTCCGTGCCCGATGACATGGAACAAGCCCACACCAAAATGACAGGACAAGCAGACAATGAACACCTCGACATCTCTTTTATTTGCCTTTTGTTTAGCTTTTTATTGTGAGATGCGTCGTCGAATGTTCACCATGGGTATGCTGCAAATTTCCACCATGAATTATGCATTGCTTAGATTAGCGGCCCGGCGTTTCCCTAACACATATACAAACTCCATGATCCCCACAAGATTCCCAATTCATTTCACACCGCGGGCATCCATAAACAAAAGATCACGATATCAACTCAAATAAGAAGTGCAATGTTGAAAGCTTGCCCCATGACAGCATGGCTGGGCTAGAATCCAACTTACAACTTGCAAGCATAACAACTCAACATAAGAGACCACAATGTCAAATTTTTAAGAACAGGAAAAAGTAAAGTGTGCCTTCCGGTTCGTGAGAGCTTTACTGACCGAATTTCGCATAACACTGGTAAGAGTTTAATTTGAAGAGAAAATAAAAGCAAGTCAAATTTACTTGGAATAGCAAATTGCTAGTAGGTATGTATGGTGGACACTTTGGAAAACTTTGGCTTTTAGGAGTTGGATGCACGAGTAGAGCTCATACTCAGTACAAGGCGAGGGCTAGCAAAAGACTGGGAGCGACCAACTAAGAGAGCAATAATGGCCATAATCATGCAAAGTTACAAAGCGACATTAAAAGAAGCATAAAATGGCATCAAAAGTCAAAAACTAAATGATCATAAAGGCTATTGGCGACTTTGTAAGAGTCTAACATGTGTGAGCATGCGCCAAGTCAACCCAAATAAAGCATCAAGGAGAAAACCAAAATAATGCTTCCATACAATAAAAACAACGCATGATTTTTTCAGAGGCTCATTAAGCAATCTCAGTTATTTGAGACAAGTCATGCTACAGCAAAACCACTAAGCATACTATCAAAAAGACATCAATCATGACATGAAAAAGCCTAAGCCGCAGTCTACACAAGCTCCTTCTTGTACCACTATTTTGCACAAAGCTTTTTCTCTTTTCCAACACCATTTGAAATTTTTTAAAGACACCTCTTTTGATGAAAACCAATAAAGATCAGAGGAAAAAATACACCTTGATGAAAAGATATGACAAGGTCTGAACGCAAATCAAGGCGAAAACGAAAACCAAAAGCAGTAGCAGAAAAAGAAGAACACTCGATTTTTAATAAGAGTGAAAACTAGAGCGTTCTTGGCAAATGAAAAGCAAGGCAACTTCTCCAAAGAAAATTTGTTGGGGTCCAACCATTTATTGCAGAAAACAAACAAACTAAACTAACTAAGAAAACTAAAACAACTGACGCTCCAAGAAAAACACATAGTGCGTGAAGCAATAAAAATATAGCGTCCTGAAAGGTGACCTGGTTTTTGCCGATGAAGAAGGGGTGCCTCGGGGGCATCCCCAAGCTTTGACGCTTGTACTTCTTGGATATTTCTTGGGGTGCTGGACATCCCCAAGCTTGAGCTTTTGTCCATTCTTCAACTCATCTCATCATTCTCCAATCCCTACACTTGAAAACTTCCTTCATACAAAACTAAACACAATTCTATTAGCAACATTAGTGCAAGCATAACATATAATCAACCCTCTTTTTTGCTTCAGGTTTCAACTCAAAACCACTACATATATAACAAATACTACTGTAGCAACCTCCCCAAAAGTTCCATGATCAAAAGAACTCAAAAGGAAGCGATAAAGTGGCAAACACAAATATTGGCAGAAATCTGTCAAAACAGAACAGCTGACAAAGGACGAATTTTGAGGGGTTTTCTGTTGCTCAAATCAAAAAGTGTTCAACTAATGAAAGTTTGGATATAACCTGGGGCATATGCACAAGAAATCGCAGGTCCAAAAGATATACAGAGAATTTATACGAATTTTTACGGTGCAGCACCAAAAACAGCTTCAGGACAGCAACATCCTCAAATCTTTACCTCACTCAAATTAGAGGCTTCCCTTGGCACAAAAACGAAATAAACAAGATAAGGAGCGGTCATTACAGTAGTAATGACTTCCAAGACTCAAATAAAAGAAAAAGTACTGAGAATAAAACATTGGGTTATCTCCCAAGAGTGCTTTTATTTAACGCCTTTGAGCTAGGCGCAGAAAATTGTGAATCAAGTAATATCAATAGAAGCATTAAGATCAACTACAGAGGTCTTGTCAATAAGGCATTGTATTTCATCCACATAAATTGAGAAGACCCTTTGTGATCATGCTTTGGTACACTATTTTCATCAAAAAGATTTTCAGGACAGATCAAGTCAAAATTATTTTCGAAAGCTTCACACAATCCCAAAAGCTTGCAAGGTATAGGTACTTCGGCTCCTTCATCGTTAGTACCAATAACCTTTATAGGCGAACCGAGTTTATTAAAACGTTTAAGAACCTTTCTAGCTTCAATAACGACATCTTTAAATTCTAAGCGCAAAGTTTCCAAGATAAAAGCTTTCTTTTCGGGATCCTCAATTTCATGAAGCTTAAGGAACATGTATTGCATAAAAGGATTAAGACTAGCAAACCTAGTTTCCAACATGTAAATCAAATAAGTAGAAGCAACTTCAATACTAGGAGCTAGCTCAACCAAAGACTTTTCCTTAACTTCCTCATGCATACTAATGTGATTAAAGAACTCCTCAATGTTACTTTGCCAATAATCGAACCACTACCTACTGAGAGGTCCTCCAGAACGTACTTAGGGATCAACATGATAAACTAAAAGTAAAGAAATAACAACTACCAAGGATTCTAATTTTTTTGGGTTTTTGATATAAAACGATGCAGGTAAAATAAATAAAGTAAAGCAAAACAATAAAACAAAGTAAAGGATGTGCGTGCGAAAACTTCCCTCGCAGAAGTCTTCTACTTCCTCCCCGGCAACGGCGCCAAAAAATTAGCTTGATGCGTGGTGAATGACCAGCCCGTTGGGAACCCCAAGAGGAAGGTGTGATGAGTATAGCAGCTAGTTTTCCCTCAGTTAAGAAACCAAGGTTTATCATTCTTGGAGAGGAGAGACAAACGATTAAAGGTGATGCTTGCTAGCTTGCGACAGCTTCGAACAATTTATATATGGCGCCTCGTCCAAGCTTTGCTTGCTAGCTGCAACGCGGAACCTGCACACAACACAAGCAAGTACTTCGTTCCCAACTTGCGATGAGGTTGTCAATCTCGTCGGTTTGCTTGAAACAAAGGTTATGAGCGTATCGAGTGGAAAACAATATAGTATGCGAGTAAAGTAAACAATGCGAGTAAAGTAAACAGTGCGAGTAAAGTAAACAGGTGATAGCAATATGATGGAAATAGGACCGGAGTCCACAGTTCACTAGTGGTGTCTCTCCATAAGATAAATAACACATGCTGGGTAAACAAATTACAGTTGGGCAATTGATAGAATAAAGATAAACGTGATATGTCAAGAAGATCACTATGAGATTTACTCTGGGCATTACAACAAAATACATAGACCGCCATCCAACTGCATCTATGACTAATAATCCACTTGTGGTGAATCAATCCGAGAACTCCACAAGTATTAAGTTGCGAACAACAGATAATTGCATTAAGCAAAGTGTGTAATGTAAACAAAGCATATGCCCTTGAGCATATGAATGTTGTTTTCTCCCTAGTAGCAACAACACATCTACAACCTTAGAGGTTTCTGTCACTCCCCCAGATTAAATAGAGGCATGAACCCACTATCGAGCATAAATACCCCCTCTTGGAGTCACTAGCAACTACTCGGCCAAGATAGCTACTAACAACGGAGAGCATGCAAGATCATAAACAACATAGAGATAATAAAAGATAATATTCAGTACAACAACTTAATCATAAACACCAATATTCATCGGATCCCAACAAACCAAACATGTAGAATTACATAACGGTGATCTTAATCATGTAAGGCAGCTCATGAGATCTAAACATGAAGCACATGGTGGAGAAGACAACCATCTAGCTACTGCTATGGACCCATAGTCCAAGGTAGACTACTCACTCATCGCTCCGGAGGCAAGCATGGCGATGAAGAAGACCTCCGGTGGCGATTCCCCTCTCCGGTAGGGTGCCAGGAAGAGCTTCTGGACCATCCCGATCTTCGGGTCGACGGCGGCGGCGGATCGCGATGTGTTCTGGAAAATTGATCGGGTACTTAGGTTTTTTCCGTCGGGGGGTCTTTATAGGCGAAGGGGCGATGTCAGAGGAGGGACCAGGCGGCCTCACGCCAGGCTCGCGCGGCCAGGGGCCTGGCCACACCGCCCTAGCGTGTGGGCCCCTGGTGGCCCCTCTCCTTCTCTCCTTCGGATCTCTGGAAGCTTCCGGGTAAAATAAGACTTCAGGAACTTGTTTCGTCCAATTCCGAGAATATTTCCTGTGTATCACTTCTGAAACACAAAAATAGCAGAAAACAGGGAACTGGCACTGTGGCAACTCGTTAATAGGTTAATTCCGGAAAATGCATAAAAGTGCCACGAAGTGTAACGAAACAATAGGCTAATGGTGTAAAAATAAGCATGGAGCATCAAAAATTATAGATACGTTGGAGACGTATCAAGCAGTGATTGCACATGTGCTAGAGCTTTTCATTTATAAAACAGAGAGATAAAAATTGGGTTTTGAGAGGTGGTTGTCTTTGTCAACGACTGGCAATGGGGTTCTTACTATCTTCCATACAAAAATGAAGCAACTTTTTGAGAGAGATTGGCACTTTTTTGCTCTTTTATAAAGCTTGGCACTCCTCCCCACCTTTTTTTCCTTTCTCAAACCATGGCTAACCGATTCCATCGGGTGCCCACCAACATTCACATACCATGGAGGAGTGCCTTTTTTCTTTTCTTTTTCCTTTTTTTTGGTAGCCATGGTTTAGGGTTTAGGGTTTAGGTCCCCATGAGCTGAAAACAGTGTCACAAAACGAGAATTATTTTGAAGGTTTTTTTTGAAATGTAGCGCATGAAAATTTACTTGGAATGGCTTGCAAATACCATGCATAGGAATTTATAGTGGACACATTGGCATAACTTGTTTTTTGGGAGTTGGATGCACGAGTAGAGCTCATACTCAGTACAAAATGAGGGCTAGCAAAAGACTGGGAGCGACCAACTAAGAGAGCAATAACGGCCATAATCATGCAAAGCGGCAAAGCGACATTAAAAGAAGCATAAGATGGCATCAAAAGTCAAAAACTAAATGATCATAGAGGCAATGGAGACTTTGTATGAGTCTAACATGTGTGAGCATGCGCCAAGTCAACCCAAATAAAGCATCAAAGGAGAAAACCAGAATAATGCTTCCAAATAATTAAAACAACGCATGATTTTTTCAAAGGCTCATTAAGCAATATCAGTCATTTGAGACAAGTCATGCTACAGCAAAACCACTAAGCATACTATCAAAAAGACATCAAGCACGACATGCAAAAGCCTAGGTTGCAGTCTACACAAGCTCCTTCTTGTACCACTTTTTTGCATAAAGCTTTTTCTCTTTTCCAACACCATTTGAACTTTTTATAAACAACTCTTTTGATGAAAACCAACAAGGACCAGAGGTAAAAACACACCTTGATGAAAAGATATAACAAGATCTGAACACATATCAAGGCAAAAATTGAAAGCTAAACGCAGTTCTAGAAAAAGAAGAACACTCGATCAAGTCCGTTTTTCACTCTATCGTTCAACGAGTGTTCTTGGCAAATGAAAAGCAAGGCAACTTCGCCAAAAGGAATTTGTTGGGGTCCAACCATTTATTGCAGCAAACAAAACTAAACAAAACTGAAAACTAAAACAACTGACGCTCCAAGAAAAACGCATAATGCATGAAGCAATAAAAATATAGTGTTTTGAAAGGTGACCTGATTTTTGCCGATGAAGAAGGGGTGCCTCAGGGGAATCCCCAAGCTTTGATGCTTGTACTTCTTGGATATTTCTTGGGGTGACATGGGCATCCCCAAGCTTGAGCTATTGTCCATTCTTCAACTCATCTCATCATTCTCCAATCCCTACACTTGAAAACTTCCTTCATACAAAACTAAACACAAATCTATTAGACACATTAGTGTAAGCATAATATTGAATAAACCCTTTTTGCTTCAGGTTTCAACTCAAAACCACCACATATAAAGCATATACTACTGTAGCAACTTCCCCAAAAGTTCCATGATCAAAAGAACTAAAAAACAAAGCGATAAAGCGGCAAACACAAATATTGGCAGAAATCTGTCAAAACAGAACAGCTGACAAAGGTCAAATTTTTAGAAGGTTTTCTGTTGCTCAAATCAAAAAGTGTTCAACTAATGAAAGCGTAGGTCCAAAAGATATACAGAGAATTTTCAAAAAAAATTACGGTGTAGCACCGAAAACTGTTTCAGGACAACAACATCCCCAAATTTGAGAAGATGCTCACATAAGAAATATGAATGGAAGCCAAAAGAGCATCAAGGAGCAAATATAAAACACATTTAAGTCTAACCCACTTCCTATGCATAGGAATCTTGTAAGAAAATAAATCAAAGAAGCTCATAGTCACAAGTATGGGTAGATAAAACATGAGCAACTTTGGAACTTTCAATATAAAGAGAGGTATTTTAGTAACATGGGAATTCCAACAACCATATTTTCCTCTCTCATAATAATTTTCAGTAGCATCATGAAAAAACTCAACAATATAAATATCACACTCATCCTCCTTTGTTAAACATGGAGGGTGATCAAATAAGGTATCAGTTAAAGTGTTACTCTTATTGGGAGGTAGACATGGGTAGCTCCATTCTTCCTCCTCTTTTTCATCCAATGAGCTTCCAATTTCAGCAATTTCTTCTTCCATAGGCTCCTTCAAGGCATTAGTCTCTTCCGTTGGAGAGCACCTATTAAGATATTTAAGAATATAGCCATTTTCTTCCTTATAATTATCAAAGCAAAATTTATGTATATCATAAACCTCATATTTATAAGGTGCATCATCAGTATTTTCAAGCAACTAAGCAAGTTCGAATGCACCCTTCGAAGCAATAAATTCTTCAATTTGTTCCACATCATAAAAGTCATAATTTCCATTAATATAAGAAGATATGGTAACATTATCATTATACTCACATTGAAAAGGGAGGTGTTTATACCTCCTACAGCAACAAGATCTATCAAAGCAATAAGTAACATTATAAGTAGAGCACACGTTTCTAGCAATGATATACAATCTATTGATTTGTTCCCATAAGTGTTTCCCTTTTTGTGACAAGCGGTGTTCCTCATAATAATTTTGCTGCTCTTCCGTGAATTCACCTTGCCAAAAGGATTTAGTTTCAAAGAAACCAACCATTGATAGAAAGCATGATAAAGCAAGACAATAACAAACCAACAGAAATAACAACTACAGTAGGAACTAATAATTTCTTTTTGTATTTTTGATAAAAACAATGCAAGTAAAAATAAAGTAAAGCAAAACAAAAATAAAGTAAAGGATGTGCGTGCGAAACTCCCCTTGCAGAAGTCTTCTTTCTCCCTGGCAACGACGCCAGAAAACTTGTTGATGGCGCGGTGATGATGATGTGGGAGCTTCTTCTTCAATCCCCGGCAACGGCGACAGAAAACTTCTGTTTCCAAGTTGACGTGGGAATGTGTAGTAAATGACCGGCCAGTTGGAAACCCCAAGAGAAGGTTTGATGAATATAGCAATAAGTTTTCCCTCAGTTATGAAACCAAGGTTATCAATCCAGTAGGAAAAAGACAATAGGACTGAAGGTGATGCCCACTAGCTGCGTGACACTCTAACAAGGGCGTCGTTAACGATATCTTGTTAGCGCGTCTTCAACCAGTAGCAACGTGGAACCTGCACACAACACAACCAAATACTTTGTTCCCAACTTACGATGAGGTTATCAATCTCACCGGTTTGCTTTAAAACAAAGGAATGATCGTATCAAGTGGAAAGCAATAGTAATATGCGAGTAAAGTAAACAGTGCGAGTAAAGTAAACAGGTGATAGCAATATAAAGGAAATAGGACCGGAGTCCACAGTTCACTAGTGGTGTCTCTCCATAAAATAAAATAACACATGCTGGGTAAACAAATTACAGTTGGGCAATTGATAGAATAAAGACAACGTGATATGTCGAGAGGATCACTATGAGATTTACTCTGGGCATTACAACAAGATACATAGACCGCCATCCAACTGCATCTATGACTAATAATCCACTTGTGGCGAATCAATCTGAGAACTCCACAAGTATTAAGTTGCGAACAACCGATAACTGCATTAAGTAAAGTGTGTAATGTAAACAAAGCATATGCCCTTGAGCATATGAATGTTGTTTTCCCCCTAGTAGCAATAGCACATCTACAACCTTAGAGGTTTCTGTCACTCCCCCAGATTAAATAGAGGCATGAACCCACTATCGAGCATAAATACCCCCTCTTGGAGTCACTAGCAACTACTCGGCCAAGATAGCTACTAACAACGGAGAGCATGCAAGATCATAAACAACATAGAGATAACATAATATAAAATTCAGTACATCAACTCAATCATAACACCAATATTCATCGGATCCCAACAAACACAACATGTAGAATTACATAACGGTGATCTCGATCGTGTAAGGCAGCTCACGAGATCTAAACATGAAGCACATGGTGGAGAAGACAACCATCTAGCTACAGCTATGGACCCATAGTCCAAGGTAGACTACTCACTCATCGCGCCAGAGGCAAGCATGGCGATGAAAAGACCTTCGGTGGCGATTCCCCTCTCCGACAGGGTGCCGGGAAGAGCTTCTGGACCCTCCCAATCCTTGGGTCGACGGCGGCGGCGGATCGCTATGTATTCTGGAAAAGTGATTAGGTCTTTAGGTTTTTCCCGTCGGGGGGTCTTTATAGGCGAAGGGGCGGCATCAGAAGTGGGCCAGGGTGGCCTCACCACCAGGGGGCGCCGACCAGCCCTGGGGCGCGCCGCCTTGTGGTGTGGCCGCCTTGTGGCCCCTCTTCGTCTCCTCTTCGGTTCTCTTGAAGCTTTGGTAAATATCTGGACGTCTGGCTTTTGTTTCATCCAATTCCGAGAATATTTCCCGTGTAACTTTTCTGAAACACAAAAACAGCAAAAAACAGGGAACTGGCACTGTGGCATCTCGTTAATAGGTTAGTTCTGGAAAATACATAAAAATGCCACGAAGTGTAACAAAACACTAAGCAAATGGTGTAAAAATAAGCATGGAGCATCAAAAATTATGGATACGTTGGAGACGTATCAGACCACGAAACTACGACGGCTAAGACAAGGTGCTACCACTATCCAGATTGTGTGCTGCCCATGGCTGGGTATTTTGGTGTGCGGTATCTCGGACAAAAGTCCTGCACGACTTGTGTCGGTGCCGGCGACGATGGCACCTTTGGGCGTCATTTTCCTCCATGGAAGCGTCGCCGTGAAGATCCGGCATCTCACCCACCTTCGGGGTGTTATCTCCGGTGAAAACCATGATTCGGCAATGCCGGATTGGCGATGGCGGCGTCTCTGACGTTGCTTCTTTGTTGAAAGCATCGCCTTGGAGACAATACATGGTAATTATGCCATCGGTGCCGAGCTGGTGTTTGCGGTGGCTCAAGGCTTGAGCCTCCAAGGCATCTGTTATTTCTCGTGGTGCTACCGAGACGACGTCTTCCTCAAGACTGGTCAAGTCCTGCCTTTGCTTGCCGACTCTAGGCGCTCAAGAGCGGATGATACGTTGGCTCGGGTAGTTTTGATGAACTGGTTGTTCTCTGGTCGTAGCCAAGGTTGGCCGCCCTTTGGCTCTTGCTGGGCTTGGCATGTTCTTGTAGTTGTTGTCGTAGCGATTGTGGTGGCTAATCTTTTGATTAGCGGTGGTGGCCGAAAGGCATTGTAGCCATTCTTTGGCATTGTACTCCTTTACAAGCTTACTACAATGACGCGCAGCTCTCCTGCGGGTTCTCAAAAAAAATGGGAGGAGTCGGGTCGTGGTATCTCGGTTTAGGCCCTGCTTGGATGCCAGTATTTTAGGCCAAACCGGCGGAATTTTCCACGGACCTGCAATGGCCACGTTAAAAATCTAGCGGTGGGCCAGAAATCACAATGGAGGTGGAAATTAAAATGGCGTTCCAATCGGGGCCTTAGGAATTAATTCTTTAGCTAATCGGATATAGTAATTGAGAATTTGTAAATTTGGATCTAATCTAATTTAATGAGCCGATCTGACCTTTGATAGGACTGTGCAGCGTCCCCAGGGAGAGGAGATTAATCTCACGTGGGCGCCTCGATGCGAAAGTAGTGGAAAAACCTATGATTGACGTCATTGAGACCAACCACTCTAATACTACGTGAAAGTTTCTAAACCCTAATATTTCGTTGTTAGGACTGCCTCATGTCTAGGCAGGGACTGGATAGGTTCCCCTTCCTTGTTTCCAGTGATATGTTAGGACCACATGCGCATGGTACTCATGCTTGCAGTCTCTATTCCGGCACTTAGCGGTGAGATTGAGAATTGGGGGATCCATCCTAAATTCTACTTAGAGAATTAAATATTTTCTTACCTTTTATTGAATATTCTTGGGAAATAAAATTAGCTTTATGCAAATAAACTGATAGCTATAGTCCACTATATGAACTATGCATATTCCCTTCTCTTTCCACTTCTAATATGGTTTGCGAGTACCTTCAAAGTACTCACGACATTTTTCTGACTATTAACTTGGCTAGACTTGAAGGAAAAATATTAAGAAGGAATGATTCTTTGATAGCTCATCGTATTAGGCTTGTTTCCTATAGTCAGCTTACATGTGAGGTTAAAGCATGACAATATGGATCTGAAGTGATATTCGGCTACATATTGATGTAGTGTAACGCTTGGTCCGTACGACCACCTTTGTAAACCTATTATTTATTATATATTAATTGGTTGTGACTATGATATCAACTGAGTTATGTTCCACGACTCTTGTATCTTTAGGATCGTGGCAGAGTAAATAACAGTGTTCTTGAAATGTAAAAATTTGGGGATGCCGCAAGTTACAAATGTGATAACGATAATTAACTGGAAAACGAGTCCATCATGGTCGCCCTTAACCGTTGGATGTTGTCGAAATGGTATCTGCTAGCCTGGGTTGTTGGATCATGTCGTATCATATTTGTAACTTGCGGCATCCCTGATGGAGAATTCTTTAGCAAAATTGCCATAGAAGGATCCTGACATCCCATCGGCTGCCACTAGATTAACTTCCTTCTGATTCTATCGGTCGCTTGCACCACTACCGTGAGGACGAATCTCCGATAAGGCGACTACCAAGCGTTGCTTCCATCTTTCCGGTGCATGGGTGTCCTACAATTCCCGGTCTAGCGCCCTGTAGTTCGGGCAAGTCAGGATTTACGCGAACCCGAACCAGAATTTCCAGGTACCTGAAATCCCGAATTGCCCGGTTTCATACTTTTTGGGAGAATTTCGGGTGTCACTTTTTAAAATCCAATTTTTTATTACCTGGCCCTAAATTTTCGGGTACCCGAACGCCTAGCCTGACTTACTAATTAATATATTATTGCACTACAATGCTTGCACACTTACGCTGAATCCAGTATACATGGGGAATATACCAAGAGGTCTTTGTCTGAATAATGGAGTTGCAAGATGAATTTATGATGAGCTAAGCTTTGCAAAATTGTAAAGCCATTATACTCCCTTTGTTTAACACTATTAGAGTGATATGCAGTTTAAAAGAAAGTTTGACCATATAACTTTTATGACATATAATTTATTTTTGTTGACCAAATTTATGGTTAAAGTTTCTTTTAAACTACAGATTACTCTAACAATTAATCTTGATCGGAGGGTGTATATTAGTGGTTACTTAATAAATAAAGTGAACACCAAACTGAAAAAACCAACAACTTCTGCACGGAAATAAAAGCTTACTTAGTGCGATTTGATTTCCAACCATAGTTTGGTATAAAGTTTATGGTTACGATTACATGTGGCGACTCACGATACAACATTGAACATGTAGAAGTATGTACCGACAGCATTATTCATTTTTAAAGTGGGACGATCAAATATTTGTTAAAGCATCGAAACTGCATCCTTAATGTTCCTGAAGGAGTCGGCAAAGTCGTCCAGAAGTTGACTATAATCTGGAAATACTTCCTCGTCGACCGATAGAATTACCTTGATAGTGTTACCATAACTCTGGTAGTGCACAATCAAAGCCTGCAAAACAAATCTTATTTTAGTTATTCACAGGCATAATGATTGCAGCTTTATAAGTTTATCTTTTCTAATATTCAAATGCATATTCCAAGGAAATGACTTTGCTTAGTTGGTAGGTCGTCTTTTTATGGGAACCCAAGGTCAAGTCGTATCCTTAGCAGGGTAGCTATTCAGTGACGAACTATCCACATACATATCTAAAGTAACCATTTAGTTACCTCTTTACTTCTAGCCACATGTTTAGTTACAATATGAGGTTGCTGATTAACTAACTACAACAGCCCGTCATTGTATGTTTTCAAGTAGCTAGACAAGCTACGCTACAACTGTTTCTTCAACTAATTAATTAGATCTCTGATGGTTTAAGCCTTGCACCACCAAATGGCACAGACATGCATGCTAGCTGAAGATCCAAGGAACTTCGCCACACAATCGATAGACATGCATGCCAGCAACCCTTGCCATGACCATCTAGCTCTCTGAGGCCTTGTTTATTTCTCCCATATTTTCATTCCGAAAGATGCGTGGATATGTGGGGATTTGGTGTTCACCCAATATCCTCAAATCCACTCAAATACTCTTCCCCAAAATTACTCTACGATGATGGAGAGTTTTTAATATTGTCAAAAATATACTAGTGTGGAGGGGATTTGTGGGGATATCTTCGGATTATCCCCTCTAAACTAGGTCTAGTAAACAACCCATCAGAGAAATTACAGGATACGGGATAATCCCCTCCCATCCCCTCAAATACCCTAGAAGTAAACAAGGCCTGAAAGGAAACATCTTGACCACCGAATTAAGCCTTACACCTACTTTGAACCATACCAATATAAGGTATAGTTTCGAAGATGTCAATTTAAAGCTAACACTCAAGACGACTCTGAGTCACTTTCAAGGTCTGAGAGTTAGATCATTTACACGGTTCGAGATTAGAAGAATTTTGATGTCATCAAAGTTTATCCTTTATGTATGCTTGGAAATAACATCCTCAAAACAGGCTACTACCCTGCTTTGTAAATAAAGCCACAACAATCGAACCGACACAAAGTGACGAGGAGACCCTCTAGCAAAGATAAACAAAAACATTAAAAACCAAACTTGCCACGAAAGACATTGGATCGAGACCGAGGGTGCTAGATCTCCACGACTACACCAAGGGTGTGATAACACACCACAATGCCGTTGTCGAGATCGAGACATTCAAGGGTGTGACAATGCAACGCATCCCGCCATTGGCGCCGGAGTGCCGAGCTTTCGTGCAGAAAAACCTTCACAACACTCTCGGTATCTCTTATCGCCCATTGGCCCCAAGCTAGGCGCCATGATGCGGGAGGCGTTATGATGGCAAGTACACCAGATCAGGTAGGAAAAGTCTGAGCAAGCCAAGTAGCCCTCGGACTTGTTCAACGAGTAGGACGATCGTTCGCAAGTTGAACCTGCGGAGCTTCAAGAAATGAGACTACTAGGCACATACCAGATCAATCATATAGGACAAATGGCCCAGATCCGGCACCCCAACCACTCCATGGCTAGGGGTTGGGCATGGCGGGCCAGGAGCCCTGAAGCCAACGATGGTAGGAGACCCCCACAACCCAGATCGTGGTCCGATTAGGGCTAACAACTCTGCCACTTGGACTAGCTCCGCCATCCACATCCCTATTGTTACCGGCCACCCTAGTCCTTTCCATCCTCAGTTTCGGTGAGGAGTGCTGCCCTCATGCCACAACAGCACGACAGACGAGATCTCTTCTAGGGTGTACCGCCACCGACCTATAGTCCCCGCACCAGGAGTTGCACACCGTAAAGATAACGGGTTGCCGTCGGCACCGCCCGATCTTTACCTAATGGTGACATGTGTGACGAGGAGGAAGCGGCTCGGGTTTCTCCCATGTATCACCCGCGGGAGGAGGGGGAGGAGCTCGACGATGCGTTTTTGTGTCAGACTCCAATTTTGTTCTTCTACCTAACTAACATACCATTGTCTGATCTTTGTTGGACAGACTACAATACAATTGTTTCTTCAAATTCCCGAGACTGGACAAACGTACACCGAGCTACACGTATCCCTTTATTTTCAAACATTTAAAATTTGTATTTTAAAGTTTCAAACAATTTTTTTTGAGGTAGTCAATGTTGAAGACTACAGATCATGCAAAGTCTAAACATGAAATACTTTGTATTGTAGGCTACACAAAAAAGAAAAGGTCTGACATATTATATAGTGAATGACACACATTTCAACACTATATAATTTTGTGACATTTTTTCATTTGTGTGTAGCCTAGTATAAAAGGTATCCCATAATAAAATTTTGCACTATTTGTAGCATTCAACATTGGCTACCTTCAGAATTTTGTTTCAGAATTTTTTGAAACTTCAAAATGTGAATTTTGAATGTTTGAAAATAAAGAGTTACATGTGTAGCTCGGTCTACGATTTCGAGTTTCCTGGATCTCAAATGGTTAATAAGTTCTTTGATAGATTTGTAATGACAAAAGAAAGAAAAAGTAGCTTATGATCGAAGGTTTTGCTGTAAGGTTGTACTGACTTACTTATGGAACTCCATAAACGGTAGGCGCAATGAAGACAACTGGGTGCCCACACAATTCTACTTGTTCGGCTGGTCCAATAACGTTTGAGAACGCCATAGTGGTATGTGCAAACATACGACGGAAGATAAAAGCGCCTGCCTGCTTGGATTGTCAAATTGAACAATTACAAACATGAACAGTAACTAAATAAATGCAGTATTAGTCTGTCAAGTTGAACATTTTTTGGTGTAATTTAGTTTTTGAGACAGTACCTTGAGACCAAACATTTTGAGAAAAAGTTCACTCATCTTACACGTGAAGACCACTTCAAGTGAGCTTTTCTTTCTATCCAAAGTCTTCTTTGCCTCGCGAACATATGCAAGTGGATCATCGTCCATCGCTAAGTGAAATGGAAGGATAATGAAGCCTAGTTGATTTCCCCATGACACATCGTTACTCTTACCAGATTCTATCATATTAACATTTGTCTGTTCATAGTTGTAAGAAAACATTAGACTAAATTATTAGAATGATATATATGCTACATATTGGCCATAAAATTATCTAAAACCTCCATATTCTCAATATTATTAAATCATTTAAGAAATGTGAAATCAAACTAGCTACTCCAAAATTGACTAGTAATATAGGTTCACATTATTTAGATTGCTCAGGTGAACATAATACATCTCATTAGCTTGTCATGCATCATATTCTCATAATAGCATGATTTACATTTTCACTAACATAATGGTACGAAAAGAGACAAACTTGCATGTTGGAGATATTGTTCCAATGTCCAAAATTTCTACCTTTCACATACTGAGAGAGTAATATCATGTGAGAAAAATGTAAATAAAATTGAGAGCGACATGCACCTAAAATTTCTTATTACAAGTCTCCATGAAGAAAACCTTACGTGTAAGCTAGTGGTTGGCCTTAAATTGACAGGGAGGACCGAGCGCAGAGACATAGTTTTGGTGGTTGTGTCACCTGACATTAAAAATTGAGGTAATATACACAAAACGTTTAATATCCTCACGGCAGGAGAAAATGTGTAATATATCCTGCGAGCCATCACTTACCTGACTTGCGAATGTAATACCGTGAGAGAGCAGCAGAAGTGGCACCAACTAGGACGTCATTAACAGTCTGCGGGAGAACAAAAGTACAGAAGAGCTATTACGCACAGACGGCTAATTTCTTTATAGTCTGAATTAATTAATGTCAGCTTCAGATACAAATGACTGGATCACAAAGTAATGAGTTTTTTATACAGTTATATATATATTACTCATCCGACCACTAATACCTATCTATCTAGGTATAAAAACTGTCTAGGTCCATTAGTTATTAGAGCAAGTTCAATAGAGCTGACTCCTGCTATACGAGATAAAATATTATATTTTTAGTTAGGTGGAGAAGTGAGAATAGAAGAGAGAAGGGGAGTGGACTCTTATACAAAGCTAGCTCTAGCATATTCTCCTGGGCACTTTGTGAGAGTAAAAAGTGAACCTAAAGTAGTACATTTTTATAGCCCACTATTGTTAGCATAATCTTGCCTAATTAGTCGTTTACGTTAGAGTCGTGTGAGCTTCTAGTGTTGTACTAGTGCGGCTAGGACTCTTAACCGTGCAGTACTAGGACTAGAAGAGTGCATACGTGGAGTCGGTGATTATTTAGGAAAGTGTAGCGTGTGGATTCAAGGCCGGCTAGGTCTTGTGTGTCCTCGTATTAGAGTAGGATTAAGATTAGGCGTTTGGATCGGTCGGCTGTCCGTGCATATATACGCTGGCAGTACCGCGAGTTTTGTAACACCGCAAGTTGTATTGAGGAAAAAGAGAAATAAAAGAAAAAAGTTTTAGAGCGTGCGATACGCACGCTTGGCGATAAAAAGTAGTCTCTGCGTGTATTCGTTTAGCTTCATGTGATTGATCTGTGGGCAAATTCCAACAATTGTGATAGGTTCGTAGCATAGAAAACAAATTTTTTCCTACGCAAGAACACATAAACTAGCCAAGATACTCTACGAGTTGGTAACAACGGAGACTAACCCTCGATGACCGTAAGCGGGGATTACGTTCCCGCACAAACGTTGACGATGGAGAGTCGATGAAGACGCACGTAGTCGACATAGTTGTTCACTTGACGTAGTCGACGTAGTGGTTCACTTGACGATCACAAGATCGTGTACACGGCGCCACAAGTGGCAGCGCCCCCGTACTCGGATACACGTACGGTTCGGTGACGACCTCCATGCCCTCGGTCCAGCGAGGCAGCGGAAGTAGGGATCCACCGGAACTCCTCCTCCTCCACTTCTCCAAGTGTTGGTGGTTAACAATTTCGGCAGCGCTTCGCTTAAGCAACAGCCATGGTGTGGAGCAACAAGGTAGGGGATGGAAGCAACTAAGTGTTGGGAGAAGAGGAGCATGTCCAACAAATATATAGGAGAGAGGGGGCAGCCACCCATGAGGGGTGCGGCCAGCCCCTCCCCCTTTTCTCCTCTTCATGGCGGTGGTAACCCCCTCTTTCATGGAAAGGTAACCCCCCTCATCAAATGAGTAACCCCAATTTTAATTTTGCATGACATTCATGTTAATTAAAATCCACACTTATTGAATTAATAAAACATTTTTATTTCTTTAATATTTGTTAATTCAATCAATTAACAAACATTAACATTTACCCCCTTGAGTCATTTCGATATACCGAAACAGTTTCGGTGCTTTTCTAAAACAACCCCTGTGCTGTCCAATAATTCAGCCAGAGTTCCAAATCCACTCAAAACGCGTCAGCGAACCTTAAGTGTGTCACCCTACGGTTCGTGAATAATGTGGACATGATCGAGACTCCTCTCTGATCAATAATCATCAGCGGGATCTGGAAATCCATGGTGACTCCCACTTACTCAACGATGAACTAGTGATCGTGTGAACCAATAACGAACATAGTTAATTCCTTTTGTCTCGCGATATTATTACTTGTCAGAGATCCGATCATTTGGTATCAACCATACCTAGTTCGATCTCGTTACCGACAAGTCTCTTTACTCGTTCCGTGATAATGCATTCCCGTGACCTAGTCACATGCTTGCAAGCGATTCCAATGCAATATCACCGAGAAGGGCCCAGAGAATATCTTCCCGTCATCGGGTCGGACAAATTCCACTCTTGATCCATGAGCCTCAACTAATACTTTCATAATACCCAAATCAACCTTTATAATCACCCTGTGACGGTGTGACGTTTGATATCATCAAAGCACTCTTCCGGTATCAGTGATTAACATGATCTCATGGTCTGAGGATTAGAACTATTTCGTATGAGTTTGATATAGCAATGAACTTTATGACTTGATCGTATTACTATTCGTACTATGGGTGTGAGTGTTCATCATATCATTCTTCTAATAATATGACCCCGTTATTAACAACATCCAATGTTCATGATCAGGAAACCTTGATCATCAGTTAATCAACGAGCTAGTATAAAAGAGAGGCTTTACTAGGAACCTTTTTAGTTTATTAATCACACAAGTATTAATGTTTCTGATTAATACAATTCTAGCATGAGAAATAAACATTTATCATTGACAAGGGTATAGTTAATAGAGCCCGTATGTTGAGTAACCCTGAGGCTCGTTAAGCTAGGCCCAATTGTAATGATAGTCAAGAAGTGAGCCTAGCTCAACTGGCTATGGGAGTGGATGTACAACACAGGCACCCAGGTTCAAATCCCCGCGGATGCGAATGTGGGTTCTTATTATTTATTAAAAAAACTCGCTGTGGGGGTCTCCCCCACCGCTTTCCTTTCAAAAAAAAAATTGTAATGATAGTCGAATACGAGTCTTTACCGTATGTCGATATTGTAATCTGTATCGGACCCTACCCGATCCTCGAGACCTGGCCACATATATATAGGGGCCAGGAGGGGACGGTGTAGGCCAGATTGAAAGCAAGCCAGGTTGAACACCTAAGTTTACTTTCGACACACACCTCTTTCGACTAACTTTACCTTTGAGTTCATCCGACGCCCTAT
Organism: Dactylis glomerata; assembly: GCA_007115705.1. Classification (NCBI taxonomy): domain Eukaryota; kingdom Viridiplantae; phylum Streptophyta; class Magnoliopsida; order Poales; family Poaceae; genus Dactylis; species Dactylis glomerata. The sequence goes on from QXEO01000217.1 coordinate 85,149, forward strand.
CTCCCCGATCCTAAGTCCTTCATCTAGGACATTTGTCGAGTTAACCCCTCATCAATTGGCGCCGACCGTGGGGACTCTGGGCATTGGAAGCATGAATTCGATGGCTTTTTCGCTTTTAGCCAACAGCAGTTCAGAACTCGACGGAAATCAAGAGATAGAGTTAACCATTGGAAGTCTGAGCATCATTATAGGGCCATCGGGTTCATCCCGCCTCTCGGATTCGACAAAATCAGATCCGTCGGCGGTCAGAAGACTCTTCCAGCGAGGTAAACTCGCCGGTCAGCTTCGACAAAGCACCAATCGCAGAAGGCGACAAAATTCGGGAAAATTTCGACTCCGAAGAAAAAGCGTGCCAGACGCACAACAAAGCAGAGGACTCCGCCGGGGGAAGCAGCGGCGTCTCCAAAGTGCATCAGTTATGCGTTATTATCACTGAAGCAGAAGAAGAAAACAACAGCGAAGGAAGTAAAAAGGTCGACAAGCAAGTCGACAAAATAAAAGAACACAACAAAAAGGAAAAGGAGAAAGTCCACGTTTTGGCTGGTGAATGGAGAATGATCAAATCAGCTATCAATCATGGTACAGAAGTACCCGAAAGATCGAGAAGAGAAGTTCTAATGGGCTATCAGTATGCATTATAACAACACAGGAAGAAACTAAGAGAGGAAAGAGACATGGTTTTTCAAGACAATAACAGTGTATCAAGGGAGGAGTACTGGGAAGACTATAATGAAGATTCGGAGTACATCAGAGAAAGGCACGGAGACCCAAAGCACAATAGAAGGGTAATGGCGCGCAGCGAAGAAGAAAGGTACTCAAGGAGCCCTACCCCACAGTCAGAAGAGGAGGAAGACGACTTTATACAAGAAACGCCAGAAGCAGCATTGGTAGCAGCACAAGCGTATTTACTAACTACAAGGCCAGCACCTGGGGACCCGCGAGAAGATATGCACCAAGCCGCGATACGAAGTCTTAGAATAGTGGAAAGCAAGATAAGGGAAAAAGGCCCAGAGGCAAAGTCGACAAGGTGCAAGGAAAATGAGAAGTTCAGATACAACTTCGCAGATAACGAGTACAGCGAGTCATCAGAAGAGGAAAGGCGACAGAAGAGGAAAGAGGACGCAAGAAATATAATAGCGCAAACTCGAGTAAACAAATCACATCATGCTTGGAGGGAAGAAAATTATGAAGACGACGATAAAGAGATGGGTGCGTTATGCTTTACCCGCAGGGTTCACAAAACGCGGGTACCCAAAGGATTCAAACTGCCACACGACCAACATAAGTATGACGGGTCACAAGAACCTACCCTATGGTTATCAGACTATCTGCAGGCAGTACAGATATTGGGGGGAACAAAGGCGACTGCAATGCAAAGTTTGCAGCTACACCTCACCGGCGCAGCACGGTCCTGGTTGAATACCCTACCCAACGAATCCATCGAAAGTTGGGGGGAACTCGAAAGTCAATTCGCACGAAATTTTCGTTCAACATATAAGCGCCCAGCATCACTGGAGGAAGTCAAGGCGTGCGTGCAGGGGAAAAGCGAAACTCTACGTTCGTATATACAACGCTGGAGTATAATCAAAAACTCAGCAGAGGACGTCTCCGACGAACGAGCAATAGACGCCTTTACGGCCGGACTTCGTCGCTCAGATCTCGTGGAAGAAATAGGAAGAACAAGACCTACGACAGTAGCCGAGTTAATGGAACAAGTCAAGAAATTCGCTGATGGGGACGACGCATACAATAATAAAAGAGGACGTTCACCAGAAGTCAACAGAATAAGCAGACAGAGGAGACGATACTGCAGCAGGGGTAACCAAGAAAGGCGAAGTCGGGTAGCCGCGGGCTACGTAGTAGAAGAAGAGGAAGGATATGAGAGTAGGAGGTTTCAAGCAAAAGGAGTAGAAAAATCAAGATACTCCGGTCCTTCGGCCGAGGATATGCTATATGGACCTTGTCGAATCCACTACGCATATCTCGATGGGAAAAGAGTCTCAAATCATCAGATGAAGGATTGCAGAACATTCCTAAGGCTGCAAAGTGCCATGGGCTCAGGTCAAGGAGGGAGGCAAGGAGAAAAACACAGAAGTCAGGGATATCAAATGCAAAGGCTAGCAAGGCACTTAGAGTCAAAAGTTTACATATCAGCCATGATTCAACCGGTGCCCAAGTCAAAAAAAGAGCGAAAGAGCATATCCAGGCAAGTAAACCTAGCAATATCATCACCACCAGCTACCACAGAGTACCTACGGTGGTCAGAACAACCAGTTAAGTTCAGTAGAGCAGACCACCCGAGGAAAGTTCCCAGGCCAGGCCACTCGCCTATGGTTTTAAAGGCGCAAATAGGAGGGTACGACATCCGAAGAGTGTTCATGGATGCAGGGAGTGGCATAAACTTAATATATACTAGAACCCTAAAGGCAATGTGCATCTCGCTGACGGGTCTGAAGCCAACAGATTGCTCTTTCCACGGAATAGTACCAGGAGCCGCAAACTACCCTTTGGGAAGAATAGAATTCGATGTCTGTTTTGGCAGCAGCGGCAATTACCGAAGAGAGAAGCTGGAATTCGAAGTTATGGATTGGCCGTCACAATATCATGCAATCCTGGGGCGCCCAGCATTTGCAAAATTCATGGTAGTACCACATTACGCGTATTTTACGTTAAAAATTCCAGGGCCTAAAGGAGCAATTACAGTACAAGGGAGCTTTGAAGTAGCCAACACATGCGACAGAGAATTCAACAGGATGGCGCAAACCTTTGGCATGACAGCAGAATACGAGAGGTTAAAAGGAAAAACGGATCATAATGTACTACCCGACGTTGGACGATCCCTGCCAGATCAGGCTTTCGACGCAACTCAGGACTCGAAGAAAATCCAGGTCCACCCTACAGATGCAAACAAGACGACATCAATTGCGGTGAACTTGGATCCCGCATAGGAAAGCGCGCTCGTCAAGTTCCTCTGTGAGCGCTAGGAAATCTTTGCCTGGTGTCCATCAGACATGCCAGGGGTTCCCAGGGAACTCGTCGAGCACGCATTAAATGTAGATCCCAAGGCAAAGCCAGTCAAGCAGCCATTGCGACGATTTGATGAACCTAAAAGGAAGGCGATAGCATCAGAGTTGCACAGGCTAGAAAATGCCGGATTTATCAGAGAAATCAAAACTTCGAGTTGGGTGTCGAACCCAGTCATAGTACCCAAGAAGAACACAGACGTACAAAGAGTATGTGTCGACTACACATCTCTCAATAAGCATTGCCCAAAGGATCCCTTCCCTCTACCCCGCATCGATCAGATAATCGATTCAACAGCGGGATGCGCGAGGCTTTCATTTTTGGACGCATATTCTGGTTACAATCAGATCAAATTGAAGAAAGAAGACGAAGAAAAAAAGGCCTTCATCACACCATATGGAGTGTTTTGCTACCAAGTGATGCCGTTCGGCCTAAAAAATACAGGAGCAACTTATCAACGGATGATGCAAAATTGCCTCGGAAGCCAAATAAGGCGCAACATCCAAGTCTACATTGATGATGTAGTCATCACCACAAGAGAGGAGAAATCTCTAATCAGCGACTTGGCAGAAACCTTCGACAACCTAAGCAGGTACAAGCTTAAGCTTAACCCGACAAAGTGTTCCTTCGGCGTATCAGCAGGACAACTTTTGGGGTTCCTGGTATCGGCACGAGGATGATAAATTTGAATGGACGGAAGAAGCAGACGTAGCTTTTGCATAGTTGAAAAAAGTGCTTTCCACGCCGCCAGTGCTGGTCGCACCAAAAGAAAAAGAACCACTGCTACTCTATATCGCCACAACCCATCAGGTGGTGAGCACAGTATTAGTAGTCGAAAGAAGCGAAGAAGAAAAAGCCCACGGCGTCCAGAGGCCGGTATATTTCATCAGTGAAGTGTTATCTCCGACAAAACAGAGGTACCCGCATTATCAGAAACTTGCATATAGTGTTTTCACAACTGCACAAAAACTGCAACAGTACTTTGCGGTGCATCCAATTATAGTGGTCAATGAAGCACCACTATCAAACATATTGAACAACCCTTCAGCAACAGGATGTGTCTCTTTGTGGGGCATCGAGTTATCTCCCATGGACATCACGTACGAAAAAAGGAAGGCGATCAAGTCGCAAGTCTTGCCAGATTTCACGGCAGAGTGGCAGGAGCTCCAAAGCACGGGACCACCAGACTTATTCAGTGTTTGGACAATGTACTTCGACGGTTCTAAGAGAGTCCAAGGCGCAGGCGCAGGAGTAGTTTTGATATCGCCTCATGGCGACAAATTGAAGTATGTCTTAAGGATGAGCTTTCCATAGGCTTCGAATAATGAAGCAGAGTACGAGGCTTTGTTGCACGGAATGAAGATGGCTAAAGCATGTGGAGCAACTCGCCTAAAAATATTTGGAGATTCCAACCTTGTTGTCTAGCAAGTTATGAACAGATGTGACACAATCAATGACAACATGATGGCCTACAAGAATTTGTACCACTATCTAGAAGGAACGTTCGATGGATGCGAAGTCTCGCACATAAGCAGGAACAGTAATGAAGAAGCCGACAATTTAGCAAATATCGGGTCACAGTGTTTACCCGTGCCGTCCGGAGTATTTTGGGAGGAAATAGTGGAAAGATCAATAAAAAGTGAAAAAAGTTCGACTACTACAGCAGGCTCGGGGGCTACGTTGGAACCGGAGGACGTCATGATGATAGAAGAAACATGGATGTAGCCATATCTTGCATACATGATAAATTAAAAATTACCAGAAGATGCAGTGGAGGCCAAGAGGATAACTCGAAGATCGAAAGCGTTTGTCGTGTTACAGGGTGATACGTCTCAAACGTATCTATAATTTTTGATGCTCCATGCTTGTTTTTACACCATTTGCCTATTGTTTCGTTACACTTAGTGGCACTTTTATGCATTTTCCGGAACTAACCTATTAACAAAGTGCCATAGTGCCAGTTTCCTGTTTTCTGCTGTTTTTGTGTTTCAGAAGTGATACACAGGAAATATTCTCGGAATTGGACAAAACAAGTTCCTGAAGTCTGATTTTACCCGGAAGCTTCCAGAGATCCGAAGAGGAGTAGGAGGTGGGCCACCAGGGGCCCACACACAGGGGTGGCGCGGCCAGCCCCTGGCCCGCGCCACCACCGTGTGAAGCCGCCTGGCCCCTCCTCTGACATCGCCCCTTCGCCTATAAAGACCCCCCGACGAGAAAAACCTAAGTGCCCGATCAGTTTTCCAGAACACATCGCGATCCGCCGCCGCCGTCGACCCGAAGATCGGGAGGGTCCAGAAGCTCTTCCCGGCACCCTGCCGGAGAGGGGAATCGCCACCGGAGGTCTTCTTCATCGCCATGCTTGCCTCCGGAGCGATGAGTGAGTAGTCTACCTTGGACTATGGGTCCATAGCAGTAGCTAGATGGTTGTCTTCTCCACTATGTGCTTCATGTTTAGATCTCATGAGCTGCCATACATGATTGAGATCACCGTTATGTAATTCTACATGTTTGGTTTGTTGGGATCCGATGAATATTGGTGTTTATGATTAAGTTGCTGTACTGAATTATATCTTTTGTTATATCTATGTTGTTTATGATCTTGCATGCTCTTCGTTGTTAGTAGCTATCTTGGCCAAGTAGTTGCTAGTGACTCCAAGAGGGGGTATTTGTGCTCGATAGTGGGTTCATGCCTCTATTTCACCTGGGGGAGTGACAGAAACCTCTAAGGTGGTAGATGTGCTGTTGCTACTAGGGAGAAAACAACATTCATATGCTCAAGGGCATATGCTTTGTTTATATTACACACTTTGCTTAATGCAATTATCTGTTGTTCGCAACTTAATACTTCTAGGGTGTTCGGATTGATATCCCAGGGAGTGGATTATTAGTCATAGATGCAGTTGGATGGCGGTCTATGTATTTTGTTGTAATGCCCAGAGTAAATCTCATAGTGATCTTCTTGACATATCACGTTATCTTTATTCTATCAATTGCCCAACTGTAATTTGTTTACCCAGCATGTGTTATTTATCTTATGGAGAGACACCACTAGTGAACTGTGGACCCCGGTCCTATTTCCATCATATTGCTATCACCTGTTTACTTTACTCGTACTGTTTACTTTACTCGCATACTATATTGTTTTTCACTCGATACACTCATAACCTTTGTTTCAAGCAAACCGGTGAGATTGACAACCTCATCGCAAGTTAGGAACAAAGTATTTGTTTGTGTGTGTGCAGGTTCCACAACACCTTCAGTCGTCATTGTCTCTCCTCTCCTGTTCGATAAACCTTGGTTTCTTAAACTGAGGGAAAACTTGCTGCTGCACTCATCATACCTTCCTCTTGGGGTTCCCAACGGGCTGGTTATTCACCACGCACAAGGACAGTCTGAAGCCACATTCACTTGGAGCATCAGCCATTTTTCTGGCGCCGTCGCCGGGGAGGAGAGAAGACTTCTGCGAGGGGAGTTCTTCGCACACACATTCTTTACTTTGTTATTGTTTTACTTTACTTTATTTATTTTACCTGCATTACTTTTTATCAAAAAACCCAAAAAATTTAGAATCCTTGGTAGTTGTTTTTACTTATCTGCTTTTAGTTTTGTTAAAATGAGTAATCCTGAAGTAGAAGTTCGTAGTTTTAAGCAACAGGGGGGAGAAAGTTTAAAAGATGCTTGGTACCGTATTAACAATGCTCATCATAGGTGTACCAAAAAGCGCTCTACCACGATCCTCCTTAGAAATTTTTATGTTGGTATATCCAGTTGGAATAGGTATGTTCTTGATACTCTTACAGGAGGTAATTTTCTGGGTACTCCCGCTGGAGAAGCATGCACTATAATTGAAAGTTTAGTGGGAATACCACCTATTCATGTTGCTAAAGCCGAGACCACCTTGGAGGAGGTGGTAGAAAGGCTCAGCTCTTTGGAGAAAAGTTTGCCAAGTATCCTAGAAAATGCTAGCCGAGTTAATGAATTAATAGGAAACATCGGTAAGAGAATTACCGCTTTAGAGGCTAGCACCACTATTGATAATCAAAACTTAAGGATTGGTAAACTAGAGGAGTCTATGGAAACTCTTAGCTTAATCTTCTCTTCTCTTAAATTTAAGAAAGAGAAAGTGTTTGTTGGAAAAGAGCAAAAATTTATGTACGTTCCCAAGGTTTCTGCGCTTAAATCTCAACATGTTCTTAAAATTGGTAAGACTCTTAGTTCCACTAAGGGTGACTTGCAGGTTGAATCATCTTCGGGAACCTTCAAAGAGCCTGCTGAGGTAACTAGCACTTCATCTATTGATATTACTTGATTCGCAATTTTCTGCGCCTAGCTCAAAGGCGTTAAAGAAAAGCACTCTTGGGAGATAACCCAATGTTTTATTTTCAGAACTTTTTCTTTTATTTGAGTCTTGGAAGTCATTACTACTGTAATGACCGCTCCTTATCTTGTTTATTTCGTTTTTGTGCCAAGAGAAGCCTCTAATTTGAGTGAGGTAAAGATTTGGGGATGTTGCTGTCCTGAAACTGTTTTCGGTGCTGCACCGTAAAAATTCGTGAAAATTCTCTGTTTATCTTTTGGACCTGCGATTTCTTGTGCATATGCCCCAGGTTATATCCAAACTTTTCATAGTTTAGCACTTTTTGATTTGAGCAACAGAAAATCCCTCAAAAATTCGACCTTTGTCAGCTGTTCAGTTTTGACAGATTTCTGCCAATATTTGTGTTTGCCACTTTATCGCTTTCTTTTGAGTTCTTTTGATCATGGAACTTTTGGAGAGGTTGCTACAGTAGTATATGCTATATATGTGGTGGTTTTTAGTTGAAACCTGAAGCAAATAGAGGATTGATTATATGTTATGCTTGGACTAATGTTGCTAATAGATTTATGTTTAGTTTTGTATGAAGGAAGTTTTCAAGTGTAGGGATTGGAGAATGATGAGATGAGTTGAAGAATGGACAAAAGCTCAAGCTTGGGGATGCCCATGCATCACCCCAAGAAATTTCCAAGAATTACAAGCGTCAAAGCTTGGGGATGCCCCCGAGGCACCCCTTCTTCATCGGCAAAAATCAGGTCACCTTTCAAAACACTATATTTTTATTGCTTCATGCACTATGTGTTTTTCTTGGAGCGTTAGTTGTTTTAGTTTTCTTAGTTGGTTTAGTTTGTTTGTTTGCTACAATAAATGGTTGGACCGCAACAAATTTCTTTGGAGGAGATGTACTCGTTTTCATTTGCAAAGAACGCTCAATTTTTCACTCTTATCGTTCATCGATGCGTTCTTCTTTTTCTGCTACTGCTTTTGGTTTTCGTTTTCGCCTTGATTTGCGTTCAGATCTTGTCATATCTTTTCATCAAGGTGTATTTTTGCCTCTGATCTTTATTGGTTTTCATCAAAAGAGGTGTCTTTAAAAATTTCAAATGGTGTTGGAAAAGAGAAAAAGCTTTGTGCAAAATAGTGGTACAAGAAGGAGCTTGTGTAGACTGGGGCTTAGGCTTTTTCATGTCATGCTTGATGTCTTTTTGATAGTATGCTTAGTGGTTTTGCTGTAGCATGACTTGTCTCAAATAACTGAGATTGCTTAATGAGCCTTTGAAAAAATCATGCGTTGTTTTTTATTGTATGGAAGCATTATTTTGGTTTTCTCCTTGATGCTTTATTTGGGTTGACTTGGCGCATGCTCACACATGTTAGACTCTTACAAAGTCGCCAATAGCCTCTATGATCATTTAGTTTTTGACTTTTGATGCCATCTTATGCTTCTTTTAATGTCACTTTGTCGCTTTGTATGATTATGGCCATTATTGCTCTCTTAGTTGGTCGCTCCCAGTCATTTGCTAGCCCTCGCCTTGTACTGAGTATGAGCTCTACTCGTGCATCCAACTCCTAAAAGCCAAAGTTTTCCATTGTGTCCACCATACATACCTACTAGCAATTTGCTATTCCAAGTAAATTTGACTTGCTTTTATTTTCTCTTCAAATTAAACTCTTACCAGTGTTATGCGAAACTCGGTTAGTAAAGCTCTCACGAACCGGAAGGCACACTTTACTTTTTCCTGTTCTTAAAAATTTGACATTGTGGTCTCTTATGTTGAGTTGTTATGCTTGCAAGTTGTAAGCTGGAGACTAGCCCAGCCATGCAGTCATGTGCAAGCTTTCAACATTGCACTTCTTATTTGAGTTGATATCGTGATCTTTTGTTTATGGATGCCCGCGGTGTGAAATGAATTGGGAATCTTGTGGGGATCATGGAGTTTGTATATGTGTTAGGGAAACGCCGGGCCGCCAATCTAAGCCATGCATAATTCATGGTGGAAATTTGCAGCATACCCATGGTGAACATTCGATGACACATCTCATAATAAAAAGCTAAACAAAAGGCAAATAAAAGAGATGTCGAGGTGTTCATTGTCTGCTTGTCCTGTCATTTTGGTGTGGGCTTGTTCCATGTCATCGGGCACGGAGGTACCCCATTGGCGGTTCTCAATGATATGCATATACTTACAATGACAAGAGCCTTGCTTGGGACTCTAAGTAAAGTAGCATGAGGTTTGGGTACTCGTATTCACGGGGCACGAGGTTTTCAACTTATGATTTGTCAAGCATATGCATCATAATTGTTCTTGCATTAACTTTAACCATTCAAGATGCTTATGATGGGGGCAATGAGACCTCAAAGCCGGTAAGTACCATAATTTTTGAAGGTTATAAAACTTGCAATCACTGCTTCCCTCTGCGAAGGGCCTTTCTTTTACTTTTATGTTGAGTCACCACCTTCTTTCTTTATGCACCATTAAGAGAGCATAGTTGTCATTCTTAGTGTGATATGCATTGTCCCAAAGTTCATTGATTGATTCATATTGTTGGTTTCACTTGTTCTTAAATTATTTGTATCTAGTCGCCCTCTTAAACTTGAAGGTGTCCTATGCATTTATGTTTTGCTCTCTTTGAAGGACAAGCTGAAAACCTTTTGTATGTTTTTCCTTATGATTTGAACACACGTTTGACTTTCATTGTTTCATTTTCATGATCTTTTGTTTGTGTTTATTTGCATGTTTACAACATGGTTGCTAAGTTCTTGTTGTCATGATTATATCTTCATGCCCATGTTTTAAGTTCTATTGATCCCAGCTCACCAATGCTTACATATATGATCAAGATTGTGTAGGTGCATGTCACCTCAAAAATTATTCTTTTGTTATCACTTACCTACTCGAGGACGAGCAGGAGTTAAGCTTGGGGATGCTTGATACGTCTCAAACGTATCTATAATTTTTGATGCTCCATGCTTGTTTTTACACCATTTGCCTATTGTTTCGTTACACTTAGTGGCACTTTTATGCATTTTCCGGAACTAACCTATTAACGAAGTGCCACAGTGCCAGTTTCCTGTTTTCTGCTGTTTTTGTGTTTCAGAAGTGATACACAGGAAATATTCTCGGAATTGGACGAAACAAGTTCCTGAAGTCTTATTTTACCCGGAAGCTTCCAGAGATCCGAAGAGGAGTAGGAGGTGGGCCACCAGGGGCCCACACACAGGGGTGGCGCGGCCAGCCCTTGGCCCGTGCCACCACCGTGTGAGGCCGGCTGGCCCCTCCTCTGACATCGCCCCTTCGCCTATAAAGACCCCCCGACGAGAAAAACCTAAGTGCCCGATCAGTTTTCCAGAACACATCGCGATCCGCCGCCGCCGTCGACCCAAAGATCGGGAGGGTCCAGAAGCTCTTCCCGGCACCCTGCCAGAGAGGGGAATCGCCACCGAAGGTCTTCTTCATCGCCATGCTTGCCTCCGGAGCGATGAGTGAGTAGTCTACCTTGGACTATGGGTCCATAGCAGTAGATAGATGGTTGTCTTCTCCACTATGTGCTTCATGTTTAGATCTCATGAGCTGCCATACATGATTGAGATCACCGTTATGTAATTCTACATGTTTGGTTTGTTGGGATCCGATGAATATTGGTGTTTATGATTAAGTTGCTGTACGGAATTATATCTTTTGTTATCTCTATGTTGTTTATGATCTTGCATGCTCTCCGTTGTTAGTAGCTATCTTGGCCAAGTAGTTGCTAGTGACTCCAAGAGGGGGTATTTATGCTCGATAGTGGGTTCATGCCTCTATTTCACCTGGGGGAGTGACAGAAACCTCTAAGGTGGTAGATGTGCTGTTGCTACTAGGGAGAAAACAACATTCATATGCTCAAGGGCATATGCTTTGTTTATATTACACACTTTGCTTAATGCAATTATCTATTGTTCGCAACTTAATACTTCTAGGGTGTTCGGATTGATATCCCAGGGAGTGGATTATTAGTCATAGATGCAGTTGGATGGCGGTCTATGTATTTTGTTATAATGCCCAGAGTAAATCTCATAGTGATCTTCTTGACATATCACGTTATCTTTATTCTATCAATTGCCCAACTGTAATTTGTTTACCCAGCATGTGTTCTTTATCTTATGGAGAGACACCACTAGTGAACTGTGGACCCCGGTCCTATTTCCATCATATTGCTATCACCTGTTTACTTTACTCGTACTGTTTACATTACTCGCATACTATATTGTTTTCCACTCGATACACTCATAACCTTTGTTTCAAGCAAACCGGTGAGATTGACAACCTCATCGCAAGTTGGGAACAAAGTATTTGTTTGTGTGTGTGCAGGTTCCACAACACCTTCAGTCGTCATTGTCTCTCCTCTCCTATTCGATAAACCTTGGTTTCTTAAACTGAGGGAAAACTTGCTGCTGCACTCATCATACCTTCCTCTTGGGGTTCCCAACGGGCTGGTTATTCACCACGCACAAGGACAGTCTGAAGCCACATTCACTTGGAGCATCACAGGGGAAATTATACAAGAAGAGTATTACCGGCGTTTTGCAGCGTTGTGTAACGCCCCAAGAAGGACAAACAATACTAAAAGATATACACGGCGGAGTATGCGGCCATCATGCTAGCAGCAGAGCAATAGCGGCAAAAGCTTTCCGAGCAGGATTCTATTGGCTAACAGCCATCGAAGACACAAAAGATATAGTACGAAAGTGCAAAGCATGTCAAAGATTTGCATCTAGACCGCATGCACCAGCAGGGGAGCTACAAACAATACCATTGTCTTGGCCCTTTGCGCAATGGGGCCTCGATATGGTGGGAAACTTGCACAAATCCTGGCCAGGAGGGCATGTTTACATGCTAGTGGCAGTCGATAAATTTACCAAGTGGGTGGAAGCGGCCCCGGTAACAACTCAAGATCCTACAGCAACAATCAGCTTCATCAAGTCAATAGTATTCTGTTTTGGTGTACCATATAGCATCATCACAGACAACGGGACAAATTTCACTTCAAAGGAATTCAAGAGTTACTGCGACGGACTAGGGATCAAGCTCAAATTCGCATCTGTGGCGCACCCGAAGACGAACGGGCAAGTCAAAAAAGCCAATGGCCTGATATGTAGTGGGATAAAAAAGAGGCTCTTAGCACCTCTCGAGAAAGCCAAGAGCGCTAGGGTAGAAGAATTGCCCTCCGTTCTTTGGAGCCTAAGAACTACGCCTAACGCAGCAACTCAAGAAACTCCTTTCTTCCTGGTCCATGGTGCAGAAGCCGTGCTTCCAGTCGAAGTTACACACGAGGCCCCAAGAGTGATGGCATACGACGAGATAACATCGACAGAAGCACTGTAGAACGATGTCGATGCACTGGATGAAGCAAGGGATAAGGCATTAGAAAGAGCCACGCAGTATCAACAGAGTCTACGAAACTACCACAGTAGTCGAGTTCGTCCACGATCCTTCGTGGTGGGAGACCTAGTTTTGCGACTCAGGCAAGACAGCCATGGCAAATTGGAGTCCCCTTGGGTGGGACCCTACATCATCATAGAAGTAATTCCAGGAGGAGCATATCGACTACAAGACAAGAAGACAGGAAAAGACGAGAGTAATCCATGGAATGCGGAGCAGCTACGACATTTTTACGCGTAGACTAAATCTAGTGGTATCATTAAATTCGAGTTAACCTTCTGAACCCAGAACATGAGGCCATAGGTCGGGTTCTTTGGGTTAAACTCGACAAAATTGTACAAATATTTCTACTTCTCCGCTCGGGGGCTTCAACCCTCGGGTCGTACGAACGAAATTTCTATCGCGACATGGAGACCTTTTTCACTGTAAAGGTTGTGTAGACAACCCGATAATATTCAAACAACTTGGTTCACAAAAGAACCCGATATTATTCATACCAATTGGTTCGCAAAGAACCCGATATATCTCAAGCATACCTCAGAACAGTAACTTGTTTTCATGGTGCTAGTAAAACCATCAAAGTAGAGTACGAATATTCATTACAGATAAACACGGCGGCAAGGACATTGTCAAGCGAAATTACATAAAAAGAAGATCCTAATGGAAGTGGTCTTCAGCTTCGTACTTCTTTTGGCACTGGGTGCCGTCATAGATCTTCACGTCGAACTTCGACGTGCCGATGTGAAAGTCGACGGCCATAAAGAAGCCTTGGTGGATGTCGTGGTCTTCTGCAAATTGTGACCAGCCACCCCTCAAGTACTGCTCGCCATCGCCGTCATACCAAACCTCTACCTCGTATGGAGTCCCACTGCCAGACTATTCACGGAGAACTGCTTCTCGCAGCTCCCGCCCATCCATGAACTTGGTGAAATTCAGCGGCAGGCGCTGAATTTCGCGGCACTGTGCCATAGCAATGCAGAAGAAAGAAAAGATTCGGGGAGGAGCAGGAGGAGCAGCGGAAGCAGGAGGAGGAGGGACGCTTGAACCTGGGGCAGCCCCAGTCACTTTGGGCTTATTTTTGCTCCCAGGTGGGCGACCGGGACGACGCTTGGCTGGAACAGCCAGTGACGATCCTGCGGCGGCCGGAGTTGCATTGTTCTTGTTTTTGCTTCCACGAGGGCGACCTCAACTTCAGGGCGCCACCGGAGAGCCAAGGTTCAGATGGGAACCATCTGCATCAGCCATGTGGACAAAGGAAAAAGGAAAACCCTAGATGGAGGGAGAAGATGATGCGGCGGAGGAGGAATCTGATTAGGGTTTTTACCCTTGCTAGAGGGTGCTTTATTTATAAGCACGTATTATCGGGCCCCCGTGATAAAACAAGGCCCGTAAACATATTTTACAATAGGAGTTAAATTCTGAACACAGCAGACGATAATACCAAAGAGACAAAACAAGAAGAGGAGACTGTGGTCGCATGATATGAAAACCTCGACTTGAACTCGGGGGCTTGCAAATAGTAGACGTTAACAGGAGGAAGAAGAACTGAACTTTGAGCCTATGCTTGGTTACAAGTATCCAAACATAGCCTCGGGGGCTACTCCCATCGGGAGCGCTGAGCGCGCACCCGATAGAGGATGAGATAATCAATATCAAGGATGAAGGAAGTATATCATACAAATTTCGACTATATAGTCGACAAAGTACAAAAAGATTACTCCCATCGGGAGCGAGTTTTATGGTTGTTAAAACCCGAATATTTTCAGTCAAAATTTGACTGCGACATAAGATTCTCGAGTTATGTTATCGCAATGCAACTCGAATGCCGTGACCTGTCACGAAGGTAAGACCCCGGGATCCGTCCTGTGTGGCCTGGTATACGCACATGGATGCGCTCTGCTGGTATGTATCCGTGTCTACGACGCGAAGAAAATCCTGGTGGACGCACTGGGTACCCTGAGAATCACTGGGATTCATTCTTTGTAAGTCCTAAATGCGGCAGAAGAGTGGGTTTGACCGGTATCCCGAATTCAAGTCCAAGGGGATTGAATTTGAAGTAGGTGACAAGTATCTGTTCTGGCAGTTAACTGACCTCTTAATCCGTCAGAGTTGTCAGGCTTGTTCATCAAGACCCCTTGCGAGCAAATTATCATGAACATAAGTCGAAAGACCAAGTCGAAGATTTGAAGATGAAAAGAAGTCGAAGAATTGATCAAGTCGAAGATTTGAAGATTAGAGATTCAACCCGAATCTACAATTATGGTAGAATCTCAGGGGCTACTGACATGGGTATAGTTAATAGATCCCGTATGTTGAGTACCCCTGAGGCCCGTTAAGCTAGGCCCAATTGTAATGATAGTCGAATACGAGTCTTTACCGTATGTCGATATTGTAATCTGTATCGGACCCTACCCGATCCTCGAGACCTGGCCACCTATATATAGGGGCCAGGAGCGGACGGTGTAGGCCAGATTGAAAGCAAGCCAGGTTGAACACCTAAGTTTACTTTTGACACACACCTATTTCGACTAACTTTACCTTCGAGTTCATCCGACGCCCTATCTCCCCGATCCTAAGTCCTTCATCTAGGACATTTGTCGAGTTAACCCCTCGTCAATCATAAACATGGAATATGATAATAACCACTTTATTATTGCCTCTCAGGCATATTCCCTTCAGTCTCCCACTTGCACTAGAGTCAATAATCTAGTTGATACTTGCGTATATAACACTTATGGCTTTCACGTGTTATCCGTACGCGTTGCAGTGGTTAATCTGATCTCCAGATCTGACACTTTCAGTTCTGTGTGTATTTGCATGTCTTTGCGTCTCTACGCATCACTCATTCTCAAATGAGATAGTTGGGTATAAATTTGGCCCTTTGGTGAGACCTTAGTTCCTTTAGCTAAAATCATGTTGTCACTATTGTCGCACAATAGATCTTCACAGTAATAGCCAGCTTGGAACTACACCTAGTTTGATAACAAACTTCTTGACACAAATGCCCTCTTTTGCTACTTCTAAAGTAGCCATATACTCAACCTTTGTTGTAGAATCCATCACAATGTCTTAACTTTGGAACTCATCCAAATCCATCATGGAAGTTCCTTCCATTACATTGTGCCACCTAAACATATAGCTAAAATCTCTACTAATAAGATTGGGATCGGTTTCCGTACGTTGCTGTAATTTTGCATAAACCCCCTTGCTTAATTGCAAAATCAACCCGCGGTCCTATGTATAGACACTTTTGCGTTCCAGTCCCATCCATCTCCACCAGATTCCTCCGTCCTGTGCTTATCCTCCTACGCCTCGCCGGTGAAGGACCGAAGAACAGACGCGATGGACAGCAATTCCAGTCCCTGAACCGGTCCTGGCGGAAGGAAGGAGCTCGAGGACAGTGCGCCGGCACAACGGAGGCGGCCGCCACGCCCGTCGCGTGCAGCCCCTGCATCACCCGCGCGCCAAAGGCCTCCGCCAAAGGCCTCCTTCCCGCGACTGGACGACAGGAGACCAAGCCTACTGTAGGGCCGCATCGGAGGCGGCGGCCGCGACCGTCTCCCGCAACTCTGCATCACCGGCGACTCCATGAACCACACTGTTGCACTGCTGCTGCAGGTGTCATGAGGCTTGGTCTGAAGTGGGGATAGAAAGGGGATCGAGGGAGGAAGACAGGAATCGGAGGGGGCGGAGGAGAGCAGGTAGCAGCGGTGGCCAAAGGTGATAGGGAAACCAGGTAAGAAGGGGTAGCTCGAGCAATGGGTAGGCCGACGGGAGGCGGACATGCACTGGTGGAAAAAAGGCCTTCAATCCCGGTTTGTAAAGTCCATTAATCCCGGTTTCCGCAACCGGGACTAACAAAGCGCGACTAAAGGCTTCAGCCTTTAGTCCCGGTCGTTTATGAACCGGGACCAATGGTCCGCCACGTGGCCCTGGGCATGTGCTGCGGCTTGAGGACCTTTGGTCCCGGTTCCTAACACGGACCGGGACTATAGGTCCATTCGGTATAAAATTGTATTTTCTGTTTCAGAATTTCTGTATTTTCTTTATTTCTCTATTTTTCTTTATTTCTCTATTATCTAATCATCTCTATTCTCATATAGAATTAGATACTTATGGCTCTCACTCCATATCACATATCAAATTACAAGTACTTGTGGTCCTCACTTCCCGGTCGGTCACCCATCCTCACACTGCTCCACCCTTAGCACGCTTAACTTCTTCATTCCTTCCCTACTAGCTTCCAAGACTACGCTCGCGACTTCTTGATAATGGTATGGTACCTATTCTATTAACCTATACACTTTGGTAATATATAATATTACTTTTTTAAATTCCAAATAAATTCACAAAATAAGAAACAATGATTACGAATAATAAGCACCAATGAATTTCAAATATTCTTTATATATAATTTAATTATTAATTTTCAGATGATTAAAATATTCAAAAAAGCAAAAATACTTGAAAAATCACAAATTCGAAAATTAATTGACTTTGTTAACCGAAACAAAGGGAGTACATTTTTTCAAACATACTCATCCAATATGGCTCATCCAACATTTTTCCAATTGCTCATCCAAACATTTTTCCATACATATATATAATCATCCACACACCTAATTATTAAGGTTAAGACGATCAACATTGCTATTGTAGCCCTTTAGCTTCCAGAATCTCCTAGCTATCTCAAAGCCTAGGCGAGCATCTAAAGCGGCATATTTTAGTTGGTTCATGCTCAATGGAACTTTTTCCCAACCAAAAAATAGATCTTCTTCTTCTTTTCTTTTCTTTTTTTCTTCTTCATCTTCTTCTTCTTCTCCCTTCTTCTTCTTGTCCTTCTTCTTCTTGTTGTCCCTCTTCTTCTTCACAAGATGTGTCCCAATAATAGCATTGGCCAAATCATAGAGACTCGGCGTTGGCTTGCTAGTGGGGTTTGGGACAACTTGTTGAAGATCATATGCGGACGGAATAACAATTCCGTATGGGCTTAGCTTGCGCAGATCATTGTCGATGGCGGCACCAACAAACTTGATGGTGGTGTCCTTCAAGAAGTCCTTGAGGAGTTGCGGCACGGCATTGGCCTTGTAAATTTGAAAGACCAATACCTCGGACTCCACCGAGAGTTGAAGGACGGCGGCACGTTGAGGGCGCGCGTGAGTGGTGAACTCATAGTCCAAGCCCACGCACTTGACCGGTGCGTCGTCGAGGAACCGGCGCTTGACCATGCCGATCCACTTCTCCACCCTCGAAGCACGGAGGGTCTCCGTGATGGTGAAGTTCATCTCTTCGATGACCACGTAGTAAACCCGAGACCGGGGCCAATGTTGCTCCTCCATTGTCGCCGAGGGAGAGCTCGCGGACGCCGGCGGTATGGTGATGTGTGGAAGGTTTTGGGGAAGAAGAAGAGAGATGTTTTGTGGGGAAGAAGATGATCAAATGAGTGAGTGATTTATATAGTGAAAGAGGGAGAAGATGAGAGATCACACGCCGGCGGCGATGTGAATGCAGATCGAGCGCGCGAGTTTCCAACGCGTCGCCGGCGGTTCCCGATCAGCATACGAAGCGTCGTCGTTAATGCACATGTCGTCGATCGATAACTGGCGCGAATTGGGCGGTTCGTTTGAACGGGTGATTGGTCCCGGCTCGTGGTACCAACCGGGACTAAAGGTTACCTTTAGTCCCGGTTGGTGCTACGAGCCGGGACTAAAGGGCCATGGGGCATTAGTCCCGGCTGTTAGATGAAACCGGGACTGAAGGTCCCTTTTGAACCGGGACTAATGCTCCCTGGCCCACATTTTCAAATGAACCGGGACTGATGAGCCCTTTGGTCGCGGATCGAATTTGGTTCGAGACAAATGTGTCGAATGGAAGCCCCTTTTTCCACCAGTGATGGTCGATAAAGGAGGCGCGGCAGCGGGCTCGTAGGCGTCGGCAGCCGGTATCTCGACAACGAATCGTAAGGGGCAGGGGAAGGAAGGGCGGCGGCGGGCGGCCTCGCAGCAGGAGCTGCAGCATGGAAGGGGAAAGAACCGGATTGGTTTCTTGCAAGGATCAACATCGATTCGTAATTCATAATCTGCACTACAACATGCGGATAGGTGTATGATTTTTCAATCTGCAAGGAAACGTACTTTGTGCACCGCGTCCACAGCCGATCAGGAGGCCACCACGCCGCCCAGGTGCCCCGAGTCCGCCGTCGACCAGGAGATCCTCGGCGTTGTCCCTGTTCCCGAGTGAGGAGGAGGCACCCAGTCGATCCGCCACCGCGAAATCTTGCTGTGGATGCCGCCACCGAATCCACGCCAGAGCCCATCGTCGCCGGCCGAGCTCACTGGAGAGTAAAAAATCACGCCCAAGGCCAGCCATGAGCACAAACTGCCTCGGCCTCCGTCTCGCTCCCTCCCCAAGCTGAACAATGGCGACCTCATCTTGTCTACGGGGAGTACAGAGTACTCAATCAGTTTCTTGCAACTGCAAACATTGCTGTCGCTCACTGTTAGAAGGATGGGCAGTTGGTTTTTCCTCTGAATCAGATATCCTCTGAACAATCTGAGCGAGAAATCCCGTTTACATTTCTTTCTAGATTTATCTTCTGTTGGTGTGTTTCTGTTATAGTCAAGATGTGTATGTGCTAATTTTTTGTCTACTGTAAATCCCGGTGCGGCATTCTGTTCAAATTGAAACCAATTTATGTGCTTAGATCGGATTCCTAAATTTTGTCTCCCACGCTATCCTATAAATTGATTTTTGCGGGCCATGCCTTGAACAAGCTGAGCGAGGAAGGGATGCCTTGATTTCCTTTTCGAATACTTGCAACTTAGATCCATTTAATCTAGATAAAAAGGGTTTCGACAATGAATACTGCTAAAATTTTCTCAGTCCAAAACGAACCACCCAGGTTCAAAGATATCTCATTCATTTATATTTTTACCATGTCATCATCGGAATTCAAAACATCATGTTTTGGATCAGATACCTGGGTTTCGAGAGAGCGGGTTGTGCACAATAAGATCATGTTTAGGATCAAATATTTGGGTTCTTACTAATTATCTTACACTCATTTAGACTATAAAAAATCAAATATTTTAGTAAACTGAATTTTGTTACTATCTATTTGGGTTACACAAGATTGAATTGGACGACCCTTTGAAAAAACTAGGAGTTAAATTGGGTTGTTTGCAACATGAAAAAAATCTCATTGTCCAGAAAAATTTGGAGATAAATTTATTTTTCATCGTGACCACTATTTGTCATTTCCCAACCCGTTGCAACGCACGGGTATTGTGCTAGTTGAGATAAACTTAATTATATCTTGTGACAAACTTAGTATCAATGTACACTTTACAATGAACTATGTGTCACTTTGTCATACATAATATATATCCTTAGTCCTTCCAAAGCACATAAGGATATCTTTACTATTGTCCAGTGATCATCTTATGATATTTATCACTCTGGTATATGCTCATGACATTTAGAGCACAGGACATATCTGGATATGTACATATCATGGTATACATGATCGATCAAATCATTCATGTGGCTCCACTCATCAAGTGTCCAAAACACCTGAATCTTATTTCAACCTCTTCCATGCGGTAAGAACTTTTCTCGTCGTTTCCATATTGAACTTCATTCAATATTTCATCTATGTACTTTGGCACAACCATATTGGCACCTTGATCTATCTACATAGACATCGATACCCAATATTTTGGTTTTGCCTAAGTCTTTCATTGAAATCTCATTTTAATGAAAATCATAACCTATGCCAATAAAAGATACATTATTTCCAATTAACAATATGTCTTCTACATAATGTATTAAAAATATGTCTCAGCGCTCCCACTTAATTTCTTGCAAATGCAAGCATATTCATCGTATCTGATGAAACTAAACCTTTTAATTATTTCATCACGATGAATATTCGAACTCCGCGATGCTTACTTCAACCATTGAAGTTTGCATGCCTTTTAGCATCCTTTGAATTTACAAAACCCATTGGACAATGTCATGTACATGTCCTAGGTAACCATTCTATTAGAAGAATGTTGTCTTGTTTGTTCAACTAACATATACCAAACTTGGCATATGTAGTGGTTGCTACGGTAATCCTTCCAGACAAAATATCGCTATGAAAGATCAAATCTTGTCATAGTCAACTCATTGAACACAATCGTAAACTCTTTTAACGATGTGTCAACTATTTCAAAGATGTTAAACATCCTTGTCTGTCTTTATAGATCCAAATACGTTCATTAGGCTTCATGCCTTTTGAGGGTCTTCCAAGTTCATAAACTTGGTTTCTCCTGTATGGAACTATCATGGATTTTATGGCTTCTAGCCATTTGACGGAGTCAGGGCCCATCATTGCTTCTTTGCATGCAGTCGGTTCATCATTGTCAAACAATAATGATTCATTCTTAAATCTAACTATTTGATTGTTACCCGACTCATGCGGTTCAATAGGAACTTTGATCTATGTGACCACAACCTTCGAGGTACGATAGCCATGCGCATTGTGGCCGCCTCTGGGACACTTCCCAGCGCTACGCTACACAACACATATAGCTTACGTTCAACAACCTAATCAAAGTTCTATTGTCCTCCCACTTGACTTTTTGCGAAAAATTTCTTCTCAAGAAACTTGACGTTTTCGGCGACAAACACTTTTGTCTTAGGTGTTCTGGAGGAATACCCAACATTTACTTTGGGATAACCTACAAAGACGTATTTATCCGACTTTGGTTGTAAACATTTTACATATGCATAGCATACCAAAATTTTAGAAAAGACAACTTGGGTTTTATCCCATGCCATATCTCATATGGTGTCATTTTAATGGATCATGATGGCGCTCTTTTCAGTGTAAAAAGCGGTAGTCTCTAAAGCTTTATTCTTAAAATATAATGGCAATTTTATAGATGACACCTTTGATCTAACGATGTCAAACAAAGTTCAATTTTATCTCTCGAACACTCCATACTCCTATGGTGTTTCGGGAAATACAAGTCTATGGAACGATTCCTCAACTTTGAGGTGTTTGCTAAACTTGTAACTCAAATATATTCCTTTATGATCAGATCATAAATTCTTTATTCTCTTGTTACAATGATTTTCCACTTCATCTAGAAATACTTTGAACAATATTCAAATATTTCATGCTTCTTCTTTATCAAGTAAATATACACATATATCTACTCAAATCCCTGGTTAAAGTAGATGAAGTTCAAAGATCCACCACACACGGCTACACATAATGGACTATATACATCAACATGTACAATATCCAATAAGTTAGTCGTCCGTTCTTCTTTGGCCTACAAACGGAGTTTTAATCATCTCTAGGAAATTTTCACAAGTGTCAATTGATTCAAAATCAAAAGGACTCCAAAATTCCATCAACATGGAGTTTCTTCATGTTTACTTTCCAATATGATTTAAACGGTGGTGTCACTCATAAGTGATCTTCTAATCATTTGTCTTGAGGCATTTTTAGCATCAGTGTTATGGATGTGATTTCTTCAACAAGATAAGTGTTCATTCATCTTTTATGAATGCGGTAATAATTTGAACAACCATTATGCTCATAATACCAGAACAAAATAATAATTATTCAAACAAATCTTGAAGGCTAGGTTTAATTCCAATGAAACACAATAACACTTTATTTGTTTTCGATGAGAATCATTCCATATTCATTTGCTAGTTAATTAGGCCATTGTAGTTCTTGTATTGCGTTGTTCAGTATGACAGTTCATACCAACCAATTTAGTATCAAATACCCAAGAACCACATTGTTTTAACAAGCAACGAATACAACCATAACATGTATATCTTCTATATACCTGAGCTGGACATTTCCAGTCTTTTATTTTCCGCCAGAATAAATTTCAGATTCTCTTTTAGCAATTCTTTTTCATCTAGAAGAATCTATCAACATCAATAGTGGCGCCATACACATGGCACATAGTTCAAGGCATGATTAGTCAAACACTAATACCCTTGGACTCACACTTTGAAGTAGATCACCATAATCAAATATTTGGCGTTCTTCCAAATTCCATTCTTTAGTAATCTTTTAGTGTAGTAAACATTTTACCTACATCTTCCATTCATCCTATCATGACAACTTTCATGATCAAGCTACTATAGCTCATGAGGATGAATTGTGAGTATAATATTAGTTCCTAAACCTTTTAGGAGATCTGGACGCCTGGCGTCTCTAATCTTCGCAAATTCTCATACAATACGAGAACATGTGTCTTACTAAATTATACTCTATCACTTTGCAACCAAACATTGTTTCAGATATCATAATATCTTCCACACATGATAGTTTATGAAACAATTCTTTCAACTCCTAGATAACCTTGATACTAAAAACAACTTTTGAATATCAAGGATCATGGAGGCAAGTGTGATACTTAGATACTAACACTGGAATTGTTACTCTTGATTTAATACTACTTATTAAATTTTATCGAGTAAACAAGGTTTGCTAAAAGTTTGCAATAGGACTTTAAACTTTAGATTGACATTCAAACAATACGATACCAGTTCGTAAAGTTAACATCCAGAATTCTATAGTTCTATTATCTCAATTATAGCTAATCGCAAGGTAGTAAACGGATGCCAATAACTATAACAAACTATGTAAATTCACTTTGATTTAGTTCATGATAAATTGAGTTCTATAATTCAAAATTACTAAATGAACTCCCACTTAAAAACAACATCCCTCTTAGTTTTTCTTAAGTGATTACACGAACCAAATTCACTATGGGTGTGTTTGGTAGCCTGGGGCTACTCAGAATCTCTCCTCCCAACCGAGATTTTGAGGAGATCCGGTGTTTGTTAGACCGACTCATCTCATCCGCGCACTGCTGAGCACATACAGAAAAGGCCCCAGAGCTGGGATGAAGAGCGAAGCACAAATCGGGCTTCGCTGCTCAGCCGGGATGGCCTAATCCCGCAAAACACTGTAGCAGAGGCCCGCGGACCCCCAGACCCCCACCCCGAGCGTCATTTTCCCCCGCATCCCCTCCCCTCCACGCGGCCCGCACAGCTCGACCGCATCGCCGTCCTCACCGCTCGCACCGCCAGCCGCCTTCTCATGCCGCCAGCCACGCCATCCCGCCTCCAGCCGCCGCGCAGGCCTCTGGGCCTCTCCCGGCGCCGTCCCCCGAGCTCGGAGCGGCAGATGCGACCTCTCCTGGCGGCGGTCGTCGGAGGCGGAGCAGGACCTCCTGGACGCTGTGGTCGGCGCGTGGCGGCGAAGCTCAAACTCCTGGCGCATGGTGGCGGTGCTCAGCATGTGGCGGAGGACCCCCTCGCCGGCGGCCACACCCCTTCTCGCCGGCGGTGGCGCCGGAGCCGAAGCAGGAGGTCCTGGGGACCGGATTGCTTTTCGAATTTTATATGAAGGACCTGATTGCTTTCCTATTTTATATGCAAGGACCTAATTGCTTTTTATGTTTGTATGGCATGGCTCAAGTCATACAGGCTACCAAACAAAGTATCAGTGCATCTTCTCTCACCACATGCAGGCTAACAAACACACCCCTAAAATCTGAAACCAGCTTGTATGACTTGAGATATCTGAGGTGGGAGAGTAAATCTGAACAGATACAGGCTACCAAACACACCCTATACCGCAACCGATCATCACGTGCAACGGCATAGTTTCAAAGGCGAACATCACCATGTTCATCATATCAACCATATGACTCATGCTTAACCTTTCGGTTCGTGTTCTGAGGCCATGTCTGTATATGCTAGGCTCGCCAAGTAGAACCATAGCACTCGCATGTGTAAAACTGTCTTACACCCGTCGTATGTGAACGTAGAGTCTGTCACACCCGATCATCACGTGGTGTCTCGAAACGATGAACTTTCTTGACAGTGCATGCTATGGAAGAACACATTTTTATCTTGATATTTATGTGAGAGGGATCATCTTATAATGCTACCGCGCGATCAAATCTAAGCAAAATAAGATGCATAAAAGGATAAACATCACATGCATATATAATGTGATATGATATGGTCCTTCACGCATTCGATCTCCATCTTGTGCGTCATGGCATGATCTCCATCATTCCATCGGCGTAGCACCAAGGTCCATGGCGCGCCACCTTGGTTGTCTTCCTCCATTACAATATATCACTGGGATATATATATTCGGCACGCAGGCCATTTAAATGTAAAGACAACCATATGGCTCCTGCCGGTTGTTTATAACTTACAAAAAGGATCATTGCATACAATTTGTAACATAAACAATTTAACCATATCACATCACATGCCCTGCAAAGACAAGTTAGACGTTTTTAATTTGTCTTGCATATTTTACGTGGTTTGGGGCTTTCTAGGAAGAACCGTTCTTACCTACGAACATGTAACCACAACGGTGATAAAAATATTATTAACAACTCTTTGTAAAATAGATCATAACTATAGTGGGAGAAACGTGCACCCGCAAAGCCACATATGCCGAAGCATGTCAAGTGTGGGACAAGTCTCGTGAACGCGGTCACGTAATGTTAGTCTCGGGCAGCTTCAATCCCACTATGCCACTATGATCCAAAATACAAAAAATTGCAATAACATGATCATCAACGCTCACATCCACATGTGTTCTAACCGTGCATACCAACTACGCATAGAGATGGCTCTGATACCACTGATAGGTTCGTAGCATAGAAAACAAAAAATTTCCTACGCAAGAACACATAAACTAGCCAAGATACTCTACGAGTTGGTAGCAACGGAGACTAACCCTCGATGACCGTAAGCGGGGATTACGTTCCCGCACAAACGTTGACGATGGAGAGTCGATGAAGACGCACGTAGTCGACGTAGTTGTTCACTTGACGTAGTCGACATAGTGGTTCACTTGACGATCACAAGATCATGTACACGGCGCCACAAGTGGCAGCGCCCTCGTACTCGGATACACGTACGGTTCGGTGACGACCTCCATGCCCTCGGTCCAGCGGGGCAGCGGAAGTAGGGATCCACCGGAACTCCTCCTCCTCCACTTCTCCAAGTGTTGGTGGTTAACAATTTCGGCAGCGCTTCGCTTAAGCAACAGCCATAGTGTGGAGCAACAAAGTAGGGGATGGAAGCAACTAAGTGTTGGGAGAAGAGGAGCATGTCCAACATATATATAGGAGAGAGGGGGCAGCCACCCATGAGGGGTGCGGCCAGCCCCTCCCCCTTTTCTCCGCTTCATGGTGGTGGTAACCCCCTCCTTCATGGAAAGGTAACCCCCCTCATCAAATGAGTAACCCCCATTTTAATTTTGCATGACATTCATGTTAATTAAAATCCACACTTATTGAATTAATAAAACATTTTTATTTCTTTAATATTTGTTAATTCAATCAATTAACAAACATTAACATTTACCCCCTTGAGTCATTTCGATATACCGAAACAGTTTCGGTGCTTTTCTGAAACAACCCCTGTGCTGTCCAATAATTCAGCCGGAGTTCCAAATCCACTCAAAACGCGTCAGCGAACCTTATGTGTGTCACCCTACGGTTCGTGAATAATGTGGACATGATCGAGACTCCTCTCCGATCAATAATCATCAGCGGGATCTGGAAAACCATGATGACTCCCACTTACTCAACGATGAACTAGTGATCGTGTGAACCAATAACGAACATAGTTAATTCCTTTTGTCTCGCGATATTATTACTTGTCCAAGATCCGATCATTTGGTATCAACCATACCTAGTTCGATCTCGTTACCGACAAGTCTCTTTACTCGTTCCGTGATAATGCATTCCCGTGACCTAGTCACATGCTTGCAAGCGATTCCAATGCAATATCACCGAGAAGGGCCCAGAGAATATCTTCCCGTCATCGGGTCGGACAAATTCCACTCTTGATCCATGAGCCTCAACTAATACTTTCAGAATACCCAAATCAACCTTTATAATCACCCTGTGACGGTGTGACGTTTGATATCATCAAAGCACTCTTCTGGTATCAGTGATTAACATGATCTCATGGTCTGAGGATTAGAACTATTTCGTATGAGTTTGATATAGCAATGAACTTGATGACTTGATCGTATTGCTATTCGTACTATGGGTGTGAGTGTTCATCATATCATTCTTCTAATGATATGACCCCATTATTAACAACATCCAATGTTCATGATCAGGAAACCTTGATCATCAGTTAATCAATGAGCTAGTATAAAAGAGAGGCTTTACTAGGAACCTATTTAGTTTGTTAATCACACAAGTATTAATGTTTCCGATTAATACAATTCTAGCATGAGAAATAAACATTTATCATAAACATGGAATATGATAATAACCACTTTATTATTGCCTCTCGGGCATATTCCGTTCAAATTGGTATCAGAGCGAGGTCGAAGATTTGAAGCTGCGCTTGCCCCGGGGAGGCGACCCTACTAGCGCCTCGGGGCGGGCGACCGTCGGTCGGCGAGCGACCGGGTGGAGATGGTGAGCACGCCGTCATGGAAGATACAACGGGTGATCGTTGTTCAGTGGAGCAACATGGAGGGGGCGACAGGGCGTTGTCGTCAGCAAGGCGGTGGACGAGGATGATCGTTGATGGGAGAGGTGCGGTGCTGGGAGTCTCATGAAGATCATCGTCCGGGAGAGTATGTGTCTAGGAGTCATGGGCGTGCAAGTTAGCACGTTGAGTTGGCGTCGTGTCCGCGAGTTGTCGTTGTGTCCAAGTGCTTGTTTATGTGAGGATCCGTTGCAGTTGAAGTGTGTAACGTTGTGTTGCTATCCGGTGCTAGGTGCGACCGAGGGTCTCGACGAGAGGATGGCGATGCTCCGTATGTTGACAAGGATCAGTTAAAGGGGAGTCTCTTCAATGAGGACCTGTCTCCACATGAGGCTAGAGTGGCTGAAGATGTCCACAAGATAGTCGGCATGTGTGCGTTAGGGGTGGCCGAAGGTGTCCGCCTGGCAACGTGACTGAGAGTCTGGATCATACGTCGAGTTGATTCGTCATGACACGTGAAGCTGCGGGAGTCAAGATCAGGGAGAGTATGAGGAGACAACAAGTGTCAAGATTAGGGAGAGATTGTTAGCATAATCTTGCCTAATTAGTCGTTTACGTTAGAGTCGTGTGAGCTTCTAGTGTTGTACTAGTACGGCTAGGACTCTTAACCGTGCAGTACTAGGACTAGAAGAGTGCATACGTGGAGTCGGTGATTATTTAGGAAAGTGTGGCGTGTGGATTCAAGGCCGGCTAGGTCTTGTGTGTCCTCGTATTAGAGTAGGATTAAGATTAGACGTTTGGATCGGTCGGCTGTCCGTGCATATATACGCTGGCAGTACCGCGAGTTTTGTAACACCGCAAGTTGTATTGAGGAAAAAGAGAAATAAAAGAAAAAAGTTTTTGAGCATGCGATACGCACGCTTGGCGATAAAAAGTAGTCTCTGCGTGTATTTGTTTAGCTTCATGTGATTGATCTGTGGGCAAATTCCAACAACTATTATACATGATAGCTATATGTTGACTGTATATGATATGGCAAACACTCTTATAGCCGGCTGCTGGCTAGTGGCTACACTATTGTTCTTGCTCTTAGTGGTTAGAGGGAGTATATAGTTTCAATATACATAGTATTAGCTAGCTAGGACGATTGTAGCTAGCCTGTACTTACGCAATTGATGGCAGTCTTGATGAACTTGACGTCGTCCAAGCTAAGGCTCCGGTGTACGAAACGCCTCCGTGGGTTGAAGGCCGTGTCGTCGGAGCGCTTGAACAGCGTCACCGGGTCTGTCAAGAACATAACCGTGGCGACGAAGAAGGCAACGTCCACCATGGTGTTCCACGCCAGCAGAAAATACGACCAGACCCAGCCGAGAAAAGGCAGGGCGCCAGCGGTGGAGGGCGGCGGTGGAGGGCGGCGGCGGCGCGTAGATGGCGCCTGTGCGCTTGGGCTGCTTGGGCATGGCCGCCAGTCTCTTCGGGTCAGCGACGCTGCTTGTAGACGCAAAGAGGAGCGCGATGAGCGACATGCCGTCGCCAAGGGAGTGGTGCACGCGGAGCACCGCGGTGGAGGTGGCCTCCGAGGTCGCACTAGTGGAAAACCGGCCTAATATTCTAGGGCATTAGTCCCGGTTGCAATATGAACCGGGACTGATGCCCTGGGCCCCACCGATTTTTCGGCCGCAGGACCCCAGAAACCATTAGTCCCGGTTCGTTTTTAACCTTTAGTCCCGGTTCATATTACGAACCGGGACTAAAGGCTCTGGGTCGAATCCGGCCGTTACCAGGCTCATTAGTCCCGGCTGGTAACACCAACCGGGACTAAAGATTAAGCCTTTAGTCCCGGTTGGTATTACAAACCGGGACTAATGACTTCCCTGTATAAAACAGCTCCTTCTTCCTCCCCGAGCCAGCCACTCCCCCTCTCCACTCTCAAGTGTTCTTCATGCAACAAACCTAGCTCGAGTTCATCCTCTTTGACCACCATTTTTTGTCACAAATTGATGTCCCCACTTCAATCTAAGTGGACTAAAAGGTGAGGAACTTTGTGCTTTTGTGTTTCATTGGTAATTTAGCTCATTTAATGCTCTAAAAGTAGAGAGATTTGTGATTTTTTTATGGGAGCAATTATTTAGATGTTCATTTGATTATGTGTACAAGTAGGTGAAGATAGAGGTAAAAATAGAGGTAGAGGTAGAGATAGAGATATAGATAGAATTAAAAATAAAAATAGAAGTAGACATAGCTAACATAGAAATAGAAATAGAGATAGAGATAGAAATAGAAAAATAGAAATAGCGATAGAAATAGAGATAGATGCCGTAGGGCGGAGCTTCCGAAGATGCCGTAGGGCGTGAGCACCGACGACATCTTCGAGAAGCTCCGCCACGGGAGATTTCCCAACCCTTTACGCAACAATGTTAGAGGAGATGGAGTCTTTCACGGGCTTGCAGGGAAATTTTTCCGAGGCAGAGCTTCCGAAGATGCCGCAGGGCGTGAGCACCAACGACATCTTCGAGAAGCTCTGCCACGGGAGATTTCCCAACCCTTTACTCCATAACTGTTAGAGGAGATGGAGTCTTTCATGGGCTTGCAGGGAAATTTTTCCGAGGTAGAGCTTCCGAAGATGCCATAGGGCGTGAGCACCAACGACATCTTCGAGAAGCTCTGCCACGGGAGATTTCCCAACCCTTTACTCCATAACTGTTAGAGGAGATGGAGTCTTTCATGGGCTTGCAGGGAAATTTTTCCGAGGTAGAGCTTCCGAAGATGCCGTAGGGCGTGAGCACCAACGACATCTTCGAGAAGCTCTACCACGGGAGATTTCCCAACCCTTTCCTCCATTCATGGGGATGAAACTCTCCCTGCCTTTGAGCTGTGCTTGCCATGGCGTATCGATGCTCCTTTTATAGGCACGGCACCGCTTCTACTTGTGTCTTGTTCCTCCGACAGGGGCGTCGTGCGCTACATGCTTTATCTCATCGAGCAGTGCATCAACCCATGCATACTTATCCTGCCAATAGCTTTAGTCTCGGTTGCACCCACCAGCCGGGACTAAAGGTTACCCACACGTCCTTATCCTACCGACGGTTTTGTTAGATGACACAAAAACCACCTTTAGTCCCGGTTGTACCAACCAGTCGGGTCTAAAGTTTTGTTAACTTATTCTTACTTATCAAACTAAAATTAGAGAAAGAAATAGAAATTGTATATTTGATTTGCGTTTGATATGTACTTATATAATGCAGATGAACCGAGCATGGATGTACGCCGATCGACGCTCTGGAGATTTCATTAAAGGCGTGCATTCTTTTCTCAAGGTGGCTGAGGCAACCAAGCGGAATGGTTTTATGTGTTGTCCATGCGGTGGTTGTCGAAATGAGAAGGATTACCCCTCCACAAAGACCCTTCACATCCACCTGTTCTGGTTCGGTTTCATGTCCGGCTATAATTGTTGGACCAAGCATGGGGAGAGAGGGGTTATGATGGAAGACAACGATGAAGAAGAGAATGATGACAACTATCCTGAGTTCTCTGAAACCACCGATACCGCAATGGAAGATAATGAAGAAGAAGAAGGTGAAGAATGGTCATCAGATATGCCCGCTGATGATCTTGGTCAGGTCATTGTTGATGCACAGATTGACTGTGAAAGTGAAAAGGAGAGGGAGAAGTTGGAACGCATGTTAGATGATCACAAAAAGGATTTGTACCCAAATTGGGAAGATGGCCAGAAAAAGCTAGGAAGCACGCTGGAATTGCTGTAATGAAAAGCAGAGAGTGGTTTATCTGACAAGGGATTTGAAAAGTTGCTGAAAATTATGAAGAAGATGCTTCCAAAGGATAACGAATTGCCCGCCAGTACGTATGAAGCAAAGAAGATTGTCTGCCCTCTAGGATTAGAGGTGCAGAAGATACATGCATGCATTAATGACTGTATTCTCTACCGCGGTGAGTATGAGAATTTGAATGCATGCCCGGTGTGCAGTGCATTTCGGTATAAGATCAGGCGAGATGACCCTGGTGATGTTGAGGGCGAGCGCCCCAGGAAGAGGGTTCCTGCCAAGGTGATGTGGTATGCACCTAAAATACCACGGTTGAAACGTTTGTTCAGAAACAAAGAGCATGCCAAGTTGTTGAGGTGGCACAAAGAAGACCGTAAGAGTGACCAGATGTTGAGACACCCCGCTGATGGGTCGCAGTGGAGAAAAATCAACAGAGATTTCCCGGAGTTTACGGAAGACGCACGGAACCTGAGGTTTGGTCTAAGTACAGATGGCATGAATCCTTTTGGGGAGCAGAGCTGCAGTCATAGCACCTGGCCCGTGACTCTATGTATCTATAACCTTCCTCCTTGGTTGTGCATGAAGCAAAAGTTTATTATGATGCCAGTGCTTATCCAAGGCCCGAAGCAACCCGGCAATGACATTGATGTGTATCTAAGGCCATTAGTTGATAAACTTTTATAGCTGTGGCAGACTGAAGGTGTTCGTGTGTGGGATGAGTACAAACAAGAGGAATTTGATCTATGAGCGTTGCTGTTCGTGACTATCAATGATTGGCCTGCTCTTAGTAACCTTTCAGGACAGACAAACAAGGGATACAATGCATGCACGCACTGTTTAGGTGAGATCGATAGTATATATTTGGATAAAGGGATTTCTATTTTCGTGCCTCTGGTTCGTTAGTTGTACTCAGTTTTCCCCAGCTCGTTAGTTTTTCCTCAGTTTTCCCCAAGCCGTTGTCTGAAACCGTCACCAGTGCTGGAACGGCCGGTTGCCCGACGGTTGAACACCTTTGACCATTAACTGCTGACTAGTGGGGCCACGTAGAGCCCGCAAAGACACGTCAGAGCATCCATCGTTGTTTGACCGTAAGCATCGCCGTATCCCTGACCAAAACGCGGACGAGTGGGGCTTCGGTATATCGAATGACAAGTGGGGCCATGACGCTGATACAAGGGGCAATACACGGGTAGGATTAGATTTTTAAACGGAGCTCTACAGCGATGGCACGGAGGAGGTGGCCTGCGGGGTGCCGAAATGAGATCGACGTCCACAAAGAACTGCATGAGGCGAGACCAGACGCATTAGATAGATATGATCTGGACGCGTTTAACCATGCAAAGAAGAGAAGAAATGGTCGAGGACATCGACGACGACCTCAACACTTTGACTGACGGTGTCGGACACGAACGCGAGCAGTGTAGAGAAAACTAGTGTCTCTCCTTTCTGGCGTGTATAGATAGGTGCTAGGGGAGTGTGGTGGCGAAGGGAAAGACCTCGCGGTGGTCTGTGGCGTCCAGCAGAGCGGGGCGGTGTGGCCGTGCCCACAGCGGCGTGCATGTTCGGCATTGGCATCAGCATGTATGTTCGTCATTGGCCTCGGCGGTATCTCTGGTGTGTCAGTGATCGAATGAGGGGACGGGATTGAGGGTGCATCCCGACGGTGACCTAGCAGTGGCGGCGAGCATGCATACCCGTTCTGACGCATCGGCATCGTTTGGAGGCTGTGGTGCTCGAATCATAGTGGAAATTGCGATTTCCTATTATTTTTACATGCATAATATATAAAAAATAGCTAGATCTATAAATCGATGCATATGAAGCTACATATATATTCTTGGTCATAATCCCCTTAGATGCATGGCTTCACGTCGTCGTCGCTTTCATCGTGAGTATCTTCGTCGTCCGTGTAGTAGTACTTCCTGCACATTGTTCCGTCGAACACCTTCACTGTGAGCACATAATCGCCTTCATATTTGAAGTGTAGGAAGCAGCCGAAATCCACACCGTGCGCGATGGCGAAATTCTTCCAGCCCTTGTCGAGGTACATCCGGCCTTGTCCGTCAAATAGGACCTCCACGGTCCAGAGACGAGGACCGCAGTCAGCTGCTCGCAGATACACCTTTGCGGGCTCCTGGCCGTCAAGATAGTCCGCAAACTTTTGTGGGAGTGCCTGCAAAGAAATTAAAGGTTTTTTAGAACATGCACATAATTAATCACATGCATCATATATGTGGGAACGCGTACGTACCTTTTTGGCCAAAGGGTCTTCATAGATGGTGATGAAGAACTCCTCTATGATCAATGGCAGTGTTGACGGTGGTGGTGGCAATGATGATGATCCACCACCCCGGCCGCCCCTTCCCCTTCCCCTTCCCCTTCCGGTCGGCGTCCGAGACGTGGAAGCCATGGCAATGGATCAAGTATATGTGAACGAAGAAGAGAGAGGCATAAACGAAGAAGAGAGAGGCAGAACCTATTGACATGAGGGATGGCCGTTGTGGGGGTTTATAAGGGAGAGATGACCGTTGTGGGGTTTACACCATAAATTAAGGTAGAGATGACCGTTGTGGGGTTTACACAATAAATTAAGGAGGAGATGACCGTTGTGGGGGTGGTTTATATCTCAACAAAAAAAGTAATGCCCAAAAGAAATGGAAATTCGTGAAAGTTCATCATTTTACCGTGAAAAGTAAAGCCTACAAGAAATGGAAATTTGTGATAGTTTATCATTTCAGCGTGAAAAGTAATGCCTACAAGAAATGGAAATTCGTGATAGTTTATCATTTCAGCGTGAAAAGTAATGCCTACAAGAAATGGAAATTCGTGATAGTTTATCATTTTACCGTGAAAAGTAATGCGTAAAAGAAATGGAAATTCGTGATAGTTCATCATTTTACCGTGAAAAGTAAAGCCTACAAGCAATGGAAATTCGTGATAGTTTATCATTTCAACATGAAAAGTAATGCCTACAAGAAATGGAAATTCGTGATAGTTTATCATTTTACCGTGAAAAGTAATGCCTAAAAGAAATTCGTGATTACCCAACTTGTTGAATCCGGTGGCAAACTCGTCATTTAGCATACATAGAGGGGTAGTAGTTTGCCACCGACAGATAGAGAGAGGGTGGCACGATCCTGCCCGTTTATCATAGGATCGACGGTAGGTGGGCACGATCCGTGTGACAACAGCTCGACCAATCAGGCCAAGTTTGGGCTTCTGTGAGAAGGGAGAGGGTAAAACTGAGTAGTATCAAGGATACAAGGGCAAGTAAATAGTAAACAGGCTAAGGAATTCAAATAAGAGATTTAGAAAAAGAAAAACACATGTTTTGTACAATGAAACCCATGTTGGCCTACCTCAAAGTATTAGCAATTCAAATATACATGAGTGTAAAAATTATGGCCTCATTCAGACAAACTATGTTTTGGGTATAGATGTTTTGAGAAGGGGTTTGAGTGGAAAGCCATGAACCTTCATAGCTACTAGTGATTTCAGAAGTGGCCATTTGTGTGAAAACTTGATTTATATATGTTTGTTATGATTTTATTTTGCGCATGAGTTGGAGGCACTATGATTTTATTTTTTTGATTTTTTTTGCGCATGAAATGACTCAATTAGATGGCTTAATCCCATCTGTTGACTCTCTGTTGACCAGCCACTTGAGGGTAAAACTGAGTATATTGCACTAGGCAGTATTAGTACTCGAGGGGAAAACTGAGTACAGATATTTTTCCAGTGTAAGATTCGAGGGTAGAACTGAGTACACGTAATGGTGCTGACGTGTAGTCCCACGGACGCGTGTCGCGGTGAGCAGCGGTTAGCCGCGCGGTGCGCGTGTTGAGACCAAAACGTCAACTGCTGAGACGAACCGTCACTTTGCTAGTACAGAGCCCCTCTCCCTCCCTCTGCACACAGTCTCATCATAACTCACGCACGCAACCACGCCTCTCACGTCCCATCACCTTCTCAAAAAAAACCCCAGCCGCCCTACGCGCGCTCCCCTGCCGGCGATGGAGAAGAAGAATGCGCCAGCGGCCGTCGCCCCCGAGCCCGTCGCCTCCGAGCCCATCGCCTCCGAGCCTGTCGCATCTGAGGGCGGCGCATCCAAGCGCGGCGCCTCCGTGAACTGGGCCTCTCTTAAGGGTGACGGACCGCTTCACAAGATCGGCGACTGCTTACTGGCGAACGAGGAGTACGTGGACACCTACGCTGCTTTGAGGCAAGTTTGTACAAATTGGCGCTCAGATCTACCTGAGCCCGACGTGCACCTGCACGAATGGATCCTGGTAGAACACGCCCTTCCACGCGCCGCTGAGTTCTCCTTCCTCAACCTCCGCACATCCCGCTACGTCACCATCGATCTAACGGAAGTTCATGCAAGGTTCAAATTCCTCCATATCTATAGAGTTAATCTATTTTGATTTTCAATCGTAAACATCTTAGTGCTGAATGTTATCTTCATCAACTCCCTTTTAGATACTACTTTGTCGGCTTTTACCGTGGCGTCATCGTGCTTGCCCAGAGGAACCAGCCGCACAAGATACGGCTTCTGAACCCACTCACAAAGACATTGAACGCTACGTTTGAGGCGCAGATGCCATCTATGATTGTGGAGTCAGTCGCTGTAATGAAGTCCCCGACTATGTTCTTCATTTGCACAGGTTACCCCAATGAAATTGCTTGGGTCGATGAGAGCTCTCCTACTAAGGATATAGATGTAGAAGATTGGGGAGAAGGAAGATTTTCGATCGAGGAAGATTCTCTCAGTTGCCTTACCCCGTTCAATGGTGAATTGTATGCAATAGCTGTGAACAATTTTGATGTCGGAACATTAGTGTGCACCAACAATGTCCAGTTGGAGAAGCGCGCGAGCACTATCAACATGGAGACACTATTTTCATTTCTAGAACTTGGAACTGACAAGTTCTACCTTGTGGAGTCTGATGGTGATCTGCTACTTGTGTTGTTCGGCGGCAGCCCTGGCAACAGGTATTTGGAGGAAGGTCAACCATTGGTGTACCGTGTGGACACTGAGAGCCGCTCTCTCCATGCTGTCAACATTGGCAGTCGTGCCTTCTTCGTCAGTTATAAACGGTGTATCTCCGTCGACACCAGAGTGCACCCGACAGTTCGACCTGGCTGCATCTACTACGAGGGCGGTTATATCAGACAGTACTTTGATGATAGAAAGGCCTGGGATGAGTGGCCACGACTTGTGGATAGATTAGATTCCGACGGTATGAAAATAGAACAAAGGCCATACCTTTTGGAGGATCTATTGGCTGCACACTGCAGACGGAAGGAGTTCAGTCAATATTTTTTTTGTCTCATGGAATATAGCGACTCCGAAATATATGATGAAGAATGAAGAACCTTCATGTTGGGCATACATTGCGTCTTATATTATTTTCAGCTTAGTTTGTCGTGAATATTAACATCGTTATTGGCTTCTTTTGGCTGCTGTATGCATTTTATGTATTATACTATACTAGCTTCTAGATTAGCTTCTAGATTTGTTACCATATTGGGCAAAAAACGAGGGCCAAAAGGCAGCAATCATTGAAGAAAGACAGAAATAGAAGCTTCTCTAGATTTGATACTAATTTGGTGAAAAGAGAGAGAACTGTTTATAGAGAGAGAGGGGAAAAAGGCGCTCTGAAAAGGCGCTCTGAAAAGTCAATGCCAATTTGGCCCGAGAGAGACAGAATCGAGCTCTCACGTACAACCAAACGCGGTCTCGTCCTGTCCCACGCGGTCCCTTTCTACCAGCCCCACGCGACGCGGCCCCACACATCAGCACGGAAACGGTCCCTTTCTACCAGCCCCACGCGACGCGGCCCCACACGACGCGGCCCCACACGTCAGCACGGAAACGGTCAACTTAACGGGAATCCTCACGTCCGAGCTCCTTGAGGGTTTCAGACAACGGCTTGGGGAAAACTGAGGAAAAACTAAGGAGCTGGGGAAAACTGAGTACAACTAACGACCTGAGGGCACGAAAATAGAAATCCCTTGGATAAAAGTAAGAAGGTGGTGTATCTCGGGCATCGTCGATTTCTTTCGCCCAAACATCAATTGAAGAAAAAAGGCAAGCATTTCAAGGGCAAGGCAGAAGTCCGGGGCAAGCCTAAACGCCATACTGGTGATGATATATTTGATATGGTCAAAGATTTAGAAGTAATCTTTGGAAAGGGTCCTGGCAGTCTGTCTGTTCCGAATGACGCTAGCGGACATGCACCCATGTGGAAGAAGAAATCTATATTTTGGGAGCTTGAGTATTGGAAATTCCTAGAGGTCCGCTCTGCAATCGACGTGATGCACATGACGAAGAATATTTGCGTGAACCTACTAGGATTCTTGGGCTTGTATGGGAAGACAAAAGATACACCAGAAGCACGTGAGGACCAGCACCGTATGAAAAGAAGAGACGG
Source organism: Dactylis glomerata (assembly GCA_007115705.1). NCBI lineage: Eukaryota > Viridiplantae > Streptophyta > Magnoliopsida > Poales > Poaceae > Dactylis > Dactylis glomerata. Next base: position 122,626 of record QXEO01000217.1, read on the forward strand.
CATGCATCCGGAGGATTCTAAGGGTCCTGCGAGCTACGCTCTTACCAAAGAAGAGAAGGAAATCTTTTTTGAATGCCTGAGCAGTATCAAGGTCCCATCTGGATTCTCGTCAAATATAAAGGGAATAATAAATATGGCAGAGAAAAAATTCGAAAACCTAAAGTCTCATGACTGCCACGTGCTTATGACGCAATTGCTTCCGGTTGCACTGAGGGGGATTCTACCGAAAAATATTCGAGTACCAATTGTGAAGCTATGTGCATTCCTCAATGTAATTTCGCAGAAGGTAATCAATCCAGAAGATCTATAATGGTTATAGAATGATGTGGCCCAATGTCTTGTCAGCTTCGAGTTGGTGTTCCCACCGTCCTTCTTTAATATTATGACGCGTCTCCTAGTTCACCTAGTCGAAGAGATTACCATTCTCGGTCCAGTATTTATGCACAATATGTTCCCCTTTGAGAGGTTCATGGGAATCTTAAAGAAATATGTGCATAACCGTGCTAGGCCAGAAGGAAGCATCTCCAAGGGCTATCTAACAGAGGAGGTCATTGAGTTTTGTGTTGACTTTGTTCCTGACCTGAACCCGATTGGTCTTCCTCAATCGCGGCATGAGGGGAGACTGAGTGGAAAAGGCACGCTAGGAATGAAATCAACATACTGTATGGATGGACATTCTTTGAGTGAAGCACACTACACAGTTTTACGAAATTCCACGTTGGTGGAGCCGTATATGGAGCGACACAAGAATATTGTACGCTCGGAAAACCTTGGGCAGTCTAACTCCTGGATTACAAAGTTGCACATGTGGACTTTTGGTGATTGGTTGTAAACACTTCTCATAAATGATGCCACTGTTGGATATGAGCTGTCCATATTGGCCAAGAAACCATCTTCAACTATATTGACTTTCCAAGGTTACGAGATAAATGGGAATACATTTTACACGGTCGCCCAAGATAAAAAGAGCACCAATCAAAACAGTGGTGTCCGCTTTGATGCATTACACGACAATGGGACAAAGGACACATATTATGGTTACATAGAGGAGATATGGGAACTTGACTATGGACCGTCTTTTAAGGTCCCTTTGTTTCGGTGCAAATGGGTCAAGCTGACAGGAGGCGGGGTAGTTGTAGACCAAAAGTATGGCATGGCAACAGTGGATCTCAACAATCTTGCGTATATGGACGAACCATTCGTCCTAGCCAACGATGTCGCTCAGGTTTTCTATGTGAAGGATATGTCTACAAAACCGAGAAAGAGAAAAGATAAGAAAATGAATACATCACACGATGAGCCAAAGCGACACATTGTTCTCTCAGGGAAAAGAATCATTGTGGGAGTGGAGGACAAGACAGATATGTCAGAAGATTATAACAAGTTTGATGAAATTCCGCCCTTCAGAGTGAACACTGACCCAACCCTCCTCTTAAACAAAGAAGATACTCCATGGTTACGGTGCAGAAAGAAACCCCAACACTAGATGGGGATGTTGGTGATGTGTAATAATGTATTAAACATTTTATGTAAATGTATGATTCTGGGTTAGTTATTCAAATTCGAACACCTTTTATCTACTAAGTTTTGTCAGATTCAAAAGTATGCAAAATGGCAAAATAGTTAATTGTTTGAATAGTTATAATAATTGATTTTGAAAATAGAAAATAGTTTTGAATTAGTTATTCAATTTCAAACACTTTTCATATTCAAAGTTTTATCAAATTCTAAAATATGCAAAAAGAATTTTAATCAATATTGTTTTAATTGAAAATGGCAAAATAGTTAATTGTTTGAATAGTTAGAATAATTGATTTTGAAAATAGAAAATATTTTTGAATTAGTTATTCAATTTCAAACACTTTTCATATTCAAAGTTTTATCAAATTCTAAAATATGCAAAAAGAATTTTAATCAATATTGTTTTAATTGAAAATGGCAAAATAGTTAATTGTTTGAATAGTTAGAATAATTGATTTTGAAAATAGAAAATAGTTTTGAATTAGTTATTCAATTTCAAACACTTTTCATATTCAAAGTTTTATCAAATTCTAAAATATGCAAAAAGAATTTTAATCAATATTGTTTTAATTGAAAATGGCAAAATAGTTAATTGTTTGAATAGTTAGAATAATTGATTTTGAAAATAGAAAATATTTTTGAATTAGTTATTCAATTTCAATCACTTTTCATATTCAAAGTTTTATCAAATTCTAAAATATGCAAAAAGAATTTTAATCAATATTGTTTTAATTGAAAATGGCAAAATAGTTAATTGTTTGAATAGTTAGAATAATTGATTTTGAAAATAGAAAATATTTTTGAATTAGTTATTCAATTTCAATCACTTTTCATATTCAAAGTTTTATCAAATTCTAAAATATATAGAAGTTATTCAAATTGAAATACAAAATTCATATTCAAATGAAATCTGAAAAAATATACAACATTGGCGCGCATTTATTATACCTTTAGTCCCGGTTGGTAATACCAACCGGGACTAAAGGTCTGGGCCACGGGCGCGAACCGCCCAAAGGTCTTTAATCCCGGTTGAAGCCACCATCCGGGACTAAAGACCCTTTAGTCCCGGTTGGTGGCTTCAACCGGGACTAAAGACCCCCCCTTTAGTCCCGGTTGAAGCCACCAACCGGGACTAAAGGGGGGGGGTATATATAGCGCCCGCCGCCCCCTTCTTCTTCCCTGGCCAACACTTAGCAGTTTCCGATCGACGCGCAGAGGAGTTCATCGCGGGAACGTTGCGGTCGCTCGTTTCCGTGACCGCCGAGCCGCCGCCGCCGCGCCGGACGTCCGCGCCACCACGCAACGCCCTACCCGAGCCGCCACGCCGCCGCGCCGCCGCGCCCGAGACAGAGACCGAGCCGCCGCGCCCGAGACCAAGCCCGCGCCGCCGCCGTCGAGCCCCCGCGCGCACAGGTGAGCACATTTAGAAAAATGTTAGCAATTTTTTTTAGAAAAATAGTTAGGTTTTATGTTAGAAAAATAAGTTAGAAAAATGTAGTTAGAAAAATTTATGTTAGATTTTATGTAGTTAGAAAAATAAGTTAGAAACATTTAGAAAAATAGTTAGATTTTATGTTAGAAAAATATAGTTAGAGAAATGTAGTTAAAAAATGCTAGATAGATTTATAGAAATGCTATTAGTTAGATAATAGAAATGCTATTTAGGTTAGATAATAGAAATTAATGCTATTAGTTAGATAACAGAAATGCTATTAGTTAGATAATAGAAATGCTATTTAGGTTAGATAATAGAAATGCTATTAGTTAGATAATAGAAATGCTATTTAGGTTAGATAATAGAAATGCTATTAGTTAGATAATAGAAATGCTATTAGTTAGATAATAGAAATGCTATTTAGGTTAGATAATAGAAATGCTATTAGTTAGATAATAGAAATGCTATTAGTTAGATAATAGAAATGCTATTAGTTAGATAATAGAAATGCTATTAGTTAGATAATAGAAATGCTATTTAGGTTAGATAATAGAAATGTAAAATGTTATTTATGTTAGTTAGTAAAATGCAATTACTATTAGTAATAGTAATAGAAATGCTATTACTATTAGTAATAGTAATAAAAATGAATAGTAATAGAAATGATATTACTATTAGTAAAATGCTAGTTAGTAAAATGCAATTTAGGTTAGATTTTATTTAGGTTAGATTTTATTAGAAATAGAAATGCTATTTATGTTAGATATATAGATATGTTAAAAATGAATAGTAATAGAAATGCTATATATATTTTATTTATGTTAGATTTTATTAGAAATAGAAATGCTATTAGAAATAGAAATGTTAGATTTTATTTATGTTAGATATATAGAGTTAGAAAGTGAATAGATAGAAATGTTAGAAATATTGTTAGTAATATTGTTAGCAATAATAGAAATAAAAATATGAAGTAATGTTGTTGATCTATGTTATGGATTTCAGTTATGGATTTCGGCGCCGGAAGAGAAGGTGAAGAAGAGATATTGAATATTATAGGAGAGGGTACCACCCGTGCACAAGGAGAGGGTACCACCCGTGCAGAAGGAGACGGCTCAGAATTTTTGAACGAGTCGGGTGACGGAATGGAGGAGGAGCAGCCACATGAATCGAAAAATGATGATTGCGAGGACGGCTCACAAGGGACTGGACGTGACTTAATAACACGGTCCGGCGAGGTATATATATATATATATATATATGAAAACTAGCTCTATTCATGAATCAGTAGATGACGATGCATTATGTGGTATATATATTAACAAGTGTTTTCTTATTTTAGACCTCTGAATCTTCTAGAAAGAAGCGAGACCCGGCCAAACGGCTGGCATCAAATCAGCATTACACGATTGGGCGTCTCTCAAATGAAGGCGAACCGTTGGAACCCAAGAGTGTCGCAAATGCGTTCACTAGTCAATGTGGATGTCTTGTCAGGGACATGGTGCCGATAAGCATTCAGTATTGGTATAAGCCCAAGGCGGCAAAGGGAGAGCCAGCACAGCCAGAGCCAGAAGAGGGTGCAACAGTCAATTATGTCACCAAGGTCTTGAAAGACAGACTTTGGGATTCCCTCATTCCACATTTCAATCTGCCGGTCACCGAGTTCCTGGAAGAAGCAGAGAAACAGAAGGAGAAAGTCAGGGAGTGGGCTCTCAAGAAGATGGCTGCACAATTCAATAACCACAAGAAGAGGTTATGGAATGCCTATGTCAACACCGATCGACAAGCTCCAGAATTTACTAGCCCCAATGAGTTCCTGCAGGATCACTGGGACGCATTTGTGGAGTACAAGGAGTCCGAGCTCGGTAAGCTAAGGAGTAAGAAAAATCAGTTAAATGCCGCGAAAAAGAAATATCACCATAAGTTGGGTCCAGGTGGCTACAAAAGGGCCAAGCCTAAGTGGGATATGCAAGAGGCCGTCCTACGAGAAAAAGGCATCGAACCAGAAACAGAACAATGGCCCAGAAGGTCAAGAAATTGGGCACTTGCCCATGGGGCTGTCTATGATGAGAGAACAGGGAAATTAGTCGAAGAGAAGAAACAAATTGCTGAACCCCTGGGATCACTTGTCAAGACAATCGCCGAGGTTCAAGAGGGGACGTTCAAGCCGGACAGAGAGAATGACGAGCTGACAAAGGCCCTCGGGAACAAAGAACACACAGGACGAACACGGGGTCTAGGTTCTGCCATTCCGTGGAGGTCTGGGTTCGCCGAAGAGAGCCAGACTTATAGAAGCCAAGAGAGAGTGAAGAAGCGAAAGGCGCAGGAGGAGGCCTCACGGATAGAGAGCATAGAAAGGCAACAGGCTGAGCTGAGAGAGTTGTATTTACTGCAGCAGAAGGCACTGGAGGAATTAAAGTCGCAAGGGGCAACTCAGCATCAGCAACACCTAGAACATACATCAGGCGACCGATCTCAGCGGAGAAGCAGCGTGGCTTCCACGGAGGTACCGATGGATCACTACCCCGTGGATGATATCACCAAGAAGATAGACTGTGAGCTGCATATTCCCATGAAGAACATATCGATGAAGGTGGCAGTTGGCTATGTGTTGCCATCTGGACCTGGACAAACCTGGCATGGCCGTGAGATTCGAGCTGGCTATGCTAAGGTCGGGGTGGATGCAATTGAAAGGGGGTATGAGTCCCTCAATCTTGACATCGCTGGACCTGAAGAGGAGGAAACACTGGGAGAAGTATTGGGTGGTATAATTCTTTGGGATAAGAAACACATCGTGTTTTCAGCCTCGGCGCCAAGGCGGCCACCCTCTCCTCCGAGTCCTCGCAATTCACCACCTCCCGACAATGACAGGGACGACTACCACCATACCCCGAGTCCACATCGATCTCCACCTCAATGTCAGCTACCTCCGCCACCTCCGCCGCCTCAGCCCACTCGTAAGTCCCAGAGTTATGGAAAGTCCGCTGCTATGTCCACTAGCAATGTCTCTCCGAAGAAACGGGCCAAGAAAGCTAAGGCGGTGCCGCCTCCTCCTATCGAGAAGACTGCTGAAGAAATTGAGGCGGAGGACAGAGCCAAAGTGAAAAGGAAGCTCGCAGCCCTACGCCCGACCCCTACACCAAAGCAGGTATATACTCTGGAACAGAAGGAGTGGGCCATTGATATGCTTACCCAACCTTTGCAATATGAATTGCGTAAGCCGGATGACTACAAGCGTTGTTTGGATAAGCAGGTAGATGCAAAAAAAGAAGCTAATAAGACAAGCGCAACTGCAAGAGCGAAAAGAGACGTTGCCCAGCTTGGAGCCCAGACCAAAAAATCGATCTCCCCGCTAAAGGTCTTTGCTAGTGATGCTGGTGGGAGTGTTGCTCAACCCAATCCCGCCGACTTTGCTAAAGAAGCTGGTTTGACTCTTTCTCAATTGATACATGAAGATATCCCAAAGGCGCCTATAGCACGACAATATGAAAAGGGGAAGAGTCTGGTCCCACCTGAGATTGAAATAAATCTACCAACACAAATGCGAAAATTGCATAAGTGGTACCTACAAGCCGCAAAGGGCACGCAAGATTTTCTCCTTATGAAAATCACAAAGGACCATTTCTTAGGTGAAGACTTGGTGCATATTGAGTTTGTTGAATTCTTTCAGCTATTCAATCAAGACGCGCTCGACAAATCTCTCGTCAGTGCCTATGTTCTGTAAGTGATTCATTATTTCTATAAGTCTCTAGCTCAACTCGTTCTTTGCATGTAATTATCCTCACTACACTGTTTATTATGCAGAATGAAGAGTATGGAATGTAAGAAAAGGAATGACCTCCAACTTGGATTCATTGATCCAAATCGAGTTAACGGAGCGATGATACAGAGGAAACGCAAGGAGACGGAGGATATCTTGCTAGAGTTCCTACTTACGCAGGAATACCGAGCTAGAATACTGTTTCCGTACAACTGCAGGTGAGTGTGACTATCTTATACACAGTTACTTTTCCTTACTCGATGTTATAAGTGTAATTGATGAGTTTATTAACTTATATAATTAAACTTGCACACAGTTACCACTGGATTTTGCTAAAGATTGAACCTGACTATGGAAAGGTTCAAATCTTTGACTCGTTGAATAAACCACTTAATGAATACCAAAGCATCATTGATATGATGGATAGGTAATTTCAATCATTACGGCATTATATCGGTCTCTTTCGTTCATCTATAACTCATCTATTCATTTTGTTTGCTCGGCAGTGTTTGGAAACGGTTTATACGCATAGTAAAAGGTGAATGGAAAAATGAGCTGATTTACCGTCAGATCGAGGTAAGTCGTACGAGCTAGGTCCACACATCCCTTTAATTCTAGTTTCAAATACCATTAAGTATATCAATCTTGATATGTTACTGACTAAAATCTATTCTCGTAAAGTGTGCGAGGCAGCCATCGGGGACTAATCTATGTGCATACTACGCTTGCGAGAACCTTCGTGCGCAGGTCACTGAAGGAATTAATTTTCAAACAGTAAGTAAACAATATACTGACAAATTCATTTTATTGGCATCAATTTTGTTATGATGATTCATATTCATATTGATCTTCTTCTTCGTAGTTCGAAGCAAAGCGGAATCGGCTCTCACCGACTGAACGCATAGTAGGAAATCAAGAGGAAATAGCCGGATTTCTGCTTGACCATGTCATTAACCCAAAGGGTGAATTTCATGTCAGTTTCGATTAGACAATGTGTATAATTAAACACAAGTCGTGATCTTATGTGTGTGAATAAGTTGTATATATACTTGTATGTATATGCTCGGTAAACCAAATATATTATATATGTATCGGCTTATATATTATATTGTAATGCTGTATGAATAAGTATATAAGAAATCTTGTTTGAAATGAATCAAACAATTGAATGGAGAAAAATACAAATATACCCTAAACCCTAAACCCCTAAATAACAATTGAAATCCAGAAAAATAAAGAAGCAGCAGACGCTGCCACGTGTGGACACTTTAGTCCCGGTTCGTAACACGGACCGGACTAAAGGTTCTACGCCCACGAGCGCCCGGCCCTTGCCACGTGGTCTCTCTTTAGTCCCGATTCGTATAGCAACCGGGACTAAAGATTGGGCATCAGTCCCGGTTGGTTAGTCCCGGTTGCGCAACCGGGACTGAAGGCCCAAACGAACCGGGACTGATGCCCTATTTTCCACTGGTGTCGGAAAGTCGAGTACATGGAACTCCCAGAGTGGACGGGAGCGGTCCATGGGGAGCGTGAGCAGCGATGCCACGTAGTCCTCCACGGCACGGTCCGCGTCGGCCTCGATGGCGGCGGGATCCAGCGTCGGCACGGTGATGTGATCGTCCACCTTCACCTCCACGCGTGCCATCTTCCGTCACCTGTGCGTGCATGCGGCCATGGCCATGGGTTAGATAGATTAAGCTAGCGGCACACCTGGTGGCGAACAAAGGTTTCTAAAGTCCTAGCTACTTGAATTCTTTGGAAGCGCGGGTATCGGGCAAGCTGCTTGGTGATGCCGCCGCTGAATTCGGCTAGGTTTAAGGGCGAGCCGAGGCCGATTGTCGCGACGATGTATATATCCTCCATCAGCCTTGCTGTAGGGCTCACGGGCTCCTTTTCCGGCGACGTCGCCCATTCGTCCGTGCCGGCGGCGGCGGCGGCCGGTGGCCTTGGCTTCATGCGTATCGAGAGTGGCTGGCGCCTTCCTAGAGCCGCTGACAAGGAGCTACCACCGCTAGATCCCATGTCAATGTGGCTAGCTAGCTAGCTGCTTTAAGAGTGAGTGACTAGGTAAAATGGGTGTTCCTTGCACGTGTGTACCAGTCCCGCCTCTGCAGGTGCAATACTTATACTCCGTTCAATCTAAAAAAATGTCTATGATTTTATATTAAGTTGCCTTTTTTCTATTAGAGGAAGTACTTTGGATTAGCTAGGACGATAAATTAAGTGGGCTCTACAAAGATACACCACATAATTATACAGGTGCGCACCCTTTTTTATTGGTTAAATGGCCATCTTCCTTTATAATAAAATTCTGAAAGGTACTGAATATATAATAGTGATAGCGACATATATCCAACTTAACATATTTTTAAAGCAAGATACCTGACACTACCGGAAAAACGGTCGTTGCCGTGCCGCTATACTCTGCCGTGCGTCGTCGCACGGCAAAGGATTATTTACCGTGCGATAGGAACAGAGTGCACGGCAATGAAACCGAGCACGGCAAAGGTGCCATACAACACACGACAACGAGAAGCGCACGGCAAAGAGGTGGCACAGCGCACGGCAAAGAACACCAGCACGGCAAAGAACGAACCCAGCGCACGACAAAGAACATAGCACGGCAAAGATTGGCGACAGCGCACGGCAAAGAACAGAGACACGGCAAAGGTGCCTTTGCCGTGTGGCACCCCTTTGCCATGCGCAAACAAGCTTTTTCATTTTTTTTTTCATTTTTTTTAATTCTTTTTACTACTTATGTTTATTTCTCAGTTAGTTTTATATTTTGTTGACTATTTACTAGTGTTACTTAATACAATGTGTATATACTCTGCCTTTTGTAATACAACATACTCTACATCGTCATCCCCCCCACATATATCAGGGTTTCGGAGCAAACCACGCTTCGGGGAATTTTTCAAAGTGTCATCGTATATGTGTGTCACATGATATCAGGCGAAACCCTAGCCCGTCGCGGTCTACCCCCCTCGATTTGGAGGGGGTTGCTACCCCCGAAGCGTGATGTACGGCGAAACACTAGCCCGCTGCACCTGCGCGGTCTACCCCCTAGATTATTCCGGACGACATCGCGTCGGTGGGCTAGTGTGTTCCTTTGGCTTTGGTTAGGTCATATGTATGTGTAAAGCAAAGGTTTTGACATGCATAGCCCTCGAAGCCCGGTCTACGGAGAAACCCTAGCCCGTCGCAGTCTACCCCCCTCGATTTTTCAAAGTGTTATCGCATGTGTGCCAACGGGGTGGTCACACCTCTCAGATAGCTCTGCCACACCTATCTCCATATATTATGGCCACATGATAGCTTTGGAGGGGGTTGCTACCCCCGAAGCGCGATGTACGACCAAAACCTAGCCCGCTGCACCCGCGCGGTCTACCCCCCTAGATTATTCCACACGACGTCGCATCGGTGGGCTAGTGTGTTCCTTTGGCTTTGGTTAGGTCATATGTATGTGTAAAGCAAAGGTTTTGACATGCATAGCCCCCGAAGCCCGGTTACGGAGAAACACTAGCCCGTCGCGGTCTACCCCCCTCGATTTTTCAAAGTGTTATCGCATGTGTGCCAACGGGGTGGTCACACCTCTCAGATAGCTCTGCCACACCTATCTCCATATATTATGGCCACATGATAGCTTTGGAGGGGTTTGCTACCCCCGAAGCGCGATGTACGACCAAAACCTAGCCCGCTGCACCCGCGCGGTCTACCCCCCTAGATTATTCCACACGACGTCGCATCGGTGGGCTAGTGTGTTCCTTTGGCTTTGGTTAGGTCATATGTATGTGTAAAGCAAAGGTTTTGACATGCAGAGCCCCCGAAGCCCGGTTACGGAGAAACCCTAGCACGTCGTGGTCTACCCCCCTCGATTTTTCAAAGTGTTATTGCATGTGTGCCAACGGGGTGGTCACACCTCTCAGATAGCTCGGCCACACCTATCTCCATATATTATGGCCACATGATAGCTTTGGAGGGGGTTGCTACCCCCGAAGCGCGATGTACGGCCAAAACCTAGCCCGCTGCACCCGCGCGGTCTACCCCCCTAGATTATTCCACACGACGTCGCATCGGTGGGCTAGTGTGTTCCTTTGGCTTTAGTTAGGTCATATGTATGTGTAAAGCAAAGGTTTTGACATGCATAGCCCCCGAAGCCCGGTTACGGAGAAACCCTAGCCCATCGCGGTCTACCCCCCTCGATTTTTCAAAGTGTTATCGCATGTGTGCCAACGGGGTGGTCACACCTCTCAGATAGCTCTACCACACCTATCTCCATATATTATGGCCACATGATAGCTTTGGAGGGGTTTGCTACCCCCGAAGCGCGATGTACGACCAAAACCTAGCCCGCTGCACCCGCGCGGTCTACCCCCCTAGATTATTCCACACGACCTCGCATTAGTGGGCTAGTGTGTTCCTTTGGCTTTGGTTAGGTCATATGTATGTGTAAAGCAAAGGTTTTGACATGCATAGCCCCTGAAGCCCGGTTACGGAGAAACCCTAGCCCGTCGCGGTCTACCCCCCTCGATTTTTCAAAGTGTTATCGCATGTGTGCCAACGGGGTGGTCAAACCTCTCAGATAGCTCTGCCACACCTATCTCCATATATTATGGCCACATGATAGCTTTGGAGGGGTTTGCTACCCCCAAAGCGCGATGTACGACCAAAACTTAGCCCGCTGCACCCGCGCGGTCTACCCCCCTAGATTATTCCACACGACGTCGCATCGGTGGGCTAGTGTGTTCCTTTGGCTTTGGTTAGGTCATATGTATGTGTAAAGCAAAGGTTTTGACATGCATAGCCCTCGAAGCCCGGTCTACGGAGAAACCCTAGCCCGTCGCAGTCTACCCCCCTCAATTTTTCAAAGTGTTATCGCATGTGTGCCAACGGGGTGGTCACACCTCTCAGATAGGTCTGCCACACCTATCTCCATATATTATGGCCACATGATAGCTTTGGAGGGGGTTGCTACCCCCGAAGCGCGATGTACGGCCAAAACCTAGCTCGCTGCACCCGCGCGGTCTACCCCCCTAGATTATTCCACACAACGTCGCATTGGTGGGCTAGTGTGTTCCTTTGGCTTTGGTTAGGTCATATGTATGTGTAAAGCAAAGGTTTTGACATGCATATCCCCCGAAGCCCGGTTACGGAGAAACCCTAGCCCGTCGCGGTCTACCCCCCTCGATTTTTCAAAGTGTTATCGCATGTGTGCCAACGGGGTGGTCACACCTCTCAGATAGCTCTGCCACACCTATCTCCATATATTATGGCCACATGATAGCTTTGGAGGGGTTTGCTACCCCCGAAGCGCGATGTACGACCAAAACCTAGCCCGCTGCACCCGCGCGGTCTACCCCCCTAGATTATTCCACACGACGTCGCATCGGTGGGCTAGTGTGTTCCTTTGGCTTTGGTTAGGTCATATGTATGTGTAAAGCAAAGGTTTTGACATGCATAGCCCCCGAAGCCCGGTTACGGAGAAACCCTAGCCCGTCGTGGTCTACCCCCCTCGATTTTTCAAAGTGTTATTGCATGTGTGCCAACGGGGTGGTCACACCTCTCAGATAGCTCTGCCACACCTATCTCCATATATTATGGCCACATGATAGCTTTGGAGGGGTTTGCTACCCCCGAAGCGCGATGTACGGCCAAAACCTAGCCCGCTGCACCCGCGCGGTCTACCCCCCTAGATTATTCCACACGACGTCGCATCGGTGGGCTAGTGTGTTCCTTTGGCTTTGGTTAGGTCATATGTATGTGTAAAGCAAAGGTTTTGACATGCATAGCCCCCGAAGCCCGGTTACGGAGAAACCCTAGCCCGTCGCGGTCTACCCCCATCGATTTTTCAAAGTGTTATCGCATGTGTGCCAACGGGGTGGTCACACCTCTCAGATAGCTCTGCCACACCTATCTCCATATATTATGGCCACATGATAGCTTTGGAGGGGTTTGCTACCCCCGAAGCGCGATGTACGGCCAAAACCTAGCCCGCTGCACCCGCGCGGTCTACCCCCTAGATTATTCCACACGACGTCGCATCGGTGGGCTAGTGTGTTCCTTTGGCTTTGGTTAGGTCATATGTATGTGTAAAGCAAAGGTTTTGACATGCATAGCCCTCGAAGCCCGGTTACGGAGAAACCCTACCCCATCGCGGTCTACCCCCCTCGATTTTTCAAAGTGTTATCGCATGTGTGCCAACGGGGTGGTCACACCTCTCAGATAGCTCTGCCATACCTATCTCCATATATTATGGCCACATGATAGCTTTGGAGGGGTTTGCTACCCCCGAAGCGCGATGTACGACCAAAACCTAGCCCGCTGCACCCGCGCGGTCTACCCCCCTAGATTATTCCACACGACGTCGCATCGGTGGGCTAGTGTGTTCCTTTGGCTTTGGTTAGGTCATATGTATGTGTAAAGCAAAGGTTTTGACATGCATAGCCCCCAAAGCCCGGTTACGTAGAAACCCTAGCCTGTCGCGGTCTACCCCCCTCGATTTTTCAAAGTGTTATCGCATGTGTGCCAACGGGGTGGTCACACCTCTCAGATAGCTCTGCCACACCTATCTCCATATATTATGGCCACATGATAGCTTTGGAGGGGTTTGCTACCCCCGAAGCTGAAGGGTTTCGTAGCATAGTAAATCAAAAAATTTCCTACGCAGCGAACAAGAAAGCCAAGATCTAATCTAGGAGATGTAATCAACGAGAGAGGTAGATGAGATCTTCATACCCTTGAAGATATCGCACAGCGGAAACGTTCAATAGAACGTGGTTGACGTAGTCGTACTCGCCGTCTCCTCCTCGCGATCCGATCCGATCCGATCCTACGCCGCAAGTGGCGGCGCCTCCGAGAGTTGCACACGTGCGGTGCAGCGACGTCTCCTCCTTCCTTGGTCCAGCAAGTATGGTGGAGAGATAGATTGGATCAGCAGCATGACGGCGTGGTGCTTATGGTGGAGAGTTTCTGCGGCAGGGCTTCGCCTACGCACAGTCGCGAGAGAGAGAGGTGGAGGGGCAGCAATTGGCCGGAGGCTAGGGTTGGAGTGGGAGGGGGCTGCGCCCCTGCCCCCCTTATATGGGGGGCAGGCCGGCTGCCTTGGCCCCTCCTCCAAGCCCTAGGGCGGTGGCCAAGGGGGAAAGAGTAGGGGGCAAGTCTTCCCCCCCCCTTCTGGAAGGTTCCCCTAGGGTTTCCCCTAGGGCTGGCCGGCTGGGCCTTTGGGGCCTTGTGCGCCTGGCCCAAAGTGGCCAGGGCACTTACCCTTAGGCCCACGCAGGCCTCCGACAAGTGGGCCCACGTTGGTCCCACTCCGGAACCTTCTAGAACCTTCTGGTACAATACCGATAAACTCCGAAACGATTCCGGAATCCAAAAACTGCTTTCCTTTATATGAATCTTATTCTCCGGACCATTCCGGAACCTCTCGTGATGTCCTGGATCTCATCCGAGACTCCGAACTAAAACTCATAAACCAATTATCCATTCTATCCTAGCATCGATGCACGTTAAGTGTGTGACCCTACGGGTTCGAGAATATGCAGACATGATCTTCTATCAATAATCAATAGCGGGATCTGGAAAACCCATATTGACTCCCACATATTCATCGATGATCATATCGGATGAACCACGATGTCAGGATTCAATTAATCCCGTATATGTATTCCCTTCGTCACACGATATTTTACTCGCCCGAGATTTGATCGTCGGTATCACCATACCTAGTTCAATCTCGTTCACAACAAGTACTTTACTCGTTCCGTAATCCGATATCACTTCATGATTAACTCCTTAACCTCATGCTTGCAAGCGGTGTTGATATCGATTACCGAGTGGGCCCGAAGTATATCTCTCCGACTTGGGGAGGGACAAATTCCATCTCGATACATACAACCCAACAAGTACTTTCCGATCACCTGAGAGACACCTTTATTATCACCCTCACATAGGATGACGTTTGATGACTTCAAAGCTTTCTTCCGATACTAGGGAGTTGTATTATCTCATGGTCTAAGGAATACAATACTTGACATAGGAAAAGCTTCGCAAAGATGAACACGATGACACGATCTAATTGCTCTGCTTTATTTGGGTCTGTCCATCACACCATTCTCCTAATGATATGATCTCATTATTAATTGACAACTCATATCTATGGTTAGGAAACCTTAACCATCATTAATCAATGAGCTAGTCCATAGAGGCGTACTAGGGACACGGTGTTGTTCATAAACCACACAAGTATTAAAGTTTCCGCTTAATACAATTCTAGCATGGAATATAAACATTATCATGAACAAGAATTATAATAATAACATCTTTATTATTGCCTCTAGGGCATAATTCCAACAGTCTCCCACTTGCACTAGAGTCAATAATCTAGTTTACATCTGGCAACAATCTAACACCCATGGCATTAAGGTGCTGATCATGTTTTGCTCGTGGAAGAGGTTTAGTCAACGGATCTGCGACATTCAGATCCGTATGTACTTTGCTAATCTTCAGATCTCCATCTGATATATAATCTCGAATTATATGGAAACGGCGGTTGATGTGCTTGGTTTTTGGATGATATCTTGGTTCCTTAGCCAGTGCTATGGCGCCAGTGTTGTCGCACAATATCTCCAGTGGGTCCAAGGCATTTGGAACCACACCAAGCTCAGTGATGAAGTTTCTGATCCAAACTCCTTCACTTCATGCTTCTGAAGCAGCCATGTATTCCGCTTCTGTTGTAGATCCCGCGATCACGCTTTGCTTGCAGCTTCTCCAGCTCACAGCTCCACCATTCAAAATATAAACGTATCCTGTCTGAGATTTAGAATCATCCGGGTCGGTGTCGAAGCTAGCATCGACGTAACCTTTTACGATGAGCTCCTCGTCACCTCCATAGACCAAGAACATTTCTTTAGTCCTATTTAAATACTTTAGGATGTTCTTTACGGCTGTCCAGTGTTCCACTCCTGGATCACTTTGGTATCTCCTCGTCAAACTAAGAGCATTGGACACATCCGGTCTAGTACATAGCATGGCATACATGATAGAACCTATGGCCGAGGCATATGGCACTTTGCTCATAGTTTCTCTATCTTTTACCGTAGCTGGACACTGAGCCTTGCTCAATATCTTACCTGACAACATGGGCAATGAACCTTTCTTTGCTTTATCCATTCTGAACCTTTTCAGAACTTTGTCCAGGTATGTACTTTGGCTTAAAGCTATTAGGCGTCTTTCTCTATCTCTATAGATTTTGATGCCTAATATATAAGCAGCTTCCCCTAGGTCTTTCATTGAAAAACATTTATTCAAATAACTCTTCACATCGTTAAGCATATCGATGTCATTTCCAATAATCAATATGTCATCCACATATAGTACTAAAAATGTCACCGAGCTCCCACTCACTTTCTTGTAGATACAAGCTTCGTAGCAATTTGGAACAAATCCAAAACTCTTGATCACTTGATCAAAACGAAGGTTCCAACTCCGAGATGCTTGCTTCAGTCCATAAATGGAACGCTGAAGTTTGCACACCTTATTAGCATCCTTAGGATCGACAAAACCTTCGGGCTGCATAATATACAACTCTTCATCAATGTTGCCATTGAGGAACGCAGTCTTGACATCCATCTGCCATATTTCATAATCATGAAACGCAGCAATTGCTAATAAAATCCGAATGGACTTAAACATCGCTACGGGAGAGAAAGTCTCATCGTAGTCAACACCTTGAACTTGCCGAAAACCTTTTGCGACAAGCCGAGCTTTATAGACAGTAACATTACCATCCGCATCCGTTTTCTTCTTGAAAATCCATTTGCACTCAACGGCCTTACGGTCGCTCGGAGGGTCCACCAAAGTCCACACTTGGTTTTCGCTCATGGATCCCAATTCGGATTTCATGGCCTCTAGCCATTTCTCAGAGTCTGGGCTCATCATCGCTTCCTCATAGTTTGCAGGTTCACTGTTGTCTAACAACAAGACTGTTAAGACAGGGTTGCCGTACCATTCAGGAGTGGCACGTGACCTTGTCGACCTGCGAAGTTCAGTAGTAGCATCGTTCGAAGTTTCATGATCTTTATCATTAGCTTCCTCTCTTGTTGGTGCAGGCGGCGCCGGAACAATTTCGGGTGCTGCGCTACTCTCCAACTCGAGAGAAGGTTCAATAACCTCGTCTAGCTCTACCTTCCTCCCACTCACTTCTTTCGAAAGAAACTCCTTCTCAAGAAAGGATCCGTTCTTTGCAACAAACACTTTGCCTTCGGATCTGTGGTAGAAGGTATACCCAATCGTTTCCTTAGGGTATCCTATGAAGACGCATTTCTCCGCTTTGGGTTCGAGCTTGTCCGGCATCAACTTCTTGACATAAGCTTCGCATCCCCAAACTTTAAGAAACGACAACTTAGGTTTAGGACCAAACCATAGTTCATACGGTGTCGTCTCAACGGATTTAGATGGTGCCCTATTTAAAGTGAATGCAGCGGTTTCTAATGCATAACCCCAAAATGATAACGGCAAATCTGTAAGAGACATCATTGATCGCACCATATCTAATAGAGTTCGATTCCGGCGTTCAGACACACCATTGCGTTGTGGTGTTCCAGGTGGCGTGAGTTGCGAAACGATTCCGCTTGCTTTAAGATGCGTGAGAAAATCATAACTCAAATACTCACCTCCACGATCGGATCGCAGAAATTTAATTTTCCTGTTACGATGATTTTCCACTTCGTTCTGAAATTCTTTGAACTTTTCAAACGTTTCAGATTTATGTTTCATTAAATAGATATACCCATATCTACTTAAGTCATCAGTAAAAGTGAGAAAATAGCGATATCCACCGCGCGTCGAAACACTCATTGGTCCGCACACATCGGTATGTATGATTTCCAATAAGTCTGTTGCTCGCTCCATTATTCCGGAGAACGGGGTTTTGATCATCTTGCCCATGAGGCATGGTTCGCACGTGTCAAATGATTCAAAATCAAGAGACTCCAAAAGTCCATCAGAATGGAGTTTCTTCATGCGTTTTACACCAATATGACCTAGACGGCAGTGCCACAAATAAGTTGGATTATCACTATCTACTTTGCATCTTTTAGCCTCAATGTTATGGATGTGTGTTTCATTGCTTTCGAGATTCAGAAGAAATAAACCATTCACAACAGGTGCATGACCATAAAAGATGTTATTCATATAAATAGAACAACCATTATTCTCAGATTTAAATGAATAACCGTCTTGCAATAAACACGATCCAGATATAATGTTCATGCTCAACGCAGGCACATAATAACACTTATTAAGGTTTAAAACTAATCCCGAAGGTAAAACTAAGGAGAGCGTGCCGACGGCCATCACATCAACTTTTGATCCATTGCCAACGCGCATCGTCACCTCATCCCTTGCTAGCCGCCGTCTATTCCGTAGCTCCTGTTTCGAGTTACAAATATTAGCAACTAAAACAGTATCATATACCCAGGCACTACAACGAGCGCTAGTAAGGTAGACATCAATAACATGTATATCAAATATACCTTTGATGGTGCCAGCCTTCTTGTCTGCTAAGTACTTCGGACAGTTGCGCTTCCAATGACCCTTGACCTTGCAATAGAAGCACTCAGTGTCCGGCTTAGGTCCAGACTTGAGCTTCTTCTCAGCAGGGGCAACGCGCTTGCCGCTGCCTTTCTTGAAAGACCCCTTTGCTCCCTTAGCTTTCTTAAAGCTAGTGGTCTTGTTGATCATCAACACATGATTATCTTTCTTGATATCCACCTCCGCAGCTTTCAGCTTAGCGAAGAGCTCAGTGATCGTATCAGTGGAACCAATTTGATTGTGAGTAACTACAAAGCCTTTGTAGCTAGGAGGGAGTGATTGCAGAACTCTGTCAATCTTGAGCTCCTCTGGAATCTTGCAGTCCAGTTGCTCAAGGCGTTGAGTGTAGCCCGACATCTTAATGGCGTGCTCACTAACGGAACTCCCTTCCTCCATTTTGCAGTTAAAGAACTTTTCAGAGATCGCATATCTCTCAGAACGGGCCTGAGTCTGAAACATCGTTTTCAGTTCCTCAAGTATCTCAAAAGGCCCGCGGAACTCCTCAAAACGATTTTGAAGTTCCGGTTCCATAGCAAACAACATGGTACTCTTAATCACTCCATAATCATCTTTGCGTGACTGATAAACAGCTTTTTCATCAGCCGACGCATCAGTAGCAGGGGCGTCACCTAGCGCTTTCTCAAGTACATAGGCTTTTTGTCCGCCAGCGAGAATGATTCTCAGATTGCGGAACCAGTTGGTGAAGTTAGACCCATTGTTCTTAAGCTTTTCTTTCTCAGCAAAAACGTTGAAGTTGAAGTTGGACTTAGCCATTTGATCTACAAAATTTGCAAGTACAATTTAGACTATGTTCATGATAACTAGTTCAACTTAATCAAATTACTAGATGAACTCCCACTAAATTCAACATCCCTCAAGTTGTTTAGTGAACACGATCCAAATTCACCACACCTAATCCGATCTTCACGAGAAGAGATGTGGTTTCAATGGTGGACAACTCAGTGTCGATCATATCATTCATATGACTCATGTTTAACCTTTCGGTTCATGTGTTCCGAGGCCATGTCTGTACATGCTAGGCTCGTCAAGTCAAACCCAAGTATTTCCGCGTGTGCAAAACTGGCTTGCACTCGTTGTATGTGAACGTAGAGTTTATAGCACCCGATCATCACGAGGTGCTTGAAAACGACGAACTTTCGCAACGGCGCATACATGGGGAGAACATAATTTTATCTTGATCTTTAAGTGAGGAATCATCTTATAATGCTACCGTCGCGATCTAAGCATAATAAGATACATAAAAAGATAAACATCACATGCATATAATTTTATGTGACATGGTATAGCCAATCTCCGCGCCATGATCTCCATCTTGTGCGCGCCGGCATGATCTCCATCACTCCACCATGATTGCCTCCACCACGAATAGCAACTACAACTATTGCTAACTACTTAGCGATAAAGTAAAGCTATTACATGGCGTATAAGAAGTTGACACGCAGGTCATACACAATTATAAAGACAACCATATGGCTCCTGCCGGTTGTGAACTCATCGACATGCAAGTCGTGAAAGATTACAAAACATGATCATTGCATACAACTCAATTCATACACATCATGTCTTGGGCCATACCATATCACAAAACACTCCCTGCAAAAACAAGTTAGACGCCTCTACTTTGTTGTTGCATGTTTTACATGGCTTATGGGAGTAGCAAGTTAAGAACGATTCTTACCTACGGAAAGCCACAACGGTGATATTATGGTTGCTAACATCCGATGTAAGTCTCATGACTACTATAGTGAGAGAAACTGGCATCCACCAGCCGCATGTGTGGAACAAGCCACACGTCAAGTGCGGAGCCGGTCTCGCGAACGCGGTTGCGTAAAGTTGGCCTGGACCGCTTCGATCTCACTATACCGCGCCATAGAAAATACACAACAAGAGGTTTGCAACAGAAAACATCAACGCCCGCAACAAGCATGTTGCGTTCTACTCGTGAAACACATCTACGCATAGATCTAGCTCTGATACCACTGAAGGGTTTCGTAGCATAGTAAATCAAAAATTTCCTATGCAGCGAACAAGAAAGCCAAGATCTAATCTAGGAGATGTAATCAACGAGAGAGGTAGATGAGATCTTCATACCCTTGAAGATATCGCACAGCGGAAACGTTCAATAGAACGTGGTTGACGTAGTCGTACTCGCCGTCTCCTCCTCGCGATCCGATCCGATCCGATCCTACGCCGCAAGTGGCGGCGCCTCCGAGAGTTGCACACGTGCGGTGCAGCGACGTCTCCTCCTTCCTTGGTCCAGCAAGTATGGTGGAGAGATAGATTGGATTAGCAGCACGACGGCATGGTGCTTATGGTGGAGAATTTCTGCGGCAGGGCTTCGCCTACGCATAGTCGCGAGAGAGAGAGGTGGAGGGGCAGCAATTGGCCGGAGGCTAGGGTTGGAGTGGGAGGGGGCTGCGCCCCTGCCCCCCCTTATATGGGGGGCAGGCCGGCTGCCTTGGCCCCTCCTCCAAGCCCTAGGGCGGCGGCCAAGGGGGAAAGAGTAGGGGGCAAGTCTTCCCCCCCCCCCTTCTGGAAGGTTCCCCTAGGGTTTCCCCTAGGGCTGGCCGGCTGGGCCTTTGGGGCCTTGTGCGCCTGGCCCAAAGTGGCCAGGGCACTTCCCCTTAGGCCCATGCAGGCCTCCGACAAGTGGGCCCACGTTGGTCCCACTCCGGAACCTTCTAGAACCTTCCGGTACAATACCGATAAACTCCGAAACGATTCCGGAATCCAAAAACTGCTTTCCTTTATATGAATCTTATTCTCCGGACCATTCCGGAACCTCTCGTGATGTCCTGGATCTCATCCGAGACTCCGAACTAAAACTCATAAACCAATTATCCATTCTATCCTAGCATCGATGCACGTTAAGTGTGTGACCCTACGGGTTCGAGAATATGCAGACATGATCTTCTATCAATAATCAATAGCGGGATCTGGAAAACCCATATTGACTCCCACATATTCATCGATGATCATATCGGATGAACCACGATGTCAGGATTCAATTAATCCCGTATATGTATTCCCTTCGTCACACGATATTTTACTCGCCCGAGATTTGATCGTCGGTATCACCATACCTAGTTCAATCTCGTTCACAGCAAGTACTTTACTCGTTCCGTAATCCGATATCACTTCATGATTAACTCCTTAACCTCATGCTTGCAAGCGGTGTTGATATCGATTACCGAGTGGGCCCGAAGTATATCTCTCCGACTTGGGGAGGGACAAATTCCATCTCGATACATACAACCCAACAAGTACTTTCCGATCACCTGAGAGACACCTTTATTATCACCCTCACATAGGATGACGTTTGATGACTTCAAAGCTTTCTTCCGATACTAGGGAGTTGTATTATCTCATGGTCTAAGGAATACAATACTTGACATAGGAAAAGCTTCGCAAAGATGAACACGATGACACGATCTAATTGCTCTGCTTTATTTGGGTCTGTCCATCACACCATTCTCCTAATGATATGATCTCATTATTAATTGACAACTCATGTCTATGGTTAGGAAACCTTAACCATCATTAATCAATGAGCTAGTCCATAGAGGCGTACTAGGGACACGGTGTTGTTCATAAACCACACAAGTATTAAAGTTTCCGCTTAATACAATTCTAGCATGGAATATAAACATTATCATGAACAAGAATTATAATAATAACATCTTTATTATTGCCTCTAGGGCATAATTCCAACAGAAGCGTGATGTACGGTGAAACCCTATCCCGCTGCACCCGCGCGGTCTACCCCCTATATTTTCCCGAACGGCATCGCGTCGATGGTAAACAATTTTTCTCTAGGTTTGAATTTTTTTTCCCGCTTGTAGGTCATATAAAATGACGTCGTGCGAAGGTTTTGCATTTTTTCAATTATTTTTGAATTAGTTACGCCCGATTCGGGATCCGCATGAAATGACGGTGCACGAAAACTCCCGCTCGCGGCCAGGCGCTGCGGAGTCCCCCTTTTTTCCCTGATGTTTAGTGAAGAAATGACATATTGCGGATCTAAAAATGATTTTTACAAAAAATCAGGAGGTTTACTTTTTAGCGCTAAAGTGCAAAACCACCCCTGTTCCAGCGAAATCGGCAGGAACTTGCGCGAAATTCAAAAAATACCTCCAAAGGCTGCGCAACAAAACGAGAGCTGATATGTGTATCCCCAGGGTGTCTACTATTTATGTGGGGTGTTTTTCCCAGCTTTCGATATCGCATTTCGGTAGCCGCTTCACAAAAAAAACCCTATTTTTGGCACTCTGAAAATGGAAAAAGCACTTTTTGTGGGACGAAATGAAAATCGGCCTCTGTGGCGTTCCTTTACATCCCAAGGGACACGCACGTGTCCGATATGGCCTCGTTCTGACAAACTATGCCATGCTCATGGCTGAATCTAGCTCATTCAACCTAGAAGTCATGCAACCTCGAACATGATAGGTCATTTCTGTGAAGGGACTTTCTGGTAATCTATTTTTCTCTAGGTTTGAATTTTTTTCCCACTTGTAAATCACATAAAATGACGTCATGCGAAGGTCTTGCCATTTTTCGATTTTTTTTGAATTAGTTACGCTCGATTCGGGATCCACATGAAATGACGGCGCATAAAAACTCCCGCTCGCGGCCTACCCCTAGATTTTTCAATTATCGCATGTGTGTGAATAGGGTGATCATACCACTGATAGCGATCTACCACACCTATCTCCATATATTATGGCCACATGATAGCTTTGGAGGGGGTTGCTACCCCCGAAGCACGATGTACGACAAAACCCTAGCCCGCTGCACCCGCAAGGTCTACCCCCTAGATTATTCCGGACAGCATCGCGGCGGTGGGCTAGTGTGTTCCTTTGGCTTTGGTTAGGTCATATGTATGTGTAAAGGAAAGGTTTTGACAAGCATAGCCCCTGAAGCCCGGTTACAGAGAAACCCTAGCCCGTCGCGGTCTACCCCCTTCAATTTTTCAAAGTGTTATCGCATGTGTGCCAATGGGGTGGTCACACCTCTCAGATAGCTCTACCACACCTATCTCCATATATCATAGCCACATGTTAGCTTTGGAGGGGGTTGCTACCCCCGAAGCGCGGTGTACGGCGAAACCCTAGCCCACTGCACCCGCGCGGTCTACCCCCCAAGATTTTTCTGGACGGCATCGCGCCGGTGGGCTAGCATGTTCCTTTGGCTTTGGTTAGGTCATATGTATGTGTAAAGCAAAGTTTTTGACATGCATAGCCCCCGAAGCCTGGTTACAGAGAAACCCTAGCCGGTCGCGGTCTACCCCCCTTGATTTTTCAAAGTGTTATCGCATGTGTGCCAATGGGGTGGTCACACCTCTCAGATAGCTCTACCACACCTATCTCTATATATTATGCCCACATGATAGCTTTGGAGGGGGTTGCTACCCCTGAAGCGTGGTGTACGGCAAAACCCTAGCCCGATGCACCCGCGCGGTCTACCCCCCTAGATTTTTCCGGACGGCATCACGTCGGTGGCTAGTGTGTGTTTATTTGGCTTTGGCTGGCGGGGGGGACCCTTTTCTTTCTTAGTCGTAGTATCCGTGTTGTCTTCTTTCTTGTGTGCAGGCAGCGGTGCCATGACATTGGAGACGCCATTGCTTAGAAATAAGTCTTCCCGGCTCCTTTCCTGCCACCGAGGCGTCTTCGGCGTCAATGTGGAGCCAGTGGAAGTTTGTTCTTCTTCAGTTGGTCTTCCAGATCGTGTACCTGCTATCTTCTTCAACCTCGGTGGCCAAGCTTGGGGCGCGTCCCCGGCCGATGTTCCCGTGGGGGTCAGGCTCGCTCCGGTGGTCGCGCTAGGTTTTCATACAAGGGTCTTTGCCGTGCAATAACACATGGCAAAGAAGCTTTGCTATGCTCTGGCACACGGCAAAGGGAAATAGGCGCGGCAAAGGGTCTTTGCCGTGCGCGGGTGCACGACAAAGCCCATGAACGCACGGCAAAGCCGTGATGCGCACGGCAAAGATGTTACACACGGCAAAGACCTAATCATTGGCACAATGCACACGCCCAGCCGCTCGAACCCTATCCCCTCTCACACTCTCTGCTAGCTCTCTGCTTGCTCTCCGTGCGCGCCGTCGCCCTCATCCTCTGCGCCACGCCGCCGCCGCCGCCCAGCAGCTCGTCGCCGCCCAGCCGGCCAGCTCCCGCCGCCCAGCAGCCCTCCAGCTCCTGCCGCCCAGCAGCCCAGCCGCCCAGCTCCCGCCGCCCAGCAGCCCAGCTGGCCAGCTCGAGCCCGCCACCGCCGCCCAGCTCGAGTCACGCCGCGCCGCCATGCCCTCCTCTGCTCCTGCGCGCCACGCTGCCGCCGCTGCCCAGCTCGAGCCCGCCACCGCCGCCCCTGCCCGCGTCCAGCTCGCCTCAGCCGCGCGCGCGTACGTCTCCCCCGGCCAGCTCCCGCGTCCCTGCAAGGTAAAAGTTAGTTATAGTGTAGTAATTAGTGTATGTTAGTTAGGTTAGTTCGGTTAGTTAGTGTAGGTTAGTTAGGTTAGTTAGTAGCTAGGTTAGTTAGTAGCTAGGTTAGTTAGTAGCTAGGTTAATTAGTATAATTAGTTAGTTAGTGTAGGTTAGTTAGTGTAGGTTAGTTAGTTAGTTAGTTAGTGTAGGTTAGTTAGTCAGTTAGTGTAGGTTAGTTAGTTAGTGTAGGTTATTTTTTTTTGCACTTTAGTTCTTTATGGTGAATAATATTGTTATACCACTATTGTTAAAAATTTGTGTTCACTTGCATGACTAACAGATTTTGTCGCTATGCAGGAGATGCTTCGAGGTGGACACGGGGGACGTCATCGCGGGGGTGTTTGACGGGGCGGTGTCGTTGGGGTGTTTGACGGGGCAGCATCGCGGGGGGCGGAGCTTCTTCGACGACTCTCTCACGCGTCTAGGGTATAAATATTTCTCTCACATGTAGTAGTAATTGTGAGGCTAGACTATTTGTAATAACTCTGTGTAATAGTGATTTTCGAGCTAGTTTATTTGTATGAACTCTGTGCTATGTTTGTGATCCTCCATGCTTTCAGTAATATTCATCTATTTATAATCTATTTTGCTTTCAGTAATATTCATCTTTTTATATTGCGTACTAATAAACCACTCTCTTCATTGTGTTTGCAGGTGATTGAAACATGCCAAAAAAAGGGCGGTTTTGTAAAGAAGCTCCAGGACTTGGCTGACGCTGTGAGGCCTTCGAGGTCTTCGAGGCCTTCGAGTTCTTCGAGGCGGGCACCTCCTAGCCCCCCTCCCGAGCGTCGTGGAGCACGTAGGAAGAATGCGACGCGGGAAGCTAACCCCCCTCCTCCTAGCCCTCCCGCAGCCGAGGAGGAGGATGAGGAGCACGGTGGTGGGGAGGACGAGGAGCACAGTGGTGGGGAGGACGAGGAGCACGGTGGTGGGGAGGACGAGGAGCACGGTGGTGGGGAGGACGAGGAGGACGGTGGTGGGAAGGATGAGGAGGACCTCTCGGAGGATGAGGGGTTGGGGGGCTTACCCTTTGAGCCTGACCCAAACCTAGTTTGGGAACCGCCGGAGGATGAGGGGTACGTTGCACGTGAGGAGAGGCTACAGCCACGTGATAGGAAGCCGTATCAGCGTGGGAAAACGCAGCTCCTAAAGCTAAAAATGTGGTCCAGCAGCGATGTTGTTCTAGTGCCCACTGGAAGGAGGTACATGCTACTTTTGACATTTCGTTATCGCAATTTTATCATTATCGAAATTTTTATGACATACATACTGATTTTGCCCTTTCATTGTGCAGGTCGTTCAAGTTTGCCGACCCGACGAGGAAGCCGGCACGTGGCTACGCCAACATCCTTGGAGGCCTACTTAGGAAGTATTTCCCCGGGCTTGTCAATCTCCCTAGTGGTTGCCGCGACGTAGCTTGGACTTGGCGGCACTACAGATACGCGCCAGATCCTCATGGCAAGTACAAGAACATGCAGGAGATGGTTGTACACAGGTTCTGGGTATGTGACTTCTGACTTTTTAGCATTCAAACACTCCTTAGTTGACAATAGTTGCACTAATGCCCCTTGTTTTATCTATGTGCATGGTTGCAGCAATACTTCAAGAGGGCTGAGGGTAAGGAACGTGCGTGCGATTGTACCTTACACACGCTGGCTACGAGTAGGGTGACTGGGATGCACTACGAGGCACGTGTTCAGTGCGTCCGCAACTGGCACGCCGACCGCAAAATTTGGATGTCTAAGGACGACGCTCGGGTGATGCACATGCAGCCGTGGCAGTACCGACAGGTATTTGTATTTATGTGTTTTTGATTTCTTTATCACCATATAGTTAATGTTGTAGTAATGTGTGGGTCTATCTTATGTATGTAGAACCCTCCTCAGTACGTCGGCAACGACAAAGCGTGCTTTCTGGCGATGGTCATGTGGTGGATATGCCCCCAGTACCTCCAGAAGCACGAGAAGGGCAAGCTGTCGCGGGCAGAGATGCGAGGTGGATCACATATCCTAGGCAGCATCCCCCTCGCCCTTCACCTCCAGGAAGAGGTGAGCAAATGGTTCCTTCATTCTTTGGTTTCACGTTATACATTGTTAACTCCACAAGGGTTTCCCACTTCACTTAATTGCATGTTCTCTTTTGCAGGAAACAAAGACAGGAGTGACGCCAAACAAATTTGCCTTCATTCGAAAGATGAAGACCAGGAAGACGCCGCATCCTGATACGGGGTCCATGTGGATCAATGAGCAAGCCGAGACCCAGTGTAACGCGTATGTCTCGAAGTTCAAGCAGATACACGGTGAGAGCTCCCAGCCAGAGACCGAGGACTTTGACGTTGAGGCTGTGGTGCTTGCGGGAGAAGGCATGAAGCATGGACGCCTATGGATTGGTGACGGGGTCGTCGACCCAAGGATCATTCCAGGTCTCCGCCATGTCCGTAGTGGGCGTACGAGCGACCAGCCTCAGGTAGAGACACGTCCATGGGCTTCGGATCTAGCGGTCGAGCGGTTACGGGTATGTTCTTTCTCGGTTCCTCTACGCTTCTTTACATGCTTTCCATTGCAATGTTAATGACTTCGCGACAACACAACGTAGGTGGAGATGCAAGAGCAGGCCCGGCAGCGGGAAGAGGAGGCCCAGCAGCGGCAGGCGATTCTGGAGCAGCAGCTTAGTCAGCAGCTGCAGGCGACGCATGAGATGGCCGCGCAGCTGGCCCTGCAACAGCAGATGATGAACTGGATTATGAACCAGTCCGTTCTAGGTTCTCCACCGGGGAGTTTTCCTACTCCTCCTTTCGCCTTCTCATGGGTAAGTGGTTAACTTAATATCTTCATCTTATTTTCTCTTGTCTTAGGTCTAATCCACACATCAAATGCAGCAACAACAGATGAACATGCCGAACATGCCGCTCATCCAGCCACCGCCACCGCCCGAGCAGAACCCGACGACACCTCACACCATCAACAATCCCAACATCATCCGGAACCTGACGCAGTTTCCATTTCCAGGTGAGTTCCCCTTCACTTGTGCCCAACAAGCTTCTAGGTTGTAGAATGCCATGACACTAGTGCCCAATTTAGCCATTCCATGCCACCATGTTCAATATGCAAATTTTGAGCCATTACATGCCATCATGTTCAATTCTATATCAATATGCAAATTTTTAGCCATTACATGCCGCCATGTTCAATTCCATGTCAATATGCAAATTTATAGCCAATACATGCTACCACGTTTAATTCTATGTCAATATGCAAATTTTTAGCCATTACATGCCACCGTGTTCAATTTCATGTCAATATGCAAATTTTTAGCCATTACATGCCACCGTGTTCAATTCTATGTCGATATGCAAATTTTTAGCCATTACATGCCACCGTGTTCAATTCTATGTCGATATGCAAATATTTAGCCATTACATGCCACCATGTTCAATTCCATGTCAATATGCAAATTTTGAGTCATTACATGTCACCATGTTTAATTCTATGTCAATATGGAAATTTGTAGCCTATATGCTCATCACTTGTTAAGAATGCTAATACTTATTGAAAATGTAGGAGAAGGAACAAGCAATGGAGAAGAGCAAGGTTGACGACATTATGCACTTGTAATATGGACATAGACTTGTATCGACTCTAAGTACGGAGAAGGACCAAGCAATGTTATATGCATGCATGTATGCATCTATTTGATATGTTTGTGTGTTATATGCATGCATGTATGCATCGAATTAATATGTTTGATGTACTTGTATGTTATATGCATGCATGTATGCATCGAATTGCTATGTATGATGTATTTGTGTGTTATATGCATGTATTGGATGTGTTTGAGGTTATATATATGAATACATATGTATTTGCAATTTTGAAATGCAGGGAATTAATGAAAAAAAAATAGAAAAAACGGGGGGTTCTTTGCCGTGCGTATGCGCACGGCAAAGGACCATTTGGTCACCTTGCCGTGCGCATACGCACGGCAAAGAACCGACGTGGTGTGCCCTGGGCGCTGGCTGGTATGTTGCCTCGTGGCTTTGCCGTGCGGGATAGGCGATGGCGCACGGCAAAGGATGGCTTTCCCGTGCGGGTAGGCGACGGCGCACGACAAAGGAGGTGGCTTTGCCGTGCGGGATTGGCAACGGCGCACGACAAAGGAGGCGGTAGCACGCACGGAAAAGAGTGCGCACGGCAACGCCGCGGCGCTCGGCAATGCATACACGCACGGCAAAGGGAAATGGCTCACGGCAACGCCCCACGCACGGCAACGGCGAAGGCGCACGGCAATGTCAAGGCGCACGGCAATGATGCAACAGCCCACGGCAACGATATCAATGCACGGCAAAGGCCTTTGCCGTGCGAGTTTGGCAAGACGCACGGCAAAGAGTACGTTGCCGTTCGCGACACTGCCGTGCGCTCTTTGCCGTGCGTCGACGCAAGGCAAAGCCTTTGCCATGCGTTTTGGCCCCTTTGCCGTGCGGGGATGGCGCACGGCAAAGCACTGTTCTCCGGTAGTGTGACATCTGATTTCAATGCACCAAACTATACATTATATTATTCATTATTATTATTTTGACGAAAAGACAGCCTGGTTAGCTTTTTATTGCAACTAGTAAGATTGCACGTGCACGCACGTCTCTATTTCAAACACAAAAATTCTTGAAAAAAACTGGCACTAATTAACTTGAAAAATTTCTATATTTTTTGGGAGACAATAACTTCTCATTTTTCAAATCTCATCATCGAGAAAAATGGCACTGAGCAACTCTTTGCTAGAAAAATTAAGATTGGAAAACGATCTCATCCCGATTTATGTACATCTAAATCTCCCCAATTATAGATCTTGTCTCCATTAGTTAGCTCATAAATACATCCACATAAATCCAATAACATAGAAATATATTAAAGATGACTGTCAAAGAACACGCATTGAATCATCATAACTATTAGAGAACATCACTATAAGAGGATACATAATGGTAAATACTACTCATCGGGGTCCGATGAGAAACAAACATCGGACCAATCCGACCCCGTCCAATTCTATTCCATCGGATGGTTCACACGCAGCTTTGCAGCTCACGGCGATTGCCTTTTCCCGTTAACGCCGCACCCCTATCCCCAAAATTAATGACATGTAACCAATTTCGCTCCTGGCATCTTCCCCAATCGATCTGCTCGCCGTCTCTCCTCTCCCCCACCGCATCGCCATTCCTATCCCCACCGCACCGCACCGCAACCTTCTATCCTAGTCGAGATCTGCGCCTCAACCTGGAAAGAGTCATGCTCCGACATCCATGTTGTTGTTCATCGCAGAGAATTTTGGGGAGAGGCGACCCTTATTTCTAGCGGCCAGCGCAGTAGTTGTAGAGGAGGCTTGATGGATCAGCAGCGGAGGCAGCTTCAACTGGTCTCTGTACCGCCTCGATCTTCAGCGACGACACAAAATCGGGATAAGGTAATTACATCAACCTAGATCCCAGTCTGTCCGCGGGGAGGGCCTACCAGCCGCCATGAGAGGTTGTCGTTCCTGGCTGCTTCGTTGGCTGATACATCTCATCAGCAATGGAATAATGCTCTTCCTCCACAGCCCTAGACCGTGTGTCCAATTTCTTCTCAATTTCATAGTAAAATCAATACCCTGCAATCAATTGAGTACTATGCTTTTTCTACCGGCAGATTGTATCTTATCCTTATCAATCTATGATAGTCCCGATTGAAATTGGTTTGTACATCAAGGGAATATGTGCCCACGTGCTGGAAGCAAGCATAGACAATTCCCATTCCAAATTTATATGCTTCCAACAAATATGAGTTATACTGAGATAGCACTAATCATGTGCTAAGAAATATCTATGCTTCCCATACAAATTGGTTATATTGAGATAGAATTATGTGTTTCGAAATATCTATGCTTCCATTACATATTGGTTATATTGAGATAGAACTAAATCTTTGCTTAGATATATCCGTGCCTCCAATTTCAAGTTTATATGCTTCCAACAATGATGATTTATGTTTAGATAGCTCTAATCTCTTGATTCGAAATATACATGCTTCCTATGTATACCATATGTTTTTCTTTGGTCTATATAGTTTGCGTCATATAACCATGCTTCTTTCCTTTTGATTTTGTTATTGTCAGTCTCACTACCATTGTAATTGAAATATTGTCCTCGTGCTACTAGATATGTTTAGTGTTTCTAAGCTTTTACGTGATACTAGTTATGCTGAGATAGCATAAAATTGATGCTTCCAAAGTATGTATTTGCTTCTTCCTGAAAGTTTACATTTTGCTTTTGTTGTTTAAATTGTCAATTGCATTATTTTAAACATTGGCCCATGCTTCCTACATTTCTCATATATGTTGTTCATGAATCAAGGCAACACATTCTAGCTTACCATTTTTTTTCCTAATGAACTGTTATCTGCCGGCTTCAACGGCGTCGAGGATGAGCATGTTGAGGTCGAGATTTATCCAGTCAACGTTTGATGTTTGAAGCACCATCGCTGGATGTAGTGACTTTACATTGGCGGAAGCATACTTGTGTGCGTGTCCCATGGTCATGAGGGGTGGACCGCGGGCATCACAAACCTTATGAACCATCCTTATGGGATATGAAGCAAATTCTGATATTATTAGAAGCAATAGATATTTTATTTGGAAGCAAATTGTATGCTTTTTTGGAAGCAATGTTGATGGAAACTAATGTGACACAGGAAGCAGACAATGTTTCCTTTGTAAGAAATTTATAATATTTACTGGAAGCAATGTTGGTACAGTTGGATATTTGTTGCATATTTTCTATCGTTGCAAATAAAATACAGATGATAACAACTTCTAGTTATCTTGGAAGCAATCTCATTGGCCAACAGAAGCTAAACATTCCTGGTAGGAAGAAAATTTATGTAGCATAGAATAAAATGTACCAAGCTACCATTAACGGAAAACAAAGCTTCCATGGCACAAAGAGTATGTTCCCGTGACTGAAAAAACGTTTTAATTTTTTTTGTATGTGTCAGCCAAAAAAAACTCATACTTTTCCAAAATTATTTTTTCTAAAATCAGGGATTAGTTTTTTAATTGGAAGCAGTTATTACCAGGAAAGTAATCAAAGCCAACAACTGCGTTGGTCACACGCAATCACGCATGCATGATGTAGGACAAGCGCTCGATCTGCTTCCATCCTACGGCCAGAGAGGAGTCCGATGGATAGCCAAGATCGGGATCCGATCCCTAGCGCTCCCCATACATAATCACAAACTGTAGGCGGCAAAAATAACAATCTAAAGCTCATTGTCATCAATAATCAGATGAATACAACCACGTATGCCTCCACTAACCTTGTAGATTCATAGTCTCCTTTCCCATATGCTTTGCCTTTCTTAGTGCGTACAACTGGTCTCATTTACCAAACCAAAATCACCAAAAAGTTTCATTTAAAGTACACATCCATATGCTGCAAATAGGATATGAGCAGTTATTGAAATATTTAAATATGATATGTGAGAAACAAAATTGAAATGTGAGTCATCTTTGGCACGTCAAAATATAAGTCATGTCCTATTCTCCCTTCTCCAAATTACCCATGATTCTTATGACATGTATAAACTTTGATGATAAGGTTTCTCCTGACTTATATAGCAACAACACCACATGGTCTCTGTCCTGATAAGAACTCAAATGATATTGCATGATGAACATGTAAGAAAATGCATTAAAAAGAAGTATCGCTATTGTGTTTTAAAGCTCAATATTGTGGGATGTGTGATGCAAGTGGATGCCACATATATTGGCCAAAACAATAATTGAATTATTGCTAGTCTGCAATCATGCTTCAAACATGAAGCTTTGTGATGTCAGACAAAATATAACAAATGTACATGTTTGGAATTATAAACTGATGTACGAAATGGTGACAAATAAACTCAAGTATTGTTGAACTTTAAATAGAGAAGAATAAACCAGAAGACTCAAAAAAGTATGAAGTACTAATACAGAAAAAAAAACTATTGGATTGACCTTTCATACAGAAAGGACCCCAGCCACCTTTTGTCAAGACCAATTGTTACCGCTCTTACCTTTTTCTTCCAATTTCCTCTAAAATAACATTGGAGGTGTGAGTCTGGTTGTGAGAAGGTACGCGATTGCTTTACAAGGTGTTCGTCTACAGAGTTATGTAAGTTTTAATGACCTGCACAAGCACAAGATCAATTGAGAATTTCTTTTTTTACTGTGAGTACAGCAGGCTTACACCAGCATAAACCTTCATAGATCAACCAGCAACCAATTAGCATATTACAAATTTTTAGTGGACACGGAAGATTCCACTGTAATGCTTCAGGGCGTAAATGACATGCCATATGCATGCCATTTTTTCAAGATAGATTTCTTTGACGTGAGACCAATAAACTGATAAATTTAGCCATCTGATTAGAAGATAGAAATGCACGAAAATTTGACCCAGATGGCATCAATTCTGCTAGAAACTTTTTGCCAAATCTAACAAAAAAAAGGCAACGACCATGTTCCTCCAGACGATTTATTGGCGCGGAGCGGTGCGACGGGTTTGGACTCGCACGCCCGCACGCCGGCCAGCGATGCCACCTGATCGTCCTCCCTCAAGCTCCCGATCGGGAGCTCGTCTCCGCGTTCTACATCTCGCTCCGGGGGTGCCATGTGCCTAACGAATCATCATTGCCCCCTAGGATCATCTCGTAGTGGATAGTGGGGACTGGAGCATGGACTGGCAGAGGAGATCGGATCATGGACTGGCGATGTGATCGTTGTCTATTTGCTGGCAGAGGAGATTTCAGGAATAAGGAGAAAGAGAGGGAAGGGGTAGGGAGTAATTAATGGTGATAGCATGCAGAGATTCAGGAGATAATTACGTTTCGGATTTATGGAAATAATAACTGCACGGGATTTCTTGTGTTGAGTCGAGCTCAACATTGAAGAGATATAGGCCGTTTGATCAACGCTGGTTAACGGTTCAGATTCATTGTATCCCAGCAAGTTTGTGCCTTTATAAGTAGTAGAGATAAGAAGAGGGTACAAGATGTACAAAGGAAAGGTGAAAGAAGATGTACAAAATATCACTATTATTCATTATTAGAAAGTAGCCCCACCGTTCCAAATTAAATGTTCCAAATTTTCTATATATTCACATATATCTACACACTAAAGCGCAACACATGGAGATATACACACTAATCTAGACAAAGTTGAAACAATTGATTCGAAACAGAGGTAGTAGACATCAAATTGGAACAAGTCGAAAAAACCAATACCATATGTTCCAGAACAGTACGTAATTTGACCCATCTATCACTAACCTATGATAATAGACAAAAACAAACAAACATTACACAACTCCTAGAATAAGCCTTTTTCTAGAATACATTCTAAAATGGGTATCATTTATTATTGAAGAAACGACAAGAGATAGCGTTTACAACATTGTTGTGCGGCAATTGATGAAGACACCCTTGTCGTGTAACATGGTCACCTTCCCTCAGAATAAAATTCCAAAAGGTACTACTCCGTATATAATAGTGATATATATCAAACTTTATATATTTTTGAAACCAAGATACCCAGCGTTTACCCAGCCTCTGATTTCAATGCACAAAATTATATAGTGTATTAAAAGTAGCTCCTCCGTTCCAAATAAATTATCTCAAATTTTATCTATACATTGAAACACGATGCATGTAGATACATATGAAACAAGACAAAGTTAAAACAATTAATTTGGAATGGAGGTAGTAGACATCAATCTGGAACAAGTCGAAATAACCAATACCATATGTTCCGCACCACTACTTCACCCATCTACCACTGATAATAGACAAAAACAAACAAAAACAAACAACTCCTAGAATAAAAGTAAAAAAGATAGGCCCTTTCGCAGAAGGAAGCAGGGATTTAACATGTGCTAGAGCTTTTCATTTATAAAATAGAGATAAAAATTGTTTTGAGAGGTGGTTGTTCCTGTCAACGAATGGTAATAGGGTTCTTGCTATCTTCCATACTAAAAAAGTTCAGAGTGGTTCCGAGTTCTTGAAAAATTGGCATTTACATGCTCTTTTATAAAGTTTGGCACTCCTCCCCACTTTTACTTTCACAAACCATGGCTAACCGAATCCTTCGGGTGCTTGCCAACAATCTCATACCATGGAGGAGTGCCTTTTTTTCTTTTCTTTTTTAAAGGTTACAATAGTCTGACCAGCTCTCTTGCAAAATTAATGACAAGCAGATGAAGCATTCAAGTCAAGGGGTACTTAATTTAATATGGAAGATAACAAACCCGACCACCACATCCTCATGAGCTAAAAACTGTGTCACAAAATGAGAAGTATTTTGAAGGTTTTGAAAGGTAGCACATGAAAATTTGCTTGAAACGGTTTGAAATGCCATGCATAGAAATTTATAGTGGACTCTTTGAAATAACTTTGGTTTTTGGGAGTTGGATGAACGAGTAGAGCTCATACTCAGTACAGATGAAGGCTAGCAAAAGACTAGGAGTGACCAACTAAGAGAGCAATAATGGCCATAATCATACATAGCGACAAAACATTATTAATCAAAGCATAAAGTGCTATTACAAGTCAAAAACCAAATGATCATAGAGGCTTGAGGCAACTTGTTTATAGTCATAACATGATGTAAGCATGCGCCAAGTCAACCCAAATAAAGCACTAAAGGAAAATACCACAATATTATGCTTCTATATGATAAAAACAACGCATGATTCTTTCAAAGACACATTAAGCACTCTCAGTCATTTGAGACAAGTCATGCTACAACAATAACTACTAAGCATATAATCAAAATAATATCTATCATGACATGCTAAAGTCTAAGCCACAGTCTAAACAAGATCCCTTTTGCATCACTATAAGCATGAAACATTTTACACTTTTCCAACACCAATCAACCTATTTGAAACAACTCTCAAGGATAAAAATCAACAAATACAGAGGTCTAAACACACCTAGCTACAAAGAACTAATAAGTTCTAAACAAAAATAAAGGCAAAAAACAAAAGCTAAACGCAGTACTAGCAAAAAAGAACACTCGTAGAACGATATGAGTGAAAATTAGAGTGTTCTAGGCAATGAAAACGGAGTGTGTCTTCTCCAAAAGAAATATGTTGGGGTCCAACCATTTATTACAGCAAACAAAACAAAATAGAACTGAAAGCAAAAATAATGAAGCTCCAAGAAAAACACATCGCATATGAAGCAATAAAAATATAGTGTCTTGAAAGATGACCTGATATTTTTGTTGATGAAGAAGGGGGTGCCTTGGGCATCCCAAGCTTTGACTCTTGTACTTTTTGGATATTTCTTGGGGTGACATGGGCATCCCCAAGATTGAGATTTTTTCCATTCTTCATCTTATCTCATCATTATTCTTTCCCTACACTTGAAAACTTCCTTCATACAAAACTTCACACAATTTTCATTAGCAACTTTAGTTTATGCAAGATAGTAGATCCTCTTTTGGTTCAGTTTTAACTCAAATACAACATCTATTAAAACATTAGCTACTGTAGCAACTTTCTCAATAAATCCGTGATCAAAAGAACTCAAAAAGAAAGAGATCAAGAGGCAAATGCAAATAGTGGCAGAAATCTATCAAAACAGAACAGCATGTAAAGATCAATTTTTTCAAAAATCTTCTCTTGCTCAAATTGAAAAGTGCAAAACTAACGAAAGTTAGATAATAACTAGGGGCATGTGCAAAACAAATCACAAATCAATACAACGTACTTGGATTTTTCATGAATTTTTACAGCAAAGCGCAGAAATCTGTTTTGGGACAGCAACTTCCCCAAATCTTACCTTCTTCCTATTAGGGGCTATTCTTGGCACAAAAACAAAATAAAAATGATAAAGAGGTCATTACAGTGGTAACAACTTTCAAGACTCAACAAAAAGAAAAAGTACTGAAAGAAAAACATGGGTTATCTCCCAAGAGTGCTTTTCTTTAACGCCTTTTAGCTAGGCGCAGAAAGTAAGAATCAAGTATTTTCAAATGAAAAAGCATCAACATCATAACTTGTTCTAAGGATAGAATCAAAAGGTAGCTTCTTTCTCTTTCTAGGAAAGTATTCCATACCTTTCTTGAGTGGGAATTGATATCTAATGGTACCTTCTTTCATATCAATAATAGCACCAACAGTTCTAAGAAAAGGTCTTCCCAAAATAATTGGACAAAATAATATCCACAACAAGGAAATCAACGGGGACAAGGTTATTGTTAACCATAATAAGAACATCATTAATCCTCCCTAATGGTTTCTTCTTAGCAATATCAGAAAGATGAACATCCACATAACAATTTTCTAACGGTGGTAAACCAAGCATATCATAAACTTTTCTAGGCATAACAGAAATACTGGCACCAAGGTCACATAAAGCATTGCAATCAAAATCATTCACTTTCATCTTAATGATGGGCTCCCAACCATCTTCGAACTTTCTACGAATAGAAACTTCTTGTTTTAACTTTTCCTATCTAAAGCCATATTCATAGAACTAGCATTAGGACTTCTAGCAAGCTTTTGTACGAACATAATTACTTCAGGGATATTGCAACCATCAAGATCAAAATCATTACTATCAAAGAGGTAGGACCATTGTCTCCCATACTCCAAAAAATTTCAGCACTTTATTGGAAAAAGTTTCAGTAGTTTTAGGCAATTTTAGGCAATTTTGCAAAAGGAGTGGAGACTTTTCCTACACCAATCAAAGTAGGAGGTTTGCTAGCATTTGAAACTTCAACATCACTAGTGGTAGTAATGGTACAAACTTTAGTCATATTTCTTGCGATCTCATCTTCTCTTTCCCACCTAGCTTGCAATTCTGCTAACATCCTAACATTGTCATCAATTCTAATTTGAATGGCATTCAAAGTCTTGCTTTCTTTATCGTCATGAGGCATAACCTTTAATTTCAAAAGTTTAACATCAAGAGAAAGGCTATCAACTTTAGAAGCAAGAACATCAATTTTACCAAACTTT
The DNA here is from genome assembly GCA_007115705.1 of Dactylis glomerata. Lineage (NCBI taxonomy): Eukaryota > Viridiplantae > Streptophyta > Magnoliopsida > Poales > Poaceae > Dactylis > Dactylis glomerata. The sequence goes on from QXEO01000217.1 coordinate 160,464, forward strand.
TGAATGGCATTCAAAGTCTTGCTTTCTTTATCCTAACACCCTAATAGATTTATTAAAAGCAGTTTGTTTACTAATAAAGTCCTTAAGCATGACTTCAAGATCAGAGGGCACACTCCTATTGTTGTTGGAGGAATTACCATAACCATTACCATTAGTAGAAGGATATGGCCTATAATTGTTGCTACCAAAATTATTCCTATAAGCATTGTTGTTGAAATTATTATTTCTAATGAAGTTCACATCAACATGCTCTTCTTGAGCAACCAAATAGGCTAAAGGAATATTAGTTGGATCAACATGAGCTTTACCACCACTGGAGGCTCAAGCCGAAGAAGATGACAAGAACCTTCAACCGACGCTTTATTAAAGGAAGCAGGGCCCCGACAAAGGCGATAGAGGTCAAGACCAGCGTGACGCCAGCCACGCTCGACCTCCACCAACCACATCGAGCAAGCCTCTTCCCCACGAAAGGATCCGAGGCAAACCGAGGGCATATACCCCGGATATGCCGGTCCAGGGGAAAAGGCGCTTTATAAAGCGGCATGCGCCCAGGCAGAGGGCCAAAGGATGGCAGGACCCATGACAAGACCGCAGCCATGGGGAAGCCGGCAGCCGGGCAGCCAGACGCTAAACTGTAACTAGGCCCCTGCCTATAAGGGGGCCTGGACCCTTAGAGTAGGGAGATCGAACCCTTCTTCTTCTTCATCTAGACAATACAGCTCAAGGAGCACTGTAAGCCACCATGTGCTAAGAATAAAGACTAAGGTAGGAAGTAGGGGTTTTACCTCCGGCGTGGAGGGCCCTGAACCTGGGTACGTGCTTGTGTCGTAGCTACCCAATCTCGAGCCGGACCCATCGTTGCACTCCGACGAGCCCCTCCGTTAAGCCATCCCCATGGCTACTGTCCTCAAAATACCACAATAGTTGGCGCCCACCATGGGGCAACGTGCAGCAGTGACCGAAGTGAAGTTCCGGCCAGGATCCCCATTGACTCTCGGCGAGAAGGTCACCTCTAGCCTTGTATGGATGTTTGGCACCTTTGACTGGGCCAGTGACATCCTCTCCTGCTTCGAGGATGGATTCGGCGACAGCGGCTCCTTCCTCAATGTCGGCGGCCACCGCTTTTACGTCACCAAGCCTTTCCCGGAAGAGGTAACCGACGTGCTTGACCCTCTCTGTGACGCAGGCTCAAGCTGCAGGAAAGGAGCGACCTTGGTGCCATGGTCGAGGTACTGGCCCTGGAAGAAGAAGGTGGCGGTGACCCGCTGCGCACCGCATGCCCGCTGCTCGAACGCCCACCTCTGTCGGAGCAAGACCCTCCGCTTCCAGAGCAGGATATCTTGGACTCTGCCATCATAGATCTGCACGCACCCCTCGACCTCACCGCGGATCCTGCCAAGATCGCTGAGAATCTGGAGCAAGCTCGCATCGCCCCTGGGAAAGGCGGTCGACATCGATGACACCCACCGGCGCGTGAACTCCACGCTTCGCGAGTACAACATAGCGCAAGGCTACACGCCGACTGGGGATGGCCCTAGCCGGGCTGGACAAGTTTGTCAATGAGGCCAGGATCTGGGCACGAAGCTGAATGGAGGGGCACCTTCCGCGAGGTCACCTCCGGTCATCGCCAAGCCAACTTACGGCACACCCACCAAGAACCTCCGCGCCGCTCGCTACATCACCTCCGAGCTAGCCAGCTTGCAGGGCAAGGAGCTATGGGAGAAGCAAGCTCATCTCCAAGAGCTCCTAAACACCGCTGATCAGCAACAGCAAGGTATGGAGCCGGACATGGAGGCCAGCGGCACGCGGCGCGACAACTGCCTCATCGTAGCAGGCCAGAACAAGCCTCAGGCGCAACAAGCTTCATCGCCCAACCAAGGACGGGCGGAGCACAGCCGGAGCAACTGAGCTCCTGGCAAGAGTGGTGGAAACCACCGCACCCAGCACTCTGGCTACCATAGCCGGCAGCCTCGAGATCTGGCTGCGGTCACCAGTAAGCCATGCAATCTGCCTCGGCCTGACGCGGTGGAGCCGGCACGAGGCAAGGCTGTGGCGCATGCCGCTCCAGCTCCTGGAGCCGGGCACGGTGCTCAAGGTCACCAGCCGGCTCGCTCACATGTGAGCCTGAGGGTCGGTGAACATGTTGACCCTTTGAAGGACGACGCTCGCCATCGGCTTAACCAGCTGGCAGACTCCAAACTCGATGAGGAGGAATCCTCGATGGGACCGATCTGTTTCGGCCCATGCATCCGCAACGAGCCCTTTCCACCCAAGTTCGCGCTCCCGCGGGACATGCCTAAGTACACCGGAGCAGTGAAGCCGGAGGATTGGCTGTCGGATTACGGCATCACCATCGACATCGTGGGTGGAACAAGAGGGTGGCAGTGCACTACACGCCACTCATGCTCACGGGATCTGCCAGGACGTGGCTCAACAGCCTGCTAGCTCTATAGATCAACTCGTGGTACGACTTCAAGGAGGCGTTCATCAAGAACTTCACTGGAATGTACAAGCGACCTCCCCGCCCGTGGCAGCTGGCCCTCTGCAAGCAAGGCCCGGACGAGCCAGATCGTGACTATCTCACGAGATGGTCGAAGCTGCGCAACTCGTGCGAGGGAGTGGGTGAAGAGCAGGCCATCGGATACTTCACCGATGGATGCAGGGAAGGGTCCCTGATGAAGCACAAGCTCAACAGAGCTAAGCCGAAGACCATGGCCGAATTCATGGCTATAGCGGACAAGTATGCGTCAGCCGACTCCACGGCCAGGGTGTAATTCGCTGAGTCCGGGCCGGCTGCAGGGCAATCCCAGCCGGCATCCAGTCAGGGCAGACATCACAACTGAGACCGCCATGGCAAGAGGAAGGATGAGCGTCATGACAACAAGTATGGCTCGAAGCAAGTGGCCGTTGTGCAAGGGAGCCCGGGGACTACGGGCGGGAGTCAGAAGCGCAAGGGTGACAAGTTGAACAAGGACAAGTACACCATCGAGGTGATGTTGGATCAGCCATGCAAGTTCCATAGTGTCTCGGGCAAGCCAGCAGGACACACCATGCGCCAGTGCAGTTTCACCAGAGACCTGGAGCGAGGGAACCACTAGCTGCCGGGTCCGCCGTCGGGTCTGCCGGCTAAAGGGCAAGGAAACCAGAATCGAGACCGGTAGCTGGCTAAGGTAGTCGGCGATTACCGCGAAGAGGCCAACGTTGAGCAGTACCATGTCTTGACCACACATAAGGAGGACGCAAAGGGCGAGCCCTGGTTTGGAATTGAGGTGAATGCCGTCATGCCAGCAGAGATCCAGTTCATGCACTGGTCTGAGGCGTCCATCACCTGGGGGCACGAGGATCATCCGCCACTCATGCCCAGACCTGGGGGCTACGCTCTGGTCCTAAACCCCATCATGTTCTCTGAGATGCACACCTGTCGGTTCTCACGCATGCTCATCGATGGAGGTATCAGCATCAACCTTTTCTATCGCACCTCAATGGAGAAGCTGGGGATTCCACCAATTCAGCTTAAGCCGACCAAGCTAACCTTCTATGGCATCGTGCCTGGGCACTCATGCACGTCGATGGGAAGAATTCAACTGGAGGTGCTGTTCGGAGAGAAGGACAACTTCCGTCGTGAGCCAATCTGGTTTGAGGTGGTGGACCTCAATAGCCTATATCGTGCGCTGCTTGGTCGCCCTGCCTTGGCCAAGTTCATGGCGATCCCGCACTACGCATACCTCAAGATGAAGCATCCTAGCCCTCGTGGAGTGATTACCATCACATGGTGCTACAAGAAATTGATGGAGTGCGCGAAAGCCAGCTCTAAGCTCACTGAGGCTTTGGTCATCACCGAGGAGAAGCGCCAGCTTCTTCAGCGAGTGGCGCTGACCCAGCCTGGGCGACCGGCTCTGAGCCAACCGGCTTCCAACCTCAACCGGCAAGCAATGCCAAGGAGATTCCACCAGAAGCAGACAAGAGGGCTAAGGCCTTTGTCTCAGAGGTTGGCCTTTCCGCAAAGTAGGAAAGCGTGCCTGACGGCCTCGCCCATGAAGAATCAAGATGTCGATCGCTTAAGCCCTTCGGTTCGCCAAGGCAAAAATCTTGTATCCCAAACAAGTGTCGATGAATAAAAGAAAGTTGGGTGGCATACAACCGATTCCCGGAAAAGAATGCCTTGAGTATCTTTTACCTTTCTATTGCTATTCATGTGACTAAAGACCGGCTTCAAGCAGAAGCCGGCTGCCCCGAACAATCAAACCTCTTGTCAGACGAACGAGTACTTCATGCGGACTGGACCCCGAGCCTAACCTCCTTCCCAAGCTCATGACAGCCATCGGGGATGGAGCCAACAGGTTGCCCACCTAGGAAAATTGCTAAAAGGAAAACGCATGAATCCCAGACAACCGAACCTCTAGTCAGACGATAGAGTACTTCATGTGGACTGGACACTGATCCTAACCTCCTTCCCAGGCTCATGATAGCCATCGGGGATGGAGCCGGCAGGTCGCCCACCTAGGAAAATCGCTAAGAGGAAAATGCATGAGTGCCAAAAATGCTGTCATTTACCTAAGAGGAAGGCGTGTCGATTAATAATTGCGCGTAGGCTGGACTGAGCCGGGTCTCTCAAAACTGAAGTACTACTTCTCATCCTGCAGCATGATACGTCCATTTTGCATCACTATTTTATATCATAATTTACTGTTATTCATTGATATATTTCATATTTAGAGATGATACTTATGTTGTTTCCTCTATTTTTACATGTTTGATGATCGTTGGAGAATTTGCTGCCCGAGTCAGGATTCTGCTGGAAAAAGGACTGTCCAGATACCATATTTCTGAAGATCAACAATTCCAGAGAAATACCCAGTAATTCATATAATGTCAGAAGACGAAAGTAGCCAGAAGGAGGAGGCGAGAGGAGCAGCAGGGTAGGCTCACCACCAGGGGGCGCAGGCCCACCCTTGGCCGCGCTGCCCTGTGGTGAGGCCACCCTAACCCACTACTGCCATTGCCCCCTTGCGTATATTGTCATCCCCGAAAACCTAAGTGAGGGGGGCATCAGAGATAGACACCGCCGCCTCTACGGGGTGGAAAACACCGAGAGAGAAAAGCTCTCCGGCAGGGAGAAATCTGCCAGGGAAATTCCTTCCCGGAGAGGGGAGATCATCGCCATCATCATCATCATCGCGTTGGACTTCATCGGGATCATCATCACTATCATCATCATCAGCAGCACCTTCAGCTCCACCATCACCACACCATCCCGCTGTAACATCTTGGGTTCAATCTTGTCAAATTATTAGGGGAAACTTTCCCGGTGTTAATTACCCTTGTAGTTGATGCTATTGAGTGGAACCGTTGAATTAAGGTTTATGCTTAGCTTGCTATTTACCATTATTTCACCTCTGTTCATGATCCATATGATGTCTTATGATTAGTTCATTTAGTTCTTGAGGATATGGGAGAAGTCAAGATGTTAGTAGTGAAACTATGTTGAGTAATATTTAATGGTTTGATATTTATGTTGTGCTGTTATTCTACTAGTGGTGTCATGGGAACATCGACTACATGATACTTCACCATTTATGGGCCTAGTAGAATACATTGTATATTTGGCTACTAATTGTGGGGTTGCCGGAGCGACAGAAACCTAAACCCCCGTTAGGAAACCATTGCACCAGGGAGCATAGGATCTCAGAGTTTAAGATTGTGGTTAGATTTATCTTAATTACTTTCTTGTATTTGCGGATGCTTGTAGGGGGTATAATCAAAAGTGTGTATTAGTCCTAGTAAGGTTAGTACGGTAGCACAGGTTCACCCCCATAACACTTATCAAACCAATGAAGATTACTTAGCGGCGTGAAGCGAAAGCTCTCGACAGAAACTCCCGTGTGTCCTCAGGAACGTTTGGTAATTATAAGTTACACAACCGGCTTGTCCTTTGAATTAGAAAGGATTGGGCCACTTGCAGCAATTACTATTATTGTATTTTATTTACTTGTACTTTATTTACTTGCATTACCGAATACCCCTGAAAACCCGTTTGCTAGTATTTACAGTGAATCCTTCATCAAAACCGCTTGTCAACACCTTCTGCTCCTCGTTGGGTTCAACACTCTTATTTATCAAAAGTACTACGATACACCCCCTATACTTGTGGGTCATCAACACTATTTTCTGGCGCCGTTGCCAAGGAGTGAAGTGCTATTGAAGAGTGGAATTGGTAAAGGTAACTTTCACTGTGAGTATTGTTTTTATTTTTGTCTTTTATTTTATTTTGCTATGGAGAATTCTGCATTTGGTTCCCTATTTGGGAACGCTACTGCCTCTGCTATGGTAGTAGATGAACCGCCGCCCGCTCAATTAGATTATTTTAAAATACCTATGAAAATTGTTGAACATGTTATAAATAACTGCTATTCAGGAGATAGAACTGTCCATCCGGGTGATCATTTACTCTTTATATATGAATTATGCGAGTTGTTCAAGTGTGCAGGTATTTCATCAAGCCAGGTTAAGAGGAAGCTATTCTCTTTATCACTGAAGGGCAGAGCTGCAGAATGGTATAGGCTGCTTAAGGATGGTCCATCTATTGACTGGGAGGAAATTGTACCTCTCTTTTATTCCAAATTTTATCCTCCAAGTGAGATTCATAAAGATCATAATCAGATATATAATTTTTGGCCTCATGATGGAGAGAGTATTGCCCAAGCGTGGGGTGATTGAAGTCATTAATGCTCAAATGTCCCATTCATGAGCTCCCCAGGAATATTGTTATCAATAACTTTTATGCAAGGCTTACTCTTCATGACAAGGATTTATTGGATGCTTCTTACTCCGGATCATTCACACATATGAAAAAAGAAGTTAAATGGGATCTTCTAGACCGTATTCAAGAAAATACTGAAGGATGGGAGAATGACAAAGGAAGAAAGTCAGGTATAAATTATGATTATGAATGCATTAAAACTTTTATGGGAACCAATGATTTTCTCAATATTAGTGCTATTTATGGTCTTGATTCCCAAATACTTGCTAATTATTTTAAGGCATTTGCTTCTTATCTTAATGTTCCAAAGAAAGATTAGAACAAGTACCATGCGCCTTATAAAGACACTGTTAGTTGTATTCCTGCTAGAACTACTAAAGTTTGTACTGTTTATCGCATTTTGCCTGAACCTTATTTTGAGAAAACACCTTTCCATGCTAAGGTAAAGGAGCATTCTACTTTAATTAGTGTACTTAAGAAAAGTGCAAAAAAAGATGTAGAACCTGATGAGCAAATTATTATTAAGTCTCCTATTGCTATAGTGAAGGACCTTGTTACTAAAAATGTAGGAGATGAACATATTGTCTTTTGTGAAGATGCTTCTAACATTGTTTCTCATCCTAGTAGACCTAGGAAAACAAGTGTTCCTGTGCTTTCTGTCAGGATTGGTGATCATTGCTATTATGGTTTATGCGATATTGGTGCTAGTTCAAGTGCTATTCCTTTCGAGCTTTACAAAGAGATCATGCATGAAATTGCCCCTTGTGAACTGGAGGAAATCGATGTGGTTATTCAGCTTGCTAATAGAGCAACTATCTCTCTAATTGGTATTGTTCGAGATGTGGAAGTTCTATGTGGTAAGACTAAATATCCTACTGATTTTTTAATACTGGGTACAGAACCTAGTAAAACTTGTCCTATTATTTTTGGTAGACCCTTTTTAAACACTTGTGGCGCTGTTATAGATTGTAAGAAGGAGAAATTTTTTACCAAGTTTGATGGAGAATCTTATGAGTTTAATTTTTCTAAGTTTACTAAAGCTCCTTACGAAAATGAATTGCCTAATGAAAATTTTCGAGTTCAACAACTTGCTTCTATTGCTCTTTCTTCTAATAATGCTTTGCAGCAATTTATGGAGGATCATGAAATTGAGATCTTCAGGGAAGAAAGAGAAGAGATTGACGATATTCTTCTTCATCAACCAGCGCTGATTAAACACAATTTACCTGTGGAGGATTTGGGTACCACTTTGCCACCTAAGGAAGATCCTATTTTTGAATTAAAGCCTTTACCTGATGATCTTAAATATGCTTATATTGATGATAAGAAAATATATCCTGTTATTATTAGTTCTAAACTTTTAGGAAAGGAAGAAGAAATATTATTGGAAATATTGAGGAAACACCGAGGAGCTATGAGATATACTCTTGATGATTTAAAAGGGATTTCTCCTACTATATGTCAGCATGCTATTAACATGGCGCCAGATGCAAAGCCAATTGTTGAATATCAACACCGCTTAATTCCCAAGATGAAGGAAGTGGTAAGAAATGAGGTATTGAAGCCCCTTGATGCTGGTATTATTTATCCTATTGCTGATAGTAGATGGGTTAATCCTGTTCATTGTGTTCCTAAGAAGGGAGGTATTACTGTTGTGCCTAATGAGAATAACGAGCTTATTCCTCAAAGGGTAGTAGTTGGTTATAGGATGTGTATTGATTTTAGAAAGGTCAACAAAGTTACTAAGAAAGATCATTATCCTTTACCGTTTATAGATCAAATGCTAGAGAGGTTATCTAAGAAAACTCATTTTTGTTTTCTTGATGGTTATTCCGGTTTCTCTCAGATTGCTGTTAAAAAGCAAGATCAAGAGAAAACCACTTTTACTTGTCCTTATGGAACTTACGCTTATAGACGTATGCCTTTTGGTTTGTGCAATGCTCCTGCTACTTTTCAAAGATGCATGTCTACTATTTTTCATGGTTTTTGTGAAGAAATTGTGGAGGTATTCATGGACGATTTCTCCATCTATGGAACTTCTTTTGATAATTGTTTGCACAATCTTGATAAAGTTTTGCAGAGATGTGAGGAAACTAATCTTGTTCTTAATTGGGAGAAATGCCACTTTATGGTGAATGAAGGAATTGTTCTTGGACATAAAATCTCCAAAAGAGGTATTGAAGTTGATAGAGCAAAGGTGGAAGCAATTGAGAAAATGCCCTGTCCCAGAGATGTTAAAGGTATTCGTAGTATTCTTGGACATGCTGGTTTTTATAGGAGGTTTATTAAAGATTTCTCTAAGATTTTGAAGCCTCTTACTAACCTTCTCCAAAAAGATGTTCCATTTGTTTTTGATGATGATTGTAAGGAAGCTTTCAAAACTCTTAAGAATGCTTTAACTACTGCTCCTATTGTTCAACCACCTGATTGGAATTTACCCTTTGAAATTATGTGCGATGCTAGTGATTTTGCTATGGGTGCTGTTCTTGGACAGCGCGTCGATAAGAAGTTGAATATTATTCATTATGCTAGTAAGACTCTTGATGCTGCTCAAAAGAATTATGCTACTACTGAGAAAGAGTTTCTTGCTATTGTTTTTGCATGTGATAAGTTTAGACCTTATATTGTTGATTCGAAGGTTACTATTCATACTGATCATGCTGCTATTAGATATCTTATGTCAAAGAAGGATGTTAAGCCTAGGCTTATTAGATGGGTGTTGCTTTTACAAGAGTTTGATTTGCAAATTGTAGATAGGAAAGGTGCTGAAAATCCTGTTGCTGACAATTTGTCTAGGTTGGAAAACATTTCTTTTGATCCTATTCCTATTAATGATAGTTTTCCAAATGAACAGTTGGCTTCAATAAAGGTAACTTTGCGGGAAATACCTTGGTATGCTGATTATGCTAACTTTATTGTTTCCAAGTATTTGCCTCCAACCTTTACAGCTCAGCAAAGAAGGAAATTCTTTTATGACTTGAGGCATTACTTTTGGGATGACCCACACTTATGTAAAGAAGGAGTGGATGGTATTATGCCAAGATGTGTTCCAGAGTATGAACAATAAGAGATATTGAGAAAATGCCATGGTAGTCCCTATGGTGGGCATCATGCTGGAGACAAAACTGCACAAAAAGTTCTACAATCTGGTTTTTATTGGTCTACCCTTTTTAAAGATGCTAGAAAGTTTGTTTTATCTTGTGATGAATGCCAAAGAGTAGGTAATATTTCTAGACGTAATGACATGCCTATGAGTTATTCTCTTGTTATTGAAACATTTGATTGTTGGGGATTTGACTTTATGGGTCTTTTTCCTCCTTCAGAAGGTTATACTCATATACTTGTTGCTATTGATTATGTTACTAAGTGGGTAGAAGCCATACCTACGAAGAGTGCCGACGGTGAGACCTCGTTAGAAATGCTTAAGGATGTTATTTTTCCTAGGTTTGGTGTGCCTAGATATCTTATGACTAACGGAGGTTCTCATTTTATTCATGGCGGTTTTAGGAAAACTCTTGCTAGATATGACGTTAATCATAGAATTGCTTCTGCTTATCATCCCCAAACTAGTGTGCAAGTAGAGATATCGAATAGAGAGATCAAGTCTATCTTGCCGAAGACTGTAAATAGATCTAGGAAAAATTGGGCTAGCAAGTTAAACGATGTTTTATGGGCTTATAGAACTGCTTATAAGAACCCCATGGGCATTTCTCCTTACAAAATGGTTTACAGAAAAGCGTGTCACTTGCCCTTAGAATTAGAACACAAAGCTTTTTGGGCAGTGAGAGAGCTTAATAGAGATTTTAAACTTGCCGGTAAGAAACGGTTGCTTGATTTGAGTTCTTTAGATGAGTGGAGAAACAAAGCTTATGAGAATGCCAGACTTTTCAAATATAAAGTCAAACAATGGCATGATAGGAGAATTCTTAAGAGAGAGTTTTATGTTGGTGAGAAAGTTCTATTGTACAGGTCTCGTGTCAGATTTTTTGCAGGAAAATTACTCTCGAAATGGGAAGGTCCCTTTGTTATTGAAGAGGTGTATCGTTCAGGTGCAGTAAAGATTACTTCGCTTAAAGATAACACTACGCAAGTAGTGAATGGGCAAAGACTCAAGTATTATATTTTTGGAGATTCTTATAATGAAGATGTCGATGTTATTCAAATGATAACTCCGGAAGAATTTATCAAAGAACATATGCAGGAATCTGCAGAGTCCGTTCTCGAATAGGGAACAATTCTAGTCAGAAAAGGTTCGCGTTAAACTTTTCTACTTATATTTTTGTCGTTTTTATTAAATATGAAAAATCATGAGACGAAAACGGGAAGGAGACGGAGTCTGGTGGCTCCTCACCACCAGGGGGCGCGGGCCCACTCCTGGCCGCGCCGCCCTGTGGTGAGACCACCCCGGAGCTCGTTTCTGTCCCGGTTTTTTCCTATAACTTCGTTTCGATGTTTAATTTTTGCCTATATAACCCTTCGGATTGCCCGAGGTCTGTATATCGTGTTCTTGTTGTGTTTTCGTTTCGATCTTTTTCTACCAGGAAATTGATCTTAGTTTTAGAGTCACCATGTCTTCGTCTAGTTCATCCGAGGAGAACTCTCTGGTGGACACCATTAATCCGTACATGAGGGAGCTGAAGATGCATCCAAAGGAGTTGTCACTCAAGGATGGGAAGTTGCAGATGGAAGATGTCCAGGGCCCAGCAGGAGAAGGGAGTCTCGAAGCCAGGATGGAAGCACTAGAGCAAGAAGTCTTTAAATACAAGAAGATGGCGGAACGTGAGGTGGACATCATCCATAGAATAAATCAAGAACTCATCACCAAGCACAAGAAGAAGACCGCAGAGCTCTGGGATGACATCTTGTCGCTCCATGAGACCACCAACAAATTGCAAGCACAACTCTACGACTTGTAGAACCAAAACTGTGAGTATGAAGCTAGGTTTAAACAAATGAGTGCTGCTGCCAGTTTTAGGATATTGGAGACCAAGACATCTTTCCTTGATGGGGAACCTCTGCCTTGGAAGTCTGATGATGAAAAAGACTCGCCACCACCATCAAAGGAGTGATTCGTCATTGGTATAGGCATCCCCTTGGTTTGTTCCAAGCTTGGGGGAGTGCCACGGTATCACATTATTATCTTTTACCCATTTACTTTTCAAGTAGAGTCATATCATGAATAGAGAAGTTATCTTATAGAATAGTTTGCAGTGTGGAAGTATCCTCCTTTAGTTAGTTATCTATGTATCCCTTGGTGTGAGTTGCGGTTGAGAAATATTAATGAGAAGTTTTATCATTTACTTTCTATGCACTTTATTTTAGTTTGCAATCTTTCTTATATGATTATCCTTGTTGATTAGTATTGGTATCACCTTGGGAGCATGGGTAAATCTAGTTGGTTTTGGCAAACTTAGTTTGGTCAGTAGCAACTTTACCTTGAGGTTTGAGTAGAAAAGGAAGGAAGTGTTAGTAGATACATCGTTTCGGTTTTCCTTCATGATTGGCTTATAAGCATTAGTATTCTCAAGTTAAAATCTTCTGTGCTTTCAAGGAAAATTTGCATGATTGTTTCCTATCATATGTATGTATGTTTGTTTCATGCAACTCTTATGCTTGCTACCCAACCTTGCTAGCCAATACCCTGTACTGAGAGGGAATACTTCTCGTGCATCCAATCCCCTAAACCAAGTTACTTCCAAAGAGTCCACTATAAATTCCTATGCATGGTATTTCAAGCCATTCCAAGTAAATTTTCATGTGCAACCTTTCAAAAACCTTCAAATACTTCTTATTTTGTGCCACTGTTTTTAGCTCATGAGGATGCAGTGGTTGGGATTGTTATCTTCCATACTAAATTGAGTACCCCCTCGACTAGGCAGTTTCATCTGCTCGTCATTAATTTTGTAAGGGAGCTGGTCAGACCATTGTAATCAAAAAAAAGAGAAAAGAAAAGAAAGAAAAAGGCACTCCTCCACGGTATATGAAAGTTGGTGGGCACCCGATGGAATCGGTTAGCCATGGTTTGAGAAAGGAAAAGGTGGGGAGGAGTGCCAAGCTATAAAAGAGCACAATTGTGCCAATTAATCAACATCTCGGAACCGCTCTCACTTGTTTAGTATGGAAGATATCAAGAACTCTGTTGCTAGTCGTTGACAAAAGCAACCACCTCTCAAAACAACTTTTACCTCTGTTTTACAAATAAAAAGCTCTAGCACATGTTTAATCCCTGCTTCCCTCTATGAAGGGCCTATCTTTTACTTTTATGTTGAGTCAACCTATTCCCTCCTATCTCAAGCAAGCATTTGAGTTGTTATGTTTCACCCATCCATATGTTGATCTGTTCAATCATGTTTACTATTTTCCTTTGTTTAGTACGATGCTTTTATCTAAAGAAATATATCTTTGAAAGCTTTCTATGATTGGAAAGAGTTTGTTTCGTTGAGCATATGGTTTTTGCTATAGTAGCTCTGTTATAAAAGGCTCCGTTCAGAAATAAGTATAGTTTTGTCGGGGATATGACCCCGGGTATACCAAAGTACCCCTTCATTATGACTAATATATATTATATGATAAGTTTTATGTGCAGGGATATTAAAAAAAAGCAAGTTAACAGTCTCCTGGGCCGACATAAATGAGCCCAGGCCGGAATAAACTACTCCCAGGCCGGATTAATGGTCTATCGGGCCGGCATAGCAAATTCATATCCCGGCTGGGCTGCTTCATCCCGCCCAGGCCGGGATCTCCTCCTCCTGGGCCGGCCAGCGTGCCGGCTGGGCCTTCGGCCTCATGCCCCGGCTTCCCTCCGCTCGCTCCTGGGCCGGCCTCCCGTCGAACCCCGGGTGGGCCGGTGCGCCCCCGGGTGGGCCTCTTCGCCCCGCCCCGCTCCAGCGCTCGGCCTGGGCCGGTCCGCCACTCGCCACCCCGGCTGGGCCGCCGCTCGCCATCCCGGCTGGGCCGGCTAACCGCGCCCCGGCTGGGCCTCCTGGCCGCGCCCCGGCTGGGCCTCTGGCCGAGTCGCCCCGCCTGGGCCAGCTCCCTCAGCAGGCCGGCGTTCCTCTGCAGGCCGGCGTCCTCTCCCGGGCCTCCTCTCCAGCGCGCCCCGGCTGGGCCGGATTAAGAGAATCCGGCCTGGCCGGGATTTCCCCTCCAGGCTCCCTTTGGCAATTCCGGCTGGGCCGGGTTATAGTGTTCCGGCTGGGCCAGGATGGTGCTCCCCTGGCCCAGGCCGGATTATCTTCCTAATAGGCCGGGATTTACTCCCTCCGGGACATATTCCTCGTCCAGCATCGCCTCCAGCGCATCGTGCTAGTCCTGGGATGCCTCGAGGCTCGGACTGGCACATCCTCCATCGTCATATGCTGGTCTTGGGACGCCCCTTGGCTCAGACCAGCATATCCATCCTCTCCTAGTCAGTCTTATCCTCAGGAGGAGGATAAGACTGATGACATGGTGATCCTGAAGACAGACGCTAGAAGACGAAGGCCAAGTACTCCAAGGACAGGCATCGATGGGACTAGCCCATGACCGTGACGCATCGCACAGTACCGAGGACGGTACCGTGCTGATGCAGGCTATAGTGTGACAAGACCCCAGTAGTCAACTCAGCTACAGTGTGTGCATAGTGTATTGTGGGGCATCCCTTGTCCCCTGGGCTCCCTATATAAGGGGCACCAGGGGGATCGATCACCCCAGCCTCCGGAGGAGGCTCATTCTCTCTCGCTCCATGGGAGCTCTCTAGCACTAGCTGTTTAGCTCCTGCCCAGTGCAGCCTCAGATAGGCAAGATATACAGCTCAAGGAGCACCATTGTAGCTCTCATATGAAGCTCATATAGATCAGACAGGCAGGAGTAGGGGTGTTACCTCCTCACGAGGGCCCCGAACCTGGGTAGCTCGATGTGTTAGCAGTGACTTCTGTGCTCGGTCTCTACCGAGCCTTCCCTCTCCCGGATCCACCAGCGTACAGTCGGCCCCCATTTAAGCCACCCTGTGGCATATGTTGTTTCACCACGACGACATTTGGCGCCCACCGTGGGGCAGATCGATATGCTGGGCGGAGTGTTCATTCGGACGGGGTCTGTGATAGCAGCTTCGGGAGTGCGCGTGGTCTCTGGCCTCGTCCAGAGGCTAGGCTTGCTCAGTTTCGTCAGTGACAACGCCGGTTGTCTCGGTGGCCGGCCGTTCCCCAGGGATGGCCGGATTATGTCTTTCGGTTCCCACGAGGTGTACGTGGGGACTGAGAGAATTTGTAGGAAGGAGGTGCTGGTGGCGTCGGATCCTCCGTCACATCGGCTGGCTCACGCTGGGCGTAGCGCTCGCTCAGTAGAGCCGGCTGAGGTGATGATGGCCGGCACATCCGTGCCGCCGGCCGAAGATGCCGGCAAAGCAGCAGCGGCCGGAGCTTCTCCTCCGGAGCCGCCGAAGGTCAAGAGGTCGGCGCGTCCTCCGTTGGAGTGTGCGGAGAACCTGGCCGGCACTTCTGGTGTGCCGGCTAGGGGCGAGGTTCTTCTTCCCATCATCGACCGGCTTCTCGAGCCGGTGCGATCCGGCGTTGATCCGGAGCAGACAAGGGAGGTCCTGGAGGGATCTCGTCAGGCCCTCGTCGACGAGGCCCTGGCCATGAACCAGGAGCGCGAACGGTTTAACCGGCAACTCCGTGAGTATGAGGCAGCCCATGGTTTTACTCCTGTAGTAATCCGGCCTAGCCGGATAGAAGAGGTTAGAACTAGAGGCAGAAATCTTAATGCTGAGATAGGAAAAGATGCTAGAGATAAGAGTCATACCGCAACTAGTACTGTGCCTAAGGTAGTCTATAGTTCGCCAGTAAAGAACCTTAGAGCGGCGGCCGAGGTAGCTAAGGATTTATCTTGTTTATCCGGCGAAGCACTGCGTGAGCAGCAAGCTCGGCTTAACCAACTTTTGTCTGAAGCTACAAAGCAGCAGGAGGCCTTTAAGAAGGCAAACCCGGGTGCCGGGGCGTCTCAGTACATTGTGTCGGCGGGAGGTGCCGGCGCGAGGTCGAGGGGCCAAGCCTCGTCCCCGCATCCTAGCGCCCGGCGTGCCGGAAGTGTGACCTCTGGCCGCCGGGACAAGCAGATCCAGGTGTACGATCCGGCTGTCGCCGGAAAGCAGGCGATGGTGCAGAAGAATGTCAGCCAAGCTGACAAGTATGTCGGCAGCAAGAAGCCCGGCCAGAGTGTGCCGGCCGGGCATGAAGCAGGCGCGGCCGGTGGTGGCCGGAGTAACAGTGCAGCCCGGCGTCAGCAACAGGGCGCCGGAGGTGCAGCGCAGCAGCAGGGTGCAGGCCATCCGGGACATCGAGAGGATGACGGCAATTCCGCCCTTGCCAGGGCGGGATATCAGCAGCAGCACCAGCAAGGCCGGCATAGTGAGCAGCATCAGCCGGAGCAGCAGCAGCAGATGATCGCAGGCCCAATAGCATCCCGGCTTGGACCTCGGTCCTTGGAAGCCAATGATGCACGTTTCAAGCTGGACAAGATCCACCAATCAGAGTTGGTGGAGAGACAAGGAGCTCCGGGCCCTATGTGTTTCGGACCCCGGATTATGGGGGAGCCGGTGCCTTACTTCTTCCAGCTCGCGCGTGGCGCGAGGACATATAATGGCAGTACGAAGCCGGAAGATTGGTTGGAGGATTACTCCACAGCGGTGAACATCGCCGGAGGAAACCTCAGATGGGCGGTACGATATGTGCCGCAGATGTTGGAAGGTCCAGCCAGGATATGGCTGAATAATTTGCCGGCCGGGAGTATCAACGGCTGGATTGATTTCGAAGAGCAGTTTGTGTCGAACTTTACCAGTACATACAAGAGGCCCAACCGTCTGCAGCAGCTGGCTAACTGCCGGCAAGGAGTGAATGAGACTGACCGTGATTATCTGATCAGGTGGTGCACGTTGCGCAATTCCTGCGAAGGAATCAATGAGCAGCAGGCCATCATGTGGTTCGCTCATGGGTGCCGGCATGGCACCATGCTGTGGCAAAAGCTTCAGAGGCAAATGCCGGCCACGCTGGCCGAAACAATCAAGATCGCTGATAGTTATGCTCTGGGAGATCCCATGCAGCCCAGTCTCGATTCACAAGGACAGGGGCAAACCCAGGGGAACACCAGCAATGCCGGGAGATCAGGGCAATATTATCGCACTGATAACCGGAACAAGAGAAGAGATGAAAGGCCGGATCACCGGTATGGGGCAGCACAAGTTGCAGCTGTGGAGGAAGAGCAAGGGGGCGCCGGCAGTAGCCAGCATCCGAGATATGAGGACTATCAGCAGCCTCAGCAGCAGCCGCAGCAGCAAGCACAGCCGTTCCAGAAGAAGAATGTCTGGACCAACAAGAATGCCGGCGGAGCCGCCGGCCAGAAGAAGCAGTGGCCGAAGTATACTGTGGGTCTTGCCATGGACAAGCCTTGTGTGTTCCACACATTCCAGCCGGGAAAGCCGGCAAACCATTTGACAAGGAACTGTTCGTGGCTGGACGACATATTAGCAGGTCGTGCAGGTCCCTGGGGACCGGCTAGACCCTCTGTCCCGGCAGCTCCATCGCCGTTGACAGGTGCCAATACGATTGCAGTCCCACCTAGGCCGGTTAATCCCGGGAATCAGAGCAACGCCGGAAATGCCGGCGTAAATCAAGTTGACCAGAGCTATAATCCGGAATATAACGCCGGAGGTCCAGGAGCGGGCCGGAATGAGTACAAGGAGTATGATCAGAGCTATATGGTCTTTGAGACCGAGAGAACAGACAAGCAGAGCTTGTACCGGCGGTGTCTGGAGGTGAATGCCGTTATGTCGGCTGTGCCAAAGCTGATGTACTGGTCTGACCAGGCTGTTGGTTGGGACAGGGCAGATCATCCCCGGATCATGCCAAATCCCGGCGGATATGCTCTGGTGATGGATCCGACATTCGTCGGGCCGGCTAATAACGTAAGATTCAGCAAGGTCCTCATTGATAATGGAAGCAGCATCAACATCATGTATCGGGATACGATGGAGAAGCTGGGAATCAAGGAAAATATGCTGGAACCGAGCAAGACCACGTTCCACGGCATTGTGCCGGGACTTTCGTGTGCGCCGATGGGCAAGATCCGGATGGATGTGATGTTTGGCAGCCGGGATAACTGCAGGGTGGAAAACCTCATGTTCGAGGTGGTTGATCTGGAGAGCCCCTACCATGCTTTGCTGGGTAGACCGGCACTGGCAAAATTCATGGCCTCTACGCATGTGGCGTATCTGAAGATGAAGATGCCGGGACCCAAAGGAGTGATCACCATCATTGGTGATTACAAGCGTTCGATGGCATGTGCCACCGCCGGATCCAATCTGGCCGAGACTCTGATCATTGCAGAGGAGAGGAAGAGGCTCAAGCGAGCAGTGGAGATTGCTGAGATGGTCGTGGCCGGCAAATCTATGCCGGGCATGACAAATCCCGGTGGCAGCGTTTCTTTTTCAAGTGAGTAAGGAAGTCAAAAAGGTGCCTCTGGATGAAGCTTTCCCGGAGCGCCATGCCCTGGTTGGGGCAAGTTTGGATCCCAAATAGGAAAGCGAGCTCATCAGCTTCCTCCGTGAGAATCGGGATATCTTTGCATGGTCTACTTCGGACCTGCAAGGTGTGCCGAGGGAGCTGGCTGAGCATGCATTGCACGTGAGACCCGATGCTAAGCCAGTGAAGCAGCCGCTCCGGTGGAATGCCGGCGATAGAAGGAAAGCCATATGGGAGGAAGTGGCCAGGCTCTTAGCCTCTGGCTTTATCAAGGAAGTACTTCATCCGGATTGGGTGTCTAATCCGGTTTTGGTGGAAAAGAAGAGAGATGAGCCCGCCATAGTGAAAGTATGGCGGATGTGTGTTGATTACACCAACTTGAATAAGGCATGTCCTAAAGTTCCATTCCCGCTCCCTCGGATCGATCAAGTGATTGATTCCACAGCCGGATGTGAACTGTTATCATTTGTAGATGCCTATTCTGGTTTCCACCAGATCCCCTTGTATGAGCCTGATCAAATAAAGACATCCTTTATTACCCCGTACGGGGCTTATTGCTATCTCACTATGCCGTTCGGTTTAAGAAATGCCGGCGCAACTTACCAAAGGTGTATGCAAAAGTGTTTGCACGATCAGATAGATAAAAATGTGCAGGTATATGTCGATGATATCGTCATAAAAACCAAGGAGAGCAAGACTCTCATAGATGATCTCCGGGAAACCTTTGGGAACCTGAGGAGATTCCGGATGAAGTTGAATCCGGCTAAGTGCACCTTTGGTGTGCCGGCGGGCAAGTTGCTCGGTTTCCTTGTTTCCAGCCGGGGTATTGAGGTGAATCCCGGCAAGATTCGTGCCATAGAAAGGATGAAGCCGCCGACAGATTTGAGGGAAGTACAGAAGTTCACTGGGTGCCTCGCATCCCTGAGCCGCTTCATAAGCCGGCTGGGAGAGAAAGCTCTGCCGTTATATCAGTTGATGAAAAAGTCCGACACATTTGTCTGGACAACGCAAGCAGATGCAGCTTTCAAGGAATTGAAACAGTTGTTGTCAACAGCGCCGGTATTAGCGTCTCCGATGCCCCGGGAGCCAATGTTGCTCTATATAGCGGCAACCAACCGAGTTGTCAGTGCTGTGGTGGTAGTAGAGCGAGAGGAAGGAGGCAAAACCATGCAGCGGCCGGTATATTATCTGAGTGAAGTCCTCTCCACCTCAAAGCAAAACTACCCCCACTATCAGAAGATGACCTATGGTGTCTATATGGCGGCCAAGAAGCTCAAGCATTACTTCCAAGAGCATCCAATCCGGGTAGTGGCCGAGGCCCCTATCTCGGAAATTATAGGCAACAAAGATGCCAGCGGCCGGATAGCAAAGTGGGCAATAGAGCTTTCACCATATACACCGCAGTACGATAAGAGGGATACAATCAAGTCCCAGGTCTTGGCTGATTTCTTTATTGACTGGGCTGAGATACAGTATGAGCCACCATTGCCAGATGCCAATTATTGGAGGATGCATTTCGATGGGTCCAAGACAATCCATGGCTTGGGTGCCGGCATAGTTCTCAGTTCACCAAAGAATGACCAGCTGAGATACGTCCTGCAGATTCACTTTTCAGCATCAAATAATGTGGCGGAATATGAGGCACTTGTGCATGGCCTGAAGGTGTCTAAGGACATAGGAATTCGCCGGATTATGTGCTTCGGTGATTCTGACTTAGTGATTCAGCAGTGTTCCGGCATATGGGACGCGCATGATGCTAACATGGCATCATACCGTTTCCTAGTGCAGCAGTTAAGTGGTTACTTTGAAGGTTGTGAGTTCCGGCACGTTCTCCGGGCTCAGAACGATGCAGCCGATGCATTATCCAAGCTGGGGTCTTCCCGAGATTCAATCCCGCCCGGCATTTCGCTGGAGCATCTGAGGAAGCCATCGATCAAACCCTCGCCGGAGTCATCCTCCATTTATGTCCCGCCAGGTCCAGACGAAGCAGTTCCAATGGAGATAGATGCCGGAGCCAGGACGGATAACCCGGGGACTATTTCCTCAGTCCCGGGGACTGGGCCGGCATATGCTGTTAGTACAGTATTCCGGAGCAAAACTAAAGGCAAGGGTAAAATGTGCCAAGAGGTTGTGCCGGTATACCCGGGGACTGCTCCGGCATACCCGGGGACTGATTCTTCAGTCCCGGGGACTTCGCAGCCCATGGAGATCGATTATGTGTCGGTCGAAATGATGGAAATAGATCAGGCAGTGTTCACTGTCAGGGAAGTGCCCTCATGGGCACGTCCTATCATGAACTTCATGGTGGATGGTCAAGTGCCGGCGGATGAAACCGAGGCCCGCCGGGTTATAAGGAGATCCAAAGCGTATACCATCATCAACAAAGAAATATACAAGAGAAGTACCACCGGAGTATTGCAGAGATGTGTCGAATCTGCGGAGGGTCTGGAGATGCTCCGGGAAATTCACCAGGGGGAGTGTGGTCACCATGCTTCGTCCAGGGCATTGGTGGCAAAGGTATTCCGGCATGGCTTCTATTGGCCAACGGCGCTGCAAGAGGCAGAAAACTTGGTCCGGAAATGTAATGGGTGTCAAAGATATGCCCACCAGATTCATCTGCCGGCATCTGCCCTGAAAACTATCCCAATAACCTGGCCCTTTGCTGTTTGGGGCCTGGATATGGTCGGGGCTTTTAAGCCGGCCAGAGGGAAAATGACCCATATCCTGGTCATGGTGGACAAGTTCACCAAGTGGATTGAAGTGAAGCCCATAAGCAAGTGTGATGGTCACACAGCAGTGAAATTCTTAAAGGATATAATCTTGAGATATGGTGTTCCTCATAGCATCATCACTGACAATGGGTCAAACTTTGCCCAAGGGCCATTTGCCAGATTTTGTGAGGAAGTGGGAATCCGGCTGGACGTTGCGTCGGTTGCCCACCCTTGTGCCAATGGCCAAGTAGAGAGATCGAATGGGCTAGTATTATCCGGCATAAAACCCCGGCTGATAGAGCCCCTGGAGAAAACTCCGGGATGTTGGCTAGATGAGCTGCCAGCAGTGCTGTGGAGTTTAAGAACAACTCCGAATAGATCAACAGGCTACACACCATTTTTCCTGGTGTATGGAGCAGAAGCTGTGCTTCCAACAGATGTAATACATGATGCACCAAGAATAGTGCTATATACTGAGGAAGAGGCTAAAGAAGCCAGAGAAAATGATGTTGATCTGCTAGAGGAAGCAAGGGAAATAACTCTGTCAAGAACAGCAGTATATCAGCAGAACCTCAGACGCTATCATGCGCAGAAGGTAAATCCAAGGAGATTTCAAGAGGGAGATCTAGTACTCCGGCTAAAGCAAGGAACAGAAGGCCGGCATAAGTTAACTCCTCCATGGGAGGGGCCATTCATTGTGAGCAGAGCTCTGCACAATGATGCCTATTATCTTATAGATGCGCAGGACCCCAAGAAGAATAAGGCGGACAGGTCCGGAGAAGAAACCAAGAGGCCATGGAACATAGCTCTACTGCGCCCCTTTTACTCCTGAGCAACACAATGTATGTATTTCCATATTTTCCTTTGTATGCCGGCGTGTTGTGCCGGCACAAGACTAATGAATGAAATACCGGCATCCCGAAGAAGCCGGGTAACTAGCTCCGAGGTATATTTGTTGTTTATTTACAGTTTTTTGTTATATGCCGGCTGGCTTTATTTGAATGTTTCCTATGTCGGCCTAGTAATGTGTCGGCACCAAAGGCCACTCTTCGACTCAGCTGCTGTCCGAAACCCGGATTCATGGCTAGCAAGAGTAGATGCCGGAGATTGTCTACACATGGAAAACGGCTAAGGAAATACAAAGCAAGCGAACCGACATTTTCGTTAAAGCTAAAGTTAAAATTTAAAGTGTCGGATGATTTGAAGTCTAAGTCTCAAAGTTAAAGTACTGTATGTTCGAGGAAGCAACCTTGAGACTCATACGTCGAAAGCCAATTGAGGTAGACAAGCAGCCAAGGTTGTGAAATTGAGGAAACAGGAAAACAACTCGGTGACTTAGCCAAAAGATGATCCGGCATTAGTAACAAGCAAACCAAGATAAAACTTGTTCAGGTAGCAAACCAAAGGAAATTAAGCGTGTATATTACATCTGCACCCGGTATACCGGGGATCTGATAAAACTTAAAGTTTTTATGCTGCAAAGTCAAGGACCAGGGGCAGAAGCAGAGGCGCCGGCTGGTGGAGCAGTGGCGGTGGAGATGTCGGCTTCAGGAGTGCCGGACCCAGCAGATGGAATGGAGCCATCACCTCCGCCCGGGGCAGATGCCTGTTCCGGGACATCAGTGTCGGCCTCTTCAGCTTCATCTTCATCCTGGCTGGAGTCGGAGCCCTCAGCAGCGGCGGATGTCCCGGCATCGTCCTTCTTCTCCGGCTCACGGATATCCCGAACGAAGGCGTCGGTGTCGGCATAGTCCACATAGCTGTGGGCTAGCTCCCGTCGGCGCCGGATGTGTTCCGGATCCGTGGTCCAGATGGATCCTTCGCGCACAGTGCGCAAAGTCTCCAAGTCAGCCTTTTCATACCAGGACAAGAAGTAGCTGAGAGCTTCGTCAGCTCCAACCCTCGCGCCGGAATCTCGCCACTCCCGGAGGCGAACCTTGGCCAGCTGCAGATCATTGCCGAGGTCGACGGGATCAGTGGGAGTCCTTTGTCCCGGCCAGAGGGCAGAGAATGCCTCCTGGGCGCCATATAAGAGTTCTTCGGTGTAGAGCGTCATGGCGTTTTTCCGGGACTGCAGAGCCAGCAGCTGCTCCGACATGTCCCAGTTGGGCGAGTCAACCGGAACACCCCGGCTTTCTCGATCCAACTGCAAAGCCCTCTCAACGTCTTCGACGGAAGCGGGAAACATGTCTGAGGAATAGAAACAATGTTAGCAAAAGGAGAATATGCCGGAGAGAATTACACTATGTCGGGAAGGATAAAGGGAAAGGATTTGAAGCTTACTGGCAAGGTCGGCATTCAGCTGTGCAACTGTAACCTCCCATTTGGTGGCCTGCTCCTTCAGGCTATCCAGTTCAGCGTGGGCGTTGGAGGCATCAGTCTTGGAGGTGACAAGCAGGGACTGGGTTTTCTTCAGTAGGCCCTCCCTCTGTTCCTTTTCGTCCAGAAGCTCGGTGATCCGGCCCTTCAGCTGCTCAACCTCGGCCTTGTGACCGGCATCCCGGTCGTCCAGTTGCTTGGCTACATCCACTAAGGACACACAGTCCTGGTGGCGTGCCTCCAGTGCAGCTTTCTCGTCTGAAAAGATTTGAAGTCAAAACAAGGATTTGAAGAAAGAAAACAGTGAAAAGATTAAAGGATTTGAAGTACAGAAGGATTAGTTCAAGGTTAAGAGGATCCGGCATACCAGTAAGTTCCTTCACTCTCTTGGTAAGCTCGGTGACTTGTGCTTCGGCACCAGCTGCCAAATGTCCGACAAAGATTAGGTGTCGGCATATTAAGATGTGCCGGCCAGAGGACTATTGAGAAGGGCAAGGTATGTCGGCTGAAATTACCTTTCTGGGACACTTCCAGCTGGAGCTTGCTGTGTGCGTCGGAAAGCTTCCGATGCTCGCACACCAAGTCATGGAACATGTCGGCACGGGCGTTATTCATGCGCTGCAAAAGTATTAGGATTTGAAGGGATATGAGATAACTAAAGCATGCCAGTACAGTTGAAGATTATATGAACTATTTATGCTATAGGAGATCGGGCACAGGTGCTGCGCACCTATCCCGGCTCTCGGTGACTAGGATTTGAAGCTCGAATCGAGCTTATATCTCGGTCAGGAGGATTTGAAAAATAATTGAGATGTGAAATTGTAGAGACCCGGCACAGGTGCTGCGCACCTATCCCGGCTCTCGGTGACTAGGATTTGAAGCTCGAATCGAGCTCATATGTCGGAAAGTTAATTGCAAAAGCAGCTAAGTGCAAAAGGTCTTGGAAAATCCCGGATGTCCGTATCCCGGACAGCCGACATTTTCGGGGACTGGGGATATCTATATGTAAAGGACTTACGTTGGTGGCATCGGCCAGGCGATGAAGTCGTTGCTGAAGACTGAGAAGTTCGCAGGCAATAGGAATGGGCTTAGCGGCCAGGATATCAGCTAGGTTGTCGGTGGCCGAAGCTTCAGCCTGTTTCTTCTTCTTGGATTCAGCTGTGTCCAGGGAGTCGGCGTCATTCCATTTCTCGCAGCGCTCCTTGAGAGACCCGAGGCTTTGGTCACTCTTTGTCACCAGGGGGATGATGCCCTCAAGTTCTGGCGTGTCGAAGAAGTTGCGCCGGTAGCCAGGCCGGGCTGCTGCCCTGCCAAGATGCAGGGCCAGAGCAGAGCTGGTCCGAGGCGTTGCCTTAGGAGGAGCAGTGGCGGCGGATGGAGTGCCGGACTTGGTCGGCTGGATCTTCAATGTGCCGGACTTGGCCGGGGCAGAGGTCTTGGCCGGCGCCGTGGTCTTGGCCGGTGCAGGAGTCGTTTCAGCAGAAGGAGTTTTGGGCACGGGCTGTTCCGGCGCGGCCGGTGCATCTTGGCCAGCAGAGGCAGGATCCGGAATAGTCCGGACTTCCGGCACTAAAGGGCCTTTACCCTTGATGTCTGCTCCGGCGTCTTCAGTTGTGCCGGCGTCGCTGGTGGGCGCGCCGGAGTCTGGTGCTTCTTGGTGGGCTCCTGTGTCCATGTGGACATCAGGAGCCGGAGGTTCCTGTTGAGCCCCCGAGTCCATGTGGACGTCGGGGGCAGAGGTGTCTTGTTCCGGCGGAGGAACGTCCTTCGCCGGGGAGGAGGTCTTGTCGGGCGCAGGCGAGGATGCCGGCGCCGGGGAGGTCGTGTGGCTGGCAGAGGGTATGTCGGAGGTAGGAGTGGCCGCGGGCTTGGTAACTTTCGGGTCGCCACTCGAGCCAGAAGCTTGTTCCGGCGCAAGAGGAGCTCTGAAAGAGAAAAAACGCCAAGTCAATAATGCAAGCAAGAGATATGTCAGAAATGAAACAAGCAGAAGGAACTTACCCCGCGGCGACAGGTCTCGGTTTCTTCAGTATGGGCACGCCGACCTTCTGCCTCTTCGACTTCTGAGGTGTGTCGGGCTGGGGCTTCACCCCTCGCTTCCGGCCGGCACGTCCGCCGGTGGAAGGAGGTCCCTGGTTCAGAGGGGCGGCGTCGATAACCATATCGTCCGGGATAGCTGAGGACGGCATTGGAAACTCGTAAGCAATAGGTGTTTCTGGAAAGGCATACGCAAGTGGCATCGGGTCATAGTACAGCAGGATCTCCTCGTCAGAATCAATCTCACTCCGGTCTTGAGTATAATGCCGGGATGAAGAGCCCTTACCCATGGCAGCTGCAGCACGGGTGCTCCTGGGAAGCTTATCCCAATGATCCGGATCTTCAACATCCGCAACAGTGCGGTCCGCCGCGATCTTGATCCGGGAGTTCTCCATGGCTTGGAAGCTGAATTTCTGTATAAACAGCAAAGTCAAGTATTCAGACAAGGAAATATGCCGGTGGAAGAGGTATGTCGGATCAATATGATATGTGTCGGCAAACAGACATGTGTCGGCTTAAGTATCTATGTGCCGGACATGGACTTTATGTATCGGATAAGATGGTTTACCGTTGGGGCGGGCCTATCCCGGCTGTATGGTTCTAGCCCCCAGGCAAAAGTGGCCTGAGAGGACTTGCAGACATCCTTAATCCGGCGCAGAATGTCGGCCGGAGTCAGCTCGTGTGTGGAGTGCCGGGTGGGGTCCATTGGCCCGCTCATCTGGCAGATCTTGTGCGACCGGCGCTGCAGAGGGGAGACGCGCCGGCTTATATAGCAGGCCACCAGGTCTTGAGGAGTAAGACCGGCATCCCGGAGCTCGCCCTTAACCCGGTGAAGCGCATTCACCGGCATCACCGAGTTTTTCGGGTTGTAGGTCCAGTTCGTCATAGCCAAGGGTGGCTCGTCCACAAATGGCGGCAGGTTGAGCAGATCCTCGTCGGTGGTGTTCTTGACGTAGAAGAAGCTTTTCTGCCACTTCTTGCAAGATTCCAGGAGCTCCACCTTGGGGAAGTCCGAGCCCTTTCGGGACATGATGGTGGCCGCGCCGCAGAGGGTCATGGGGCGGTCCTTCTTTTCCTGGGCCGTCTCCGGCGGGTCGTCCTTGCTCCGGGGCGGCTCTTGGACGACTTGCTTCCGCAGTTGGAAGTACTTCGCCCAGCCTTGAGTAAGGGGCTCTATGCCGGCATAGCCCTCGCAAAAAGCAGCGAAGGCGGAGAGGATCATCACGGCATTGGCCGGGATATGATGAGGTTGTAGGTCGTAGGTGTTGAGGAAGTCCCGGAAGAAGTCCGATGCCGGCAGGCCGAAGCCACGCTCGAAGTGGGCGATGAAGACGACGCGTTCGCCAGGTTCAGGTGCTGGCACAGTTTCTCCTACTGGTAGCTGGCATGCTACGCCCTCCGGGACTCTCCTGGTGGAGGTGACCCAGGATATGTCGGCCGGAGTAACCTCCGACCCCTCCCAGCCGGAGCGTCCTTGGGCTCGGGCCGAGGTATCTTCCTCAGAGGCCGAGGTGCCCGTCATGCTTGAAGATGCCATCTTAGTGGCCGGGACAAGGCGTGAGAGCCGGAGTCCCGTGATGATATTCCTATCAAGGCCGGAGAAAAGAGGGAGGTTAGTCTCTCCGGCATACCACTCTCCCCAAGGTTAGCAGAAATCAAAGATCTACCGAGCCAGTTAAAACAGGAAACAAATAAGGGTAAAAATTCTAAGGAAGAACACCTGTGAGCGCTGTTAGCCATGCTAGTCGAATCCAGAGAGGAACTGCACTAGATCTATGCGGATATGGCTACCAATGAGAAGCTATGAAGAAGCATCAAAGAGGAAGAACAGAGGGAGAGAGGAACTCACCGGAGTTTGGCCGACGGCGAAAGAACGACGACGGCGAGCGCACAGAAGAAGATCCAATCTCCCTGCAATGCTGCAGAGAGAAGAGGCGGCGGCGGCGGCGTCGTCAATGGTGATGCCGTGCGTCGTCGGGCGTCGGCGCCGGAGTAGAGCGGGTCGTCGGCGGCGCTCCTTCTCTGTCCCTCGGTCCGGCGGCGAAGCGCAAGGGGCAGGAGAGCAGAAGAGGAAGAAGGCACTGTGGCGGGGGTAAAAAGAGCAAGTTTACCCCCACCCCATATTTATACCGAAGAGGCATGGTCGTGGGGATCGTGGGTAGTGTTCCACTCCCCCGACCGTTCCTGCAGAGAGTCGCCACGTGGCGGCACAGAGTGGGGCGGCGGTTCCGGTAACCGTGCCATGACGCAATGATGGCAAGGAGTAACTGCACTGTGAACCGTCACATCGTGGGTGACCGTTCGAGGTGGCAGGACAGTTACAAGTTTCGATGCAAAGCTGTCAGGCATGGCTTCTCGAGGAAGACTCGTCTATATGTCGGATTAACTGCCCGATGTATATGTTCCGTCCGGAATACCCTCGGGACCGGCCGGAATAAGTTTTGGAACAGGAACAGAGGCCGGGATATAATCTAATCACCGGGACATAATGAAGAAAGGTATGTTGAACCTGTCGAGGCTCCACAGCTATGACTGGGGAACCTCGGCAGCTTCGGGGACTAGTGTCGGGGGGATAACCCCCGGTAGGGTCAAGAGACTAGAAAGACACAAAGTCTATGGTTGACTTATGCCGAGTTATCAAGAAAGGGCCTGGCCGGAATATGAGAGCATCGGCCAGGCCGGCATATGTGTGTATCCCGGCTAATACTTGGATATGCCGGTATAGCCGGAATACTGGTATATGTGTGCCGGCATATACTTAGATATGCCGGCCTAACCATTTGGTGTGTTGTGCAGGAGCAGGGGAGGCCGGATTACCCGACCCTCGTAGGTCGTTGGTCCGGCATATATGTCCTGGGTATGGCCAACGGTCATATCCGGGATACTTAAGTCAACCAAGGTGTCACATCCCTACAATCAAGGAAGAAAACATCCAAGCATGGTAGCAGAGTAAGATGGCAGGGTGCACAGTGGAGGTTACCTACCCTCACTGTGCACAAGTACGAGCTCACCGCACAGAGGTAAGGCCACAGTTCAAGAGGTACAAGGTACAGGGATATGGCGTCCCATCGAGAGCAATCAGGGGCAAAGTCAAGGGTCTCTGCCATCGTCACCAGCTCCTGTTTGGAGTGTAGCCCGTGTCTTGTGGTCTTGTATGACCGTTGTAACCCTGGCCACCACTATATAAGGTGGCATAGGGAGCCCTGGTAAAGGGTTGGTCACTCTGTGTTCCTACACTTAGCAGTTCATCTTCCTTCTCTAGCAGAGAGCTTGGAAGCACCATTGTTGTGTACTACATCGACCCAAATATACAATCAGTAGAGCAGGAGTAGGGGTGTTATCTCCTTACGAGAGCCCCGAACCTGGGTAGATCAGTGTCTCTTTCTGTCGTGCTTTTTAGCTCGTTCCCCTCTCCCGAATCCTCCAGCAGCTAGTTCGGCCCCCATTTAAGCCATCCTATGGCATATGTTGTTTCACCACGACGACATTTGGCGCCCACCGTGGGGCAGATCAAGGCGCTGGTAGGAGTACATCCGGACGGGATCTTCTTCATCTGCTCGGGGGCTCGACATCAGCATTGCCTCCGAGCACTGCAGGTCTTCTTCAACCTCCCGGGCTGACCTCAACTCGCCCGGGCCGGCATACGGCTGTCCCGGATCTACATCGGCATCTCCGGGCCGGCACTCGGCTTCCTCTGGCTGGCATATATATCCTGGCCAGCATATTCTGTGTTCCGGCCAGCATATCCTGTGTCCCGGCCAGCATATCCTGTGTCCTGGCCAGCATATCCTGTGTCCCGGCCAGCATATCCTGTGTCCCGGCCAGCATATCCTGTGTCCTGGCCAGCATATCCTGTGTCCCGGCCAGCATATTCTGTGTCCTGGCCAGCATATCCTGTGTCCTGGCCAGCATATCCTGTGTCCTGGCCAGCATATTCTGTGTCCTGGCCGGCATATCTTATGTCCTGGCCAGCATATCTTATATCCTGGCTGGCATGTTTTATATCCTGGCCAGCATATCTTATGTCCCGGCCGACATATTTTATGTTCGTCGTGCCAGGGATCGTTCCGCCTCGAGCATCTGCAGGTAAGTATTTATAGCGAGCAGGATCTCCCTTCTTTTCAGTCGGTTTAGGCATGAGCCTAGACAGCTACCGTTATATCTCTATTTCAGTATATATGCTAGCACACATGCTTCTCAGTAAGTCTCCTGTATGTCTATCTATATGCCAAATTGCTACATATGCCTGCTGCAAATAGTATCCTTAGTATCAGTTTATGTCTCCAAGTCTTGGGCAGAGTTTTATCTGGGCATGTTATATGCCGGTTTTATATGCCAACAGCAAGATGTTATGTCAAGTTATATGTCTTTGTATGTGCCAATCTTTATATCTGCTACAGAGCTATAGTCAGTATGCCACCATATCAAGTTCAGAATCAGCTTATATGCCAAATGCTTTATCCCATATGCTATGTGTTATATGCCGGCTGTCATATGCCAAGGCTCGTATGCCGGTTTATATATGTTGAATGCCATGTGCTAGTTGTTACAAGTTTACCATCAGATCAACTTATATGCCTATCTCAGTACCAGTTTCTGCATAAGTCAGGTCTCACATGACAGTACTGTATACTTGCATTTATATGCCGGCACATGAGTGCCAAATATCTGTTGTGAGATGCCAAGTTTGCTTATATGCCAGTTGCAGTGTGTCTACATTTATATGCCGGCACATGAGTGCCTAGTTCTTCCTTGTGAGTTGCCAAGTTAGCATATATGTCAAATTGCTATATCTCAGTCTATATGCCAAATGCTTTATGTCATATACTATATACCGAGTGCAATGGGCTATATGCCAAACTCCTTATGCTAGATTGAAATATGCCAAATGCTATGACCATTGCTATGTCTTTTAGAATGACAACAGAACAGGTTGGATATTTCGTCATATATATATCTATTACCCGGCTATGACTCTCCATATTGCCGTTACAGAGGAGAAATTGCTATTATACCACCAGGGTTTCAGTTTATATCTCAAAGTCTCAGGTATTTCAGAGTATGCCGGCATATCATGGCAAAGAGCAAAATTTCAGTATACCGGCATATGTTATATTTTGTATCCTGGCCGGCATATTTTATGTCCCAGCCAGCATATCTTTACATCTTGGCCAGCATATCTCAAAGTCTCAGTTCTCAGGTATGTCAGTTTGTTAGCACATCAGGTTATTAAGTGATATCTTGAGTCATATGTGTTTCAGTATGCCGGCATATCAGGGCAAGAGTAAAATGCCAGTATGCCAGCATATCATGGCAAGAGTAAAGTTTTCAGTATGCCGGCATATCATGGCAAAGAGCAAAATGCCAGTATGCCAGCATATCATGGCAAAGAGCAAAATGCCAGTATGCCAGCATATCATGGCAAAGAGCAAAATGCCAGTATGCCAGCATATCATGGCAAAGAGCAAGGTTTCAGTATGCCGGCATATCATGGCAAAAGTAAGATTTCAGTATGCCGGCATATCAATGCAAAAGTAAGATTTCAGTATGCTGGCATATCATGGCAAGAGCAAAATTTCAGTATGCCAGCATATCCTGGCATCGACCAAAATCCCCAATCACCGTTTATTTCGGTTCGCCAGCATATCAAGGCATCTATCAATAACTCATATCGCCGTTTATTTCGGTATGCCACCATATCACGGCATTCTATAATCCTTTCAGTTATCGCCAATTCTGGCACAGTAATATATCGAGACATCGATCTCAAAGTTAACAAGCATCATATCTCTTATCATATCCAGTTTCACAGAGTATCCCAGTTTGGCATATTAACATGTCTTATCATTTTTGCATACTAACAAGTGCCCAGCGATGGCACAGCCCAAGAGGCATATCAGTATACCGGCATTGTCAAAGCAGACAATGTCGATAAGACATAGCCTGAGAGGCTAAGTGTCGATATAAAGCCCAAAGAGGCAAAATAGCTCAAAAGGCAAAAGTAGCCTAAGAGGCATATCAGTATACCGGCATTGTCAAAGCAGACAATGTCGATGAGACATAGCCTGAGAGGCAAAGTGTCGATATAAAGCCCGAGAGGCAAAAGTAGTCCGAGAGGCAAAAGTAGCCCAAGAGGCAGAGTAGCCTAAGAGGCAAATAGCTCAAGAGGTAAAGTATCGATATGGCCAAAGAAGGCAAAGCAGTATTCCGGCATTGTCGAAATAGACGATGTCGATGAGACACAGCCCAAGAGGCAAAATGTCGATATAGCCAAAGAAGGCACAATAGTATTTTGAGATAGCTCGCGAAGGCTAGCATATCACGTATATGTGTATATGTCAAACAGGACATTGCCTGTGATGGCATGAGATAGAATTGGCCTGTGCAGGCCAGCATATTATTTTTATCTGTATGTGAGTTTTTGGGACTTTGGTATATTTGTGTTGAAGCCTGTGCACGACTCTACGAGTCCTCCACAGCCTCGGGGGCTAATGTCGGGGGTATGACCCCGGGTATACCAAAGTACCCCTTCATTATGACTAATATATATTATATGATAAGTTTTATGTGCAGGGATATTAAAAAAAAGCAAGTTAACAGTCTCCTGGGCCGACATAAATGAGCCCAGGCCGGAATAAACTACTCCCAGGCCGGATTAATGGTCTATCGGGCCGGCATAGCAAATTCATATCCCGGCTGGGCTGCTTCATCCCGCCCAGGCCGGGATCTCCTCCTCCTGGGCCGGCCAGCGTGCCGGCTGGGCCTTCGGCCTCGTGCCTCGGCTTCCCTCCGCTCGCTCCTGGGCCGGCCTCCCGTCGAACCCTGGCTGGGCCGGTGCGCCCCCGGGTGGGCCTCTTCGCCCCGCCCCGCTCCAGCGCTTGGCCTGGGCCAGTCCGCCACTCGCCACCCCGGCTGGGCCGCCGCTCGCCATCCCGGCTGGGCCGGCTAACCGCGCCACGGCTGGGCCTCCTGGCCGCGCCCCGGCTGGGCCTCTGGCCGAGTCGCCCCGCCTGGGCCAGCTCCCTCAGCAGGCCGGCGTTCCTCTGCAGGCCGGCGTCCTCTCCCGGGCCTCCTCTCCAGCGCGCCCTGGCTGGGCCGGATTAAGAGAATCCGGCCTGGCCGGGATTTCCCCTCCAGGCTCCCTTTGGCAATTCCGGCTGGGCCGGGTTATAGTGTTCCGGCTGGGCCAGGATGGTGCTCCCCTGGCCCAGGCCGGATTATCTTCATAATAGGCCGGGATTTACTCCCTCCGGGACATATTCCTCGTCCAGCATCGCCTCCAGCGCATCGTGCTAGTCCTGGGACGCCTCGAGGCTCGGACTGGCACATCCTCCATCGTCATATGCTGGTCTTGGGACGCCCCTTGGCTCAGACCAGCATATCCATCCTCTCCTAGTCAGTCTTATCCTCAGGAGGAGGATAAGACTGATGACATGGTGATCCTGAAGACAGACGCTAGAAGACGAAGGCCAAGTACTCCAAGGACAGGCATCAATGGGACTAGCCCATGACCGTGACGCATCGCACAGTACCGAGGACGGTACCGTGCTGATGCAGGCTATAGTGTGACAAGACCCCAGTAGTCAACTCAGCTACAGTGTGTGCATAGTGTATTGTGGGGCATCCCTTGTCCCCTGGGCTCCCTATATAAGGGGCACCAGGGGGATCGATCACCCCAGCCTCCGGAGTAAAGAACCCACCTATGGCTGGCTCCTCGGACAGCTTTCGGAGCTTCTGCTTCACCGGTGTCACACAAGTGGTTCCTGGGCTTTAACTAACTAAGTGCTGGCAGTGATTTTAGGTTGGTTTCATGGTTTCTTCATTCTTGTAGCCTGTGTTGCATGTGTTTGCAGTAGCTTTGCAGATTCAGGACTATTGGCAACAGCCGTTGACCGTCTATCTTCTTCGTTCACCGACCCGTGGACCAGAGGTTGCTTGCTTGGAATTGAGCTTTCTAGCTTTCTTTAGTACAATCTTTTTGCGAGAGCAACCCCGGGTTCGTTCCTAAGACTACACTCACAGCTTTCTCTGTTCATGTTCCGGCATAGGAGATCTAGTGGTAGGATAGGGGACAGAGCTTTAGGGCTGCAGTAAACCTCATATGCGCGTGGCTCATCATAAGACCTTAGCCTGATGTCCTACCCAAAGACTTCAAAGGTAGTCACAGGACAACCTTTCCGAGTTCTAACTTCCAAACCATTCTCTCTCGCTCCATGGGAGCTCTCTAGCACTAGCTGTTTAGCTCCTGCCCAGTGCAGCCTCAGATAGGCAAGATATACAGCTCAAGGAGCACCATTGTAGCTCTCATATGAAGCTCATATAGATCAGACAGGCAGGAGTAGGGGTGTTACCTCCTCACGAGGGCCCCGAACCTGGGTAGCTCGATGTGTTAGCAGTGACTTCTGTGCTCGGTCTCTACCGAGCCTTCCCTCTCCCGGATCCACCAGCGTACAGTCGGCCCCCATTTAAGCCACCCTGTGGCATATGTTGTTTCACCACGACGACAAGTTTGTTCATTGTTCTCTGACCAAGAACTAAGGTTTGCCATTACCAATCATGATTTACCTTGTGCATCTTTATTGTGATTACCTTTGCTTATTGCAAGTCTAGGTTATACGAAGGGAAGTTGCTGTCTATTATGAATTGTGCCTTGGTAAATGTGATGCTTCTTGTCCGTATTTTGTTTATCGACACTTCACTCCATAAACCTGTGGTCATGTTTACCGAGTTCAGTTTTCGCTTGGGAACAAGCGAGGTCTAATCTTAGGGGGTTGATACATCCATTTTGAATCACTATTTTGTATCATAATTTACTGTTATTCATTGATATATTTCATATTTAGAGATGATATTTATGTTGTTTCCTCCGTTTTTACATGTTTGATGATCGTTGGAGAATTTGCTGTCGGAGTCAGGATTCTGCTGGAAAAAGGACCGTCAAGATACCATATTTCTGAAGATCAACAATTCCAGAGAAATACCCAGTAATTCATATAATGTTAGAAGACGAAAGTAGCCAGAAGGAGGAGGCGACAGGAGCAGCAGGGTGGGCTCACCACCAGGGGGCGTGGGCCCACCCTTAGCCACGCCGCCCTATGGTGAGGCCACCCTGGCCCACTACTGCCATCGCCCCCTCGCGTATATTATCGTCCCCGAAAACCTAAGTGAGGGGGGGTATCAGAGATAGACACCACCGCCTCTGCGGGGCGGAAAACACCGAGAGAGAAAAGCTCTCCCGCGGGAAGAAATCTATCAGGGAAATTCCTTCCCAGAGAGGGGAGATCATCATCATCCTCATCATCATCGCGCTGGACTTCATCGGGATCATCATGACCATCATCATCATCATCAGCACCTTCATATCCACCATCACCATGCCATCCCGCTGTAACATATTAGGTTGAATCTTGTCAAATACTTAGGGGAAACTTTTTCGGTGTTAATTACCCTTGTAGTTGATGCTATTGAGTGGAACCATTGAATTAAAGTTTATGTTCAGATTTTTATTTACCATTATTTCACCTCTGGTCATGATCCATATGATATCTTGTGAGTAGTTCGTTTAGTTCTTGAGGACATGGGAGAAGTCGAGATGTTAGTAGTGAAACTATGTTGAGTAATATTTAATGGTTTGATATTTATGTTGTGGTGTTATTCTACTAGTGGTGTCATGTGAACGTCGACTTCATGATACTTCACCATTTATGGGCCTAGTAGAATACATTGTGTATTTGGCTACTAATTGTGGGGTTGCCGGAGCGACAGAAACCTAAACCCCCGTTAGGAAACCATTGAACCAGGGAGCGTAGGATCTCAGAGTTTAAGGCTATGGTTAGATTTATCTTAATTACTTTCTAGTATTTGCGGATGCTTGCAGGGGGTATAATCACAAGTGTGTATTACTCCTAGTAAGGGTAGTACGCTAGCACAGGTTCACCCCCATAACACTTATCAAACAAATGAAGATTACTTAGCGGCGTGAAGCGAAAGCTCTCGACAGAAACTCCGTGTGTCCTCAGGAACGTTTGGTAATTATAAGTTACACAACCGGCTTGTCCTTTGCATTAGAAAGGATTGGGCCACTTGCAGCAATTACTATTATTGTCTTTTATTTACTTGTACTTTATTTACTTGCATTACTAAATACCCCTGAAAACCCGTTTGCTAGTATTTACAGTGAATCCTTGATCAAAACCGCTTGTTGACACCTTCTGCTCCTCGTTGGGTTTGACACTCTTATTTATCGAAAGTACTACGATATACCCCCTATATTTGTGGGTCATCACGGCATGCTCCCACCCTAGACCGGCATTCGGCTGCCGGTCCAAGGGAGACCAACCGGCACCAGGCTGCCGGTTGGGGGTAGAAGAGCCGAAGGATGGGAAGACAAAGGAAAAGGTTGAGGGGACTAGGCTAAGGCCATCCCACAAACAATTAAAATCGACGCATAAAGAACTTAGGATAAAACAGCACCGACGTGCATGAATACAATGTTGTTGGGCACAGCATAAGTTCAGCACAAAAATAAACAAAGATAAAGAGCCCTGACTCAGCTAAGGGGCGGCTGGCATATCAGCCGGCTCGAAAGGGGCATCGTCAGCAATCCTCGCCACTAGCACGAAATATTCGCCACTGGGGGACGGAGGAACAGAGCTGTCAGCAGGGTCTTCGGCAGCCTTCTCAAACGCCTCCGCAAAGCTAGGCTCTTCAAAATCCGCATCATCCAGGGATTCGTCGCCATCACTTTCCCCCGCGTCGAAGAGCTCATCGGTGTTTGTGCATTTCACAATGGAGCAGGCATGCTGGCGAAGCTTGACTCGATCGACGCCGCTCAGGCGCCCTCACGGAGATGCTCTAGCTGGTCTAGGCTAACACCCTGATACCACGAGAGCACAAAGGATAGGGCACGTTCGGCGATGGCTCGGGCCCCGGACTCCTTCCAGACGTCAACTCGGTTAGACACGAGTGACATCCATTGAAGAAGCTGCTCATCCTCATCAGGTTCCACCCGCCTACGCCATAGAGCCCGGAATACAGAGGCAACGGCCTAGCGCAGGCTGGAGCCGACCTTTGATCGATGCCATCAACTCCTCCGAGGAGAGTTCATCCTTGGGGTTTTCGTGGCGGACGATATGGTACTCTGCCCGGCACTCCTCCACCACGGCTGCCGCATCCGTGGCAGAGTCGGGGAAGGCCTCTGCAAGAGCGACAAGTAAGAGGGGAAATGGCACAAAGGAGCGAAAGTGGAGAAGTGGAAGAGGAAACACACCATGAAGAGCATGCTCCAGCCCTTGGAGACCGGCGTGGAACTTGCGATCCCACGCATGCCAAATGCCAAGCTCGGCAGCGTACCAGTCGCAATCGGACTTCCGGAGATCGGCCAGCTCTCGGATCTCGGCATCGCGTTTCCCGATCTCATTGTCTTGCGACGTGCGGACTCATCCACCTCGGTGTCATATTTTGCCGCGAGGATCTCTTTCTCCTTCGCCAACTATTGCTCAAGTCTAGCCGCAGTGTTGATTCCGCCTCCTTGGCCTTCGCCAATTCTGTTTTCCAGCTCCTAGACTCTGTCGGCTTGAGCCTGCAAGCCCTTGATTCGCCCCTCATGTTCCTGATTGAGCCGGCCGATCTCGCTGGCCGGCACTGAGCCGGCAAGCTGAGCCTCAAGTGAGGAGATGAGCGAGGCAGCGCCTGCGGACCGAAAACATCAAAGACAAAGCAACGGTTGAAGCTCATACCGAAGTCAAAAGAATCTAGGCTTACCCGACAGTTTCTCCAAGTACTTTTTTAGGGCTTGGTACTGGGACTTGACAGTATGGTACTTTGCCAGCAGCTTGTGGAAGACGTCAGTCCGAAGCTTGTTAATGCCCTGAAGAAGACAGAGGAGTGATTTTCAGCGAGATTCAGTTTCAAGCCAGCTGCCACTACAGCTACCTCGAAACTTGGGGGCTAGTAAGGGAAGGAATCAGTCATAGAGCGACCGGCTCCATCCCTCAGCCGGCAGGTCGCCTAGCCGGCATGGCGCTGCAGCCAGCAAAAGAAACTGAAGCTAAGAACAAGTTACTTACATTGATGGTCTTCTCTGCCTTGACGAACTGGAAGCTTATGTTTCTAAATGATGCCTTGACAGTGGCGAGCTGTTTGCTCAATTCTGCCAAAGTCAAGTTCTCGCCCTTGGCTTTACGGCTTCCACCAGAGCCGTTGCTAGAAGTAGTGTCCGCCCATTCCTTTTGGAGCTG
Organism: Dactylis glomerata; assembly: GCA_007115705.1. Classification (NCBI taxonomy): domain Eukaryota; kingdom Viridiplantae; phylum Streptophyta; class Magnoliopsida; order Poales; family Poaceae; genus Dactylis; species Dactylis glomerata. Next base: position 198,025 of record QXEO01000217.1, read on the forward strand.
GCTGGCGGAGCTCTGGCTGCTAGCACCAGACCCGGTCGAAGCTGTGAGGATCTTCCCTCCCGAAGCGCCCTTGGCAACTACTCCGGGAGTAATGGAAGCTTCATCGCGGTTGCCCACCCCTGCCCGAGCAGTGGGAGCTCCCTGAGAAATCTTCTCCGAGCCGGCGTCAGCTTCGAAGCGAGGGGGATCGGCGGCTATGTCAATCTCCATCCCAGGCATGGGCATGCTGGCTTTCGTGCCCAGTGTAGGTACAGTGCTGGAGGAAGCCTGCGCAACCACCTCCGGAGGTTCTAGTGTCTCCGAGCTAGCCGAGGTCTCCTTCATCGCCTCTTCCGCGACCTCGCGCACTTCTTCCTGGCCGGCTAGGCCAGGAGATGCTTCGGCGGCGGTGGCTTCCCCCGCCGCAACCTCATCGGTGGCAATGCGAGGCGCGGCGACCCCCATCGTGATAACTTCCTCGGTGCTAGCCTCTTTCGTCTTCACAGGCCCAGCCTTGGCCGCGACACCTGCGTCGGTGGCAGCATTCGCCATTGCGCCCCGTGGGCAGCTAAGCCTCACTGCATCATCCTCGACCTCGCGAGCCTCCACTTGTGAGGCGCAGTCTTCTTCTTCAACGTGACCCAAGTCGCCACCGGCGTCCTGATACGTCTCCAACGTATCCATAATTTTTGATGCTCCATGCTTGTTTTTACACCATTTTCTTAGTGTTTCGTTACACTTCGTGGCACTTTTATGCATTTTCCGGAACTAACCTACTAACAAGTCGCCACAGTGCCAGTTCCCTATTTTCTGCTATTTTTGTGTTTCAGAAAAGTTACACAGGAAATATTCTCGAAATTGGACAAAACCAAAGCCAGACGCCTAGAATTTTACCGAAGCTTCCAGAGAACCAAAGAGGAGACAGAGTGGGGCCACGAGGTGGCCACACACCAGGGCGGCGCGGACCAGGCCCTGGCCGCGCCCCCTATGAGTGAGACCGCCTCGGTCCACTCCTGACGATGCCCCTTCGCCTATAAAGACCCCCCGATGAGGAAAACCTAAGTACCCGATCAGTTTTCCAGAACACATCACGATTCGCCGCCGCCATCGACCCAAAGATTGGGAGGGTCCAGAAGCTCTTCCCGGCACCCTGCCGGAGAGGGGAATCGCCACTGGAGGTCTTCTTCATCGCCATGCTTGCCTCCAGAGCTATGAGTGAGTAGTCTACCTTGGACTATGGGTCCATAGCAGTAGCTAGATGGTTGTCTTCTCCACCATGTGCTTCATGTTTAGATCTCATGAGCTGCCCTATATGATTGAGATCACCGTTATGTAATTCTACATGTTTGGTTTGTTGGGATCCGATGAATATTGGTGTTATGCTTGAGTTGATGTACTAAATTTTATCTTATGTTATCTCTATGTTATTTATGATCTTGCATGCTCTCCGTTGTTAGTAGCTATCTTGGCCGAGTAGTTGCTAGTGACTCCAAGAGGGGGTATTTATGCTCGATAGTGGGTTCATGCCTCTATTTAATCTGGGGGAGTGATAGAAACCTCTAAGATTGTAGATGTGATGTTGCTACTAGGGGGAAAACAACATTCATATGCTCGAGGGCATATGCTTTGTTTACATTACACACTTTGCTTAATGCAGTTATCTGTTGTTTGCAACTTAATACTCATGGGGTGTTCGGACGATATCCCCGTGAGTGGATTATTAGTCATAGATGTAGTTGGATGGCGGTCTATGTATTTTGTTGTAATGCCCAGAGTAAATCTCATAGTGATCCTCTCATCATATGCACGTTATCTTTATTCTATCAATTGCCCAACTGTAATTTGTTTACCCAGCATTTATTATTTTATCTATGCAGAGACACCGGTAGTGAACTGTGGATTCTGGTCCAATTTCCTTTATATTGCTATCACCTGTTTACTTTACTCGCACAGTTTACTTTACTTGCATACTATTATCACTTTCCACTCGATACGCTCATACCCTTTGTTTCAAGCAAACCGGTGAGATTGACAACCTCATCGTAAGTTTGGAACAAAGTATTTGGTTGTGTTGTGTGCAGGTTCCGCGTTGCAGTTAGCAAGCAAAGCTTGGACGAGGCGCCCTATAAATTGTCCGGAGCTTTCGCAAGCTAGCAGGCATCACCTTCAGTCGTTTGGCTCTTTTCTCTCCTGATTGACAAACCTTGGTTTCATACTGAGGGAAAATCTTGCTGCTATATTTATCACACCTTCCTCTTGGGGTTCCCAATGGGCCGATCATTTACTCGGCATCAAGCATATTTTCTGGCGCCATTGCCGGGGATGAAAAAGAAGACTTCTGTAAGGGGAGTTTTTTGCACGCACATCCTTTACTTTGTTTTAAGTTTTGCTTTACTTTATTTTTACTTGGATAGTTTTATCAAAAACCCAAAAAAATTAGAATCCTTGGTAGTTGTTTTTACTTGTCTTGCTTTATCATGCTTTCTATCAATGGTTGGTTTCTTAGAAACTAAATCTTTTTGGCAAGGTGGGTTCACGGAAGAGCAACAAAATTATTATGAGAAACACCGCTTGTGACAAAAAGGGAATCACTTATGGGAACAAATTAATACTTTATATATCATTGCTAGAGATGTGTGCTCGACTTATAATGTTACTTATTGCTTTGATAAATCTTGTTGCTGTAGGAGGTATAAACACCTCCCTTTTCAGTGTGAGTATAATGATGATGTTACCATATCTTCTTATATTAATGGAAATTATGACTTTTATGATGTGGAACAAATTGAAGAATTTATTGCTTGGAAGGGTGCATTTGAACTCGCTTATTTGCTTGAAAATACTGATGATGCACCTTATAAATATGAGGTTTATGATATACTTAAATTTTGCTTTGATAATTACAAGGAAGGAAATGGCTATATTCTTAAATATCTTAATAGATGCTCTCCAATGGAAGAGACTAATGCCTTGAAGGAGCCTATGGAAGAAGAAATTGCTGAAACTGGAAGCTCATTGGATGAAAAAGAAGAGGAGAGTTATGATCAAGAGGAGGAAGAATGGAGCTACCCATGTCTACCTCCCAATAAGGGTAACTCTTTAATTAATACCTTATTTGATCGCCCTCCATGCTTAAAGGAGCGTGAGTGTGATATTTATATTGTTGAGTTTGTCCATGATGCTACTGAAAATTATTATGAGAGAGGAAAATATGGTTGTTGGAATTTTCATATTACTAAAACACCTCTCTTTATATTGAAAGTTCCAAAGCTGCTCTTATTTTATCTACCCATGCTTGTTACTATGTGCTTCTTTGATTTATTTTCTTACAATATTCCTATGCATAGGAAGTGGGTTAGACTTAAATGTGTTTTATATTTGCTCCTTGATGCTCTTTTTGGCTTCCATTCATATTTCTTATGTGCGCATCTTCTCAAATTACTGAGCCTAGCTCAAAGGCGTTAAAGAAAAACACTCTTGGGAGATAACCCAATGTTTTTACATTCAGTTCTTTTTCTTTTATTTGAGTCTTGGAAGTTATTACTACTGTAATGACCTCTTCTTATCCTTTTTATTTCGTTTTTGTGCCAAGAGAAGCCTCTAATTTGAGCGAGGTAAGATTTGGGGATGTTTCTGTCCTAAAATAGATTTCGGTGCTGCACCGTAAAAATTCGTGAAAATTCTCAGAATATCTTTTTGACCTGCGATTTCTTGTGCATATGACCCAGGTTATATCCAAACTTTTATTAGTTGAACACTTTTTTATTTGAGCAACATAAAACCCCTCAAAAATTCGACCTTTGTCAGCTGTTCTGTTTTGACAGATTTCTGCCAATATTTATGTTTGCCGCTTTATCGCTTTCTTTTTGAGTTCTTTTGATCACGGAACTTTTAGGGAAGTTGCTACAGTAGTTTATGCTTAATATGTGGTGGTTTTAGGCTGAAACCTGAAGCGAAAAGGGTTGATTCTATGTTATGCTTACACTAATGTTGCTAATAGATTTGTGTTTAGTTTTGTATGAAGGAAGTTTTCAAGTGTAGGGATCGGAGAGTGATGAGATGAGTTGAAGAACGGACAAAAGCTCAAGCTTGGGGATGCCCCCGAGGCATCCCTTCTACATCGGCAAAAATCAGGTCACCTTTCAAGACACTATATTTTTATTGCTTCATGCATTATGCGTTTTTCTTGGAGCGTCAGTTGTTTTTAGTTTTCAGTTTAGTTTATTTTTGTTTGCTGCAATAAATGGTTGGACCCCAACAAATTCCTTTTGGAGAAGTTGCCTTGCTTTTCATTTGCCAAGAACACTCCGTTTTTCATTCTTATCGTTTCAACGAGTGTTCTCTTTTTCTAGAACTGCGTTTAGCTTTCAATTTTTGCCTTGATATGTGTTCAGATCTTGTTATATCTTTTCATCAAGGTGTATTTTTGCCTCTGATCTTTATTGGTTTTTATCAAAAGAGGTGTTTATAAAAAGTTTGAATGGTGTTGGAAAAGAGAAAAAGCTTTATGCAAAAAAGTGGTACAAGAAGGAGCTTGTGTAGACTGCGGCCTAGGCTTTTGCATGTCGTGCTTGATGTATTTTTGATAGTATGCTTAGTGGTTTTGCTGTAGCATGACTTGTCCCAAATAACTGAGATTGCTTAATGAGCCTTTGAAAAAATCATGCGTTGTTTTTATCGTTTGGAAGCATTATTTTGGTTTTCTCCTTGATGCTTTATTTGGGTTGACTTGGCGCATGCTCACACATGTTAGACTCATACAAATTTGCCAATAGCCTCTATGATCATTTAGTTTTTGACTTTTGATTCCATCTTATGCTTCTTTTAATGTCGCTTTGTCGCTTTGCATGATTATGGCCGTTATTGCTCTCTTAGTTGGTCGCTCCCAGTATTTTGCTAGCCCTCGCCTTGTACTGAGTATGAGCTCTACTCGTGCATCCAACTCATAAAAACCAACTTTGCCAAAGTATCCACCATACATACCTATTAGTAATTTGCTATTCCAAAGTACATTTGACTTGCTTTTATCTACTCTTCAAATTAAACTCTTACTAGTGTTATGCGAAAATTGGTCAGTAAAGCTCTCACGAACCGGAAGGCACACTTTATTTTTCTCGTTCTTAAAAATTTGACATTGTGGTCTCTTATGTTGAGTTGTTATGCTTGCAAGTTGTAAGTTGTGAATTAGCCCAGCCATGCCGTCATGGGGCAAGCTTTCAACATTGCACTTCTTATTTGAGTTGATATCGTGATCTTTTGTTTATAGATACTCACGGTGTGAAATAAATTGGGAATCTTGCGGGATCATGGAGTTTGTATATGTGTTAGGGAAATGCCTGGGCCGCCAATCTAAGCCATGCATAATTCATGGTGGAAATTTGCAGCATGCCCATAGTGGACATTCGACGACGCATCTTAAAATAAAAAGCTATACAAATGGTAAATAAAAGAGATGTCGAGGTGTTCATTGTCTGCTTATCCTGTCATTTTGATGTGGGCTTGTTCCATGTCATCGGGCACAGAGGTACCCCGTTGGTGGTTCTCGATGATACGTATATACTTACAATGACAAGAGCTTGTTTGGCACTCTAAGTAAAGTAGCATGAGGTTTGGGTACTCGTATTCACGGGACACGAGGTTTTCAACTTATGATTTGTCAAGCATATGCAGCATGAGTGTTCTCGCATTATGTCGTCGTGGTGAAACAACATATGCCATAGGATGGCTTAAATGGGGGCCGAACTAGATGCTGGAGGATTCGGGAGAGGGGAACGAGCTAAAGAGCACGACAGAAAGAGACACTGATCTACCCAGGTTCGGGGCTCTCGTAAGGAGATAACACCCCTACTCCTGCTCTACTGATTGTATATATGGATCGATGTAGTACACCACAATGGTACTTCCAAGCTCTCTGCTAGAGAAGGAAGATGAACTATCAACTGAGAGACTAAGGATCCACCACCCAACCAATGTTCAACCCTTTGCTAGGACTCCCTGTGCCACCTTATATAGTGGTGGCCAGGGTTACAACGGTCATACGAGACCACAAGACAAGGGCTACACTCCAAACAGGAGCTGGTGTCGAGGGCAGACGCCCACGACTTTTTCCCTGATTGCTCTCGATGGGACGCCATATCCCTGTACCTTGTACCTCTTGAACTGTGGCCTTACCATTCAGAGGTAAGCTTGTACTTGTGCACAGTGAGGGTAGGTAACCTCCACTGTGCACCCTGCCATCTTACTCTCCTACCATGCTTGGATGTTTTCTTCCTTGATTGTAGGGATGTGACACCTTGGTTGACTTAAGTATCCCGGATATGACCGTTGGCCATACCCAGGACTTATATGCCGGACCAACGACCTACGAGGGTCGGGTAATCCGGCCTCCCCTGCTCCTGCACAACACACCAAATTGTTAGGCCGGCATATCTGAGTATATGCCGGCACACATATATCAGTATTCCGGCTATGCCGGCATATCCAGACACCAGCCGGGATATACATTATATGCCGGCCTGGCCGATGCTCTTATATTCCGGCCAGGCCCTTCCTTGATAACCCGGCATAAAGTCAATCATAACCTTGAGTCTTTCTAGTCTCTTGACCCTACCGGGGGTCATCCCCCCGACACTAGTCCCCGAAGCTGCCGAGGTTCCCCAGTCATAACTGTGGAGCCTTGACAGGTTCAACATACCTTTTTTCCTTATGCCCCGGCGATCAGATTATATGCCGGCACACCTGCACATATCCCGGCCTCTGTTCCAGTTCCAAAACTTATTCCGGTCGGTCCCTAGGGTATTCCGGACGGCACATATACATCGGCAATTAATCCGACATGTAGACGAGCCTTCCTCGAGAAGGCATGTCCGACAGCTTTGCATCGAAACTTGAAACTTCCCTGCCGCCTCGAACAGTCGCCCACGATGTGACGGTTCACAGTGCAGCAGTTACCTCTTGCCATCATTGCGTCATGGCACGGTTACAGGAACCGCCGCCCCACTCCGTGCCGCCACGTGGCGCCTCGCCGCAGAAACGGTCGGGGGAGTGGAACACTCCCACGATCCCACGACCCCCACGACCCTTGCCTGCAGACCTATAAGTAGGGCGGCGGGGGTAAACTCATCTTTTTACCCCCCACCACCATCGTCTTCCTCCTCTGCTCCTTTGCCTCTTGCGCTTCGCCGCCGGACCAAGAAACCGAGAAGGGAAGCTGCCGCCGTCGTCCACCTGCACGCCGGCGCCTCCGCTTGCCGACGTCCGGCTTCATCGTCGACGACGCCACCGCCGCCTCTTCTCCCCGCAGCATTGCAGGGAGATTGGATCTTCCTGCACGCTCACCGCCGCCGCTCCATCGTCGCCGGCCAAGCTCCGGTGAGACCTCCTCTTCCTCTGTTCTTCCTCCTTCACGTTTCTTCATAGCTTCTCACTGGTAGCCACGCTTGCATAGATCCGCTTCAGTTCCTCTGCTTGTTACTCTTTGGATTCGATTAGCATTGCTAGGCAAAGCTCGCAGGTGTTCATCCTTAGGAGTTTTACCCTTATTATTTCCGATTTTAACTGCCTCGGTAGATCTTCTATTCCTGCTAACATTGGTGAGGGCGGTATGCCGGAGAGACTAACCTCCCTCTTTTCTCCGGCCTTGATAGGAATAACATCACGGGACTCCGGCTCTCACGCCTTATCCCGGCCACCAAGATGGCATCTTCAAGCATGACGACTACCTCGGCCTCTGAGGAAGATACCTCGGCCAGAGCTCAAGGACGCTCCGGCTGGGAGGGGTCGGAGGTTACTCCGGCCGAGATATCCTGGGTCACCTCCACCAGGAGAGTCCCGGAGGGCGTAGCATGCCGGCTACCAGTAGGAGAAGTTGTGCCGGCACCTGAACCCGGCGAACACGTCGTCTTCATCGCCCACTTCGAGCGGGGCTTCGGTCTGCCGGTGTCGGACTTCTTCCGGGACTTCCTCAACACCTACGAGCTTCAACCTCATCATATCCCGGCCAACGCCGTGATGAGCCTCTCCGCCTTCGCTGCTTTTTGCGAGGGCTATGCCGGCATAGAGGCCATTACTCAAGGCTGGGCGAAGTACTTCCAACTGCGGAAGCAAGTCGTCCAAGAGCCGCCCCGGAGCAAGGACGACCCGCCGGAGATGGCCCAGGAAAAGAAGGACCGCCCCATGACCCTCTGCGGCGCGGCCACCATCATGTCCCGGAAGGGCTCGGACTTCCCCAAGGTGGAGCTCCTGGAGTCTTGCAAGAAGTGGCAGAAGAGCTTCTTCTACGTCAAGAACACCACCGACGAGGATCTCATCAACCTGCCGCCATTTGTGGACGAGCCACCCTTGGCCATGACGAACTGGACCTACAACCCGAAGAATTCGGTGATGCCGGTGAATGCGCTTCACCGGGTTAAGGGCGAGCTCCGGGATGCCGGCCTTACTCCTAACGATCTCGTGGCATGCTTCATCAGCCGGCGCGTCTCCCCTCTGCAGCGCCGGTCGCACAAGATATGCCAGATGAGCGGGCCAATGGACCCCACCCGGCACTCCACTCACGAGCTGACTCCGGCCGACATTCTGCGCCGGATTAAGGATGTCTGCAAGTCCTCTCAGGCCACTTTTGCCTGGGGGCTGGAACCATACAGCCGGGATAGGCCGGCCCCAACGGTAAACCATCTTTCCCGACACATAAAGTCTATGTCCGGCACATAGATACTTAAGCCGACATATGCCTGTTTGCCGACACACATCATATTGATCCGACATACCTCTTCCACCGGCATATTTCCTTTTCTGAATATTTGACTTTGCTGTTTACACAGAAGTTCAGCTTCCAAACAATGGAGAACTCCCGGATCAAGATCGCGGCGGACCGCACCGTTGCGGATGTCGAAGATCCGGATCATTGGGATAAGCTTCCCAGGAACACCCGTGCTGCAGCTGCCATGGGTAAGGGCTCTTCATCCCGGCATTACACTCAAGACCGGAGTGAGATAGATTCTGACGAGGAGGTCCTGCTGTACTATGACCCGACGCCACTTGCGTACGCCTTTCCAGCAACACCTATTGCTCACGAGTTTCCAATGCCGTCCTCAGCTATCCCGGACGATATTGTCATCGACGCAGCCCCTCTGAACCAGGGACCTCCTTCCACCGGCGGACGTGCCGGCCGGAAGCGAGGTGTGAAGCCCCCGTCCGACATACCTCAGAGGGCGAAGAGGCAGAAGGTCTGCGTGCCCAAACAGAAGAAACAGAGGCCTGTTGCCTCGGGGTAAATTTCCTTTACTTTGCTTTTCCTCCGACATATCTGTTGTTTGTATTACTGACTTGGTGTTTTCTCTCTTTCAGTGCTCCTCTTGAGCCGGAACAAGCTTCTGGCTTGAGCGGCGACCCGAAGGCTACCAAGCCCGCTGCACCTGCAACCTCCGACATTCCCTCTGCCAGTCAGACGACCTCACCGGCGCCGGCATCTTCGCCTGCGCCGGACAAGACCTCCTCCCCGGCGAAGGACGTTCCTCCGCCGGAACAAGATACCTCTGCCCCCGACGTCCACATGGACTCGGGGGCTCAACAGGAAACCTCGGCTCCTGATGTCCACATGGACACAGGAGCCCACCAAGAAGCCCCAGACTCCGGCGCGCCTACCAGCGACGCCGGCACAACTCAGGACGCCGGTGCAAGCGACAAGAGCGCCGGCACAGATCTCAAGGGCAAAGGCCCTTTAGTGCCGGAGGTCCGGATTATTCCGGATCCTGCTCCCGCTGGCCCAGAAGCACCGGCCGCGCCGGAGCAGCCCGCACCCGAGACTCCAGCACCGGCCAAGACCACTGCACTGGCCAAGACCACTGCCCCGGCCCGGTCCAGCACGCTGAAGATTCAGCCGGCCAAGTCCGCAACTGCCCCTCCTAAGGCAGCGTCCCGGACCAGCTCTGCTCTGTCCCTGCATCTTGGCAGGGCAACCGCCCGGCCGGGGTACCGGAAAAGCTTTTTCGACACCCCAGAACTCGAGGGCCTCGTCCCTCTTGTGACGAAAAGTGATCACAGCCTCGGCTCGCTTAAGGAGCAGTGCATCAAGTGGAACGACGCCAGCCAGATGGACACTGCAGACTCAAGGAGCAAGAAGCTGGCCGAAGCCAAGACCAGTGGCGACCCAAGCGACTTCCTGGCAGCGAAGCCCATACCGATCGCCAGCGAGCTCCTCAGCATCCAGCAAAGACTTCACAAGCTGGCTGATGCTACCAACGTAAGTCCTCTCTATTTACACACATATCCCCAGTCCCCGAAAATGTCGGCTGTCCGGGATATGGACATCCGGGATTTTCTCATAGTCCTTTAGCTAGCTTCTTTTGAATTAACTGCCGACATATGAGCTCGATCCGAACTTCAAATCCTAGTCACCGAGGGCCGGGATAGGTGCGCAGCACCTGTGCCGGGTCTTCAACAATTTCATATCTCTATTATCTTTCAAATCCTCTTGACCGGGATATAAGCTCGATTCGAGCTTCAAATCCTAGTCACCGAGGGCCGGGATAGGTGCGCAGCACCTATGCCGGGTCTTTAAAAGAATGATCACTTGATAAAATCTTCACTTTAATTATCATGTCAAATTTCTCTGCTGTCATTTCAAATCCCGGCATTTTTGCAGCTCATGAACAACACCCGGGCCGATATGTTCCATGACTTGGTGTGCGAGCATCGGAAGCTTTCCGACGCACACAGCAAGCTTCAGCTGGAGCTGTCCAAGAAAGGTAACCTTTTGCCGACATACTGCTATATGCCGGATATCTTTCATCTCTTTTCTTTGCAATACTTCTTCTTGCCGACACATAACCTTGTGCCGACATACTTCAGCTGGTGCCGAAGCGCAAGTCACCGAGCTTCTCAAGAGGGTGAAAGAGCTTACTGGTATGCCGGATCCTGCTGTTACCCGGATAGCTACTTTATACTTCAAATCCTTTACTCTGTGTCACTGTTTTCTTTCTTCAAATCCTTTTAACTTGAAATCTTTGCAGATGAGAAGGCTGCACTGGAGGCACGCCACCAGGACTGCGTGTCCTCGGTGGATGTGGCCAAGCAACTGGACGACCGGGATGCTGGTCACAAGGCCGAGGTTGAGCAGTTGCAGGGCCGGATCACCGAGCTGCTGGACGAAAAGGAACAGAGGGAGGGCCAACTGAAGAAAACCCAGACCCTGCTCGTTACCGCCGAGACTGATGCCTCCAACACCCATGCTGAACTGGATAGCCTGAAGGAGCAGGCCACCCAATGGGAGGTTACGGTCGCACAGCTGAATGCCGACCTTGCCCGTAAGCTTCAAATCCTTTACCCCTTTTATCCTTTCCGACATAGTGTAATCTTTTTCGGCATAGCATCTATGCCGACATATTTTCCTTTTGCTAACATTGTTTCTATTCTGCAGGCATGTTTCCCGCTTCCGTCGCTGACGTTGAGAGGGCTCTGCAGTTGGACCAAGAAAACCGGGGTGTTCCGGTTGACTCGCCCAGCTGGGACATGTCGGAGCAGCTGCTGGCCCTGCAGTCCCGGAAGGAGGCCATGACCCTTTACACTGAAGAGCTCTTCTACGGCGCCCAGGAGGCATTCTCTGCCCTCTGGCCGGGACAAAGGACTCCCACTGACCCGGTTGACCTAGGCAACGACCTGCAGCTTGCCAAGGTTCGCCTCCAGGAGTGGCGAGACTCCGGCGCGAGGGTTGGAGCTGACGAAGCCCTCAGCTACTTCTTGTCTTGGTACGAAAAGGCAGACTTGGAGACTTTGCGCACCGTACGCGAAGGATCCATCTGGACCACGGATCCGGATCATATCCGTCGCCGCAAGGAGTTGGCCCACAGCTATGTGGACTATGCCGACACCGACAAATTCGTCCGGGACATCCGTGAGCCGGAGAAGAATGACGGTGCCGGGACATCTGCCGCTGCTGAGGGTTCCGACTCCAGCCAAGATGAAGATGAAGCTGAGGAAGCCGACACCGAAGCTCCGGAACAGGCATCTGCCCCGGGCAGAGGTGATGGCTCCATTCCATCTGCTGGGTCCGGCACACCTGAAGCCGACACTTCCACTGCTACTGCTCCACCTGCTGGCGGCCCCGCGCCTGCCCCTTGAATCTTTGCACCAAAAACACTTTAAGCTTTATCAGATCCCCGGTATGCCGGGTGCAGATGTAATATATACGTTTTAATTTCCTTTGGTTTGCTACCTGAACAAGTTTTATCTTGGTTTGCTTGTTATCAATGCCGGATCATCTTTTGGCTAAGTCACCGAGTTTGTTTTCCTGTTTCCTCAACTTCACAACCTTGGCTACTTGTCTACCTCTTTGGGCTTTTGACTTATGAGTCTCAAGGTTGCTTTGTTAAACATACAGTACTTAAACTTTGAAACTTAGACTTCAAATCATCCGACACTTCGAATTTTAACTTTAGCTTTAACGAAAATGTCGGTTCGCTTGCTTTGTATTTCCTTAGCCGTTTTCCATGTGTAGACAATCTCCGGCATCTACTCTTGCTAGCCATGAAGCCGGGTTTCGGACAGCAGCTGAGTCGAAGAGTGGCCTTTGGTGCCGACACATTACTAGGCCGACATAGGAAACATTCAAATAAAGCCAGCCGGCATATAACAAAAAACTGTAGATAAACAACAGCATATCTCGGAGGCAGTGCCCGCTCTTTTCGGGATGCCGGCACTTCCTTCATTAGTCTTGTGCCGACACAACACGCCGGCACACAAGTAAAATATGGAAATACATACATTGTGTTGCTCAGGAGTAAAAGGGGCGCAGTAGAGCTATGTTCCACGGCCTCTTGGTTTCTTCTCCGGACCTGTCCACCTTATTCTTCTTGGGGTCCTGCGCATCTATAAGATAATAGGCATCATTGTGCAGAGCTCTGCTCACAATGAATGGCCCCTCCCATGGAGGAGTTAACTTATGCCGGCCTTCTGTTCCTTGCTTTAGCCGGAGTACTAGATCTCCCTCTTGAAATCTCCTTGGATTTACCTTCTGCGCATGATAGCGTCTGAGGTTCTGCTGATATACTGCTGTTCTTGACAGAGTTATTTCCCTTGCTTCCTCTAGCAGATCAACATCATTTTCTCTGGTTTCTTTAGCCTCTTCCTCAGTATATAGCACTATTCTTGGTGCATCATGTATTACATCTGTTGGAAGCACAGCTTCTGCTCCATACACCAGGAAAAATGGTGTGTAGCCTGTTGATCTATTCGGAGTTGTTCTTAAACTCCACAGCACTGATGGCAGCTCATCTAGCCAACACCCCGGAGTTTTCTCCAGGGGCTCTATCAGCCGGGGTTTTATGCCGGATAATACTAGCCCATTCGATCTCTCTACTTGGCCATTGGCACAAGGGTGGGCGACCGACGCAACGTCCAGCCGGATTCCCACCTCCTCACAAAATCTGGCAAATGGCCCCTGGGCAAAGTTTGACCCATTGTCAGTGATGATGCTATGAGGAACACCATATCTCAAGATTATATCCTTTAAGAATTTCACTGCTGTGTGACCATCACACTTGCTTATGGGCTTCACTTCAATCCACTTGGTGAACTTGTCCACCATGACCAGGATATGGGTCATTTTCCCTCTGGCCGGCTTAAAAGCCCCGACCATATCCAGGCCCCAAACAGCAAAGGGCCAGGTTATTGGGATAGTTTTCAGGGCAGACGCCGGCTGATGAATCTGATGGGCATATCTTTGACACCCATTACATTTCCGGACCAAGTCTTCTGCCTCTTGCAGTGCCGTTGGCCAATAAAAGCCATGCCGGAATACCTTTGCCACCAATGCCCTGGACGAAGCATGGTGACCACACTCCCCCTGGTGAATTTCCCGGAGCATCTCCAGACCCTCCGCAGATTCGACACATTTCTGCAATACTCCGGTGGTACTTCTCTTGTATATTTCTTTGTTGATGATGGTATACGCTTTGGATCTCCTGATAACCCGGCGGGCCTCGGTTGCATTAAGATTTCTGCCTCTAGTTTTAACCTCTTCTATCCGGCTAGGCCGGATTACTACAGGAGTAAAACCATGGGCTGCTTCATACTCACGGAGTTGCCGGTTAAACCGTTCGCGCTCCTGGTTCATGGCCAGGGCCTCGTCGACGAGGGCCTGACGAGATCCCTCCAGGACCTCCCTTGTCTGCTCCGGATCTGCTCCAGATCGCACCGGCTCGAGAAGCCGGTCGATGATGGGAAGAAGAACATCGCCCCTAGCCGGCACACCAGAAGTGCCGGCCAGGTTCTCCACACGCTCCAACGGAGGACGCGCCGACCTCTTGACCTTCGGCGGCTCCGGAGGAGAAGCTCCGGCCGCTGCTGCTTTGCCGGCATCTTCCGCCGGCGGCACGGATGTGCCGGCCATCATCACCTCAGCCGACTCTACTGAGCGAGCGCTACGCCCAGCGTGAGCCAGCCGATGTGACGGAGGATCCGACGCCACCAGCACCTCCTTCCTGCAAACTCTCTCAGTCCCCACGTACACCTCGTGGGAACCGAAAGACATAATCCGGCCATCCCTGGGGAACGGCCGGCCACCGAGACAACCAGCGTTGTCACTGACGAAACTGAGCGAGCCTAGCCTCTCGACGAGACCAGAGACCACGCGCACTCCTGAAGCTGCTATCACAGACCCCGTCCGAATGAACACTCCGCCCAGCATATCGATCAGCCCCACGGTGGGCGCCAAATGTCGTCGTGGTGAAACAACATATGCCATAGGATGGCTTAAATGGGGGCCGAACTAGATGCTGGAGGATTCGGGAGAGGGGAACGAGCTAAAGAGCACGACAGAAAGAGACACTGATCTACCCAGGTTCGGGGCTCTCGTAAGGAGATAACACCCCTACTCCTGCTCTACTGATTGTATATATGGATCGATGTAGTACACCACAATGGTACTTCCAAGCTCTCTGCTAGAGAAGGAAGATGAACTATCAACTGAGAGACTAAGGATCCACCACCCAACCAATGTTCAACCCTTTGCTAGGACTCCCTGTGCCACCTTATATAGTGGTGGCCAGGGTTACAACGGTCATACGAGACCACAAGACAAGGGCTACACTCCAAACAGGAGCTGGTGTCGAGGGCAGACGCCCACGACTTTCTCCCTGATTGCTCTCGATGGGACGCCATATCCCTGTACCTTGTACCTCTTGAACTGTGGCATTACCATTCAGAGGTAAGCTTGTACTTGTGCACAGTGAGGGTAGGTAACCTCCACTGTGCACCCTGCCATCTTACTCTCCTACCATGCTTGGATGTTTTCTTCCTTGATTGTAGGGATGTGACACCTTGGTTGACTTAAGTATCCCGGATATGACCGTTGGCCATACCCAGGACTTATATGCCGGACCAACGACCTACGAGGGTCGGGTAATCCGGCCTCCCCTGCTCCTGCACAACACACCAAATTGTTAGGCCGGCATATCTGAGTATATGCCGGCACACATATATCAGTATTCCGGCTATGCCGGCATATCCAGACACCAGCCGGGATATACATTATATGCCGGCCTGGCCGATGCTCTTATATTCCGGCCAGGCCCTTCCTTGATAACCCGGCATAAAGTCAATCATAACCTTGAGTCTTTCTAGTCTCTTGACCCTACCGGGGGTCATCCCCCCGACACATTAACTTTAACCATTCAAGATGCTTATGATGGGGGCAATGAGAGCTCAAAGCCGGTAAGTACCATAATTTTTGAAGGTCTATAAAACTTGCAATCACTGCTTCCCTCTGAGAAGGGCCTTTCTTTTTACTTTTATGTTGAGTCACCACCTTCTATCTTTATGCACCATTAAGAGAGCATAGTTGTCATTCTTAGTATAATGTGTATTGTCCCAAAGTTTTCATTGATTGATTCATATTGTTGGTTTCACTTGTTCTTAAATTATTTGTATCTAGTCGCCCTCTTAAACTTAAAGGTGTCCTATGCATTTATGTTTTGCTCTCCATGAAGGACAAGCTGAAAACCATTTGTATGTTTTTCCTTATGATTTGAACACACGTTTGACTTTCATTGTTTCATTTTCATGATCTTTTGTTTGTGTTCATTTTCATGTTATAACATGGTTGCTAAGTTTCTTCTACCAAGATCATATCTTTCATGCCCATGTTTTAAGTTCTTTTGATCCTAGCGCACAACGCTTACATATATGATCAAGATTGTGTAGGTGCATGTCACCTCAAAAATTATTTCTTTTGTTATCACTTACCTACTCGAGGATGAGCAGGAGTTAAGCTTGGGGATGCTGATACGTCTCCAACGTATCCATAATTTTTGATGCTCCATGCTTATTTTTACACCATTTGCTTAGTGTTTCGTTACACTTCGTGGCACTTTTATGCATTTTCCAGAACTAACCTACTAACAAGTCGCCACAGTGCCAGTTCCCTGTTTTCTACTGTTTTTGTGTTTCAGAAAAGTTACACAGGAAATATTCTCGGAATTGGACAAAACCAAAGCCAGTCGCCCAGAATTTTACCGAAGCTTCCAGAGAACCGAAGAGGAGACGGAGTGGGGCCACGAGGTGGCCACACACCAGGGCAGCGCGGCCCAGGCCCTGGCCGCGCCCCCTATGTGTGAGACCGCCTCGGTCCACTCCTGACGATGCCCCTTCGCCTATAAAGACCCCCCGATGAGAAAAATCTAAGTACCCGATGAGTTTTTCAGAACACATCGCGATCCGCCGCCACCGTCGACCCGAAGATCGGGAGGGTCCAGAAGCTCTTTCCAGCACCCTGCCAGAGAGGGGAATCGCCACCAGAGGTCTTCTTCATCACCATGCTTGCCTCCGGAGCGATGAGTGAGTAGTCTACCTTGGACTATTGGTCCATAGCAGTAGCTAGATGGTTGTCTTCTCCACCATGTGCTTCATGTTTAGATCTCATGAGCTGTCCTACATGATTGAGATCACCGTTATGTAATTCTACATGTTTGGTTTGTTGGGATCCGATGTATGCTTGAGTTGATGTACTGAAATTTATCTTATGTTATCTCTATGTTGTTTATGATCTTGCATGCTCTCCGTTGTTAGTAGCTATCTTGGCCGAGTAGTTGCTAGTGACTCCAAGAGGGGGTATTTATGCTCGATAGTGGGTTCATGCCTCTATTTAATCTGGGGGAGTGACAGAAACCTCTAAGGTTGTAGATGTGTTGTCGCTACTAGGGGGAAAACAATATTCATATGCTCGAGGGCATATGTTTTGTTTACATTACACACTTTGCTTAATGCAGTTATCTGTTGTTCGCAACTTAATACTCATGGGGTGTTCAGACGATATCCCCGTGAGTGGATTATTAGTCATAGATGCAATTGGATGGCGGTCTATGTATTTTGTTGTAATGCCCAGAGTAAATCTCATAGTGATCCTCTCATCATATGCACGTTGTATTTATTCTATCAATTGCCCAACTGTAATTTGTTTACCCAGCATGTATTATTTTATCTATGGAGAGACACCGCTAGTGAACTGTGGATCCTAGTCCTATTTTCTTTATATTGCTATCACATGTTTACTTTACTCGCACTGTTTACTTTACTCGCATATTATTATCACTTTCCACTCGATACGCTCATAAGCTTTGTTTCAAGCAAACCGGTGAGATTGACAACCTCATCGTAAGTTGGGAACAAAGTATTTGGTTGTGTTGTGTGCAGGTTCCGCGTTACAGCTAGCAAGCAAAGCTTGGACGAGGCGCCCTATAAATTGTCCGGAGCTGTCGCAAGCTAGCAGGCATCACCTTCAGTCGTTTGGCTCTTTCCTCTCCTGATCGGCAAACCTTGGTTTCGTAGTGAGGGAAAATCTTGCTGCTATATTCATCACACCTTCCTCTTGGGGTTCCCAATGGGCTGGTCATTTACTGGGTATCACGTCCCCCTACGCATCCTCTTGCTGTGCGAAAGAACGGAGGCTGAAGATTCAGTCTCCTTCGACGCCGTCACGGGAAGGGGCTTCAGGAGCTTATCAATGGAGATGGAGGACCTGTAAGGAAAACACCCCGCATCGAGTATGTCAAGAGCGTGAAAGCAGGAAGCAGAGAAGAGGACGGGGGTGAGGGACTTACCCAGCCACCGCGGTAGCCTGGCGTTTGATCACCTTCCTCGCCTTGGAGGGAAGCAGGCCCTTCGCTGCCAGCTCTGTCTTCCTCCGCTTTTGAGCTGGCTCGGGCGGAGCCGGCTGAGTCCTCTTCTTGGGAGCAGCCTCCCTGCTACTAGATCCCTCCGGAGCTGCCGGCTTGGAAGCAACCGGCTCCGACGCAGTAGGAGGCTGCTCTGGAGAATCTGGCACCACCACGATCAGAGAGATCTTACCTCCGGTGGCGGCCGCAGCGGCTACATGAAGAGTTGTTGCCCCAAAGGCAGCAGATGGCCCTAGATCATCATCATCCTCGGAGCAGTCCTTAAGGAGGAGAGACATGGGGACTTACTGGAATGGCTGAGGGATTCGCTTTTCTCCTCCAGCTCCTCGCTCTCTTTATCGCCATAAGTGGCGCCCGAGCCTTTGGCGGCGGCACTAGAGCCGGCATCATCATCCTCATTATCATCGTCCCAGACGACCTCGTCGTCTGAGTGCGTCTTGTCTGTGGTGAAGCCAGCCTGGCGCGTGGCCAAGTTCTCCGCAGTCTGCAGAGCAAGCAAATTCTGCTCAAGCCAGGCAGAAGATGGTCAAGCAATCGACGCCCGAAGATAAAGAAAATAGAGGTCGAGCTGGATGAGCATACCTCCGCAACTTTGTTGTTACGGTCATAAGGCCTCAAGCCCCATGCCCATGTAGCGGGAAGCTTGACCTCGGCAATCTTGTTTGCTTTTTGCACCACCACCACCGCTGTCAGCGCTTTGGAGGAATGCCGGGTGGGATCCCTGTTTGATCCCAGGAAGCACATCTTGTGCGACCGGCGCTGAAGAGGCGACCCGCAGGCATCGAGAAAGGCGAGCAAGAGGTCAGACGGCTTCAGGCCGCCCTCTGCCTAGAGGGCGACGATTCGCTGAAGGATCTTGACCATGTCCGGGCCAGGGCCGGAAAGAGAGGCGCTCCAGCTATCGCGCTCGCCAGGTCCACCCACGTCAAAGGGGGCAGGTTGATATGGTCGACGCCCTTCTTCAGATTCTTCACATAGAAGCAGGAGCATTGCCATTTCTTGCAAGACTCCTTCCCCTTCAGCCCCGGGAATCCAGCGGTCTTGCGAGCGTAGAAGGAGGCCGCCCCACATGTCACCGGGATTGAGTCCACCGTCTAGGTCTTGAACTAGAGCAACCGCCTGAATAACTCGACGCTAGGCTAGATGCCCAGATACGCTTCACAGAGGGTGGTGAACACGGACAAAGTTATCATCGCATTCGCCCCAATGTGGTGCGGCTCTAGATGGAAGTGGTCCAGGAATTGCCGTAGGAAGTTGCTCGCGGGCAACGCAAAGCCCCTTTGGAAGTGCTCATAGAAGACCATTGCTTCTCTGGGCTGGGGCGCAGGCACCAGCTCGCCGCCGGCAAGGTGGCAGCCCACGAGATCTGTGGACGGGAGTACCCGACCTTGGCGCAGTAGCTCGATCTTCCTCTCCTTCACCTAGGAACCCTCCCAGGATCCCTTGGGCAAAGGGGTCGGGGCGGTGCCCCCACCCGAAGCAGCGCCCTTGCCTTTCTACCGAGGCGCCTTCGGTGCCATCCTGGTGCGGATCTGTATACACGGAATGGCAGCGGGAGGAGCTTGGAACCCTAATTTGGTTGGGCGAAGCTTTCGAGCTAGAGGATTCTAGGGCAAGCGGGCGGCTGAGGGAAGAAGAGAAGCAAACGACCGGTGACTTGGTCCCACAAACGGTCCCCTGTTTAAAAGGAAGAAGGTGAGCGCCTGATGTCTACAAACGCTTCTATTCTTGTAGATAGTGCTGGGCCTCCAAGTGCAGAGGTTTGTAGAACAGCAGCAAGTTTCCCTTAAGTGGATCACCCAAGGTTTATCGAACTCAGGGAGGAAGAGGTCAATGGTATCCCTCTCAAACAACCCTGCAATTGCGATACAAGAAGTCTCTTGTGTTCCCAACACACCCAATACACTTGTCAGATGTATAGGTGCACTAGTTCGACGAAGAGATAGTGAAATACAAGTAATATGGATGATTATAAGTAGTAAATGCAATCTGAAATAAATATCGCTGTGAGCAAACATGTAACAGAACTGAATGTAAACGGTGTTTCAATGCTTAGAAACAAGTCCTATGGATCATACTTTCACTAGTGGATACTCTCAACAAAGATAACATAATTGAACACATAAATATCATTCTTCACTATGCAATTCTAAACTATTCTCCAATGGATAATGAACACTAATCATGTGTAGGGCTACGAAGCACTCCTCAAAGTTTGCATTTCTCCAAACTAGATTGCCCCACACTATCACCTTGAGCGCACTAGATGGTTCCAACAAACACCAACAATTCATAGAGATACTAGCCAAAGAGACACACATAATGCGCACACTGTCACCTTCACATCATGGTACAAGGTGTCTCTGGAGATTACAATAATAAAGCACTTGAGTAGCATAATAGATGAAGAACAACATCTACCAATTCAATTAGATACAAAGCTCATGATCACATAAAGATCACATCATGGGAGAGAGAGGTGAACCACATAGCTACCGGTAGAGCCCTCAGTCCCGGGGGAGAACTACTCCCTCCTCATCATGGGAGACAGCAACATCGATGGAGATGGTGGTGGAGTCGATGGAGATGGCTCAGGGGGCAATTCCCCATCCCGACAAGGTGCCGGAACAGAGACTTCTGTCCCCCGAGATTGGTCTTCGACGGCGGCGGCGCTGCGGAAATTTATTTGGGAAAACACCGATTGATTTAGGGTTTTCGTGTCGGAGGCTTTATATAGGCGGAGGGGTGATGCCAGAAGGCACCAGGGGGGCCCACACCATGTGGTGGCGCAACCAATGGGGGGGCGCCACCCTATCGTGTGGCCACCTCCTGGCCCTCATCCGACTCTCCTTTGGACTCCGTCTCGTGCCGGGGAAAATAGGAACTTCGGGCTTTGTTTCGTCCAATTCTGAGAATATTTCCTGTATAACTTTTCTGAAACACAAAAACACCAGAAAATAGGGAACTGGCACTGTGGCATCTCGTTAATAGGTTAGTTCCAGAAAATGCATAAAAATGCCACAAAGTGTAAACAAAACACAAAGCAATTGGTGTAAAACAAGCATGGAGCATCAAAAATTATTGATACGTTTGAGACATATCAGCGCCGGTGGATCAGTTGCGCACCTCACCCACAATGTGTTGGCAATTGTTCCCTTCATCACACGCCACGTTGATGCACGGAGGTAGCAACCACCGCGGTTGCCACAAAAGATCGGGGGACCAGAGCCGACGAGACGTGACGCTGCAGCACGCGGACAAGTGGTGCCTGGGTCCAAGCCCTGATAGAACAAGTCCCGAGGAGCCGGACGCCAGCTGGTGGCCATGAGGCAGTCGCCAGCCGGTTCGGTCCTGGAGCCGGTGATACGTCTCAAACGTATCTATAATTTTTTATGCTCCATTCTTGTTTATGCATCATTTGCTTTGTGTTTTGTTACACTTCGTGGCGTTTTTATGCATTTTCTGGAACTAACCAATGAACGAGATGCCATAGTGCCAGTTCCCTATTTTCAATCATTTTTGTGTTTCAGAAAAGCTACACAGGAAATATTCTCGAAATTGGACAAAAAAAAGCCAAAGTTCCTATTTTCCCGACATGAAACGGAGTCCAAAGCAGAGACGGAGGAGAGCCAGGGGCCAGCCACACCATAGGGTGGCACGGCCCAGCCCCTGGCCACGCCACCAGGTGGTGGGGCCACCTGGCCCACCTCCTGATGCCGCCCTTCCACCTATATATTCTCCTCGGTGAGAAAATCCTAAGGGCCCTGATCAATTTTCTAGAAAACATACTGCAAGCTGCCGCCGTCGTCGACGCGAGATCAGGAGGGTCTAGAAGCTCTTCCCGGCACCCTGCCGAAGAGGGGAACCACCACCGGAGGCCTTCTTCATCACTATGCCTGCCTCCGGAGTGATGTGTGAGTAGTCTACCTTGGACTACGGGTCCATAGCAGTAGCTAGATGGTTGTATTCTCCTCCATGTGCTTCATGTTTAGATCTTGTGAGCTGCCTATCATGATCAAGATCATCGTTATGTAATTCTACATGTTGTGTTTGTTGGGATCCGATGAATATTGAGTACTTTGTCAAGTTGATTTATTGATTTATCATCTCTATGTTATTTATGATCTTGCATGCTCTCCTTTGCTAGTAGATATCTGATACGTCTCAAACGTATCTATAATTTTTGATGCTCCATGCTTGTTTACACACCTTTTGCTTTGTGTTTTGTTACACTTCATGACGTTTTTATGCATTTTCTGGAACTAACCTATTAACGAGATGCCACAGTGCCAGTTCCCTGTTTTCTGCTGTTTTTGTGTTTCAGAAAAGCTACACAAGAAATATTCTCGGAATTGGATGAAACAAAAGCCAAACCTTCTATTTTTACCGAAGCTTTGCGAAGACCGAAGATGAGACAGAGGAGGGCCAGGAGTCGGCCACACCCTAGGGTGGCGCGGCCTAGGCCTGGCCCATGCCACCAGGGGGTGAGCCGCCCTGGTCCACCCTCTGACGCTGCCCTTTCGCCTATAAGTTCCCCTCGACAGGAAAAACCTAAGGGATGGATCTCTTTTCCACGAAACACAGTGCAAGCCACCGCCATGGCTGTCGCGTGATCGGGAGGATCCAGGAGCTCTTCTCGGCACCCTGTCAGAGAGGGGAATCCCTGCCGAAGGCCTTCTCGACCACCCATGTCGCCTCCGGAGTGATATGTGAGTAGTCTACCTTGGACTACGGGTCCATAGCCGTAGCTAGATGGTTGTCTCCTCCACCATGTGCTTCATGTTTAGATCTTGTGAGCTGCCCTACATGATCAGGATCATCTTTATGTAATTCTACATGTTGTGTTTATTGGGATCCTATGAGTATTGATACTATGTTAAGTTGATGTGCTGAATATTATATCTTATGTTATCTCTATGTTGTTTATGATCTTGCATGATTTCCGTTGCTAGTAGCTATCTTGGCCGAGTAGATGCTAGTGACTCCAAGAGGGAGTATTTATGCTCGATAGTTGGGTTCATGCCTCTAGTAATCTGGGGGAGTGACAGAAACCTCTAAGGTTGTAGATATGTTGTTGCCACTAGGGAGAAAACAACATTCTTATGTCCAAGGACATTTTCTTTGTTTATATTACGTACTTTGTTTAATGCAATTATCTGGTGTTCGCAACTTAATACTCAAGGGGTACTCGGATGACTCCCCGCGAGTTAATTTTTAGTCATAGATGCAGTTGGATGGCGGTCTATTTATTTTGTCGTAATACCCAGAGTGAATCTCATAGTGATCCTCATGACATATCTACATTATCTTTACTTTATCAATTGCCCAACTGTAATTTGTTTACCCAGCATGTTGTTATTTATCTTATGGAGAGACACCACTAGTGAACTGTAGACCCCGGTCCAATTTTCTTTTCATTGCTTTACCGTTTACTATTACTTGCTCTGTTTACATTCTTGCATACTATTACCTTTTACTACTCGATACACTCAATCCTTTGTTTATAGCAAACCGGTGAGATTGACAACCTCATCAAAATTGGGAGCAAAGTTCTTGGTTGTGTTGTGTGCAGGTTCCACATTGCTGCTAGGTGAAGAAGCTCCTACGTCAACTATGCACCAGCATTTTCTGGTGTCCGGAGTGTCGCGAAGCTAACGAGCATCACCTTCTAAAGTTTGGCTTTCTCCTACTGGTTCGATAACCTTGGTTTCACAACTGAGGGAAAGTTGCTGTTGTGCTCCTCATACCTTCCTCTTGGGGTTCCCAACTGGGTGCCTTAACACTGCACCATCAAGCATTTTTCTGACGCTGTTGCCGAGGAGAAAGAAGATTTCTGCAAGGGGAGTCTCTCACGCTCAACTTTTTACTTTGTTTTTGTTTTGCTTTATTTCATTTTCACTTGCATCGTTTTATCAAAAATACAAAAAATTTAGTTCCTATTTCAAGTTGCTTTTTATGTCTAGCTTAGTTGTTGTTGCTATGTCGCCTGAGGAAACGATCTTCACTTTCAAACAAAAGAGTGAGGAGAGTTTCAAAGAAGCTTGGTCTAGAATTTATGATTGCCATGGAAAAACTGAACCAAAAATGAATTTGAGTTTGCTTCTTAGTAGCTTTTACTTTGGTCTTGCTCTTTTTTATAGATATGCTTTGGATGCTACTGCAGGAGGAGATTTCCTTCATTGTGATGGAGATCAAGCTTTCAATATTATAAAAAAGTTGATTACAATTTATAGCTTCCCGACTGATTTTGATTCTTCTCTTGTGAGCATTTTTACTAGACTTAATACTCTTGAGACTCAAACTGATTGTTTAAAAAATTGCTATCGTACTTTGCATGAGCATTTTGATTATGTGCCATTAAATTCCGAACCATCAAGTTGGTTTCCTACGGTGAAAATCACCATCAGTGGTGAAACTTTTCATGCTCGTTGTGATATTATGTCTAAATTTTGTCTTATGCCAAAGGATGTTTATGAATCTTTGAATCTTTGGAAGCTTTCTAAGGGAGGAGAAGGAATATCTCTTACTAATAATGCCATTATATTTACCGTTGGAATAGCTGAATGAGTATTTACAAAAATCCTAGGAAAAATGGTATCTACTGATTATCTTGTTATTGAATGTGTAGGAAAGGGACAAATCATGCTTGAAAGGTCTCTACTAAAGCTCCTAGGCGCCACTATAGATGAGGGAAAAGACACTATAAAATTCACTTCTCCACCTTGCAATAATCATGTCTTTCCTAGAGTTAAAAGCAAAGGTAAGAGAGGAAGACGTAAGGCATCCGGTAATCTTAATGCTTCATTTCATAATACTTGATTTCCACCTTTCTGCGCCTAGCTCAAAGGCGTTAAAGAAAAGCACTCTTGGGAGATAACTAATGTCTACACACGCTTCTGTTCTTGTAGACAGTGTTGGGCCTCCAAGTGCAGAGGTTTGTAGAGCAGCAGCAAGTTTCCCTTAAGTGGATCACCCAAGGTTTATCGAACTCAGGGAGGAAGAGGTCAAAGCTATCCCTCTCAAGCAACCCTGCAATTACGATACAGAAAGTCTCTTGTGTCCCCAACACACCCAATACACTTGTCAGATGTATAGGTGCACTAGTTCGGCGAAGAGATAGTGAAATACAAGTGGTATGGATGATTATAAGTAGTAAATGCAATATAAAATAAAAATGGCAGCAAGCAAACAAGTAACAAAATAGTGAGTAAACGGTGTGCAAAGCTTGGAAACAAGGCCTAGGGATCATACTTTCACTAGTGGACACACTCCCAACAAATATAACATAATTGAACAAATAAATAACTTCTCTTCACTATGGTACTCTGAATTACTCTCCTATTGAACAACACTAATCATTGCGTAGGGCTACGAAGCACTCCTTAAAGTTCATCAAGTACTTGACAAACACCACTCATAGAGATATCCAAATCAAATCACAACTTAACATAAATATTATTGCAACTTAGACCAAGTACTAACACGTTGCACGCACTGTCAATATTACACCATGAAAGGAGGAAAAGATCACTTCAATATTATCATAGTGATAATTATTCTCATAATCCATAAGAGATCACAGTCGTAGCCTAGACCAAGTACCACCATGATGCACGCACTGTCACCGTTACACCATGGCAGGAGGAATAGATTACTTTAATAACACACTAGAGTACACATAATGAAGAAGAGTAACATCTACTTATTCAACATGATACAAAGCTCATGATCACATAAAGATCACATCATGGGAGAGAGAGGTGAACCACATAGCTACTGGTAGAGCCCTCGGCCCCGGTGATGAACTACTCCCTCCTCATCATAGGAGATAGCAAGGTTGATGGAGATGGCGGTGAGGTCGATGGAGATGGCGGAGACGACGATGGAGACCGATGGAGATGGCTCCGGGGGCACTTCCTCGTCCCGGCAGGGTGCCGGAACAGAGACTTCTGTCCCCCGAAATTCATCGACGGTGGCGGCGGAGCTACGGAACTGTTCTGGAAATTTCGCCGACTCCCTTAGGGTTTTCCGTCAGGAGGCTACTTATAGGCGAAAGGGCGTCATCAGGAGTGGCCCCAGGCCTCCTCACACCTAGGCGGCGCAGCCAGGGCCTGGGCCGCACCGGCCTAGTGTGAGGCTGGCCTGTGGGCCCTCTCCTTTGCCTCTTCGGATATCTCGAAGCTTCCGAGAAAAATAAGACTTCAGGAACTTGTTTCGTCCAATTCTGAGAATATTTTCTGTGTATCACTTCTGAAACACAAAAATAGCAGAAAACAGGGAACTGGCACTGTGGCGACTTGTTAATAGGTTAGTTCCAGAAAATGCATAAAAGTGCCACGAAGTGTAATGAAACATTAGGCAAATGGTGTAAAAACAAGCATGGAGCATCAAAAATTATAGATACGTTGGAGACGTATCAATAACCCATTGTTTTCTTTTCAGTACCTTTTCTTTTATTTGAGTCTTGGAAGTTATTACTACTGTAATAACCGTTCCTTATCCTTTTTTATTTCGTTGTTGTGCCAAGAAGAACCTCTAATTTGAGGGAGGTAAGATTTGGGGAAGTTACTGTCCTGAAACAGATTCCGGTGTTGCACCATAAAAATTCGTGAAAATTCTCAGATATCTTTTTGACCTGTGATTTCTTGTGCATATGCCCTAGGTATTTTTCCAAACTTTCATTAGTTTTGCACTTTTTGATTTGAGAAACAGAAGGTCCTCGAAAAATCGACCTTTGTCAGCTGTTCTGTTTTGACAGATTTCTGCCACTATTTGTGTTTGCCTCTCGATCGCTTTCATTTTTAGTTCTTTTGATCACAGGACTTTTGAGGAAGTTGCTACAGTAGTATATGCTTTCTATGTGGTGTTTTTGGGTTGAAACCTGAACCAAAAGGGTTATTTTACTATTATGCTTATACTAACGTTGATAATAGAATTGTGTGAAGTTTTATATGAAGGAAGTTTTCAAGTGTAGGGATTGGAGAGTGATGAGATGAGATGAAGTATGGACAAAAGCTCAAGCTTGGGGATGCCCATATCACCCCAAGAAATATCCAAGAGGTACAAGCGTCATAGCTTGGGGATGCCCCCGAGGCACTCCTTCTTCATCGGCAAAAATCAGGTCACCTTTCAACACACTATATTTTTATTGCTTCATGCACTATGCGTTTTTATTGGAGCGTCTTTACTTTTGCTTTCAGTTTTCTTTTGTTTTGTTTGCTGCAATAAATGGTTGGACCCCACAAAATTCTTTTGGAGGAGACGCACTCTGCTTTTCATTTGCCAAGAACACTCTATTTTTCACTCTTATCGTTCAACGAGTGTTCTCTTTTTCTAGAACAGCGTTTAGCTTTCGTTTTTTGCCTTGATTTATGTTCAGATCTTGTTATCTCTTTGCATCAAGGTGTATTTAGACCACTGGTCTATGTTGGTTTTCATCAAAAGTGTTGTTTCAAAAAGGTTTGAATGGTGTTGGAAAATAGAAAAAAGTTTCATGCAAAAAGTGGCACTACAAGGATTCGGGTCTATTGCAACAACATTCATTGCAATAAGTTACAAACTGTTGCAATAGGTACCTATTACCACGACATTGGATTCGTTGCCAAGCGTTGCGATAATACGCATGGTAATAGGTTATTGCCACGAAAACCAAAATGTGGCAAGAAAGTTTTCTATTGCAATGGCGACGTCGCGAGTTGCCACACTTTTTCTCGTGGCAGCACACACTTGATGCCACAAATTTCTTTTGTAGGGATAGCTTTCCGCAACAGGTGGCAAAATTGTCGCGAAAATATCATTTGTGGCGATAGACATTTGTGGCGAAAGCCTATTTCAACAACACATGTTTCGTGGCACATGTACGTTCCGTGACAATAGCCAATTGTTGCAATACTTTATGGCAACAACTCTTGTTTTTGTGGGTATAGTCGTTTTGCCACAAACCCTATGTTTGTGGTAGTAACTTATTGCAACATACACGTTTTGGTGGTGATAGATAATTATCACACCATACAAAATATTTGTGGCGAGATGCTACTGCGACAATACAAACATTTTGTGATGAAAGGACTATTTCAACAAAACCAAATTTGGTGGCGTCAAGTAGTTGTAGTTGTCACAACAGACATAATATTTGTGGCGAGAGGCTACTGCAATAATACAAACATTTTGTTGTAAGAGGATTGTTTCAACAAAATAAAATTGGTGGCACCAAGTAGTTATCTCAACGTGCTGCCTGTTTGTGGGAGAAAGTTTTTACAACAATACATACATTCCGTGGCGAGAAAGGGCTATTTCAACAAACATGGATTTTGTGGTGCCAAATAGTTATCTCAACAGACCGGCTATTCACTGTGATAAGTTATTAGACCATGATGGCGCTCATTGCAGCGCCCGTCTATATTGATGATAATATCCTATAATAGAATGATACAAATTATGTAAATATGTATGCACAGAGCGTGAGAACCAATTTTTATTTTTACAGTGCTCAATAATGGAAGGCTATATAGCTTAATAGAAATAGTAAGAAAAATCATCTCAAGTGGAACCGATAAAATCTAAAATAGATGCTTGAGGAAGAACATACATAATATTCAGGTTTAATTCAATTTCCAAAATATGCTTTCATCTAGTCAAGGCTTGTTTCCTCAAAGCTCAACCCTTAATCTGTGAATTCCATTGTTATTTCACCAGAATAAAAGGTAGTAGCTAGATCTACCTGTAAACATGGGAGTGTGGAAATATCATATTAGCAAGCAGAGGTAGTTTTAGAGTAATCAGACCAAACGATACAACAAATTACACAAAAGGTACAATCAACTATGGTCTAAATGTGGTAGCAAAACTCAAATAAAAAATTGAAATGTATAAGGGAAGGGAGAAACAAACACGAAATTTAGAAGTATGTAGGCCTTGGATGAACTAAATGGAAAGAAATAAGATTTTTTAGTAAACAAAAGTACCAACCAGAAGTGAAGGTTGTTGTCATGAATCAACTACATTTAGTATTATCTCTTGAAACATGCACATTATCTAATTCAAGCACGCACCAGCAAGAAGTGTGTCCGCATGACAATATTTAGGTGTTAATCCCTCCTTCTGCTGAACCATCAATAAATGGGGATCCAAAACAATATGCCATCACTGTAGCAAAAAATCTGCAACCTAGTATCTGAAGAAAAAACAAGAAACGTTAATCATACAAGAAAATACAAAGGAATGGAAGATAAGGAACCCAGTCGGTACACTAAAGCAACAAAGGCTATGAGAAGATATGCATGAGATAAACTAAGTCCACCAGAGAACGGTGGTGAATCGCTTAGATTCACCAAATCGTATTGAAAACTGTTAGGTGAACAACTCCCCGAACCAATATATCAGAATCAGAATCAATGAATTCTCAAAAAAACCTACCACTTCCACCGATAGGAATCCTATTCCAGAGCACCATAAGGGCCATCCGCAAGAAATCTAGACGGCACCAGATATAATACACAAACCAGTTAATATTATTCAGGTAGGCAAAGAAATAACAAAAAAAAAGGGAGCATGCGTGACAAGGAAATGCGGTTAGCTCTTCGATTTTGTCGTGCCTGGCTCTCCAAACAAAACAGATAATTAAAATAGCCTTAGAATTCTACTACTGAAACCTGAAGAAATACTAAAGGAGTATGAGACAAATAATGGACAGGTGTTTCGGCATATGTCTCTGGCAAATGAAATGTCACTGACTTGGTCATTTAAAATAATTGGATGATCTCATCTAAACTCAATCTAAAATAGGTATGTAATAGCCAACTGTAAATACCAGCGTAACTTGCTTCTTTGTGTCCTGCATAGCTTCCTGGGACCAAGTACGGCCATCAGAACCTGGATATTAGACGTATCTTCTTTGGCTATGTGTTTATATACATCATTAGGAAGAAGCACATAAAAATAGATAGAGGTGAACCTGTTCCATACTGGAGGTATATCTGGACAAAATGGCTGAAGTTGTTAAGTCAGTAATCAAAAGCATATGGTGAATTGATTCCTTGGAGAGATATGCCTGGGCTGACTTTGTTACAACCTACTATAATCAAACTCTAACCTCATAAGAAACGATACACAGGGTGCCTAGCATCTTGATGATTAACCCAAACTGATGTTTTCCTTAATCCTATACAAATCCCTATTTTGTATTGTTTCACGTCCATGGATCAGATCAGCAGAGAAGCAAAGCAAAAAAATATTCTTTTTATCCATATTCTTGGTTCCTAAGTGTGAGGATTTCCCTGGTTGGGTGGGGATTCAAGGTCGTCATAATCTGCCTATGAGAGACCTGGGTCGCCTAAGTTCAATTTTTCTGAATGCAGTTCTGTTTTTCTGAATTGTGCCTTCATATTTGATATGGTGAATTGGTAATTACAGGGCGTGACTATCATAACACATGTAGATCTTATCACTAATAAAGCAGCAGTAATCTGGCTAATATGTGATCCAAAACTTGCATGTTCTTTTTTGGCCTAATCTGTCTTCTAAATCAAATCAATTTAGATCAAAATTACCACCAAGTATCTACCAGACTAGTGCTAACTGAACCTAAATTCAGAAAAACTACTGCTCACGCTGAGGGAGGGATGAACGATCCATGGAGAAGTATTGAAGGCTGGGCCGTCACGGGGCTCGACGGTGGCCTGCTCTCAAGAAGAGCTCCCAATCGAACCACGGGATCGGCGAGGTCATGGCGCGGCCGCCATGGCTGTGGTCGTCGTGGCCGAGGCCGTGGACGGCATCGACGACAGCAGGTCGACCGTACCCCAGCTCGGCCTGAGCGCCGCCGCCACTTCCGCCTTGCCGGTCGCCGGCGAGGGGGTCTGTAGTAGGAATGTTATGCGGCCAAGCCGGACGCGAGAGCGAGGAGTGAGGCGAGAGGTGAGAGAGAGGAGTGATACAGAAGGAATAACCTGTGACATTCTCCGGTCGGTTGACTCCGACGTGTTCCATAGCGTCGACGCCGCCGTCATGACGCCGTGAGGACGGAGGAGCAAGTGAGTCCTCAGATCCGATCTCACGATTTGGTTAACAGAAATCGGGAGTACTTATGGGGATTTATAGCAGGAGGTTAAAGTTAGCGGGAAGGATAAAATTTGTTGAGAAGTTACAAAAAAATTAGAGATTAGCGGGAGGGTTTAGCGGGAAGGATAATAATTATCTCTAGTACACGCTTAATTTTGGGACTATAATTAATTTGGAGCAAATATGAAATATATGTGCTGCTGAAAATAATGTTACCGCTAAATTTTGTTGGTAAAAGGTTATTTCGTTGTATCCATTATTATACGTCGTGGTCTTCACCACACCCGATAATTGTGGATGAGCGATTCGGGACCCCCCCCCCCCCGCTCCCTATAACTTTGTCAACGTTGGTTATAGCTATTCTTTATCCTCCCTCGACCATCCTCTCCGGTTGCTCGAAGGACGAAGCCATAGGTAGTGAACGTGTGTCGACCGTGATCCATGTCCGCATCGAGGGGACTGCAGTTGCAGGACTGGTCGTCAACATCTCCCCGTCTAGAACAGCAAATATAAAGGTTTAGCACAATTACTTCCAAAACAGTAAATAGAATATATGAAGAATACAAGCAAATTTGCATGTACTATGATCTCTCACGTGGTCCTTATGTTTGTAAGCAACCGGAACTATGTCCCCATTCAAAGAACAATCAATCAACACCTCATCCCTGTCCTTCAGTTTTTTCTCATCCAGAAACTGACGTCATCCATCTCCACAAAGATAGGTGATGGTCATCGTCTTGTAGACCATCACATCATGCAATGTGTACATCAAGATAGGTGATGCAGGCTATGCCCAATGACAAAAATCTCATGGCACCCCAGCCCTCATTTACTAGGTTATACACTTTCCTTGAAAAACAAGTAATGTCCTAAATAATGGACATAATGAATCAAATGGTGCGCTTTTATTGCTTCTCGTGGTCATCCAATCAAACAACTGCATGTGTAAGTGTGGAACCATCTAGTTTGGTCCTACCAAGTCTAGTCGGCAGAAAAAATGCCACATCCGATAATCATGGAGGGGGCAATCCTTTTCATCCCCCTATAATGTTGTCGATGTCGGTTAGCTACTCCTCATCCTCACTCAACCATTCAATCCAGCCACTTGAAGGACAACGCCGGCGACGAGCGCGCACTAGTCGAGATCAACGTCCACATCATTGCCAATCGTACGAGCCTATAGTCGGCATACAAACAAGAGCCAACCCCATCGGGGTAATGGAGGTGGTGTGGGACGCCGTACTATGAAGAGGGGACCAAGCTTATGAAAGGTGGTGTGTTGACAATCCCATACTCATACCATTTCATCCACCAAAAATCCTTCCAAAATAAACCATTTGTTTCCTTTCAAATATCATATTTTTCCTTGCTACAAAGCCTAGAATGTCTGGCCCTGTGTTTGGCCTCCGTCTGGCTTCGTTTGGGAGCCTTTGTTGGTCGCCCAGACAATGCCCAGACCCAGGTCCAGACAAGCCTAGACATTATCCCAGACAATATCCCAGACTTTGTCCAGACTGTCTAGATTGCTCGTGGCTATGCATAACGGTCACTTTTGGGGCCCATATAAAAAGCCTTCTTCCACCTTGGGAAGGCACGACTTTCACATCCTTTTGAGCCCCTCCATTGCTGAGCTTAAATTCCTTTGATTCCTCCACATTCCCCCACTCAATCTTGCAAATCTTTGAGGGAAAAGAGAGAGGAACCCTAGATCTACACTTCCATCCAAACAAAAAGTTCAATCCCCACCTTGAGTAAGCTTGGTCTTGTTACTCTTGGGTTTGTGGGGAACCCTGGACGGTTGGAGTTGCCTTGAGAGGATCCGATGTGTGGATTCCCATCAAGGAGTTTGTAAAAGGTGCGAGGATCACCTCAAGATTCCGGATAGTGGAAGGGATCTCGCTTTGTGTGGAGGGCTCAAGGGCTCTCGCTTGGTTTGGAGAGCTCAAAGGAGAATAAGGCTAGATCCGGTGAGGGATCATGTGGCTTTGTTTGCCACGGCCTCTCCAATGGAGATTAGAGTCCCCCCAAGGAATTGAACTTCGGGATAAATCACCGTGTCATTGCTCCCTCTACTTTCGGTTATTTCTTTCCTTGCATGTACTTATCGTATCTTGTTTGTTGTATTGCATCTTATATGATTGTTCATCTTGTTGTTTTAGGGTCACTTTATTTATCTGCATCTATCCCAAAAAACAACCAAATTGATAAAAATTTATAGTTGCCTATTCACCCCCTGCCCTCTCTAGGCGCCATCTTTGATCCTTCACTCATCCTCACTTGACCATTCTCTTCGGCTAATTGAAGGACAAAACTGGATCGAGGTACCACCAACATGCCGTCTTCGCTGGCGAAGCGAGGAAGGCCGGATCAAGGAGTCACCAAGACACGGTCACAATTCTTGATCTCTAACCCTAACATTTTGAATAAATAGAACCTACTGGTGTTGTTAACACAATGTTTTTTTTGACGAATTGTAAACACAATGTTGGTCTACTTCTAGGTAAAGCTGGACAAGCAATTGGGCTGAGTTGGGCTTCCTATAAACGAGTCAGTTTGAGGTCGTCGACTTGTGCCGCTGCACTCATGCCCTAGCTATCCTATTCTTTTTTTAACAGGGGTGGGGTCTCGAAGGACCCCAAAAGAGGCTTCATTAATGACCACGTCGGTTACACAATTACAGGCAGGCCCTAGAATCAAGAAACATCAAAGTTGATACATGCACACACTTTGTGCATTCAAATCTATCTAAATCACTAATTTGATTATAATTTGAGTTCTAGAATTTATTTTAGGATGATTCCAATTGCAGTAGCTTTGTTTTACTGTAAGAAATCCACTAGCATCACTTCCCAATTTTCTTGAATCACTTCACAAACATTCAAAGTTAAATATGAGAATTTGAGTATTTTCATTCATAGATTAATTCTATTTCTTTTCAGCAATGTTTATTTTCCACTATAGTAAATCCTATGATCATAGCTAGCTACCAAAGATCACCTTGACATCACCTTGACTCATATCATATCTATCTAAATCAATTTTTTCTAGCCCACACATATTCAAATAACAATTATGTTATTTAGGTAAAATGTGATGCATCTTAATCATTGATTCTACTCTTGCTGTTGTGGTGTTGTTATATCCTATATCATATCATATGCTCTTATTCCAAGTTGTTTTATGAATCCTTGAGTCATATTCTAAAAAATATCATTTATTCCTATCCAATCCTTTGTCCACCTAATATTGTTCACTTGTATTGAAATATTCAATTTGCAAATGAGTTAATTGAGTAAATCAATGCTTCATGAATCCTAGACCAATGCCTAAGTGTAATATATGCTATTTAAGAATAATTGTTGTCACACTTATTCAATAGTATTGTTGTTGCACTAATTGACACCTATGTGATCTACTTTACATGGGTCTTTCCAAGATCAATTCATGCTTTAGTAAAGTATAAAGACTACATCAATCATATCTTGCTTAGCCCAATTCTCTCCAATCATTTTGACCCTTCCAGCTAAGCTCTCAAGTTCATATCTTGCAATCCATAATCTTTTACCATATATCTTCTATCAAAATATCTTGAATAAACCTAAATTGTTAAACAAACCCTTTTCAATTGTTTGTCTTGTTTGGTTATGATTGTGTTTGTATTGTATGTTTATGTTGTGTTATTTCTGTGTTATAGTTTGTGCGAATAGCTACGTGCTTAGTTGAGAGAAGTGAAAAGATCGTGTTCTTCAAAAAGGCAAGTGACACACATATCTTCTACCTATTTTTGTTATTACATTAGTGTTTTCAGTAGTATACATGATAGGTGGAATATTCAACTGTTTTACAAATTGCTTAGATCCTAGTAGTGTGTAGCCAACCTCAAACACCACTTGATAGGATGCTAAAATACTTGAATATTGATTATATGCTATGATCACCATGTCAAAGTTGTTTTGTGGATAAATTAACAACTTCAACTAAAATGAAACACCTGGGTGGATTGGTTTGATAAGATGGGGCGAAGAAGGTGGGTCCTAGGGCACATGCCAGGAAGGATGTGTACTCAGGATACTTCTCAGGCATGCCACTCAGGATTAAAGAGATTACTATGTCTTCCATGTTTTAAAGTACTTCCAGTGTAGCCTTATGACATTATGGGCTCTATCTTGATTGAGTAGGATTAAGGGTTCAACCAAGAGGGACTGACATGAGGTGGTAGCAAAATATAGGGGGCACGGTCAGACTAGTTTGGTTGAATGCTTTTTCTGAAAGGTCTTGTCTCATTTTATTTATGGGGTAAAATGAGTCTTAAGGTGAAAGTGCACAACCCCTGTAGGGTGTCAAAATCTAAGCGTTTAGCCGTGTCCTCGGTTATGGACAATTGAGTCTCTAGTCATGAAATATTCGGAAGAATCTCATCACCGTTTCTGAATGCTTTAAAACTTGACTAGTAACCCTTAGGCAGGAGCTAAGGGCCATACACTCCGAGGGGTGGTGATTTCTGTTGTTCCAACTTTGTTGAGTTTCGCCCAGAACTACATGCCTAATTAACATGTAGCATATGGGGGTTATCTTGACCCTTATAAACTAAAATTTTGAAAGAAAGTTTTGCCAAGAATTGTAGGATAAAATTGGCTTTATGCAAATTAGCCTTTGAGATCCACCAGCCAAATGGCATGTAGTATAGTCTTTTCACAAAATACCACCAAACATGTGTCATTTGCCAGTACGTTGTTGTACTGACCCCTTTGGGGCTGCATATTCAAATGTGCAGGTTTTTTGGATGAGGAACGATTAGTAGGATCTCGAGTCTACATTCCAACATGTCTGCCTGTGGCACGTGATAAAGATGGAGGCTCATTGCTACTATACTTTATGCTGTGTACTCGTAAGGTTGAAGACTTATGTATCTGGATTTATGTTGTAATATTTGATACTATTGCAATGATTACTATATTTTGTATTATGGTGCTATCTATTGATCCAGGGAGTAGCACATTAACACAGGAGTTCTGCCTTTAGCAAAAGGTAGGACGCTACACAACTTGTCACAGTAAACAGTAGTTATTGCAACGTGGTGAAATTGACGCAAAAGATATGTGCTATTACCACCAATATGTGTTTTGTTGCAGTAGGTGTCCAATTTTTGCAACAATATTTGTACCTATTACAACATGATATAGTTGTTGCAATATCTGTTTGAATATTACCACGGATGTCTACTTTGTTGCGAGACCTAGTCTCTATCGCAACAAAATGATTAGCTCGCACAATAGAATTTGGTTGTCGCAATACCGTGGCCATATTGCAACACCCATGCATATTGTTGAAATATACAGACTATATTGCAACAAAACATGTACTTATCATGACAAACTAAACTATGGAAATATGCGTGGCCTATTACCACAAACGTGAAAATGGTAGCAATATTATTTTTTATTACAACAAAATGTGGTTGTAGTAATAAAAATTGTTGTAATAGACCGGATTTCCTGTAGTGTGGTACAAAAAGGAGCTTGTTTAGACTACGGCTTAGACTTTTGCATGCCATGCTTGATGTCGTTTTGATAGTATGCTTAGTGATTTTTGCTGTAGCATGACTTGTCTCAAATGACTGAGATTGCTTAATGAGCCTTTGAAAAAATCATGCGTTGTTTTTATTATATGGAAGCATTTATTTGGTTTTCTCCTTTGATGCTTTATTTGGGTTGACTTGGCGCATGCTTACAACATGTTTGACTCTAACAAGTCGCCATAAGCCTCTATGATTATTTGGTTTTTGACTTGTGATGCCATTTTATGCTTCTTCTTAATGATGTTTTGTCGCTATGCATGATTATGGCCGTTATTGCTCTCTTAGTTGGTCGCTCCCAGTATTTTGCTAGCCTTCATTTTGTACTGAGTATGAGCTCTACTCGTGCATCCAACTCCCAAAAACCAAGTTATTCCAATGTGTCCACCATACATACCTACTAGCAATTTGTTATTCCAAAGTATATTTGACTTGCTTTTATCTATCCTTCGAATTAAACTCTTTTTGGTGTTATGCAAAAATTAGTCAGTAAAGCTCTCACGAACCTAATGGCACACTTTACTTTTCTTGCTTTTAATTTTTTTGACATTGTGGCTCTCTTATGTTGACGTTATGCTTGCAAGTTGTAAGTTGGGAATTAGCCAAACCATGCCATCATGGGGAAAGCTTTCAACATTGCACTTCTCTTATTTGAGTTGATATCGTGATATTTTGTTTATGGATACTCGCGATGTGAAATAAGTTGGGATCTTGCGGGATCATGGAGTTTGT
Organism: Dactylis glomerata; assembly: GCA_007115705.1. Lineage (NCBI taxonomy): Eukaryota > Viridiplantae > Streptophyta > Magnoliopsida > Poales > Poaceae > Dactylis > Dactylis glomerata. The sequence continues at coordinate 235,537 of QXEO01000217.1, forward strand.
ATTGTATATGTGTTAGAGAAACGCCTGGGCCGCTAATCTAAGCCATGCAGCATTCATGGTGGAAATTTACAGCATGCCCATAGTGGACATTTGATGATGCATCTCACAATAAAAAAGCTATACCAATGGTAAATAAAAAGAGATACCGAGGTGTTCATTGTTTGTTTGTCTTGTCATTTTGATGTGGGCTTGTTCTATGTCATCGGGCAGGAGCTACCCCGTTGGCGGTTCTCGATGATACGTGTATACTTACAATGACAAGAGCTTGCTTGGGACCTAAGTCGAGTAGCATGAGGTTTGGGTATTTGTACTTCACGGGACAAGAGGTTTTCAACTTATGATTTGTCAAGCATATGCTTCGTAATTGTACTCGCATTAACTTTAACCATTCAAGATGCCTATGATGGGGACAATGAGAGCTCAAAGCTAGTAAGTACCATAATTTTTGAAGATTTATAAAACTTGCAATCTCTGCTTCCCTCTGCGAATGGGCCTTTCTTTTACTTTTATGTTGAGTCTCCACCTTCTACCTTTATGCACCGTCTAAGAGAGCATAGTTGCCATTCTGAGTTTAATGTGCATAGTCCCAAAGTTTATCATTGATTGATTCATGATTATGGTTTTGCTTGTTCTTAAATTATTTGTATCTAGTCGCCCTGTTAAACTTGAAGGTGTCCTATGCATTTATGTTTTGCCATTCCATGAAGGACAAGATGAAAACCCATCTGATATGTTTTTCCATATGATTTGAACACACATTTGACTTTCATAGTTTCATTATTCATGATCTTTCGTTTGTGTTTCTTTTCATGTTATAACATGGTTGCTAAGTTTTTATTGTCAAGATTATGTCTCTTATGCCCATGTTTTAAGTTCTTTGATCCTAGCACTCAATGCTTTACATAGTTGATCAAGATTGTGATGGTGCATGTCACCTCAAAAATTATTCTTTTGTTATCACTTACCTACTCGAGGACGAGCAGGAGTTAAGCTTGGGGATGCTTGATACGTCTCAAACGTATCTATAATTTTTGATGCTCTATGCTTGTTTACACACCTTTTGCTTTGTGTTTTGTTACACTTCGTGGCGTTTTTAAGCATTTTCTGGAACTAAACTATTAACGAGATGCCACAGTGCCAGTTCCCTGTTTTCTGCTATTTTTGTGTTTCAGAAAAGCTACACAGGAAATATTCTTGGAATTGGACGAAATAAAAGCCAAACCTTTTATTTTTACCAAAGCTTCGCGAAGACGAAAGATGAGACAGAAGGGGGCCAGGAGCCGGCCACACCCTAGGGTGCCGTGGCCTAGGCCTGGCCCGCGCCACCGGGGGGTGAGCCGCCCTGGTCCACCCTCTGATGCTGCCCTTTCGCCTATAATTTCCCCTCGACGGGAGAAACCTAAGGGATGGATCTCTTTTCCATGAAACACACTGCAAGCCGCCGCCGTTGCCGTCGCGAGATCGGGAGGATCCAGGAGCTCTTCCCGGCACCCTGCCGGAGAGGGGAATCCCTACCGGAGGCCTTCTCCACCACCATGGTCACCTCCGGAGTGATATGTGAGTAGTCCATAGCAGTAGCTCGATGGTTGTCTCCTCCACCATGTGCTTCATGTTTAGATTTTGTGAGCTGCCCTACATGATCATGATCATCTTTATGTAATTCTACATGTTGTGTTTGTTGGGATCCGATGAGTATTGGTACTATGTTAAGTTGATGTGCTGAATATTATATCTTATGTTATCTCTATGTTGTTTATGATCTTGCATGCTTTCCGTTGCTAGTAGCTATCTTGGCCGACTAGATGCTAGTGACTCCAAGAGGGAGTATTTATGCTCGATAGTTGGGTTCATGCCTCTAGTAATCTGGGCGAGTGACAGAAACCTCTAAGGTTGTAGATGTGCTGTTGCCACTAGGGAGAAAACAACATTCTTGTGTCCAAGGAAATTTGCTTTGTTTACATTACACACTTTGCTTAATGCAATTATCTGTTGTTCGCAACTTAATACTCAAGGGGTACTCGGATGACTCCCCGCGAGTGGATTTTTAGTCATAGATGCAGTTGGATGGCGGTCTATGTATTTTGTCGTAATGCCCAGAGTGAATCTCATAGTGATCCTCATGACATATGTACGTTATCTTTACTTTATCAATTGCCCAACTGTAATTTGTTTACCCAGCATGTTGTTATTTATCTTATGGAGAGACACCACTAGTGAACTGTGGACCCCGGTCCAATTTCCTTTACATTGCTTTACCATTTACTATTACTCGCTCTGTTTACATTCTTGCATACTATTACCTTTTACCACTCGATACACTCAATCCTTTGTTTACAGCAAACCGGTGAGATTGACAACCTCATCGAAGTTGGGAGCAAAGTTCTTGGTTGTGTTGTGTGCAGGTTCCACGTTGCTGCTAGGTGAAGAAGCTCCTACGTCAACTATGCACCAGCATTTTCTGGCGCCATTGTCCGGAGTGTCGCGAAGCTAGCAAGCATCACCTTCTGAAGTTTGGCTTTCTCCTACTGGTTCGATAACCTTGGTTTCACAACTGAGGGAAACTTGCTGCTGTGCTCCTCATACCTTCCTCTTGGGATTCCCAACTGGGTGCCTTAACACTGCACCATCAATATCTTGGCCGAGTAGATGCTAGTGACTCCAAGAGGGAGTATTTATGCTCAATAGTGGGTTCATGACTCTAGTAATATGGGAGAGTGACATAAACCTCTAAGGTTGTAGATGTGCTGTTGCTACTAGGGAGAAAACAGCAATCTTGTATTCAAGGACATTTGTATTGTTTCCATTACACACTTTGCTTAAGGCGATAATCTGTTGCTTGCAACTTAATACCCAACGGTTGCTCGGATGACATCCGGCGGGTGGATTATTAGTCATAGATGCAGTAGGATTATGGTCTATGTATTATGTTGTAATGCCTAAGTGAATCTCATAGTGATCCTCACGACATTTGTATGCTTTCTTTATTCTACCAATTGCCCAACTGTAATTTGTTACCCAGCATGTTATTTATCTTATGGAGAGACACCTCTAGTGAACTGTGGACCCCGGTCCATTCTTGTACATTCATATTACCGTTTACTATTTACTCGCATTATTTACATTCTCACAAACTACTATCTTTTACCACACGATATGTTTAATCCTTTGTTTATAACAAACCGGTGAGATTGACAACCTCACTGTAAGTTGGGGCAAAGTACTTTGGTTGTGTTGTGTGCAGATTGCACGTTGCTGCTGGTGCGAAGCTATGCCCCAGATAAGGCACCATATATAAATTGTCTGGAGCTGTCGCCAAGCCAGCGAGCATCAACCTTCGGAAGTTGGTTCTTTCTCCTACTGGTTTGATAAACCTTGGTTTCATACTGTGGGAAGAATTGCTGCTGTGGTCATCATACCTTCCTCTTGGGGTTCCCAACTGGGCGGTCAACTACACGCCATCAAGCAATTTTTATGGCGCCATTGCCAGGGAGAAAGAGGATTTCTGCAAGGGGAGTCTCTCGCTTCCAATCTTTTACTTTGTTATTGTTTTGCTTTACTTTTTTTTGCTTGCATATTTTTATCAGAAATACAAAAAATTAGTTCTTTTATAGTTGTTATTTTTGCTTGTCTGCTTTTAGTTTTGCTAGAATGGGTACCCCTGAGAACACCAAGTTGTGTGATTTTACTAGCACCAATAAAAATGATTTTATCTGCACTCCTATTGCACCACCTGCTCCTGAGGCAAATTTTTATAAGATTAAACCTGCTTTGTTGAATCTTGTTATGAAACAGCAATTTGTTGGCGTTAGTACTGATGATGCTGTAGTTCATCTCAACAATTTTGTTGAGCTATGTGAGATATAGAAGTACAAGGATGTAGATGGTGATATTATTAAGCTTAAGTTGTTTCCTTTCTCTTTAAGAGGATGAGCTAAGGATTGGTTGCTATCTTTGCCTAGAAATAGTATTGATTCTTGGGTTAAGTGTAAGGATGCTTTTATTGCAAAATATTATCCTCCTGCTAAAATTATAACTTTGAGAAGTGATATTATGAAGTTTAGATAGTTTGATAATGAACATGTTGCTCAAGCTTGGGAAAGAATGAAATCTATGATAAAGAATTGTCCCACTCATGGACTAACTACTTGGATGATTATCCAAACCTTTTATGCAGGACTAAATTTTTCTTCAAGAAATCTATTGGATTCCACTGCTGGAGGTACTTTTATGTCCATCACCTTGGGCGCCACAACAAAGCTTCTTGATAGTATGATGGTAAATTATTCTGAGTGGCACACTGAGAGAGCTCCACAAGGTAAGAAGGTAAATTCTATTCAAGAAACCTCTTCCTTGAGTGATAAGATTGATACTATTATGGCTATGCTTGCTAATGACAGAGCTCATGTTGATCCTAATAATGTTCCTTTAGCCTCTTTGGTTGCTCAAGAAGATCATGTTGATGTGAACTTCATTAGAAATAATAATAATTTCAACAATAGTGCTTATAGGAACAATTTTGCTAGCAACAATTATAGGCCGTGTCTTTCTACCAATGGTAATGGTTATGGCAACTCTTATGGTAATTCCTCCAACAACACTAGGGGCGCGCCCTCTGATCTTGAAGTCATGCTCAAAGACTTCATTGGTAAGCAAACTGCTTTTAATAAATTTGTTGAGGAAAAGTTGGGTAAAATTGATGTTCTTACTTCTAAAGTTGATAGCCCTGCTCTTGATGTTAAACTTCTGAAACTAAAAGTTTTACCTCATGATATGAAAGAAAGCAAGACTTTAAATGCCATCTAGGTTAAAATTGATGAAAATGTTAGGATGTTAGCAGAATTGCATACTAGGTGCGAAAGAGAAGATGGGATGGCTAGAAATATGAAGGTTTGTACTATTACTACCTCTAGTGATGTTGTTTCAAATTCTAGCAATCCTCTTACTTTGATTGGTGTAGATAAAACTCCTACTCCTTATGCGAAAAAGCCCAAAACTGCAAAAACTTTTTCTACAAAAAGTGCTGAAATTTTTCAAAGTATGGCAGACAATAGCTCTACTTCTTTTAATGATTTTGATGTTGATGGTTGCAATATTTCTGAAGTTATTTTGTTCTTGCAAAAGCTTGCTTTAAGTCCTAATTCTAGTTCTATGAATGTTGCTTTTACAAAGCATATTACGAATGCTCTCATGCAAATTAGGGAAGATAAGTTGAAACAAAAGGTTTCTATTCCCATGAAATTAGAAGATGGTTGGGAGCCCATCATTGATATGAATGTGAATGATTTTGATTGTCATGCTTTATGTGATCTTGGTGCAAGCATTTCTATTATACCTAGAAAGATTTATGATATGCTTGTTTACCACCGCTTGAAAATTGTTATTTTGATGTTCCTCTTGCTGATGTTGCTAAGAAGAAACCTTTGGGAAGGATTAATGATGTTCTTATTATGGTTAACAATAACCTTGTTCCCATTGATTTCCTTGTTTTGGATGTTGAATGCAATGCTTCTTGTCCTATTATTTTGGGAAGACCTTTTCTTAGAACTGTTGGTGCCATCATTGATATGAAGGAAGGCACCATTAAATATCAATTCCCACTCAAGAAAGGTATCGAACACTTCCCTAGAAAAAGAAAGAAATTACTTTTTGACTCTATTCTTAGAGCAAATTATGATCTTGATGCTTCATCGCTCGACATTACTTGATTTCCACTTTCTGCGCCTAGCTCAAAGGCGTTAAAGAAAAGTACTCTTGGGAGATAACCCAATGTTTTCTTGTCAGTACTTTTTCTTTTTGTTGAGTCGTGGAAGTTATTACTACTATAATGACCTCTACTTATCATTTTTATTTCGTTTTTGTGCCAAGAAGAACGTCTAATTGGAGGAAAGTAACATTTGGGGAAGTTGCTGTCCTGAAATAGATTTTTGTGCTGCACCGTAAAAATTCATGAAAATTCTCAGAACGTCTTTTTGATCTGCAATTACTTTTGCACATGACCCAGGTTATTTCCAAACTTCCATTAGTTCTGCACTTTTTGATTTGAGCAACAGAAGATCCTCAAAAAATCAATCTTTACCAGCTGTTCTATTTTGATAGATTTCTGCCACTATTTGTGTTTGCCTCTCGATCACTTTTTTTTTAGTTCTTTTGATCACGGAACTTTTAAGGAAGTTGCTACAGTAGCTTATGCTTTAATGGGTGTTATACTTGAGTTGAAAACTGAACCAAAAGAGTAGATTTACTATCGTGCTTACACTAATGTTGCTAATAGAATTGTATGAAGTTTTGTATGAAGGAAGTTTTCAAGTGTAGGGAAAGGAGAATGATGAGATGAGATGAAGTATGGAAAAAAGCTCAAGATTGGGGATGCCCATGTCACCCCAAGAAATATCCAAGAGGCACAAGCGTGAAAGCTTGGGGATGCCCCGAGGCACCCCTTCTTCATCGGTAAAAATCAGGTCATCTTTCAAGACACTATATTTTTATTGCTTCGTATACTATGAGTTTTTCTTGGAGCGTCTTTACTTTCACTTTCAGTTTTCTTGTGTTTTGTTTGTTGCAATAAATGGTTGGACCCCAACATATTTCTTTTGGAGAAGACACACTCCGTTTTTCATTGCCAAGAACACTCTAGTTTTCACTCTTATCGTTCAACGAGTGTTCTCTTTTTCTAGTACTGTGTTTAGCTTTCATTTTTCACCTTAATTTTTGTTCAGATATTGTTATTTCTTTGTATCAAGGTGCATTTAGACCTCTGGTCTATGTTGGTTTTCATCTTTATGAGTTGTTTCAAAAAGGTTGAATGGTGTTGGAAAAGAGAAAAAAGTTTCATGCCTATAGTGGTACAAATGGGAGCTTGTTTAGACTGTGGCTTAGACTTTTGCATGTCATGCTTGATGTTATTTTTATGGTATTCTTAGTAGTTTTTGCTGTAGCATGACTTGTCTCAAATGACTGAGATTGCTTAATGTGCCTTTGAAAGAATCATGCGTTGTTTTTATTATATGGGAGCATAATATTGTGGTCTTTTCCTTTGATGATTTATTTGGGTTGACTTAGCGCATGCTTACACCATGTTTGACTAAAAATAACTCGCCTCAAGCCTCTATGATCATTTAGTTTTTGATTTGTGATACCACTTTATGCTTTGGTTAATAATGTTTTGTCGCTATGCATGATTATGGCCGTTATTGCTCTCTTAGTTGGTCGCTCCCAGTCTTTTGCTAGCCTTCATCTGTACTGAGTATGAGCTCTACTTATGCATCCAACTACCAAAAACCAAGTTTTCCAAAGAGTCCACTATAAATTCCTATGCATGGTATTTGCAAGCCATTCCAAGTAAATTTTCATGTGCTACCTTTCAAAAAACCTTCAAAATACTTCTCATTTTGTGACACTGTTTGCAGCTCATTGGGACGTAGTGGTCGGATTTGCTATCTTCCATATTGTTTTATTCAAAAAAAAATAAAAAATAAAGAAAAAAAGAAAAAAGGCACTCCTCCATGGTATCTGAAAGTTGGTGGGCACCCGATGGAATCGGTTAGCCATGGTTTATGAAAGGAAAAGTGGGGAGGAGTGCCAAGCTTTATAAAAGAGCACAAAAGTGCCAATCTCTCTCAAAATTTGCTTAGTATGGAAGATAGTAAGAACCCCATTGCCAGTCGTTGACAAGAACAACCAACTCTCAAAACAAATTTTTATCTCTGTTTTGCAAATGAAAAGCTCTAGCACATGTTTAATCACTGCTTCCCTCTGCGAAGGGCATTTCTTTTACTTTTATGTTAAGTCTCCACCTTCTACCTTTATGCACCATCTAAGAGAGCATAGTTTTCATTCTAAGTATAATGTGCATAGTCCCAAAATTTATTATTGATTGATTCATGATTATGGTTTGGCTTGTTCTTAAATTATTTGTATCTAGTCGCCCTCTTAAACTTGAAGGTGTCCTATGCATTTATGTTTTGCTACTCCATGAAGGACAAGCTGAAAACCACTTTGCTATATTTTTCTATATGCTCGAAACACACACTTGACTTTCAGTGCATTATTACTCATGATCTTTTGTTTGTGTTACTTTTCATGTTATAACATGGTCGCTAAGTTTTATTGTCAAGATTATGTCTTCTATGCCCATGCTTAGAGTACTTTGATCTCAGAACTCAATGCTTTACATCGTTTGATCAAGATTGTGTTGGTGCATGTCACCTCAAAAATTATTGTTTTGTTATCACTTACCTACTCGAGGACGAGCAGGAGTTAAGTTTGGAGATGCTTGATACGTCTCAAACGTATCTATAATTTTTTATGATCCATGCTTGTTTATGCACCATTTGCTTTGTTTTTTGTTACACTTTGTGGCGTTTTTATGCATTTTCCAGAACTAACCTATCAACAAGATGCCACAGTGCCAGTTCCCTATTTTCTGCTATTTTGTATTTCAGAAAAGCTACACAGGAAATATTCTTGGAATTAGACGAAACAAAAGCTGAAGTTCCTATTTTTCCCGATACGAGATGAAGTCCAAACCAGAGACAGAGGGGAGCCAGGGGCCAGCCACATCATAGGGTGGCATGGCCCAGCCCTTGGCCGCGCCACCAGGTGGTGAGGCCACCTGGCCCGCCTCCTGACGCCGTCCTTCCGCCTATATATTCTCCTCGGCGAGAAAACCCTAAGGGCCCCGATCAATTTTCCAGAAAACATACTGTAAGCCACCGCCGTCATCGATGCGAGATCGGGAGGGCCTAGAAGCTCTTTCCGGCACCGTGCCGGAGAGGGGAATCACCACCGGAGGCCTTCTTCATCACCATGCCTGCCTCTAGAGTGATATATGAGTAGTCTACCTTGGACTACGGGTCCATAGCGATAGCTAAATGGTTGTCTTCTCCTCCATGTGCTTCATGTTTAGATCTTGTGAGCTGCCTATCATGATCAAGATCATCGTTATGTAATTCTACATGTTGTGTTTGTTGGGATCCGATGAATATTGAGTACTTTGCCAAGTTGATTTATTGATTTATCATCTCTATGTTGTTTATGATATTGCATGCTCTCCGTTGCTAGTAGATATCTTGGCCGAGTAGATGCTAGTGACTCCAAGAGGGAGTATTTATGCTCGATAGTGGCTTCATGTCTCTAGTAATCTGGGGAAGTGACAGGAACCTCTAAGGTTGTAGATGTGCTGTTGCTACTAGGGAGAAAACAACAATCTTGTGTTCAAGGACATTTGTATTGTTTACATTACACACTTTGCTTAAGGCGATAATCTGTTGCTTGCAACTTAATACCCAACGGTTGCTCGGATGAGATCCGGCGGGTGGATTATTAGTCATAGATGCAGTTGGATTATGGTCTATGTATTATGTTATAATGCCCAAGTGAATCCGAAAATAGAAAAATTCAAGAAAATCCAAAATAATCTGATTTTTTTTAAAAAAATATTAAAAAAATGATAAAATGACCTTTAGTCCCGGTTAGTGTTACCAACCGGGACTAAAGGGTTCTCCAGCCCGCAGCGCTCAGGACAGCCACGTGGAGAACCTTTAGTCCCGGGTTGTGACACAACCAGGACTAAAGAGAAGGATATTTAGTCCCGATTAGTTAGTCCCGGTTGGTACAACCGGGACTAAAGGCCCTTACCAACCGGGACTAAAGACCGTTTTTCTACCAGTGCTGGCTAGACTCTGTACTTTGATTCTTTTTTGATTCAGGTCAACCAACCATGAAGTGCTCCTGTAATCGTTTACATCCAAGGAGCAAACAGAAACTGTTCTTGAGCTGAAGTAGACCAAATTCATAGTATAGAAATTAAAAAAGAGATCTGCAGTTTAACAGGCAATAAAGGTCCAAAGAAGCTTTGTTTAGTCCATCCAGCTAGCGAGCTAGCCACATGCGGGACGCCCAGAAGATTTCTGAACAGAGGGAATGCAAAAGCACAGTAGACTCACATCAAATAGACGGTGTTGAACTAAGTACAGAAACAAACAGTTAGTCAGAAGAAAATTTCGATGAAATCATTCGAATCATCAATCCAACAAATAGGGAAAACTAAAACTTCATCTAGCTGTCAGATGAGATCTCCTCGTCCAAAATCATGGCGGAGTTTGCATGCATCCGCGAGTTTGCGGGGAGTTTGGCCGCGGGGAAGACAGCCGTAACGCACCGCCGTAGGAGCATGAGCATCTCAGAGCCATTTGTAAGCGGGCCCCCGCCCCCACGCATGCGCACGGGGCGGTGATAGCCGGGCATGGCAGCGCTGGAGCGAAGGGGACAGAAGGCGACGGCGATCGGAGAATAGGGCGGGGAGTCCCAGATCCGGCAGGCAACCACGAGCTCGGGGAGACCAGCGCGAGAGGAGGCCGTGGAGCTAACACGGAAGGCCCATGGAGGCGCCGCCGAGCTCCATGGATGCAGCCATGGTGGGAGCACTAACACGGACGGCCCATGGAGGCGCCGCCGAGCTCCATGGATACAGCCATGGTAGGAGCACCTCTGGTGGGGATCTTCTGATGCCGTGCGTAGCAGGGCCGGGGACTAAAATACAAAATACAATAGACAAACGTGGACCGCGGATTGATTTTACTATAATCGAGGGGCCAAAATGCAAAATAACTGCTACGTACCTCCGATCCCTGGTTTATATTATAATAATACAAAATACATAAAAACAACAACAACTACTACTACTACCGGGTCGGCGTTATTGTCTGAATTGCCAGTTGTAGTTGCCTGTGTCCTCGGTGCCATGTCATGCACTTACAGCATCAGCAACCTTTCTCTGTTACTGCTATCTCTGCATTGATCTTGCCATGGCAACTAACTCTTCAGCTTCAAAATCAGTTTGTACATTCTGCAGATGCGGACATAGCAGGGCCGCAATAAGCACTCCATTCTTTCCAACTGGGGCTAATACTTCGCCCGTTGATGCTTGCTTGGCATGCTTCTAGTATCTATTTTCCCATATGCCTCATTTCAAAGGGCAATGTCCTCTCACAGCTTTACTCCATGAACCATGGAAGAAGATAACTTTAAAACTAAAACTTCAAAATGAAAATAATTTGATGACGTAATTAGCATAGAAAAGCCCCATATTCAATCTAGAAGATGACATTTTCCCCCTAAAGTATTGTCAGTCCAAGAGAGAAAAAGTTGTAAGTAATTTAATACTATAGTTAACTACAGTATTTTACAACTATAGCACTTGTAATGATGCCCAACAATCTGAACCATTCACTAATATTATGTCGAAGTCAACCAGATATGCACTCCAAAGTACAATCAACTACATCATTCTAATAAAAGCATACGTTTGAGTTCTAAATGTTGTAACTTATTAAGCTAGCAACTGCTTTGTATGGTTGTGCATGCGGTCATCCAGCTAACATTTATATTATTTAGGATAGGAGATAGCTAGCAAAAAGCTAAAGAATTGTTTTCTTTGACAGAGGTAAAAATGCATACTGAAGCTGGGTTCACAACTTCACATCTTACCAGACCAATATGTCGAAGTCAACCAGATATGCACTCCAAAGTACAATCAACTACATCATTCTAGTAAAAGCATACGTTTGAGTTCCAAATGTTGTAACTTATTAAGCTAGCAACTACTTTGTATGGTTGTGCATGTGGTCATCGAGCTAACATTTATATTATTTAGGATAGGAGATAGCTAGCAAAAAGCTAAAGAAGTGTTTTCTTTGACAGAGGTAAAAATGCATACTGAAGCTGGGTTCACAACTTCACATCTTACCAGACCAAAAAGATCAAAATCTCGCATGACACTAACAGTCTAACTGATGAGTAGCATACATAGTCAAGTAGTAATGAATAACTTATGCTGATCAAGTAGTTCATTTGCACTACTACTCTTTATTTTTTGAGAACGGCATGTGCACAAAGTTGTGGTCACTGCCATCATGCGGAGATGCAGAGTTTGCTCTGTTTATTGTGCAAGTCAGCTTACCAAAACCGAAATTTGAGTATTCAGGCTAACCTTTCTTCAGCGGAGCAGATTAAGAAACAGAGCCCAGCCTGAACATGCAACAGTCTTCAATCGGCCGCACCGCCGTGGCGCAAAGGCAAAAGCAAGCAGCCTCCGTATACTGAATCATGGAAGTAGCCTAGCTGCCCTTGCTGCGAACTAATCTGGCGGTAGCCAGCACAATAGCACCATTGACGGACGGATCTGCATGTCCCCGCGCTTCTATCCGGTTCTGAGGGCCTGGAGCTGGAGAGTTGGAGCCGCTGCCGCCCTGTTACACCGGCTAGAGGTGGTTGAGGCCGCCGGTGGGAGGAGATAGGGCCGGGATGCGGTGGGGAGGAGACGGAAGTGGAGCTCCATGAGGGGAGACGCGGGGGGTGAACTGCAAAGTGCCGATGCGGGCAGAGTCATAGGGTGTACTGCGGGTTAGGGGAGACCAGCGCTTCAGATCGGGAGGGGAGGGGGGGGGGGGGGCAACGCGGACGGCCCATGGCGGCGCCGTCGAGCTCCATGGATGCCGCCATGGTGGGAGCGCCTCTCTGGTGGAGATCTTCTGATGCCGCCGTGCAAGGCCTCAGCTGCCGTCGCCACCGCTTGACTCAAGGCCATCGGCTGCTGCCGCCGCCACTCAGGGCCGGAGGCTAAAATACAAAATATGGTAGACAAATATGGACTGCAGGTTGATTTTAGTATTTTTGAGGGGTCAAAATGCAAAATGACCACGACGTACCAATGCATCGTAAAAGACAGGCTACAATGAACACTACTCCCCGACAGTTATTTCCGATCAGAGGGAGTACTTTTTTTGTTTTAAATTAGACATGTTCCTTGCACAAATATCGTTACTCTTCTATGCATATGAGTTAGTACTGAAATCTACACTCCAGCTCAAAGACAATCATTATATGGCTGCTATTGTAACCTGCACAAATGAACCAAAAGGGCATGTTAACCAGGGGAAAAGCATGCGGCATTAACGTTATCTGTATGTGCAGACTACTCCCAGGTTCGTGAGGCGATGTAGGAAATCCTTCTTCTGAAAAGCGAAAAATCGCCTTTCACTTCTCCCCCAGCAAGCAGGCTGTACCAAATCGGAGTGCCGTGTTTCGCACATACCAACACTTGCCAGTAATCGAGCGTTGTTTGCATCATCCGACATAGGATCGATGGCTCCCAACACCTGCGCAGCACAGCAGCAGCGCAACCCGAGCGCTCATTGCCTCTTTCAGCGGAGCTTGCTGCTTGTGCCTAGGACGCCAGCGCGGCGCTCGACCAGCGAGTCATCGACGGAAGGTCGCCCCGGCGGTGGCCTGACAGCTAAGACGACAACATCATCTCGTTGTGATGCCCGCTGCCACCGTGGTCTTTGGGAAGGTGACTTGCATGATGCACATCTCGGGGAGCGTAAGCGAGATGTTGACTGCGGCGGCAGACGTGGGCACCTCCGCCGGCGCCGCCACCGTTCCCATCTTCTCCTCCCCGCCGCTTGTGCTGCCGCCGGCGATCACGTCCCAGCTCCGGCCTTCCGATCACGTCCCAGCTCCGGCCTTCCGATCCCATGCCACCTCGGGCTCCGCCTCCCCTCCTTTCTCCGTGAACTCCCGTCCTGCTGGCGTTCGCGCGAGGAAGCTCTCGGTCTTGCCGAGGTATTCCGGTGAGAGCCTCAACGCCGATTTGATCCGATTCGGTTTTGGTGGAGCGGAGGTGAGGGAAGCGATAAGACCGCTGCTTTGCTCACGTCTCTCTATCTCCTCCCAGATCCACTTCGTCCTCTCCCTCGAGGGATTGAATCCCCGACCCATCAATCACCAGCGCCGCAGTTTTCTTCTCCGCGTCATGATTCGCGCGGCGCCGGGTCGATCTCCTCCCTCGTCCACCTCCGATGCGCCTCCCCTCCCCGCTCCACCTCTCCAGTAGCCGTCCACCGTCCACCTCTCCGCAGTGCCTCCCCTCCCCTCCATCGAGCTCCTGTTTGCTCGAGTTGCGCAGCCGGGTCGCCGAATCGGACCAGGAGCCTAGCTTGCTCTTGTTCGCACACGTCTGCAGGAGTTAGGACCCGACGTCGGCGCTCTTGTTCGCATACGTCTGCAGAACTCGGACCCGGCGTTGGCGGGAGGAAGCAGGGGTATTTGATCATTTGCCATGGCTGTGGCAAATTATCAAAGAGCATGTAAAGTGTGGCAAATTATCAAGGTCCAAACTAAAACGTGGCAAATGATCAAATATTCCGAGGAAGCAGCGACCGCGAGCGGCGGCGCGGAGGGATCTTGCGGGCGGGTGGAGGCGCAGAGTCCGGGCGGACAGGATAGAGGTAATGGGCTAAAATGTAAAAGTGACTTTTATACCGCGGGTTGATTTCTCTATTCGCGAGGGGTACTAGAAGGAAGGGCTACCATCATGGGGAGCAAGGAGAGGGGAGGCGCTGCTCGCGTGCAGCGGCGACATGCGATGGTCCTATGGTGGTGTTGCGTCTGGTGGTCGAGCCGCGACCGGACAAGGATGTGGCGACACAGCCCATCTGGGTGAAGAGATGGTGTCGGGATTGCGCGGGGATAAAGTGTGGCAGCGGCGGCGTACTGGCAACGGGGCAGGCACGCGTGCAGCCGGAGCCGTGGGCAGCGGCAGCGTGTGGTCATGGCCTAACCGCCGAAGGGAAGAGGCGGCACCGAGGTAACAATCGCGCAGATGGACAAGTACCAGGTCGCCCCCGCATCCTAAACTGAAGCCCACCTCGGTGCTGCCTTAAGCTCACCGTGTCCTGTTTACAAGCCGCGCACGAGGAGCTGAACTACGGCTGGTCATCGTTCATGCTGCAGATTGAAGAGATACTACTCTATGTTGTCACATCGGCGATGCCAAGCTCATCGATTCCATCAAAATTGACAACTAGGGATCAACCAGTATGCAATTTGTATGCAATTTCCAATCACTTTCAGACTAAAGATTTGGGATCTGCAGTCTGGTACTTGATTACTCACATGTCGCTTTGGTACAAGCAAGATCCATCTAGATAATTTCACTCTAGGACATGGAGCTGCCCGTCACAGGAACCACTCGCCTCAAGGAAACGAGTTGAGGTAGAGATACTGTATGCGGCTCTTTGTTGGCTATTAAAATAACGACTGTAGAAGAATTAGCTTATGCGAGATCCAAGCCATATCCTCTCGGGAAAAACTGAGTCCATACCATGGCTTAGTAGACTAAGCTTCTTCTCCACCTTCAGTGTCTCACCGCTGCCGCCGGCCGAGCCGCCACCTACCATGCCCGTGGTCGGTGCGTTTTCATGCACCTCGTCACCCCGCCTTGTCGAAGCTCCGCCTCCGTCGTTCCAGCGTTGTTCCGGCCATCCCTCTAAGTCTGGCAAATGGCAGCTTCTTCTACGGCGTCGGCACGAACCCCACCCCTAACACTAAGATTCATTGCTTCCTCCACCGCCTACGTTGCGGCCAGCCGCGCCATGGGCGGCTCCACGGTGCGCCGGCCGAGCCGCCACCCATCCTGCCCGCGGTCGGCATGTTTTCACACAACTCACCGCCCCGCCTTGTCGAAGCTTCGCCTCCGTCGTTCCAGCGTCGCCCCGGCCATCCCTCTAAGTCTAGCGAATGACAGCTTCTTCTCTGGCGTCGGCACAACCCCCACCCCTAACACTAAGATTCATTGCTTCCTCCACTGCCTCCGTCACGGCCAGCCGCGCCATCGGCGACTCCGCGACGCATCCTCGCCAAGCAGGACAAGGAAGAAGAAGTGCGAAAGAACAAGCTTTCAATATTATAAAAAAGTTGATTACAATTTATAGCATGCCAACTGATTTTGATTCCTCTCTTGTGAGCATTTTTAATAGACTTAATACTCTTGAAACTCGCACTGCTTGTTTGGGTAATTGTTATAGTACTTTGCGCGAGCATTTTGATTATGTGCCAACAAATTCTGAACCATCAAGTTGGTACCCTACGGTAAAAATCACCATTAGTGGTGAAACTTTTCATACTCGTCGTGATATTATGTCTAAATTTTGTCTTATGCCAAAGGATGTTTATAAATCTTTGAGTCTTTGGAAACTTTTTGAGTGGGGAGAAGAAATTTCTCTTACTAATAATACCACTATATTTCCCGTTGGAATAGCTGAAGGAGTTTATACAAAAGTCCTAGGAAGAATGGTATCTACTGATTATCTTGTTATTGAATGTGTAGGAAAAGGACAAATCATGCTTGGAAGGTCTCTACTGAAGCTCCTAGGCACCGTTATAGATGTGGGAAAAGGCAATATAAGATTCAACTCTCCACCTTGCAATAGTCACGTCTTTCCTAGAGTCAAGAGCAAAGGTAAGAAAGGAAGACGTAAGGCATCCGTTGATCCTAATGCTTTATCACTTGATATTACTTGATTTCCACTTTCTACGCCTAGCTCAAAGGCGTTAAAGAAAAGCACTCTTGGGAGATAACCCATTGTTTCAATTTCAGTTGTTTTTATTTTATTTGAGTCTTGGAAGTTATTACTACTGTAATAGCCTCTCCTTATCATTTTTATTTCGTTGTTGTGCCAAGAGAAACCTCTAATTTGAGTGAGGTAAGATTTGGGGATGTTGCTGTCCTGAAACAGATTTCAGTGCGGCACCGTAAAAATTCGTGAAAATTCTTAGAATATCTTTTTGACCTGCGATTTCTTGTGCATATACCCCAGGTTATATCCAAACTTTTATTAGTTTTATACTTTTTGATTTGAGCAACAGAAAACCCTCGAAAAAATCGATCTTTGTCAGCTGTTCTGTTTTGAAAGATTTCTGCCACTATTTGTGTTTGCCTCTCGACCGCTTTCTTTTTTAGTTCTTTTGATCACGGAACTTTTGGGGAAGTTGCTACAGTAGTATATACTTTATATGTGGTGTTTTTGAGTTGAAATCTGAACCAAAAAGGGTTGATTCATTATTATGCTTACACTAATGTTGCTAATAGAATTGTGTTGAGTTTTGTATGAAGGAAGTTTTCAAGTGTAGGGATTGGAGAATGATGAGATGAGTTGAAGAATGGACAAAAGCTCAAGCTTGGGGATGCCCACTCATCCCAAGAAATATCCAAGAGGTACAAGTGTCAAAGCTTGGGGATGCCCCCGAGGCACCCCTTCTTCATCGGCAAAAATTAGGTCACCTTTCAACACACTATATTTTTATTGCTTCATGCACTATGTGTTTTTTTGGAGTGTCTTTACTTTAGTTTTCAGTTTTGTTTAGTTTTGTTTGCTGCAATAAATGGTTAGACCCCAACAAATTTCTTTTGGAGGAGATTTACTTGCGTTTTTATTTGCCAAGAACACTCCGTTTTTCACTCTTATCGTTCAACGAGTGTTCTCTTTTTCTGCTAATGCGTTTAGCTTTCGTTTTTCGCCTTGATTTTTTTTTCAGATCTTCTTTTATCTTTGCATCAAGGTGTATTTTGACCTCTGATCCATGTTGTTTTTCATCAAATGAATTATTTCAAAAAGTTTCGAATGGTGTTTGAAAAGAGAAAAAGTTTCATGCAAAAAGTTGTACAAAAAGGAGCTTGTTTAGACTACGGCTTAGACTTTTGCATGTCGTGCTTGATGTCATTTTGGTAGTATGCTTAGTGAGTTTTGTTGTAGCATGACTTGTCTCAAATGACTGAGATTGCTTAATGAGCCTTTGAAAAATCATGCGTTGTTTTTATTATTTGGAAGCATTAATTTGGTTTTCTCCTTTGATGCTTTATTTGGGTTGACTTGGTACATGCTTACAACATGTTTGACTCTTACAAAGTCGCCATAAGCCTATATGATCATTTAGTTTTTGACTTTTGATGCCAATTTATGCTTCTCTTAATGATGCTTTGTCGCTATGCATGATTATGGCCGTTAATGCTCTCTTAGTTGGTTGCTCCCAGTCTTTTGCTAGCCCTCATTTTGTACTGAGTATGTGCTCTACTCGTGCATCCAACTCCCAAAAACTAAGTTATTCCAATGTGTCCACCATAAATACCTATTAGCAATTTGTGATTTCAAAGTACATTTGATTTGCTTTTATCTATCCTTCAAATTAAACTCCTTTAGGTGTTATGCGAAAATTGGTCAGTAAAGCTCTCACAAACCTGATGGCACACTTTACTTTTCTCGTTCTTAAAATTTTGACATTGTGGCTCTCTTATGTTGAGTTGTTATGCTTGCAAGTTGTAAGTTGGAAATTAGCCAAACCATGCCGTCATGGGGTAAGCTTTCAACATTGCACTTCTTATTTGAGTTGATATCGTGATCTTTTGTTTATGGATACACGCGATGTGAAATAAGTTGGAAATCTTGCGGGATCATGGAGTTTGTATACATGTTAGAGAAATGCCTGGGCCGCTAATCTAAGCCATGCATAATTCATGGTGGAAATTTACAGCATGCCCATAGTGAACATTCGATGACGCATCTCAAAATAAAAAGCTATACTATCAATGGTAAATAAAAGAGATGCCGAGGTATTCATTGTCTGTTTGTCATGTCATTTTGATGTGGGCTTGTTCCATGTTATCAGGCACGGAGGTACCCCATTGGCGGTTCTCGATGATACGTGTATACTTACAATGACAAGACCTTGCTTGGGACTCTAAGTCGAGTAGCATGAGGTTTGTGTATTCGTACTTCACGGGACACAAGGTTTTTAACTTATGATTTGTCAAGCATATGCTTCATAATTGTACTCGCATTAACTTTAACCATTCAAGATGCCTATGATGGGGGCAATGAGAGCTCAAAGCTAGTAAGTACCATAATTTTTAAAGGTTTATAAAACTTGCAATCACTGCTTCCCTCTGCGAAGGGCCTTTCTTTTACTTTTATGTTTAGTCACCACTTTCTACCTTTATGCACCGTCTAAGAGAGCATAGTTGTCATTCTGAGTTTAATATGCATAGTTCCAAAGTTTATCATTGATTGATTCATGATTTTGGTTTTACTTGTTCTTCAATTATTTGTATCTAGTCGCCATCTTAAACTTGAAGGTGTCCTATGTATTTATGTTTTGCTATTCCATGAAGGACAAGCCTGAAAACTATTTGCTATGTTTTTCCATATGATTTGAACACACATTTGACTTTCATTGTTTTATTTTTCATGATCTTTCGTTTGTGTTCTTTTTCATGTTATAACATGGTTGCTAAGTTTCTTCTATCAAGATTATGTCTTTCATGCCCATGTTTTAAGTTCTTTTGATCCCAGCACTCAATGCTTACATAGATGATCAAGATTGTGTTGGTGCATGTCACCTCAAAAATTATTCTTTTGTTATCACTTACCTACTCGAGGACGAGCAGGAGTTAAGCTTGAGGATGCTTGATACGTCTCAAATGTATCTATAATTTTTGATGCTCCATGCTTGTTCTTACACCATTTGCTTAGTGTTTTGTTACACTTCATGGCATTTTTATGCATTTTCCGGAACTAACCTATTAACAAGATGCCACAGTGCCAGATCCCTGTTTTCTGCTGTTTTTGTGTTTCAGAAAAGTTACATAGGAAATATTCTTGGAATTGGACGAAACAAAAGCTGAACCTCCTAATATTTACTGAAGCTTCCAGAAGTCCGAAGAGGAGACAGAGAGGGGCCAGGGGCCAGCCTCACCACCAGGGGGCGCGGCCCAGCCCCTGGCCGCGCCTCCCTATGGTGAGGGCCTCCTGGTCCCCTTCTGACACTGCCCCTTCGCCTATCAAGACCCCCCAATGGGAAAAACCTAAACACCCGATCAATTTTCCAGAAACACATCGTGATCTGCCGCCGTCGTCGACCCGAGATTGGGAGGGTCCAGAAGCTCTTCCCGGCACCCTGCCGGAGAGGGGAATCACCACCGGAGGTCTTCTTCATCGCCATGCTTGCCTCCGGCGTGATGAGTGAGTAGTCTACCTTGGACTATGGGTCTATAGCAGTAGCTAGATGGTTATCTTCTCCACCATGTGCTTCATCTTTAGATCTCGTGAGCTGCCTTACATGATCGAGATCATCTTTATGTAATTCTACATGTTGTGTTTATTGGGATCCGATGAATATTGGTGTTATGTTAAGTTGATGTGCTGAATATTATCTTATGTTATCTCTATGTTGTTTATGATCTTGCATGCTCTCCGTTGTTAGTAGCTATCTTGGCCAAGTAGATACTAGTGACTCCAAGAGGGGGTATTTATGCTCGATAGTTGGGTTCATGCCTCTATTTAATCTGGGGGAGTGACAGAAACCTCTAAGCTTGTAGATGTGCTGCTGCCACTAGGGAGTAAACAACATTCTTGTGTTCAAGGACATTCGTTTTGTTTACATCACACACTTTGCTTAATGCAGTTATCTGTTGTTCACAACTTAATACTCGAAGGGTGTTCGGACGATATCCCCGCGAGTGGATTATTAGTCATAGATGCAGTTGGATGGCGATCTATGCATTTTGTTGTAATGCCCAGAGTAAATCTCATAGTGATCCTCGTGACATATGCACGTTATCTTTATTCTATCAATTGCCCAACTGTAATTTGTTTACCCAGCATGTTGTTATTTATCTTATGGAGAGACACCACTAGTGAACTGTGGACCCCAGTCCAATTTCATTTACATTGCTATTACTGTTTACTTTTACTCGCACTGTTTACTTTATTGCATACTACTATTGCTTTCCACTCAATACGCTCAATCCTTTGTTTACAGCAAACCGATGAGATTGACAACCTCATCGTAAGTTCGGAGCTAAGTTCTTGGTTGTGTTGTGTGCAGGTTCCACGTTGCTGCTGGTGCAAAGCAAAGCCCTAGACGAGGCGCCTTATAAATTGTCCAGAGCTGTCGCGAAGCTAGCAGGTATCACCTTCTGAAGTTTGGTTTTTTCCTACTGATTCGATAAACCTTAGTTTCTTACTGAGGGAATACTTGCTGCTGTGCTCATCACACCTTCTCTTGGGGTTCCCAACTGGTCGGTCATCATTAACACCGCACAGCAATCAGTAGTATTCCCAAATAGGGAACCAAATGGAGAATTCTCTATAATAAAATAAAAGACAGAAATAAAAACAATACTCATAGCGAAAATTTCCTTTGCCAATTCCACTCTTCAATAGCGCTTCACTCCCCGGCAATGGCGCCATAAAATAGTCTTGATGACCCACAAGTATAGGGGGTGTATCGTAGTACTTTTAATAAATAAGAGTGTCGAACCCAACGAGGAGCAGAAGGTGTTGACAAGCAGTTTTGATCAAGCATTCACTGTAAATACTAGCAAACGGGTTTTCAGGGGTATTTGGTAATGCAAGTAAATAAAGTACAAGTAAATAAAAGACAATAATAATAATTGCTGCAAGCGGCCCAATCCTTTTTAGAGCAAAGGACAAGCCGGTTGTGTAAGTTATGATTATCAAACGTTCCTGAGGACACACGGGAGTTTCTATCAAGTGCTTTCGCTTCATACAGCTAAGTAATCTTCATTGGTTTGATAGGTGTAATGGGGGTGAACCTATGCTAATGAACTACCCCAACATGGACTAATACACACTTGTGATTATACCCCTTGCAAGAATCCACAACTACAAGAAAGTAACTAAGAAAAATATAACCACAGCCTTAAACTCTGAGATCCTACACTCCCTGGTGTAATGGTTTCCTAACGGGGGTGTAGGTTTCTGTCGCTCTGGCAACCCCACAATTAGTAGCCAAATACACAATGCATTCCACTAGGCCTATAAAGGTGAATTATCATGTAGTCGACGTTCACATGACACCACTAGTAGAATAGCACCACAACATAAATATCAAACCATTAAATATTACTCAACATAGTTTCACTACTAACATCTTGACTTCTCCCGTGTCCTCAAGAACTAAACAAACTACTCACAAGACATCATATGGATCATGACCAGAGGTGAAATAATGGTAAATAACAATCTGAACATAAACCTTAATTCAGTGGTTCCACTCAATAGCATCAACTACAAGAGTAATCAACACAGGGAAAGTTTCCCCTAAGTATTTGACAAGATTCAACCCAAGATGTTACAGCGGGATGGCGTGGTGATGATGGTGATGGAGGTGCTGGTGATGATGATGATGATCCTGATGAAGTCCAGCTCGATGGCGATGATGATGGCGACGATCTCCCCTCTTTGGGAAGGAATTTCCCCGGCAGATTTCTTCCTACCGGAGAGCTTTCTCTCTCTGTGTGTTTTCCGCCCCGCATAGGCGGTGGAGTCTATCTCTGATGCCCTCTTGAATCTTAGGTTTTCGAGGAGACGATATACGCGAGGGAGCGCTAGCAGAAGTGGAACATGGCGGCCACACTATTGGGTGGCGCAGCCTAGGGCTGGCCCGCGCCACCTGGTGGTGTGGGCCCCTGGCCGCTCACCTCGTCTCCTCCTTCTGGCTACTTCCATCTTCAGATGAAATATGAATTTCTGGGTATTTTCCTGGAATTGCTGATCTTTAGAAATATGGTGTCTTGACGGTCCTTTTTCCAGCAGAATCCTGACTCCGGCAGCAAGCTCTCCAATAATCATCAAACATGTAAAAACAGAGGAAACAACATAAGTATCATCTCTAAATATGAAATATATCAATGAATAACAGTAAATTATGATATAAAATAGTGATGCAAAATGGACGTATCAACCCCCCAAGCTTAGACCTCGCTTGTCCCCAAGCGAAAGCTGAACTCGGTAAACATGATCACAGGTTTATGGAGTGAAGTGTTGATAAACAAAATACAGACAAGAAGCATCACACTTACCAAGGCACAAGTCATAATAGACAACAACTTCCCTTCATATAACTTGACTTGCAATAAGCAAAGGGAATCACAATAAAGATGCACAAGGTAAATCATGATTGGTGATGGCAAACCTTTTTTCTTGGTCAGAGAACAATGAACAGATTGTACTTATATTTTGATCGGAGCCTTTTATATCAGAGCTAATATAGCAAAAATCACTTGCTCAATCATAACAATCTCTTTACAATCATAGATAGATTTCAAAGGTATATTCTTTCAGATAAAAGCATCATATTAAACAAAGGAAGACAGGAAACATGATTGAACAAATCAACATATGGATGATTGAAACACAACAAATCAAATGCTTGCTTGAGATAGAGGGGAATAGGTTGACTCAACATAAAAGTAAAATATAGGCCCTTCGCAGAGGGAAGCAGGGATTAAACATGTGCTAGAGCTTTTTATTTGTAAAAAAGAGATAAAAAATGTTTTGAGAGGTGGTTGTTTCTGTCAACGACTAGCAATGGAGTTCTTGCTATCTTCCATACTAAACAAGTGAGAGCGGTTCCGAATTGTTTGATTAATTGGCACAATTGTGCTCTTTTATAATTTTGCACTCCTCCCCACTTTTCCTTTCACAAACCATGGATAACCGATTCCATCGAGTGCCCACCAACTTTCAAGAACCATGGAGGAGTGCCTTTTTCTTTTCTTTTTCTCTTTTTTTGTTATAATGGTCTGACCAGCTCCCTTGCAAAATTAATGATGAGCAGATGAAGCATGCAAGTCAAGGGGTACTCAATTTAGTATGGAAGATAACAAACTCAACCACTACGTCCTCATGAGCTAAAAATAGTGTCACAAAATGAGAAGTATATGAAGGTTTTTGAAAGGTAGCACATGAAAATTTACTTGGAATGGCTTGAAATACCATGCGTAGGAATTTATTGTGGACTCTTTGGAAGTAACTTGGTTTTTGGGAATTGGATGCACGAGAAGTATTCCCTCTCAGTATAGGCTTTTGGCTAGCAAGGCTGGGTAGCAAGCATAAGAGTTGAATGAAATAAACAAACATAAATGTGATAGAAACAATCATGCAAACTTCCTTGAAAGTACAGATGATCTTAGCTTGAGAATACTAGTGCTTATGAGCCAATCATGAAGGAAAGCTGAAATGATGTATCTACATGTATTTCCCTCTTTTCTACTCAAGCCTCAAAGTATTGCTGCTACTGACCATTGCTAAGTTTGCCAAAACCAACTAGATTTACTCATGCTCCCAAAGTGATACCAATACTAATCAACAAGACTAATCATATAAGAAACATTGCAAACTAAAATAAAGTTTGCAGAAAGTAAATGATAAGACTTGTCATTAATATTTCATAACCACAACTCACACCAAGGGATACATAGATAACCAACTAAAGGAGGATACTTCCACACTGCAAACCATTATATATGATAACTTCTCTATTCATGATATGACTCTACTTGAAAAGTAAATGGGTAAAAGGTAATGATGTGATACCGCGGCACTCCCCCAAGCTTGGAACAAGCCAAGGGGATGCCAATACCAATGACGAATTACTCCTTCGGTAGTGGTGGTGCTATCATGATTGGGGCGAGAAAAATCTCAAGCATCCTGCGAAGTCTGCTTTTCTCCTCTTAAAGTATCACCACCTCCCTCTTCAGAACTCGATATTTATCGCACAACTCATCAGTGACCTGAAGGGCTTCCTCTGCTGCAGGGAAGGAGCTTAGGTCTAGGATTGGTCCCTGCATATTATGAGAAAAAGCACGTCCAGCGTTAATTGTTTCTACAAAAGGAGGTTCTCTTGCCCTTGATCCCCCAGCCATCTGTCTTTCCTTCAGCTTGGGGTCTTGGTGATCATCTTCTGAAGGCATCTTCTCTTTGTCGTTGTTGGCGGAGGCCATGATGCATCTAAAACTGAGAATAGTTCCTGACAGAAACATATCGAAACAAAACATGACGAGAAAACGATATACAGACCTCAGACAATTTGGGGGTTATATAGGCAAAAATTAAACAATAAAATGAAGGCACTGGAGGAAACCGGGACAAAAATGAGCTCCGAGGCAAACACACCACAGGGTGGTTGATAGTGCGTGTTAGGCACCCAGTTGGGAACCCCAAGAGGAAGGTATGATGAGCATAGCAGCAAGTTTCCCTCAATTGTCAAACCAAGGTTTAATCGGACCAGTAGGAGAAAGCCAAACTTCAGAAGGTTGATGCTTGTGAGCTTTGCGATAGCTCCAGACAATTTATATGGCGCCTCGTTCAGGGCTTTCCTTTGCACCAGCAGCAACGTGGAACCTGCACATAACACAACCAAGAATTTTGCCCCAACTTACGATGAGGTTGTCAATCTCACCAGTTTGCTGTAAACAAAGGATTAAGCGTATCTAGTGGTAATAGGTAATAGTATGCGAGAATGTAAATAAGCAAGTAAATAGTAACGGTAATAGCAATGTAAAGGAAATTGGACCGGGTCCACAGTTCACTAGTGGTGTCTCTCCATAAGATAAATAACAACATGCTGGGTGAACAAATTATAGTTGGGCAATTGATAGAGTAAAGATAACGTACAAATGTCATGAGGATCACTATGAGATTCACTCTGGGCATTATGACAAAATACATAGACCGTAATCCAACTGCATCTATGACTAATAATCCACCCTCCGAATGTCGTCCCAGCAAATATTGGGTATTAAGTGGTGAACAACAGATTATCGCCTTAAGCAAAGTGCGTAATGTAAACAATGCAAATGTCCTTGGACACAAGAATGTTGTTTTCTCCCTAGTGGCAACAGCACATCTACAACCTTAGAGGTTTCTATCACTCTCCCAGATTACTAGAGGCATGAACCCAACTATCGAGCATAAATACTCCCTCTTGGAGTCACTAGCATCTACTCGGCCAAGATATCTACTAGCAACGGAGAGCATGCAAGATTATAAATAACATAGAGATAACATGAAGATAATATTTCAGCACATCAACTTAACATAGTACCAATACTCATCGGATCCCAACAAACACAACATGTAGAATTACACAAAGATGATCTTGATCATGATAGGCAGCTCACAAGATCTAGACATGAAGCACATGGCGGAGGAGACGACCATCTAGCTACTGCTATGGACCCGTAGTCCAAGGTAGACTACTCACACATCACTCTGGAGGCGACCATTGATACGTCTCAAACGTATCTATAATTTTTGATGCTCCATGCTTGTTTTTACACCATTTTCCTAATGTTTCGTTACACTTCATGGCACTTTTATGCATTTTTTGGAACTAACCTATTAACAAGTTGCCACAGTGCCAGTTCCCTGTTTTTTGCTGTTTTTGTGTTTCAAAAGTGATACACAGGAAATATTCTCGGAATTGGACAAAACAAGTTCTTGAAGTCTTATTTTGTCCAGGAGCTTCCAGAGATCCAAAGAGAAGTAGGAGAGGGGCCACAGGCCACCCTCAAGCCAGGCTGGCGCGGCCCAGGCCCTGGCCACGCCGCCATGGTGTGAGGAGGGCTGGGTCCACCTCTGACATCGCCCCTTCGCCTATAAAGACCCCTCGACGGGAAAAACCTAAGTACCTGATCAATTTTCCAGAACACATCGCGATCCGCCGCCGCCGTCGACCCGAAGATCGGGAGGGTCCAGAAGCTCTTCCTGGCACCCTGCCGGAGAGGGGAATCGCCACCGAAGGTCTTGTTCATCGCCATGCGTGCCTCCGGAGCGATGAGTGAGTAGTCTACCTTGGACTATGGGTCCATAGCACTAGCTAGATGGTTGTCTTCTCCACCATGTGCTTCATGTTTAGATCTCATGAGCTGCCCTACATGATTGAGATCACCGTTATGTAATTCTACATGTTTGGTTTGTTGGGATCCGATGGATATTGGTGTTATGATTGAGTTGCTGTATTGAAATATATCTTATGTTATCTCTATGTTGTTTATGATCTTGCATGCTCTCCGTTGTTAGTAGCTATCTTGGCCGAGTAGTTGCCAGTGACTCCAAGAGGGGGTATTTATGCTCGATAGTGGGTTCATGCCTCTATTTAATCTGGGGGAGTGACAGAAACCTCTAAGGTTGTAGATATGCTGTTGCTACTAGGGAGAAAACAACATTCATATGCTCAAGGGCATATGCTTTGTTTACATTACAGACTTTGCTTAATGCAATTATCAGTTGTTCGCAACTTAATACTTGTGGAGTTCTCGGATTGATTCGCCACAAGTGGATTATTAGTCATAGATGCAGTTGGATGGCGGTCTATGTATTTTGTTGTAATGCCCAGAGTAAATCTCATAGTGATCTTCTTGACATATCACGTTATCTTTATTCTATCAATTGCCCAACTATAATTTGTTTACCCAGCATGTGTTATTTATCTTATGGAGAGACACCACTAGTGAACTGTGGACCCTGGTCCTATTTCCATCATATTGCTATCACCTGTTTACTTTACTCGCACTGTTTACTTTACTTGCATACTTCTACTGTTTTCCACTCGATACGCTCATAACCTTTGTTTCAAGCAAACCGGTGAGATTGACAACCTCATCGTAAGTTGGGAGCAAAGTACTTGGTTGTGTTGTGTGCAGGTTCCGCGTTGCAGCTAGCAAGCAAAGCTTGGACGAGGCGCCATATATAAATTGTCCGAAGCTGTCGCAAACTAGCAAGCATCACCTTCAGTCGTAATTGTTTGCTTTTCTCCTGAACGATAAACCTTGGTTTCTTAACTGAGGGAAAATCTGCTGCTATACTCATCACACCTTCCTCTTGGGGTTTCCAACGGGCTGGTCATTCACCACGCAACAAGCAACAGCTAATTTTCTGGCGCCGTTGTCGGGGAAGAGTGGAAGACTTCTGCAAGGGGAGTTTTCGCACGCACATCCTTTACTTTGTTATAGTTTTGCTTTACTTTATTTATTTTACCTGCATCGTTTTATATCAAAAACCCAAAAAAATTAGAATCCTTGGTAGTTGTTATTTCTTTACTTTAGTTTATTATGTCTAGTTCAGTTGCTACTACTATGTCGCCCGAGGATATGATTTTCACTTTTAAACAAAAGGATGAGGAAAGTTTTAAAGAAGCTTGGTCTAGAATTTATGATTGGCATGGAAAAACTGAACCTAAAATGACATTGAGTTTGCTTCTTAGTAGCTTTTACTTTGGAGTTTCTCTTTGTTATAGATATGCTTTGGATGCTACTGCAGAAGGAGATTTCCTTCATTGTGATGGAGATCAAGCCTTCAATATTATAAAAAAGTTGATTACAATTTATAGCATGCCAACTTATTTTGATTCCTCTCTTTTGTGCATTTTTAATAGACTTGATATTCTTGAGACTCGCACTGCTAGTTTGAATTCTTGCTACAATACTTTGCGACAACATTTTGATTATGTGCCAACAAATTCTGAACCCTCGAGTTGGTATCTTACGGTAAAAATCACCATTAGTGGTGAAACTTTTCATGCTCGTTGTGATATTATGTCTGAATTTTGTCTCATGCCAAAGGATGTTTATGAATCTTTGAGCCTTTGGAAGCATTCTGAGGGGGGAGAAGGAATTTCTCTTACTAACAATGCCACTATATTTCCCATTGGAATTGCTGAAGGAGTCTTTACAAAGGTCCTAGGAAGAATGATATCTACTGATTATCTTGTTATTGAATATGTAGGAGAAGGACAAATCACACTTGGAAGATCCCTCCTGAAGCTCCTGGGCGCCGTCATTGATGTGGGAAAAGGCAATATAAGATTTATCTCCCCACCTTGCAATAGCCATGTCTTTCCTAGAGTTAAGAGCAAAGGTAAGAAAGGAAGACGTAAGGCACCGGCTGATCCTAGTGCTTCATCACTTGAAATTACTTAATTCACAATTTTCTGAGCCTAGCTCAAAGGCGTTAAAGAAAAGCACTCTTGGGAGATAACCCAATGTTTTATTTTCAGTAATTTTTCTTTTATTTGAGTCTTGGAAGTCATTACTACTGTAATGACCGCTCCTTATCCTTTTTATTTCATTTTTGTGCCAAGAGAAGCCTCTAATTCGAGTGAGGTAAAGATTTGGGGATGTTGCTGTCCTGAAACTGTTTTCGGTGCTGCACCGTAAAAATTCGTATAAATTCTCTGTATATCTTTTGGACCTGCGATTTCTTGTGCATATGACTCAGGTTATATCCAAACTTCCGTTAGTTGAACACTTTTTGATTTGAGCAATAGAAAACCCCTCAAAAATTCGGCCTTTGTCAGCTGTTCTGTTTTGACAGATTTCTGCCAATATTTGTGTTTTCCGCTTTATCGCTTTCTTTTGAGTTCTTTTGATCACGGAACTTTTGGGGAAGTTGCTACAGTAGTATATTCTCTATATGTGGTGGTTTTGGGTTGAAACCTGAAACAAAAAGAGGTTGATTATATGTTATGCCTACACTAATGTTGCTAATAGATTTGTGTTTAGTTTTGTATGAAGGAAGTTTTTAAGTGTAGGGATTGGAGAATGATGAGATGAGTTCAAGAATGGACAAAAGCTCAAGCTTTGGGATGCCCATGCATCACCCCAAGAAATATCCAAGAAGTACAAGCGTCAAAGCTTGGAGATGCCCCCGAGGCACCCCTTCTTCATCGGCAAAAATCAGGTCACCTTTCAAGACACTATATTTTTATTGCTTCATGCACTATGTGTTTTTCTTGGAGCGTCAGTTGTTTTAGTTTTCTTAGTTAGTTTAGTTTTGTTTGCTGCAATAAATGGTTGGACCCCAACAAATTTCCTTTGGAGAAGTTGTACTCGTTTTCATTTGCCAAGAACACTCCGTTTTCACTCTTATCGTTCATCGAGTGTTCTTCTTTTTCTGCTACTGCTTTTGGTTTTTGTTTTTGCCTTGATTTGCGTTTAGACCTTGTCATATATTTTCATCAAGGTGTATTTTTGCCTCTGATCTTTATTGGTTTTCATCAAAAGAGGTGTCTTAAAAAATTTCAAATGGTGTTGGAAAAGAGAAAAAGCTTTGTGCAAAATAGTGGTACAAGAAGGACCTTGTGTAGACTGCGGCTTAGGGTTTTTCATGTCATGCTTGATGTCTTTTTGATAGTATGCTTAGTGGTTTTGCTGTAGCATGACTTGTCTCAAATAACTGAGATTGCTTAATGAGCCTTTGAAAAAATCATGCGTTGTTTTAATTATATGGAAGCATTATTTTGGTTTTCTCCTTTATGCTTTATTTGGGTTGACTTGGCGCATGCTCACACATGTTAGACTCTTACAAGTCACCAATAGCCTCTATGATCATTTAGTTTTTGACTTTTGATGCCATCTTATGCTTCTTTTAATGTCGCTTTGTCGCTTTGCATGATTATGGACATTATTGCTCTCTTAGTTGGTCGCTCCCAGTCTTTTGCTAGCCCTCGCCTTGTACTGAGTATGAGCTCTACTCGTGCATCCAACTCCTAAAAGCCAAAGTTTTCCAAAGTGTCCATCATACATACCTACTAGCAATTTGCTATTCCAAGTAAATTTGACTTGCTTTTATTTTCTCTTCAAATTAAACTCTTACCAATGTTATGTGAAATTCGGTCAGTAAAGCTCTCACGAACCGGAAGGCACACTTTACTTTTTCCTGTTCTTAAAAATTTGACATTGTGGTCTCTTATGTTGAGTTTTTATGCTTGCAAGTTGTAAGTTGGAGACTAGCCCAGCCATGCAGTCATGGGCAAGCTTTCAACATTGCACTTCTTATTTGAGTTGATATTGTGATCTTTTGTTTATGGATGCCCGCGGTATGAAATGAATTGGGAATCTTGTGGGGATCATGGAGTTTGTATATGTGTTAGAGAAACGCCGGGTCACTAATCTAAGCCATGCAATATTCATGGTGGAAATTTGCAGCATACCCATGGTGAACATTCGACGACGCATCTCACAATAAAAGGCTAAACAAATGGCAAATAAAAGAGATGTCGAGGTGTTCATTGTCTGCTTGTCCTGTCATTTTGATGTGGGCTTGTTCCATGTCATCGGGCACGGAGGTACCCCATTGGCGGTTCTCAATGATATGCATATATTTACAATGACAAGAGCCTTGCTTGGGACTCTAAGTAAAGTAGCATGAGGTTTGGGTACTCATATTCACGGAACACGAGGTTTTCAACTTATGATTTGTCAAGCATATGCATCATAATTGTTCTCGCATTAACTTTAACCATTCAAGATGCTTATGATGGGGGCAATGAGAGCTCAAAGCCGGTAAGTAACATAATTTTTGAAGGTTATAAAACTTGCAATCACTGCTTCCCTCTGCGAAGGGCCTTTCTTCTACTTTTATGTTGAGTCACCACCTTCTTTCTTTATGCACCATTAAGAGAGCATAGTTGTCATTCTTAGTATAATGTGCATTGTCCCAAAGCTTTCATTGATTGATTTATATTGTTGGTTTCACTTGTTCTTAAATTATTTGTATCTAGTCGCCCTCTTAAACTTGAAGGTGTCATATGCATTTATGTTTTGCTCTCTATGAAGGACAAGCTGAAAACCATTTGTATGTTTTTCCTTATGATTTGAACACACGTTTGACTTTCATTGTTTCATTTTCATGATCTTTTGTTTGTGTTCATTTGCATGTTTACAACATGGTTGCTAAGTTTCTATTGTCAAGATTATATCTTTCATGCCCATGTTGTTAAGTTCTTATGATCCTAGCTCACAAATGCTTACATATATGATCAAGATTGTGTAGGTGCATGTCTCCTCAAAAATTATTCTTTTGTTATCACTTACCTACTCGAGGACGAGTAGGAGTTAAGCTTGGGGATGCTTGATACGTCTCAAACGTATCTATAATTTTTGATGCTCCATGCTTGTTTTTACACCATTTGCCTAATGTTTCGTTACACTTCGTGGCACTTTTATGCATTTTCTGGAACTAACCTATTAACAAGTTGCCACAGTGCCAGTTCCCTGTTTTCTGCTGTTTTTGTGTTTCAGAAGTGATACACATGAAATATTCTCGGAATTGGACGAAACAAGTTCCTGAAGTCTTATTTTGTCCGGGAGCTTCCAAAGATCTGAAGAGAAGTAGGAGAGGGGCCACAGGCCGCCCTCACGCCAGGCTGGCACGGCCTAGGCCCTGGCCGTGCCGCCATGGTGTGAGGAGGGCTAGGTCCACCTCTGACATTGCCCCTTCGCCTATAAAGACCCCCCGACGGGAAAAACCTAAGTACCCGATCAATTTTCCAGAACACATCGCGATTCGCCGCCGCCGTCGACCCGAAGATCGGGAGGGTCCAGAAGCTCTTCCTGGCACCCTGCCGGAGAGGGGAATCGCCACCAGAGGTCTTCTTCATCGCCATGCTTGCCTCCGGAGCGATGAGTGAGTAGTCTACCTTGGACTATGGGTCGATAGCAGTAGCTAGATGGTTGTCTTCTCCATCATGTGCTTCATGTTTAGATCTCATGAGCTGCCCTACATGATTGAGATCACCGTTATGTAATTCTACATGTTTGGTTTGTTGGGATCCGATGAATATTGGTGTTATGATTGAGTTGCTATACTAAAATATATCTTATGTTATCTCTATGTTGTGTATGATCTTGCATGCTCTCCGTTGTTAGTAGCTATCTTGGCCGAGTAGTTGCTAGTGACTCCAAGAGGGGATATTTATGCTCGATAGTGGGTTCATGCCTCTATTTAATCTGGGGGAGTGACAGAAACCTCTAAGGTTGTAGATGTGCTATTGCTACTAGGGAGAAAACAACATTCATATGCTCAAGGGCATATGCTTTGTTTACATTACACACTTTGCTTAATGCAATTATCTGTTGTTCGCAACTTAATACTTGTGGAGTTCTCGGATTGATTCGCCACAAGTGGATTATTAGTCATAGATGCAGTTGGATGGCGGTCTATGTATTTTGTTGTAATGCCCAGAGTAAATCTCATAGTGATCTTCTTGACATATCACGTTTATCTTTATTCTATCAATTGCCCAACTGTAATTTGTTTACCCAGCATGTGTTATTTATCTTATGGAGAGACACCACTAGTGAACTGTGGACCCCGGTCCTATTTCCATCATATTGCTATCACCTGTTTACTTTACTCGCACTGTTTACTTTACTCGCATACTTCTACTGTTTTCCACTCGATACGCTCATAACCTTTGTTTCAAGCGAACCGGTGAGATTGACAACCTCATCGTAAGTTGGGAGCAAAGTACTTGGTTGTGTTGTGTGCAGGTTCCGCGTTGCAGCTAGCAAGCAAAGCTTGGACGAGGCGCCATATATAAATTGCCCGAAGCTGTCGCAAACTAGCAAGCATCACCTTCAGTCGTAATTGTCTGCTTTTCTCTTGAACGACAAACCTTGGTTTCTTAACTGAGGGAAAATCTGCTGCTATACTCATCACACCTTCCTCTTGGGGTTCCCAACGGGCTGGTCATTCACGACGCAACAAGCAACAACCATGGTGGTCGAGAAGGCCTCCGGCAGGGATTCCCCTCCGTGACAGGGTGCCGGGAAGAGCTCCTGGATCCTCCCGATCTCGCGATGATGACGGCGGCGGCTTGCAGTATGTTTCAAGGAAAAATGATCCGTCCTTTAGGTTTTTCCCATCGAGGGGAATATATAGGTGAAAGAGGGGGCGTCAGGAGGTGGACCAGCTGGTCTCTCCCCCTGGTGGCACAGGCCAGGGGTAGGCCGCGCCACCCTAGGGTGAGCCTGGCCTAAGGCCCCCCTCTGTCTCATCTTCGGACTTCGTGACGCTCCAGGAAAAATAGAAGGTTTGGCTTTTGTTTCGTCCAATTTCGAGAATATTTCCTGTGTAGGTTTTCTGAAACACAAAAACAACAGAAAACAGGGAACTGGCACTGTGGCGTCTCGTTAGTAGGTTAGTTCCGGAAAATGCATAAAAATGCCACGAAGTGTAACAAAACACAAAGAAAATGGTGTATAAACAAGCATGGAGCATAAAAATTTATAGATACATTTGAGACGTATCAAGCATCCCCAAGCTTAACTCCTGCTCGTCCTCGAGTAGGTAAGTGATAACAAAAAAATAATTTTTGAGGTGACATGCACCATCACAATCTTGATCAACGACGTAAAGCATTGAGTGCTAAGATCAAAGAACTTAAAACATGGGCATAAGAGACATAATCTTGATAATAAAACTTAGCAACCATGTTATAACATGAAAATAAACACAAACAAAAGATCATGAATAATGAAACTTTGAAAGTCAAACGTGTATTTAAATCATATAGAAAAGCATATAAAAGTGGTTTTCAGCTTGTCCTTCAAAGAATAGGAAAACATAAATGCATAGGACACCTTCAAGTTTAAGAGGACGACTAGATAAAAATAATTTAAGAATAAGCAAAGCCATAATCATGAATCAATCAATGATAAACTTTGAGACTATGCACATTAAACTCAGAATGGAAACTATGCTCTCTTAGACGGTGCATAAAGGTAGAAGGTGGAGACTCAACATAAAAGTAAAAGAAAGGCCCTTCGCAGATCGAAGCAGGGATTGCAAGTTTTATAAACCTTCAAAAATTATGGTACTTACTAGCTTTGAGCTCTCATTGCTCCCATCATAGGCATCTTGAGTGGTTAAAGTTAATGCGAGTATAATTATGAAGCATATGCTTAACAAACCATAAGTTGAAAACCTCGTGTCCCATAAAGTACGAATACCCAAACCTCATGCTACTCGACTTAGGTCCCAAGCAAGCTCTTGTCATTGTAAGCATACACGTATCATCGAGAACCACCAACGGCGTACCTCTTGCCCGATGACATGGAACAAGCCCACATCAAAATGACAAGACAAATAGACAATGAACACCTCGGCATCTCTTTTATTTACCATTGGTATAGCTTTTAATTGTGAGATGCGTCGTCGAATATCCACAATGGGCATGCTATAAATTTCCACCATGAATAATGCATGGCTTAGATTAGCGGCCCAGGCGTTTCTCTAACACATATACAAACTCCATGATCTCGCAAGATCCCAACTTATTTGACATCGCAAGTATCTATAAACAAAAGATCACGATATCAACTCAAATGAGAGAAAGTGCAATGTTGAAAGCTTGCCCCATGACGGCATGGTTGGGCTAATCTCCTACTTACAACTTGCAAGCATAACATCAACATAAGAGAGCCACAATGTCAAAATTTTAAAAGCGAGAAAAGTAATGTGTGCCGTCAGGTTCGTGAGAGCTTTACTGACTAATTTTCACATAACACCAAAAAGAGTTTAATTTGAAGGATAGATAAAAGCTAGTCAAATGTACTTTGGATAGCAAATTGCTAATAGGTATGTATGGTGGACACATTGGAATAACTTGGTTTTTGGGAGTTGGATGCACGAGTAGAGCTCATACTCAGTACAAAATGAAGGATAGCAAAAGACCGGGAGCGACCAACTAAGAGAGCAATAACGGCCATAATCATGCATAACGATAAAACATCATTAAAAAAACACATAGTGGCATCACAAGTCAAAACCAAATGATCAAAGAGGCTTATGGCGCTTGTTAGAGTCAAACATGTTGTAAGCATGCGCCAATTCAACCCAAATAAAGCATCAAGGAGAAAACCAAATAAATGCTTCCATATAATAAAAACAACACATGATTTTTTTCAAAGACCCATTAAGCAATCTCAGTCATTTGAGACAAGTCATGCTACAGCAAAAACTACTAAGTATACTATCAAAACGATATCAAGCATGGCATGCAAAAGTCTAAGCCGCAGTCTAAACAAGCTCCTTTTTGTACCACTTTTTGCACTTGTAAGCGTGCACGTGCAATGCACGTCTTATAAATTAACTAATGCATTTAACAACTGGATCAAATTTTATCTATCTAACACATTTAATTTATATTTAGATCAGACCAAATCCATCCTGATTTTGTGTTTACTTACTTAGTCTCTCTGTCTCAATGTGTGTGTTTGCTATCTAACTTAAGTCTACATTGAAAATAGAGTTGCAATCTCAACAATTCTTCCGGGCAACCCAAGTAAACCTTGAAAATAAAATTTTGTTAATGATTTTTGTTTGATTATCACAGCCTTTGTTTTCTAAAAAAGAATAGTTTCAATCAGTAAGGATGAGCGAACACTTCGTTCGGGTTGTATCTGAGAAGGGTCATAAACAATTGCTAGTTCAATCCATCCCAATAACATATCATGCCAGAAACTGATTATGCAATGTTATCACAAATGACAAAATTCTGAACGAATGTGTAAAGAGTTTGAGCACACAACTGATCTTAGTTGGACATTTCATGCGGGCACAATCCGCTTGAGGGCAAAGATCAAAGACCAAAGCAGTGTGGGGGAAAACATAAGTTACAAAACAAATGAGGGCAATGGTCAAAGTACCAAGTTAACAAGGGAAAAATAAATTCCCCTTCCTTTGCTATGCTCCATTTTAGTTGGGTCTCTTGCCCACTATTCCTCATCACATGTGCTGCTATGGCCCGCCCATCATCTTCAGCCCTATGATTAGAACTGGAAGTCACCCAATGCACCATTGTGATCCACCATCTTCTCAAACTTTATCCTAAAGATCAACCAAAGAGAGAAATAAAAAATTAAGTTGACATAAAAATAAAGTGGTTCATTCTTTCTCTAGCATAAAGGAATGATGGTATATATGTGGCCTGACAAGGCTTAGCCTCTAGTAGTGTCTCCCATCATCGTGCCGGTGTACCTCCAAACTCCGTTGTCTATTTTTATTACCAGCCCACCCATGTTACCTTAATGAGCACTCCTTGGTGGGCGCAAGAAATACAACCGAGAGTTATTTTTAAACCATAGGCATGCTTGTTCACAATTTAGGACACAAAATGTGGGGACCCCCGGGATCAGGGCTAGACAAATCCAGACCTTCATCTGACATAAGCCTAACCGAGAGCTCGAGAGCCTTACAGTAAGGGAATTGGTAAAACAACAGTGACTCTACGACTCAAAAGTAATATAGCAAGCTCTTAAAAGAGCAAGAAGCAAATTACAAGAAGAGGTCACTGACCTATCAATCATCAATCAATGAAAGCGAAGTTATGCTATTAGACATAGCAAGACCAAATGGCCTAAGAGGCCTAGAGCATAACGGCGACGTCCCAATCCATAGATTCCAGGCTGCCGCCTGGAAACCCCAAGCTACTCGTCGATGTCAATGTCCGTAGAACCTTCAAGAGAAACTCACTTTGCTGCAAAAATATCAACGAGGCAAGGTTGAGTACAAAAGGTACTCATCAAGACTTACTAACCTATTAACTACCTAATAGCTACATGCCTGGTTAGAAAGGCCTTCTGTGGAGATTCTTTGAGTAAAGCAAGTTTCATTTGTAAAAACCAGGAAGAAGAGAAACTCGTCTATTTAGAACATTTAAAAAGGGGATAAGAGAGCGATATCTTTGATCTTCATTGAGATATCCACCAAACCATCATCTTATATCCATCGAGCAACAACTACTATTTAGATCCACCGAGCAATTGTATCATCTTTCAAATCCACCGATCAACTTCATATTTCAAATCCACCGAACAATCATTAGCTGAACCTGTCCACTAGGATCACCCCCTCTTTCAACCTTGAGGAAGCATCCTAAGCACTCTTTATTTGCAAAGTTTTACGATTAGGTTAAAGTTCTCTATGATCACAGAATTCGTTCCCAAGTCATCCGTAATCGTGGACACGGCTTTTCGAAAAGATTTAACCCTGCAGGGGTGCACAACTTTACCCACACATGCCAACCGACTCTTAATGCCACCGGTAAAGCTCTCTTCCAAGGAGGGCCGGCAGAGGGTGGTTGACCACGACCTTTACCTTACTTTCGCCTAGACCATGAATCATGCCCTAAGGATTGTTCCGCCGTAATAGGTCAAGTCCCAAAGTCGGTCCTTAAGGTTGTGAACAAGGGCCAAAAAAAGTTATTCTAACTATTCAAACTATTAACTATTTTGCCATTTTCAATTAAAACTATATTGATTAATATTGCTTTTGCATATTTTAGAATTTGATAAAACTATGATTATGAAAAGTGTTTGAAATTGAATAAGTAATTCAAAACCCAAAATTATACATTGACATAAAAGGTTTAATACATTATTACACATCACCAACATCCCCATCTAGTGTTGGGGTTTCCTTCTGCACCGTAACCATGGAGTATCTTCTTTGTTTAAGAGGATGGTTGGATCAGTGTTCACTCTGAAGGGCGGAATTTCATCAAACTTGTTATAATCTTCTGACATATCTGTCTTGTCCTCCACTCCCACGATGATTCTTTTCCCTGAAAGAACAATGTGGCGCTTTGGCTCATCATGTGATGTATTCGTTTTCTTATCTTTTCGTTTTCTTGGTTTGGTAGACATGTCCTTCACATAGAAAATCTGAGCGACGTCATTGGGTAGGACGAATGGTTCATCTCTATAACCAAGATTATTGAGATCCACCGTTGTCATTCCGTACTGCTGGTCCACCTTTACCCCTCCTCCTGTCAGCTTGACCCATTTGCACCAAAACAAAAGGACCTTAAAAGACGGTCCATAGTGAAGTTCCCATATCTCCTCTATGTAACCATAATATGTGTCCTTTGTCCCATTGTCATTTGCTGCATCAAAGCGGACACCACTATTTTGATTGGTGCTCTTTTTATCTTGGGCGACCGTGTAAAATGTATTCCCATTTATCTCGTAACCCTGGAAAGTCAATATAGTGGAAGATGGTTTCTTGGCCAACATGGACAACTCATATCCAACAGTGGCATCATTTATGAGAAGTATTTGCAACCAACCACCAAAAGTCACCATGTGGAACTTTGCAATCCAGGAGTCAGACTGCCCCGGGTTTTTTGAGCGTACAATATTCTTGTGTCGCTCCATATACGGCTCCACCAACGTGGAATTTCGTAAAACTGTGTAGTGTGCTTCACTCAAAGAATGTCCATCCATACAGTATGCTGATTTCATTCCTAGCGTGCCTTTTCTACTCAGTCTCCCCTCATGCCGAGATTGAGGAACACCAATCGGGTTCAGGTCAGGAACAAAGTCAACACAAAACTCAATGACCTCCTCTGTTAGATAGCCCTTGGAGATGCTTCCTTCTGGCCTAGCACGGTTATACACATATTTCTTTAAGACTCCCATGAACCTCTCAAAGGGGAACATATTGTGTAGAAATACTGGACCGAGAATAGAAATTTCTTCGACTAGGTGAACTAAGAGTTGCGTCATAATATTGAAGAAGGACGGTGGGAACACCAACTCGAAGCTGACAAGACATTGGGCCACATCATTCTGTAACCGATGTAGATCTTCTGGATTGATTACCTTCTGCGAAATTGCATTGAGGAATGCACATAGCTTCACAATCGGTACTCGAACATTTTCCGGTAGAATCCCCCTCAATGCAACCGGAAGCAATTGCATCATAAACACGTGACAGTCATGAGACTTTAGGTTTTGGAATTTTTTCTCTGCCATATTTATTATTCCCTTTATATTTGACAAGAATCCAGATGGTACCTTGATACTGCTCAGGCATTCAAAAAAGATTTCCTTCTCTTCTTTGGTAAGAGCGTAGCTCGTAGGACCCTTAAATTCCTCTGGATGCATGCCGTCTCTTCTTTTCATACAGTGCTGGTACTCACGTCCTTCCGGTGTATCTTTTGTCTTCCCATACAAGCCCAAGAAACCTAGTAGGTTCACGCAAAGATTCTTCGTCACGTGCATCACGTCAATTGCAGAGTGGACCTCTAGGAATTTCCAATACTCAAGCTCCCAAAATATAGATTTCTTCTTCCACATGGGTGCATGTCCGCTAGAGTCATTCGGAACAGACAGACTACCAGGACCCTTTCCAAAGATTACTTTTAAATCTTTGACCATATCAAATATATCATCACCAGTATGGCGTTTAGGCTTGCCCTAGACTTCTGCCTCGCCATTGAAATGCTTGCCTTTTTTCTTCAATTGATGTTTGGGCGAAAGAAATCGATGATGCCCTAAATACACTACCTTCTTACTTTTATCCAAATATATACTATTGATCTCACCTAAACAGTGCGTGCATGCATTGTATCCCTTGTTTGTCTGTCCTGAAAGGTTACTAAGAGCAGGCCAATCATGGATGGTCACGAACAGCAACGCTCGTAGATCAAATTCCTCTTATTTGTACTCATCCCACACACGAACACCTTCAGTCTACCACAGCTGTTTAAGTTCTTCAACTAATGGCCTTAGATACACATCAATGTCATTGCCGGGTTGCTTCGGGCCTTAGATAAGCACTGGCATAGATACATAGAGTCACGGGCCAGGTGCTATGACTGCAGCTCTGCTCCCCAAAAGTATTCATGCCATCTATACTTAGACCAAACCTTAAGTTCCGTACATCTTTCGTAAACTCCGGGAAATCTCTGTCGATTTTTCTCCACTGCGACCCATCAGCGGGGTGTCTCAACATCTCGTCACTCTTACGGTCTTCTTTGTGCCATGATACGTCTCCGACGTATCCATAATTTTTGATGCTCCATGCTTGTTTTTACACCATTTGCCTTGTGTTTCGTTACACTTCGTGGCATTTTTATGCGATTTCCGGAACTAACCTATTAACAAGATGCCACAGTGCCAGTTCCCTGTTTTCTGCTGTTTTTGTGTTTTAGAAGTGATACACAGGAAATATTCTCGGAATTGGACGAAACAAAATCCTGAAGTCTTATTTTACCCGGAAGCTCCCAGATCTCCGAAGAGGAGTAGGAGGGGGGCCACCAGGGCCCCACATGCTAGGGCGGCGCGGCCAGGGCCCTGGCCGCGCGAGCCTGGCATGAGGGCACCTGGCCCCTCCCCTCACGACGCCCCTTCGCCTATATAAAGCCTCGGGACGGAAAACCCTAAAGGGGTCGGCAATTTTCCAGAAAGAGTTCCGCAGTTCCGCCGCCGCCATCGACGAATTTCGGGGGACAGAAGTCTCTGTTCTGGCACCCTGCCGGGACGGGGAAGTGCCCCCGGAGCCATCTCCATCGGTCTCCATCGCCGTCTCCGCCGTCTCCATCGACCTCACCGCCATCTCCATCAACCTTGTTGTCTCCTATGATGAGGAGGGATTAGTTCATCCCCGAGGCTAAGGGCTCTACCGGTAGCTATGTGGTTCACCTCTCTCTCCCATGATGTGATCTTTATGTGATCGTGAGCTTTGTATCATGTTGAACAAGTAGATGTTATTATTCAGATATTATGTGTACTCTAGTGGTGTTATTAAAGTAATCTATTCCTCCTACCATGGTGTAACGGTGACAGTGCGTGCATCGTGGTGGTACTTGGTTTAGGCTATGATTGTGATCTCTTGTGGATTATGAGAGTAATTATTACTATGATAGTATTGAGTGATCTATTCCTCCTTTCATGGTGTAATGTTGACAGTGTGTGCACCGTGTTAGTACTTGGTCTAAGTTGCAATGATATCTATCTTGAGTTGCGCTTTGATTTGGATACCTCTATGAGTGGTGTTTGTCAAGTACTTGATGAACTTTAAGGGGTGCTTCTGAAGCCACTACACAATGATTAGTGTTATTCAATAGGAGAGTAATTCAGAGTACCATAGTGGAGAGAAGTTATTTATTTGTTCATTCATGTTATATTGTTGGGAGTGTGTCCACTAGTGAAAGTATGATCCCTAGGCCTTGTTTCCAAGCTTTGCACACCGTTTACTTGCTATTTTGTTACTTGTTTGCTCGCAGCGATATTTATTTCACATAACGTTTGCTACTTATAATCATCTATACCACTTGTATTTCACTATCTCTTCGCCGAACTAGTGCACCTATACATCTGACAAGTGTATTGGGTGTGTTGGGGACACAAGAGACTTTCTGTATCGTAATTGCAGGGTTGCTTGAGAGGGATAGCTTTGACCTCTAACCTCCCTGAGTTCGATAAACCTTGGGTGATCCACTTAAGGAAAACTTGCTGCTGTTCTACAAACCTCTGCACTTGGAGGCCCAACAAGTGTCTACAAGAATAGAAGTGCGTAGACATCAAGCTCTTTTCTGGCACCGTTGCCGGGGAGGTAAGGTAAAAGGTACTCGCATCCTCCTGTGTGAGTACTCGGAGTTATTTCCTTTAGATTCTGCAATTACATCTTTTTGTTTCTTGTTTTTATTTTCACTAGTTAGGCTTAATGGAAAACAATGAGTTCTATAGTCTTTTTCCCGAGTTTAGATATGAAGTGTTTGAAGAGAAAATTGAAAAACCTTTGGAGCTTAATTTGCATGCTAATAGTGTTGTTAGTATGAATGCTTTGAACAACGTTGTTGATAATGCTATAGAAAAGTCTAAGCTTGGGGAAGCTGGTTTTGTTAAGCATGATATTTTTAGTTCCCCAGCTTTAGTGGAGAAAATTTGCTCTGATGATATTTTATCTCCCATATGTGATGTTCCTTCTTATGATGATATGTTTGAAGAATATGCTTTGCGAAATAGTTGCTCTCTAGCTTGTGATGATACAAAACCTCTAGTTTATGATGGCTATGATGATGAGTATAATATTTTCTGTTCACCTACTATTGAGGATAAAATTAGTTATGATTACAATATGCCTCCTATTTATGATGATTATGGTGATGAGAATAATTATTCTGTTGAATTTGCTCCTACTACTATTGTTCATGTAGGGAGTATTAATCCTTTTATGCATGTGGCTCATGATAGGGATGCTTTATGTGATAGTTATATTGTTAGTTCTATTCATGATGCTACTGAAAGTTACTATGAGAGAGGGAAACATGGTTTGATGGATCTCAACAATATTGAGTTTCCCCTCTTTATGTTGCAATTCTTGAAGTTGTACTTGTTTTGCCTTCCTATGCTTTTTGCTTTGCGCTTTTATGACTTGTCTCTTTACAAGACTATCTTTCATAGGAAGTGGTTTAGATTTAAATGTGTTCCATACTTAATTTTTGATGCTCTCTATTGCTTTAAGTTCCTATATGGCGCATTTGCCTCAAGCTCTTATATGGCACCCACATGAGCATCTTTGCAAATTACTGCGCCTAGCTCAAAGGCGTTAAAGAAAAGCACTCTTGGGAGATAACCCAATGTTTTATTTTCAGTACTTTTTCTTTTATTTGAGTCTTGGAAGTTATTACTACTGTAATAACCGCTCCTTATCTTGTTTATTTCGTTTTTGTGCCAAGAGAAGCCTCTAATTTGAGTGAGGTAAAGATTTGGGGATGTTGCTGTCCTGAAACAGTTTTCGGTGCTGCACCGTAAAAATTCGTATAAATTCTCTGTATATCTTTTGGACCTATGATTTCTTGTGCATATGCCCCAGGTTATATCCAAACTTTCATTAGTTGAACACTTTTTGATTTGAGCAACAGAAAACCCCTCAAAAATTCGATCTTTGTCAGCTGTTCAGTTTTGACAGATTTCTGCCAATATTTGTGTTTGCCACTTTATCGCTTTCTTTTGAGTTCTTTTGATCATGGAACTTTTAGAGAAGTTGCTACAGTAGTATTTGCTATATATGTGGTGGTTTTGAGTTGAAACCTGAAGCAAAAAGAGGTTGATTATATGTTATGCTTAAACTAATGTTGCTAATAGAATTGTGTTTAGTTTTGTATGAAGGAAGATT
Source organism: Dactylis glomerata (assembly GCA_007115705.1). Taxonomy (NCBI): domain Eukaryota; kingdom Viridiplantae; phylum Streptophyta; class Magnoliopsida; order Poales; family Poaceae; genus Dactylis; species Dactylis glomerata. Next base: position 278,928 of record QXEO01000217.1, read on the forward strand.
TCAAGTGTAGGGATTGGAGAATGATGAGATGAGTTGAAGAATGGACAAAAGCTCAAGCTTGGGGATGCCCATGCATCACCCCAAGAAATATCCAAGAAGTACAAGCGTCAAAGCTTGGGGATGCCCCCGAGGCACCCCTTCTTCATCGGCAAAAATCAGGTCACCTTTCAAGACACTATATTTTTATTGCTTCATGCACTATGTGTTTTTCTTGGAGCGTCAGTTGTTTTAGTTTTCTTAGTTAGTTTAGTTTTGTTTTCTCCAATAAATGGTTAGATCACATCAAATTTTCTTTGAAGGAGATGTACTCGTTTTCATTTGCAAAGAACGCTCTAGTTTTCACTCTTATTAAAAATCATGTGTTCTTCTTTTTCTGCTACTGCTTTTGGTTTTCGTTTTCGCCTTGATTTGCATTCAGATCTTCTTATATTTATTTATCAAGGTGTGTTTTTGCCTCTGATCTTTATTGGTTTTCATCAAAAGAGGTGTTTATAAAAAGTTCAAATGGTGTTGGAAAAGAGAAAAAGCTTTATGCAAAAAGTGGTACAAGAAAGAGCTTGTGTAGACTGCGGCCTCGGCTTTTGCATGTCATGCTTGATGTCTTTTTGATAGTATGCTTAGTGGTTTTGTTGTAGCATGACTTGTCTCAAATAACTGAGATTGCTTAATGAGCCTTTGAAAAAATCATGCGTTGTTTTTTTATTATATGGAAGCATTTATTTGGTTTTCTCCTTTGATGCTTTATTTGGGTTGACTTGGCGCATGCTCACACATGTTAGACTCATACAAAGTCGCCAATAGCCTCTATGATCATTTAGTTTTTGACTTTTGATGCCATCTTATGCTTATTTTAATGTCGCTTTGTCGCTTTGCATTATTATGGCCATTATTGCTCTCTTAGTTGGTCGCTCCCAGTCTTTTGCTAGCCCTCATTTTGTACTGAGTATGAGCTCTACTCGTGCATCCAACTCCCAAAAACCAAGTTTGCCATTGTGTCCACTATAAATTCCTATGCATGGTATTTGTAAGCCATTCCAAGTAAATTTTCATGTGCTACCTTTCAAAAAACCTTCAAAATACTCCTTGTTTTGTGACACTGTTTTCAGCTCATGGGGACGTAGTGGTAGGATTTGCTATCTTCCATATTGCTTATTCCAAAAAGAAAAAAAAGAAAGAAAAAAAGGCACTCCTCCATGGAATGTGAATGTTGGTGGGCACCCGATGGAATTGGTTAGCCATGGTTTGTGAAAGAAAAAAAGGTGGGGAGGAGTGCCAAGCTTTATAAAAGAGCACAAAAGTGCCAATCTCTCTCTCAAAAACTTGCTTCATTTTTGTATGGAAGATAGTAAGAACCCCATTGCCAATCGTTGACAAAGACAACCACCTCTCAAAACCAATTTTTTATCTCTCTGTTTTACAAATGAAAAGCTCTAGCACATGTTTAATCACTGCTTCCCTCCGCGAAGGGCCTTTCTTTTACTTTTATGTTGAGTCACCACCATCTATCTTTATGCACCATTAAGAGAGCATAATTGTCATTCTGAGTATAATGTGCATTGTCCCAAAGTTTTCATTGATTGATTCATGATCATGGTTTTACTTGTTCTTAAATTATTTGTATCTAGTCGCCCTCTTAAACTTGAAGGTGTCCTATGCATTTATGTTTTGCTCTCTATGAAGGACAAGCTGAAAACCATTTGTATGTTTTTCCATATGATTTGAACACACGTTTGACTTTCATTGTTTCATTATTCATGATCTTTTGTTTGTGTTCTTTTTCATGTTACAACATGGTTAGTAAGTTCTATTGTCAAGATTATATCTTTCATGCCATGTTTTAAGTTCTTATGATCCCAGCTCACAATTCTTACATATATGATCAAGATTGTGTAGGTGCATGTCACCTCAAAAATTATTTCTTTTGTTATCACTTACCTACTCGAGGACGAGCAGGAGTTAAGCTTGGGGATGCTGATACGTATCCGACGTATCCATAATTTTTGATGCGCCATGCTTGTTTTTACACCATTTGCATTGTGTTTCGTTACACTTCGTGGCATTTTTATGCGATTTCTGGAACTAACCTATTAACAAGATGCCACAGTGCCAGTTCCCTGTTTTCTGCTATTTTTGTGTTTCAGAAGTGATACACAGGAAATATTCTCGGAATTGGACGAAACAAAATCCTGAAGTCTTATTTTACCCGGAAGCTTCTAGAGATCCGAAGAGGAGTAGGAGGGGGGCCACCAGGGCCCCACATGCCAGGGCGGCGCGGCCAGGGCCCTGGCCGCGCGAGCCTGGCGTGAGGGCACCTGGCCCCTCCCCTCACGACGCCCCTGCGCCTATATAAAGCCTCGGGACGGAAAACCCTAAAGGGGTCGGCAATTTTCCAGAAAGAGTTCCGCAGTTCCGCCGCCGCCACCGACGAATTTCGGGGGACAGAAGTCTCTGTTCCGGCACCCTGCCGGGATGGGGAAGTGCCCCCGGAGCCATCTCCATCGGTCTCCATCGTCGTCTCCGCCGTCTCCATCGACCTCACCGCCATCTCCATCAACCTTGATGTCTCCTATGATGAGGAGGGAGTAGTTCATCCCCGGGGCTAAGGGCTCTACCGGTAGCTATGTGGTTCACCTCTCTCTCCCATGACGTGATCTTTATGTGATTGTGAGCTTTGTATCATGTTGAACAAGTAGATGTTATTATTCAGATATTATGTGTACTCTAGTGGTGTTATTAAAGTAATCTATTCCTCCTGCCATGGTGTAACGGTGACAGTGCATGCATCATGGTGGTACTTGGTTTAGGCTATGATTGTGATCTCTTGTGGATTATGAGAGTAATTATTACTATGATAGTATTGAGTGATCTATTCCTCCTTTCATGGTGTAATGTTGACAGTGTGTGCACCGTGTTAGTACTTGGTCTAAGTTGCAATGATATCTATCTTGAGTTGCGCTTTGATTTGGATACCTCTATGAGTGGTGTTTGTCAAGTACTTGATGAACTTTAAGGGGTGCTTCTGTAGCCACTACACAATGATTAGTGTTATTCAATAGGAGAGTAATTCAGAGTACCATAGTGGAGAGAAGTTATTTATTTGTTCATTCATGTTATATTGTTGGGAGTGTGTCCACTAGTGAAAGTATGATCCCTAGGCCTTGTTTCCAAGCTTTGCACACCGTTTACTTGCTATTTTGTTACTTGTTTGCTCGCAGTGATATTTATTTCACATAACGTTTGCTACTTATAATCATCTATACCACTTGTATTTCACTATCTCTTTGCCGAACTAGTGCACCTATACATCTGACAAGTGTATTGGGTGTGTTGGGGACACAAGAGACTTTCTGTATCGTAATTGCAGGGTTGCTTGAGAGGGATAGCTTTGACCTCTAACCTCCCTGAGTTCGATAAACCTTGGGTGATCCACTTAAGGAAAACTTGCTGCTGTTCTACAAACCTCTGCACTTGGAGGCCCAACAAGTGTCTACAAGAATAGAAGTGCGTAGACATCATGCCACTGCAACAACTTGGCATGCTCTTTGTTTCTGAACAAACGTTTCAACCGTGGTATTATAGGTGCATATCACATCACCTTGGCAGGAACCCTCTTCCTGGGGCGCTCGCCCTCAACATCACCAGGGTCATCTCGCCTGATCTTATACCGAAATGCACTGCACACCGGGCATGCATTCAAATTCTCGTACTCACCGCGGTAGAGAATACATTCATTAATGTATGCATGTATCATCTGCACCTCCAATCCTAGAGGGCAGACAATCTTCTTTGCTTCGTACGTACTGGTGGGCAATTCGTTATCCTTTTGGAAGCATCTTCTTCACAATTTTCAGCAACTTTTCAAATCCGTTGTCAAATAAACCACTCTCTGCTTTCCATTGCAACAATTCCCGCGTGCTTCCTAGCTTTTTCTGGCCGTCTTCGCAATTTGGGTACAAATTCTTTTTGTGATTATCTAACATGCGTTCCAACTTCTCCCTCTCCTTTTTACTTTCACATTCAATCTGTGTATCAACAATGACCTGACCAAGATCATCAGCGGGCACATCTGATGCCCGTTCTTCTTCTCCTTCTTCTTCTTCGTCTTCATTATCTTCCATTGCGGTATCGGTGATTTCAGGGAACTCAGGATAGTTGTCATCATTCTCTTCATCATCATTGTCTTCCATCATAACCCCTCTCTCCCCATGCTTGGTCCAACAATTATAGCCGAACATGAAACCGAACCGGAACAGGTGGATGTGAAGGGTCTTTGTGGAGGGGTAATCCTTCTCATTTCGACAAACACCGCATGGACAACACATAAAACCATTCCGCTTGGTTGCCTCAGCCACATTGAGAAAAGAATGCACGTCTTTAATGAAATCTCTAGAGCGTCGATCGGCGTACATCCATGCTCGGCTCATCTGCATTATATAAGTATATATCAAACGCAAATCAAATATACAATTTCTATTTCTGTCTCTAATTTTGTTTGTATGTCCATTTCTATATCTTTAATTTTATTTCTATTTCTATTTCTATCTCTATTTCTATCACTATTTTTATTTCTATCTCTATTTCTATTATCTATATATTTCTATCTCAATTTCTAATTCTATCTCTATTTCTATCACTATTTTTATTTCTATCTCAATTTCTATTTTCTATTTCTATTTATATTTCTATCGCTATTTCTATCTCTATTTCTATCACTATTTTTATTTCTATCTCAATTTCTATTTTCTATTTCTATCTCTATTTCTATCGCTATTTCTATTTTCTATTTCTATCTCTATCTCTATCTCTATTTCTATTTCTATGTCTATGTCTACTTCTATTTTTATTTTTAATTCTATCTCTATCTCTATCTCTATCTCTCTATCTTTATTTTAATTTTCTATTTCTATCTATATCTCTATCTCTACCTCTATTTCTACCTCTATTTCTACCTCTATCTTCATCTACTTATACACATAATCAAATGAACATCTAAATAATTGCTCCCATAAAAAATTCATAAATCTCTCTACTTCTAGAGCATTAAATGAGCTAAATTACCAATGAAAGACAAAAGCTCAAAGTTCCTCACCTTTTAGTCCACTTAGATTGAAGTGGGGACACCAATTTGTGATAAAAAATGGTGGTCAAAGAGGATGAACTCGAGCTAGCTTGTTGAATGAAGAACATTTGTAGACTGGAGATGGGGAGTGGCTGGCTCGGGGAAGAAGAAGGGGATTTTTTATATAGAAAAGTCATTAGTCCCGGTTGGTAATAGCAACCGGGACTAAAGGCTGGGTCTTTAGTCCCGGTTGGTAATACCAACCGGGACTAATGAGCCTGGCAACGACCGGATTCGACTCTAGACACATTAGTCCCGGTTCGTAATACGAACCGGGACTAAAGGTTCAAAACGAACCGGGACTAATGAATTCTGGGGTCCTGCGACCGAAAAAGCGGTGGGGCTCAGGGCATCAGTCCCGGTTCAAAGAGCAACCGAGATTAATGCCCCAGAATATTAGCCCCGTTTTCTACTAGTGATAGCACTAATAGCAGCTATATGTCCCTGGAAGAGATATTTTACTTTGCATTACTCCATTCTAGTCGGCAGTTCAAGAAGATAACATAGTGGTATATAAATAGGCAAGAGGGTAGAAACACGCAAGCTAGTATTCGACAATACCATATCAGGATGCAGGACTGTGTAGTAGGTGTGGACTTCAGTATGTACGTCATTGAATTGACACATGTTATCAATTGCGTCCTAACTGCCCGAAATAAGATGCCCGCAATAAAATAAGGGAGCGTGTAAGCATACGTGCTTCCTCGGTTAACAAGAGATTTGTTTGGTATTTCGATCATGACGAAAAAGCTGGGCTGATATCATCAACCGTGGTAATCTTGGTATGGAAATAATGCACGAACGTAATGCTCACAACTTTCCTCTAGATCTAGCTGCTCTTGAAGTTCCATCTCTTAATGGATAAGATTTTTCTGCTAACATATACGAATTTTTGAAGAAAGAAAAACTAGAAATGGCCAATATCTTGTTCTAACAAGATATTGGGTATTTCTTTATTTTGAATCCTTTGTTTATTCTGAATCTTTCTATTCTGAATTCAGTTAACGACGAGATTTAGTATCCTTTCTTAAATTTTCAGATTCACATGAAAACCTATAAATTCAGATCTACCGGGGAAGAAAGCATGGTTGATGATCATAAGGAAGTCTGGAAACAGTAGTGATGTTATGTCTCCTGGGTGCATATGCTCCCTTTATTTTAAAATGCATATTTGACACATTCTTAAATGTTACAAAATATGGAAATTCATCCTAGCATGATACATGCGCACGAAGTCTTTTTTTCCATGAAAAAATGATTTGTCGTTTGGGTTGTGTAAAAAAAATTGTACTAAAAATAAGCCTTTTATGAGACATGTTTTGTCTTTTTTAATCGACCAAAAATTATTGTTTTTCATGAAAGAGTATGAACGTACTTTGATTGTTGAGATGTACATGCAAATTTTTTGTTAGTATTTTTGAGACTTAGAAATTTTTTTTTTGGCGGAGGGAGTATATGCACACTGGAGTCGAATTAAATTTCCACTATGAAAAGGAGTCAAATCTTTGAAAGTGGCCGAGAGCTCCGGGTCTGATGTCGTCCTCATGGCTGTTTCCTGAGATTCTCTGATGTTGCCATTGGTCTAAACAGGGAGAATAGCAACGTGGGCATCTTAGGCTGAACAGGGAGAATAGCAACGTGGGCATCTTAGGCTAAGTTTCTTGAAACAAATGTATGTTACTCAAACCTCTAGAAATGGTTCAATTAACTGAACACGCATCTGCCTTTATAGGTATCCGTAGACCTTTCTTTAGTTCTCAAACCAAACTTCTTCAATCTCCCGAGTGCCGCATACCCTCTACATAGGACCACAACTTCCGTTCATGCCGACAAAGAACAGACCAAGTTGCTTGAATAATCTAAGCATCGAATTTTCCACGATGCTTGTTAGACCGATCAATCGATCAATTTCCATAGTGCTTGGTAGTTGATGTAGACAAGGATCTGGTCTTCAGGTGTATGGATGGCAGTTTGAAAGAGATATCCCAAAACTAATGTACTCGCCAAAACTAATCTGCCTTGATGTCCTTTTCCTGGTGTCTACCGTTCCCATAGTCATGGATTCCCAAAAAATGGTACACACTTGTATATTTCATATCCTCAGTTGCTCGTTTTGACAGTTAAGAAACTTTATCTCACTATGAAGGGATACCTCTCTATATAAGACATACTCGTAGTTGGGAAGACAGCGCGCATGGTTATTCTCCACCAAGGATATACCGTGGCTAATTACTATGGACTGACGACGAGTATACGGTACAAGATAAAAAGGCTACATGCCCCCACAGTGATGGAAAAAATGCAACTTTGGCAAAGGAAAAAAGAAAAAAAACACGTGAGTACACACTCACTGAATACAAGAACACAGCATGAGTTTCCTACCCGACTGACGCCTCTTAGTCCTAACATTTATTTCTCACGTTAAGACTGCTCATAGTGGGGAGTAACTTAAGTAGTAATATAAAATACATACAATATTAACTACTCCCTCCTTCTCAGTTTATAAGGCTTGCACGTGCATCTAGATCGTTAATTTGACCAACTTAGCATAAGGTAAATATTATAACAAAATATATCACTAAAAACTTTAGATGTTCTATTTTCTAATGGTATATTTTTTTATTAAATAATTTATTTTATGCAAGTCAAATTGGCTATCTAGATGTACATGCAAGCCTTATAAACTGAGAAGGAGGGAGTAGATATTTTGATGACATGACGTGTCATTTAGTGAAGAGAGATGCTAGTGATGAGTCTATAAGCTAATTAATGTAGTTATGCATGATACTATTCTTATGTTACTATACTCTATAGAGGTAGTAACATAGTCTAGTAACATATGTATGTACTAGTTTAAGTTGCTCCACTTTTCACTCAACGCTAGCTGTGCTGACACCCACCTTCGAAACTTGCGCGGCCTCTCCTCAATGCTACAAGAACCGGCCAAAACACATCATGTAAGCATGCTCCTTAAGGCCATAATAATGCAAGGTGTTCAGAGAGTGGATTAGAGAAATAAATCAGTTTTTTCATAACCATATGCCTGCTTATTTATATAAAATGCAGATGCTAAATTAGGCATCTCTACTATGGAAATCAGCACCAGTACTCGAGACAGAACTTACTTATTTTTGTAGGCACCTATCTAAACGACTTGCATTGTAAATAACCTAACACTAACACAACCCGATGAACTAACAAGTGCACGCATGCTGCATCTCCACTCCATGCATTAGCTAGCTACTACAGATTTTTCATGCAAAATGGCTCTCAGGTTGGATGCACACACTAGATCACTTATTTGCGTGTATATATTGGCACAGCCTATAGAATCTAGACTAAACTACAAAACAAAGCCAATTAATCATTGTGATCAAGTCATCTACACATAGGACTATAACAAGACCAGTTCCAAAAACACAAAAGTTTCTTGTACAAAGTTATTACCACTTGGTACCTGAATCATACGGCTAAATCTGAAATTCCGGATGTCTTTTGTATTTGCTGCTCATTTTCATGGCTGAGCTGGCAAGCACTACTAAAATAACGTGAGGCACATAAGTTCGACATTCCAGTTGAAACAGACTTATTAAGCCTCAATGAACTTAATGTCGATTTTTTGATATGGGCTTTTTATTACATAGATAATTTTAGGTAGTACTATATTTGGCCTCTGCATAACAAACATGCACACGGCCGCTATACACCATAGTACGAGAAGCTAAAAGTAAAAATAGGCAAATTACATATCATAATAAGAAATTGTAAAACTTCAATGCTGGTGGAGGGCCAATCTGAAGATTATGCTGCCATCCGTGCCTAGAAAAAAGGTCCCTCGATATATCCTCCATATGCATGCACATCTCCGTAAAAAGGTCGTGAACCTCTGCGAGATGTAGGGGCATCCAAAGTCGAAGTGTACCCGTACACCGGTAAATCACCTGCAGAAGAGAAGATTTTCAATCATTCAGCACTTTATCATTTCTACATAACCACAGCGACCAAATTAATGCAATCACTCCCACTCAAAGAAGAATTTTTATACTAGTTATCTATACCATGTAGCCAATTCCCAAAAATACCGGCAATACTAGTTGACGGATACAAGCCTGAAGCTGCTTTGATGACTAACCATACAGAACGAGCGAAATTGCATTGAAAAACCAAGTTCTTTATTGTCTCATTTTGAGGACAAAATACACATACCTTACTTTTATGCAAGTTTCGTTATGTAATTATCTTTAGTAAGAACTAGCAAGGTGGTCCGCGCATTTGCGCGGCTAGACTATGTATGTTATATTTTTCTACACATTTTAAATTTTTAGCATACATCTACATATAAATAATGTTACCTGTGCATTTACATATTTAGATTTTATATCGTAGACACATTATATATTTTAATCACATTTTTTAGAATGCACGTATGGTCATTAATAGTTCTATATGATAATGTCAATAAATATGTTCTGAATAATGAATTCTTTCTTCCATTTATTTTCTTTTTCAAATCTAGTTAAATTATGTGCCTTAAACATCTTTTTTATATTTATTTAGTTCCATTTTGAAATGTTACTTGTGTCCAACAAAAATTGTGCAGGTTACAATTCACAATTCAGAACTTTGACATGTTTTCTATTGGCATTATTCATCTTCTTAAATGCATCTTTATATCCATTTTTTAGCTCACTATGTTTAACTTTTTGAAAAAATTCGTGCATAATCCTTATATTTTATTCAGCCCTTTTTCATTAAATTCTTTCTTCAATACATGCACTTGATCCATCTAGTAAAATAATATTTTTCAATAGTCCGACCACTCTAAAGCACGGACCAGACACCTTGTGAAAAGCAAGTTACAGAAAAATCCCCTTTCTATATGAGTCGACAGTCGACTCTTCCCAAAATCCCAATACATCTCCAAATCTTTTGAATCCATGATATTGCAGGCGAGGCTTGACCAAGGCGGAGGGATGCGCGCTGGAGCCGCGCTGCCGGCTGGTCGACCTGGAGAGGACGCAGCTGCGCCAACCCCTGAAACAGGAGCCGAGCGGAGCGCCGACCTGAAGACCCCAATACAGCGCGCGACACGACGGATTACATCCGCTCCGGCGCTCGCTGCTTGCGTCGCCCTTGTTCAGCAGCGATAGTTGTAGCCCTCATTCAGCAGGTAAGGCGGCACATGAGTCACTGGTCCAGTCTTATCATGCATCCACATTTCTCTTTCTAATTTCACCCCCAATTTTTATTACATCATGATCCATAATTTAGTCATTGTTCGTATCAGTTGATCTATTTTCAGAAATAATGGTAGTGTCATTGGGCAACAAAGCAGTAGCAATAGATCCAGTTCATCTTATTGCGCTTGTTTCATGGAGCTTTGCGCAGTAGGAGGCATAGGTAAATCAATCATCCTATCTCCATTCCAAACACACTAAATTTTATTCCATGTGAGAAATAATATGTGGTGTAATCCCCAGTTAACTGAGCTTTAAAATAAGAGATAAAATGTCCATGCTGTAGCCATTTCTTGAGATACGCAACATAAGAGATGTGGATTTTTTGTACCATTCGTAATAGTGATGTTAGTTGTTTATTGTCGGTTCCTGAGGTCTGCACCGTGACAGAGATGAGAGGAGAACCCCGATTCTGATTACAGTGTTTGATCTGGCGTACTTGCTATCTAAATTAAAACCAAATATAAATGTTTATAGCTATGTAAACTGGATCACGTCCAGGAAGTATAATTGAAGCAAAGCAGGAACATGCTTAGCTGAACTGAAACTTTCTAGCTCCCGTCTATATTTTTCCCCCAATATTTTGGCAACTAGCACCATTTAAATATGAAATTTGTGTCGTAACATGTAAGATACATGCATATAGCTATGGAAAGAATCATGCCCATGAAGTACATGTGACGCCTGGTAAGAAAGTATGAACAGGTTATGCTGAACTGAATATTGTATCTCCTTACAATTTTCTTTCCCATATTTGGGCATATTTACTCGGTGTTGTCGATTAGAGCTCCACTTCATGTCACATAATTGTAAATGTCTTGTACTCATCTGTACATTGGAATATCTCCTTATAAACATGTAAGCTGCTGGTGGATGACAATATTCTTTTTTTTTCCGCAAAAATAAAATAAAATAAACAATATTCTTTTTGCTGTCTTTACTTGGACACTCATTGTCATCCACCAGCAGCTTCAATCCTTCTATTTTTGTGACTCTTGATAATGCCACATATAATTTTCCATGGCAATATATTTCCTTATTCAAATGAATTCCTAACTTGTTCAAGCATTAACCTTGACTCTTTAATTTTGGTCATCGTAAAGCAGACTGATAATGAATGTTGCCTTCATTTCAGCACGAACGGCCATTTTGATTCGCTGGGTGATATGATGATCCCCACTGATGTATACCTTTTCGCCAATGTGTGTTCCAGTAATCATTTTTTGTCTCGATGTACTTGTTTCCAAGTTGTGTTATTGTGATTCTCGTGCCCTTGCATAAACCTGTAGCTTGGTTGATGTTGCATAGGAGCATCACTGCCAAACCTACCTTCAGTTTTAGCTCATGGTCTGGGATTCCTGGGAACTTCGAGTTGTTGAGGAACTCAGTAGGACACATTGTTTTCCATTCTGATGTTGTTCATTGGTACCTTGCACACGGTATCCAGGTTTAGGTATGTCACCTCTTCACCTTGTATTTGGCTCATTGTGTGCTTGTTTATTTCCCTGACTGTTTCATTTCGTGAACATAGTATTGCTCTTTCTTGTAGTAAGTCCTGCTCACGGTATCTTTGCAGCACCCTTCGGATATATGCTTTGGTCTATTTCTTCTTTTGCATTTGTTCCTTTCTGTAGCAGTAGGCGCTTTGTTATTTTAATCCAATCCTCTCCTTCATATTTTCCTTTCACATGTTGTTCATCGGTGATATTCAGTGGAATGTGGAACCCTGAGTGTGTTGTCCTTCCACTTTGGAGAAATAGCGCTGCAATTCCGCATGATGCTACACTATCTTTCCTTCTGATCTTAGCTTTGTCGTGATTGCTTTCCATAGATATGTTTTGCCCGTGAGTGATCTATCTAATCAATAAATGATATGAACACAGGTTATTCATAAGAAAATACATGTTGGGAGAGAAGACCTAAACAAACACGAAGACTACAACGGCTACCTGAACTTAATGGTGTGCCTTTGATCTGCCGGCGTCCTGATAGCATGTTGTTTCGTAAGTTTTCCGATGCAAGTGGAGAGAAGATCTAAACAAACAGGGAGACTGCAACGTTTCCTGAAGATTGCAGTTGTTGCCTGAAGTTAATGGTGTGCCTTTTATGTACTGGCGTCCTGCTGGCCTATTGTTTGGTCGATTTGCCGATGCAAGCGATTTTATTGAAGTTCATGAGGTTCCTTGAAGATTGGAGTTGTTTCATGAAGTTAATGTCGTCCGTTTGATCTGGTGTCATGCTGGCCTGTTGTTCCGCCGATTTGCTGATGCAAGCAATTTGCTTAAAGTTGATGGCGCAGCCTCCTTTTGATCTGTTGGTGCCCTGCTGGCATATTGTTCCTTCGATTTCCTGATGCAAGTGATTTGCTTGAAGTTGATGGAGAGGCGGCAAGCGATTTGCTTGAATTTGATGGAGAGGCCTGTCTTTGATCTTCTGGCCTACTGTTACGTCGATTTGCTGATGCAAACGATTTGCTTGAAGTTGATGGTATGGCCGGTTGTTCTGTCGATTTGCCGATACAAGTGAGAGTTGTCGGCAAGATTCGATCTGGCGAGCCGCCCAGGACGTTTTTTGGACATCAACTTGATATATGTGCGTCGGTTCTACGTGTTTGTTAAATCTCCACACGTGCAATTTCTAAACTCTAGTATTCTCCAGACGTGCACTTTCTGAACTCTAGTTATCTTCACGCATGTAGTACTTCCTAAATTCAATTCGCGCGTGTAAAATCTCCACCAGACGTGTACTTCCTAAACTCTATACATGCTTGTAAAATCTCCACCATTAAATCTCCAACTTTTTAGTGTGGGAAATCTGCACCGTTGGTTGTTAGTTGTTTTAATTAATAGATAGATAACTTCTTGACACAAATACTATGCATATTTTTTGTTTTTAGTGGTATTTTCATCTTTCATATTTTCTTATTATTATCTACTGGTAAGTCCGTTTGGAACAACACATTATGCATGAAAGCAACTGAGAATTTTCCATTCTCGTGGAGATTTCATCGGAATTCATCTTTCCTATATGTTAATTGGATATTAGCCAAGCGCTGAAGCAAGACCTCCAAGAAATAAGCCTAGGACCAAACAAAGTTCTCCTAAATGTCATATTTGAGGGTTGGACTTTAAAGTATGGGCGAGTGAATCGCCCTTATGGCGCCCAATAGCATACAAAGACAAATACTGTTCTCGATTGGTGTAGTGTTACCTAGCCACTTATCATCACAGAACCAAATCACGGATCCATCCTTAATAAAAAAATTCCATGAGGAAGAAATGCTTCCTTGTCTCCATGAGACCAGTCCAAAAATGTGAATTAGCGAGTTTCCAAATAACTTGTCATAACGCTTTTGAGCCAACATATTTTTGTTTGAGGATTGTCTGCCAAATTCCATCTTCAGTTAGTAACCTGAAAAGCCATTTCCAAGCTGTTTTTTCCTCAAGGTCTTGAATACCTAACCCACCCTGGTCTTTTGGGCGACGGAACACACTCTACTTAGTCAGTCTGTATTTGTTCTTTTCATTGTTGCCCTGCCAAAAAATCTTGATCGGAAATATTCCAATCCATTCAAAACTCCTTTTGAATGTAGGAAAAAGGATAACATATACAATACCATGTTAGAAAGGATTAAATTGATGAGAACCAATCTTTCTTCTATGGATAACAATTTTTCTTTTCAACTACTTAAACGTAAATGTAGTCTTTCCTTCACAATTTTCCACTCAACATTTGTAAGTCTCCAAAAGTGAATCGAAATACCCAAATACCTAATCAAAAATTGACCCTAATTGTACTTTAGGATATCTTTTTTTATACTCCCTTTGGTCCAAAAATACTTCTCTAAAAATAAATCTGTCTAAACATTTTCCATGTGTAGGTTTGCTCATTTCACGACAAGTATATTGATTCGCAGGGAATACTTGATTGCAGGAGAATCAGAGGATTTTCACATCTTTCTGGACGCAGGATTATTTGTTAGATTCATGCATAAATACATTTTTTATTTCCTTTTCAATGTTTCTCATTTTATGATCCGATTTTTTTGGCCTTCATACCTTAATCATGTCATACTTTATTCTGATTTCAAGCTTACATGATTTATAGGAAGGACAGTCAAGACGTGAACTCACTTCTTCATATCTTGACAGGAACCATGCATGTATCCAATCTTGTGGACTGGTCTGAGTGGTCCGTCTTAGTAATCCTTGTTTACATTCCTGACACGGGTCAATAAAAAATTGAACATGTAATAAGAAGGGAAATTATATTCAGTACTCCCTCTATACCGGATCTATATAGAATGTTTGGGCAATTATGTATTTTAAGACAAACTTTAACCATTAATTTTAGTCAAAAAAATATGAGATATTTGACATAAAAATTATACCATTGGAAAGTTCTTTTAAATATCAATCCAATAATATAATTTTTATATAATATATCTTATATTTACTTTGTAATATACTATATTTACAGTGATTATATATTTACTTTGTAAAAAGCAATCATTCATACTATATGGACCTCAACCAACCATTAAACGTATTTTCCTAGTATAAAAATACCGGCACATTTTTTAGTAGTCAAATTGTGAATTGTCCATGTTTAATGATGCACAAGGTCACTTAAAAAATATACTACTATACTCCTTGTTGACAAGAGGAACTAAAAAGCTTGAACAACTAATAAATCGTTAGAGCATCTGTACTCCCCCCCCCCCCCCCCCCAATACGACGTATGGCGCATGCCATTTTTATGTCGTATAGGGGCCAGTGCAATTTTTGTATTGGGGGCGGCGTTTTCCAGCCGCGACCCTTATCCTATATTTGAAATTTTTGAGGATATATAACTAAAACTGTCTAATTCATTAAAACTTGACAACCTTAGAGCAGTGGACAAGATGCGTGGCATGCATTTATGGCATGCATTTGGGTACAAATTGTACAGAAATATACGCCAAATTGTACAGAATTTCAGTTTGTATATGAATGGTCCTTTCTTTAGCTCTCAAACCGCACTTCCTCACTGTCTGCAGCGCCGCATACCTCTACATGTAGGACCACAACTTGAAGTTGAAGGGTATGTTAATACCGATAAAAAAAGACCATGCGGTTTGAATACTCTTTTTGAATGTTAGCAGGAGAACTACTAAATTCATTGATTAGAAAGAAGGTTTGGTCCAGTTTATCAGGAAAATCGGACCCAAAAACCATACAAATACCCATGCAACGCCTTTCGGCCTATAGCACACACCCACACAAGCACTTGACAAGGACTCGCCTTATCCAATCTCCAGCCAAGAATGGCGAGGAGAGAGTGAAAGGAATATGCCCGAGAGGCAATAATAAAGTTGTTATTATATTATTGGGATTTCTATTTTCGTGTCCCTGGTTCGTTAGTTGTACTCAGTTTTCCCCAGCTCGTTAGTTTTTCCTCAGTTTTCCCCAAGCTGTTGTCTGAAACCGTCACCAGTGCTGGAACGGCCGGTTGCCCGACGGTTGAACACCTTTGACTGTTAACTGCTGACTAGTGGGGCCACGTAGAGCCCGCAAAGACACGTCAGAGCATCCATCGTTGTTTGACCGTAAGCATCGCCGTATCCCTGACCAAAACGCGGACGAGTGGGGCTTCGGTATATCGAATAACAAGTGGGGCCATGACGCTGATACAAGGGTTAATACACGGGTAGGATTAGATTTTTAAACGGAGCTCTACAGCGATGGCACGGAGGAGGTGGCCTGCGGGGTGCCGAAATGAGATCGACGTCCACAAAGAACTGCATGAGGCGAGACCAGACGCATTAGAAAGATATGATCTGGACGCGTTTAACCATGCAAAGAAGAGAAGAAATGGTCGAGGACATCGACGACGACCTCAACACTTTGACTGACGGTGTCGGACACGAACGCGAGCAGTGTAGAGAAAACTAGTGTCTCTCCTTTCTGGCGTGTATAGATAGGTGCTAGGGGAGTGTGGTGGCGAAGGGAAAGACCTCGCGGTGGTCTGTGGCGTCCAGCAGAGCGGGGCGGCGTGGCCGTGCCCACAGCGGCGTGCATGTTCGGCATTGCATCAGCATGTACGTTCATCATTGGCCTCGGCGGTATCTC
Organism: Dactylis glomerata; assembly: GCA_007115705.1. Taxonomy (NCBI): domain Eukaryota; kingdom Viridiplantae; phylum Streptophyta; class Magnoliopsida; order Poales; family Poaceae; genus Dactylis; species Dactylis glomerata. The sequence continues at coordinate 295,394 of QXEO01000217.1, forward strand.
TGGTGTGTCAGTGATCGAATGAGGGGACGGGATTGAGGGTGCATCCCGACGGTGACCTAGCAGTGGCGGTGAGCATGCATACCCGTTCTGACCATGCCGATATCGGCATCGGCATCGTTTGGAGGCTGTGGTGCTCGAATCATAGTGGAAATTGCGATTTCCTATTATTTTTACATGCATAATATATAGAAAATAGCTAGATCTATAAATCGATGCATATGAAGCTACATATATATTCTTGGTCATAATCCCCTTAGATGCATGGCTTCACGTCGTCGTCGCTTTCATCGTGAGTATCTTCGTCGTCCGTGTAGTAGTACTTCCTGCACATTGTTCCGTCGAACACCTTCACTGTGAGCACATAATCGCCTTCATATTTGAAGTGTAGGAAGCAGCCGAAATCCACACCGTGCGCGATGGCGAAATTCTTCCAGCCCTTGTCGAGGTACATCCGGCCTTGTCCGTCAAATAGGACCTCCACGGTCCAGAGACGAGGACCGCAGTCAGCTGCTCGCAGATACACCTTTGCGGGCTCCTGGCCGTCAAGATAGTCCGCAAACTTTTGTGGGAGTGCCTGCAAAGAAATTAAAGGTTTTTTAAAACATGCACATAATTAATCACATGCATCATATATGTGGGAACGCGTACGTACCTTCTTGGCCAAAGGGTCTTCATAGATGGTGATGAAGAACTCCTCTATGATCAATGGCAGTGTTGACGGTGGTGGTGGCAATGATGATGATCCACCACCCCGGCCGCCCCTTCCCCTTCCCCTTCCCCTTCCCCTTCCGGTCGGCGTCCGAGACGTGGAAGCCATGGCAATGGATCAAGTGTATATGAACGAAGAAGAGAGAGGCAGAACCTATTGACATGAGGGATGGCCGTTGTGGGGGTTTATAAGGAAGAGATGACCGTTGTGGGGTTTACACCATAAATTAAGGTAGAGATGACCGTTGTGGGGTTTACACAATAAATTAAGGAGGAGATGACCGTTGTGGGGGTGGTTTATATCTCAACAAAAAAAGTAATGCCTAAAAGAAATGGAAATTCGTGAAAGTTCATCATTTTACCGTGAAAAGTAAAGCCTACAAGAAATGGAAATTCGTGATAGTTTATCATTTCAGCGTGAAAAGTAATGCCTACAAGAAATGGAAATTCGTGATAGTTTATCATTTTACCGTGAAAAGTAATGCGTAAAAGAAATGGAAATTCGTGATAGTTCATCATTTTACCGTGAAAAGTAAAGCCTACAAGCAATGGAAATTCGTGATAGTTTATCATTTCAACGTGAAAAGTAATGCCTGCAAGAAATGGAAATTCGTGATAGTTTATCATTTTACCGTGAAAAGTAATGCCTAAAAGAAATTCGTGATTACCCAACTTGTTGAATCCGGTGGCAAACTCGTCATTTAGCATACATAGAGGGGTAGTAGTTTGCCACCGACAGATAGAGAGAGGGTGGCATGATCCTGCCCGTTGGATCATAGGATCGACGGTAGGTGGGCACGATCCGTGTGACAACAGCTCGACCAATCAGGCCAAGTTTGGGCTTCTGAGAGAAGGGAGAGGGTAAAACTGAGTAGTATCAAGGATACAAGGGCAAGTAAATAGTAAACAGGCTAAGGAATTCAAATAAGAGATTTAGAAAAAGAAAAACACATGTTTTGTACAATGAAACCCATGTTGGCCTACCTCAAAGTATTAGCAATTCAAATATACATGAGTGTAAAAATTATGGCCTCATTCAGACAAACTATGTTTTGGGTATAGATGTTTTGAGAAGGGGTTTGAGTGGAAAGCCATGAACTTTCATAGCTACTAGTGATTTCAGAAGTGACCATTTGTGTGAAAACTTGATTTATATATGTTTGTTATGATTTTATTTTGCGCATGAGTTGGAGGCACTATGATTTTATTTTTTTGATTTTTTTTGCGCATGAAATGACTCAATTAGATGGCTTAATCCCATCTATTGACTCTCTGTTGACCAGCCACTTGAGGGTAAAACTGAGTATATTGCACTAGGCAGTATTAGTACTCGAGGGGAAAACTGAGTACAGATATTTTTCCAGTGTAAGATTCGAGGGTAGAACTGAGTACACGTAACGATGCTGACGTGTAGTCCCACGGACGCGTGTCGCGGTGAGCAGCGGTTAGCCGCGCGGTGCGCATGTTGAGACCAAAACGTCAACTGCTGAGACGAACCGCACTTTGCCAGTACAGAGCCCCTCTCCCTCCCTCTGCACACAGTCTCATCATAACTCACGCACGCAACCACGCCTCTCACGTCCCATCACCTTCTCAAAAAAACCCCAGCCGCCCTACGCGCGCTCCCCTGCCGGCGATGGAGAAGAAGAATGCGCCGGCGGCCGTCGCCCCCGAGCCCGTCGCCTCCGAGCCCATCGCCTCCGAGCCCGTCGCATCCGAGGGCGGCGCATCCAAGGGCGGCGCCTCCGTGAACTGGGCCTCTCTTAAGGGTGACGGACCACTTCACAAGATCGGCGACTGCTTACTGGCGAACGAGGAGTACGTGGACACCTACGCTGCTTTGAGGCAAGTTTGTACAAATTGGCGCTCAGATCTACCTGAGCCCGACGTGCACCTGCACGAATGGATCCTGGTAGAACACGCCCTTCCACGCGCCGCTGAGTTCTCCTTCCTCAACCTCCGCACATCCCGCTACGTCACCATCGATCTAACGGAAGTTCATGCAAGGTTCAAATTCCTCCATATCTATAGAGTTAATCTATTTTTATTTTCAATCGTAAACATCTTAGTGCTGAATGTTATCTTTATCAACTCCCTTTTAGATACTACTTCGTCGGCTTTTACCGTGGCGTCATCGTGCTTGCCCAGAGGAACCAGCCGCACAAGATACGGCTTCTGAACCCACTCACAAAGACATTGAACGCTACGTTTGAGGCGCAGATGCCATCTATGATTGTGGAGTCAGTCGCTGTAATGAAGTCCCCGACTATGGTCTTCATTTGCACAGGTTACCCCAATGAAATTGCTTGGGTCGATGAGAGCTCTCCTACTAAGGATATAGATGTAGAAGATTGGGGAGAAGGAAGATTTTCGATCGAGGAAGATTCTTTCAGTTGCCTTACCCCGTTCAATGGTGAATTGTATGCAATAGCTGTGAACAATTTTGATGTCGGAACATTAGTGTGCACCAACAATGTCCAGTTGGAGAAGCGCGCGAGCACTATCAACATGGAGACACTATTTTCATTTCCAGAACTTGGAACTGACAGGTTCTACCTTGTGGAGTCTGATGGTGATCTGCTGCTTGTGTTGTTCGGCGGCAGCCCTGGCAACAGGTATTTGGAGGAAGGTCAACCATTGGTGTACCGTGTGGACACTGAGAGCCACTCTCTCCATGCCGTCAACATTGGCAGTCGTGCCTTCTTTGTCAGTTATAAACGGTGTATCTCCGTCGACACCAGAGTGCACCCGACAGTTCGACCTGGCTGCATCTACTACGAGGGCGGTTATATCAGACAGTACTTTGATGATAGAAAGGCCTGGGATGAGTGGCCACGACTTGTGGATAGATTAGATTCCGACCGTATGAAAATAGAACAAAGGCCATACCTTTTGGAGGATCTATTGGCTGCACACTGCAGACGGAAAGAGTTCAGTCAATATTTTTTTCGTCTCATGGAATATAGCGACTCCGAAATATATGATGAAGAATGAAGAACCTTCATGTTGGGCATACATTGCGTCTTATATTATTTTCAGCTTAGTTTGTCGTGAATATTAACATCGTTATTGGCTTCTTTTGGCTGCTGTATGCATTTTATGTATTATACTATACTAGCTTCTAGATTTGTTACCATATTGGGCAAAAAACGAGGGCCAAAAGGCAGCAATCATTGAAGAAAGACAGAAATAGAAGCTTCTCTAGATTTGATACTAATTTGGTGAAAAGAGAGAGAACTGTTTACAGAGAGAGAGGGGAAAAAGGCGCTCTGAAAAGTCAATGCCAATTTGGCCCGAGAGAGACAGAACCGAGCTCTCACGTACAACCAAACGCGGTCTCGTCCTGTCCCACGCGGTCCCTTTCTACCAGCCCCACGCGACGCGGCCCCACACGACGCGGCCCCACACGTCAGCACGGAAACGGTCCCTTTCTACCAGCCCCACGCGACGTGGCCCCACACGACGCGGCCCCACACGTCAGCACGGAAACGGTCCCTTTCTACCAGCCCCACGCGACGCGGCCCCACACGACGCGGCCCCACACGTCAGCACGGAAACGGTCCCTTTCTACCAGCCCCACGCGACGCGGCCCCACACGACGCGGCCCCACACGTCAGCACGGAAACGGTCAACTTAACGGGAATCCTCACGTCCGAGCTCCTTGAGGGTTTCAGACAACGGCTTGGGGAAAACTGAGGAAAAACTAAGGAGCTGGGGAAAACTGAGTACAACTAACGACCTGAGGGCACGAAAATAGAAATCCCTATATTATTCCGTGTTCATAATAGATGTTTATTTTTCATGCTAGAATTATATTAATCGGAAACATTAATACTTGTGTGATTAATAAACTAAAAGGGTTCCTAGTAAAGCCTCTCTTTTATACTAGCTCGTTGATTAACTGATGATCAAGGTTTCCTGATCATGAACATTGGATGTTATTAATAACAGGGTCATATCATTAGAAGAATGATGTGATGAACACTCACACCCATAGTACGAATAGCAATACGATCAAGTCATCAAGTTCATTGCTATATCAAACTCATGCGAAGTAGTTCTAATCCTTAGACCATGAGATTATGTTAATCACTGATACCGGAAGGGTACTTTGATGATATCAAACGTCACACCGTAATAGGGTGATTATAAAGGTTGATTTGGGTACTCTGAAAGTATTAGTTGAGGCTCATGGATCAAGAGTGGGATTTGTCCATCCGGATGACGGAAAGATATTCTCTGGGCCCTTCTCGGTGATATTGCATTGGAATAGCTTGCAAGCATGTGACTAGGTCACAGGAATGCAGTATCACGGAACGAGTAAAGAGACTTGTCGGGAATGAGATCGAACTAGGTATGGTTGATACCAAATGATCGGATCTCAGACAAGTAATAATATAGTGAGACAAAAGGAATTAACTATGTTCGTTACTGGTTCACACGATCACTAGTTCATCGTTGAGTAAGTGGGAGTCATCATGGATTTCCAGATCCCGCAGTTGATTATTGATCAGAGAGGAGTCTCAATCATGTCCACGTTATTCGTGAACCGTAGGGTGACACACTTAAGGTTCGCCGTCGTTTTGAGTGGATACGATACTCCGATCGAATTACAGGACAGCATAAGGGTTGTTTCAGAAAAGCACCGAAACTGTTTTGGGATATCGAAATAACTCAAGGGTGTATTTGTTAATGTTTGTTAATTGAATGAATTAACAAATATTAAAGAAATAAAAATGTTTTATTAAATCAATAAGTGTGAATTTTAATTAGCATGAATGTCATGCAAAATTAAAATGGGGGGTTACCTCATGTTGATGAGGGGGTTACCACCATGAAGGGAATGAAGAGGGGGTTACCACCATGAAGAGGAGGAGAGCCTCCTTGGCCGGCCACCCCTTGGGGGGCTGCCCCTCCTCCCCTAAATAAACCCCTCCCTCTCCTCCATGTGACACACTTCTTGATCCTCCCCTCCCTCGCATAGTTGCTGCCCAATATCCGTCTCAGCTTAGCGAAGCTCTGCCGGAATTGTAGTTCGTAGTTCATACACTTGGAGAAGTGTGTGGAGGAGTGTCCGGCGGATCCCTTCTTCCGCTACCCCGCTGGACCGAGGGCGTGGAGGAGTCGACGATGAGCTGTACGTGTGACCGAGCACGGGGGCGCTGCCACTTGTGGCGTCGTGTACATGATCTTGTCATCGTCAAGCGAACCACTACGTCGGCTACGTCAAGTGAACAACTACGTCGACTACGTGCGTCTTCATCGACTCTCCATTGTCAACGTTTGTGCGGGAACGTAATCCCCGCTTACGGTCATCGAGGGTTAGTCTCCGTTGCTACCACCTCGTAGAGTATCTTGGCTAGTTTATGTGTTCATGCGTAGGAAAATTTTTGTTTTCTATGTTGCGAACCCATCAGTGGTATCAGAGCTATATCTATGCGTAGTTGGTATGCACGGCTAGAACACATGTAGATGTGGGCGTTGATGATCATGTTATTGCAATTTTTTTTGTATTTTGGATCATAGTGGCATAGTGGGATTGAAGCTGCCTGAGACTAACCTTACGTGACCGCGTTCACGAGACTTGTCCCACACTTGACATGCTTTGGCATATGTGGCTTTGCGGGTGTACGTTTCTCCCACTATAGTTATGATCTATTTTACAAATAGTTGTTAATAATATTTTTATCACCGTTGTGGTTTCATGTTCGTAGGTAAGAACGGTTCTTCCTAGAAAGCCCCAAACCACGTAAAATATGCAAGACAAATTAGATACATCTAACTTGTTTTTGCAGGGCATGTGATGTGATATGGTTAAATTGTTTATGTTACAAATTGTATGCGATGATCCTTTTTGTAAGTTATAAACAACCGGCAGGAGCCATATGGTTGTCTTTACATTTAAATGGTCTGCGTGCCAAATATATATATATATATCCAAGTGATATATTATAATGGAGGAAGACAACCAAGGTGGCGCGCCATGGACCTTGGTGCTACGCCGGTGGAATAATGGAGATCATACCATGACGCACAAGATGGAGATCGAATGCGTGAAGGACCATATCATATCACATTATATATGCATGTGATGTTTATCCTTTTATGCATCTTATTCTACTTAGATTTGATCGCGCGGTAGCATTATAAGATGATCCCTCTCACATAAATATCAATATAAAAATGTGTTCTCCCATAACATGCACCGTCAAGAAAGTTCGTCGTTTTGAGACACCTCGTGATGATCGGGTGTGATAGACTCTACGTTCACATATGACGGGTGTAAGACAGTTTTACACACGCAAATGTTATGGTTCTACTTGGCGAGCCTAGCATGTACAGATATGGCCTCGGAACACGAACCGAAAGGTTAAGCATGAGTCATATGGTTGATATGATGAACATGGTGATGTTCGCCTTTGAAACTACACCGTTGCACGTGATGATCGGTTGCGGTGTAGTGGATTTGGTTCATGTAATCACTTAAGATAACTAGGAGGGATGTTATTTTAAGTGGGAGTTCACGTAGAATTTGATTTAACCTGAACTCATTTTATTATGAACTTAGTCTAAATTCACTTTGCAAATAATTTGTAGATCATGGCACCACCTGCTCTAAATTTCAATGCGTTCATGGAGAAAGAAAAACTAGCCACCAACGGTAGCAACTTCACCAACTGGGCACTTAACTTGAGGATCCTCCTCAATGCCTCTCAAAAGGGCTATGTGCTTGAGGCACCGCTAGGTAACCCGCCTGCAGAAGATGCTCCCGATGAAGAGAAAAATGTTTTTCTGACTCGTAAGGAGGACCACAGTTTAGTTCAATGCGGCATACTGTATGGACTTGAGCCGGAGCTGCGAAAATGTTTCGAGAACAGCAACGCTTATGATACAATGGGAGAGTTAAAACTGATTTTCGACTCCCATACTGCCATAGAGAGTTATGATGCTTCAGAAAAGTTCTTTAGCTGCATGATGGAAGAGAATAGCTCCGTTAGTGAGCACGTACTCAAAATGTCTGGGTACGCCGATAAACTCATCTCTTTGGGAATAACGATTCCCAATGAGTTGGGAATACATCGGGTTCTCCAATCTCTCCCACCTAGCTTCAAAGGCTTTGTGATGAACTACAACATGCAGGGCATGAGGAAGTCTCTCCCCGAGCTTCTCTCAATTGTTAAGACTGCAGAAGTGGAGATCAAAAAGGAACATCAAGTGTTGATGGTCAATAAGACCACTAGTTTCAAGAAAGGTAGAAAGGATAATAAGTCCAAGGGTAGAAACAAGAAGGACGGCAAATCTGTTACCGGTTCTGAGAGGAAACCCAAGGCTGGTCCTAAACCTGAAACTGAGTGCTTCTACTGCAAGGAAACGAGGCACTGGAAGCGCAACTGCCCAAAGTATCTAGCGGATAAGAAGAACGGGAAGATTAACAAAGGTATATATGATATACATGTTATTGATGTGTACCTTACTAGTAGTCGCAATAGCACCTGGGTATTTGATACTGGTTCGGTTGCTCACATATGTAACTCGAAACAGGGGCTAAAGAATAAGCGACAACTTGCGAAAGATGAGGTCACGATGTGCGTCGGCAATGGATCAAAAGTTGATGTGATCGCCGTCGGGACGCTGCCTCTACATTTACCATCTGGATTAGTTTTAAACCTGAATAAATGTTATTTGGTGCCTGCGTTGAGCATGAACATTATTTCTGGATCTTGTTTAATGTGAGATAATTATTCATTCCAGTCTGAGAACATTGGTTGTTCGATTTATACGAATAATATTTTTTATGGACATGCACCTGAGAAGAAAGGTTTATTTCTTTTGAATCTTGATAGTAATGAAACACATATTCATAACGTGAATGCCAAAAGAATTAAGTCAAATGATGATATGGCCGCATACATGTGGCATTGCCATTTAGGTCATATTGGTGTTAAACGCATGAAGAAGCTTTATTTGGATGGACTTCTGGAATCACTTGATTATGAATCATTTGAGACATGTGAGCCATGTCTTATGGGCAAGATGACTAGAACGCCGTTTTCTGGTTCAATGGAACGGGCGACAGACTTATTGGAAATCATACATACTGATGTATGTGGACCTATGAGTGTGCCAGCGCGTGGTGGATATCGTTATTTTGTTACTTTCACTGATGACTTAAGTAGATATGGGTATATTTACTTAATGAAACACAAGTCTGAAACGTTTGAAAAGTTCAAAGAATTTCAGAGTGAAGTAGAAAATCATCGTAACAGAAAGATTAAATTTCTACGATCTGATCATGGAGGAGAATATCTTAGTTACGAGTTTGGCACACATATGAGAGAATGTGGAATAGTTTCACAACTCACTCCCGCTGGAACGCCACAACAAAATGGTGTATCCGAACGTCGTAACCGTACTTTATTGCATATGGTTCGGTCTATGATGTCTCTTACCGATCTGCCACTATCTTTTTGGGGTTATGCGCTAGAAACAGCTGCTTTCACTTTAAATAGGGCTCCATCTAAATCCGTTGAAATGACACCGTATGAATTATGGTTTGGAAACAAACCTAAGCTGTCATTTCTAAAAGTTTGGGGATGCGATGTTTATGTGAAGAAACTTCAGCCTGATAAACTCGAACCCAAAGCGGAAAAATGTGTCTTCATAGGATACCCTAAAGAAATAATTGGGTACACCTTCTATCACAGATCCGAAGGCAAAGTCTTTGTTGCTAAGAACGGATCCTTTTTTAAGAAGGAGTTTCTCTCGAAAGGTGTGAATAGTAGGAAGGTAGAACTCGATGAGGTTATTGAACCTCCTCTTCATGAATTGGCGAGTGGCACAGCGCCAGAAACCGTTCCGGTGGTGACTTCACCAAATGAAGTGGGAGCTAATGATGAAGATCATAAAACTCCAAAAGAGGATACTACCGAACCTCGCAGGTCGACAAGAACACGCGCCGCTCCTGAATGGTACGGTGATCTTGTCGTAAATGCCATTGTTGAGAACGATGACCCTGCGACGTATGATGAAGCGATGATGAGCCCAGATTCCAACAAATGGCATGAAGCCATGAAATCCAAAATGGAATCCATGTATGAAAACCAAGTATGGACTTTGGTGGAACTTCCCAATGACCGAAAGGCCGTTGAGAATAAATGGATTTTCAAGAAGAAAACAGACGCTGATGGTAATGTGACCGTCTATAAAGCACGACTTGTCGCAAAAGGTTTCCGACAAATTCAAGGAATTGACTACGATGAGACTTTCTCACCCGTAGCGATGCTAAAGTCTGTTAGGATTATGTTAGCAATTGCTGCATTTTTCGATTACGAAATTTGGCAGATGGATGTGAAAACCGCGTTCCTTAATGGTAACATTGAGGAAGAGTTGTACATGGTACAGCCCAAGGGTTTTGTTGATCCTAAGGATGCTGACAAGGTATGCAAGCTTCAGCGATCCATTTATGGACTGAAGCAAGCATCCCGAAGTTGGAATCTCCGTTTTGACGAAGTTATCAAAGGGTTTGGATTTGTCAAAACTTATGGAGAAACTTGTATTTACAAGAAAGTGAGTGGGAGCTCTGTAGCATTTTTAATATTATATGTGGATGACATATTGCTGATTGGAAATGATACGGAACTTTTGAAGAGCGTAAAAGATTACTTAAACAGTAAGTTTTCAATGAAAGACCTTGGTGAAGCGGCGTATATTTTAGGCATCAAAATCTATAGAGATAGATCGAGATGCTTAATTGGGCTATCACAAAGTACATACCTTGACAAAATTCTAAAGAGGTTTAGAATGGAAGATAGTAAGAAAGGATTCTTACCTATGTTGCAAGGAAAGATATTGAGTAAGACTCAAGGTCCGGCTACAGCTGAAGATAGAGAAGAAATGAATAAGATTCCCTATGCCTCTGCCATAGGCTCTATCATGTATGTCATGTTATGTACAAGACTGGATGTGGCACATGCTATTAGTTTGACTAGTAGGTACCAATCTGATCCAGGTTTGGAACACTGGACGGTGGTCAAGAATATCTTTAAGTACTTATGAAGGACTAAGGATATGTTTCTCGTATATGGCGGTGAAGAAGAGCTCGTCGCAAGTTGTTACATCGATGCTAGCTTCGACACTGACCCGGATGACTCTAAGTCTCAATCCGGGTACGTATTTGTTATGAATGGAGGAGCGGTAAGCTGGAGGAGTTCCAAGCAAAGCGTGGTGGCGAGATCAACTACAGAGGCGGAATACATTGCTGCTTCAAAAGCGGCAGAAGAAGCAGTTTGGATGAAGGAGTTCATATCCGAACTGGGTGTAGTTCCGAGTGCATTGGATCCAATGGTTATCTATTGTGACAACAATGGTGCCATAGCCAATACTCAGGAGACAAGGTCTCACAAGAAATTCAAGCATGTAAAGCGCCGATTTCATTCCATCCGTGAACATGTCGCGGATGGTGATGTAAAGATTTCCAAAGTGCACACGGATCTGAATGTGGCAGACCCGTTGACTAAAGCTCTCCCCAAGGCAAAACATGATCAGCACCAGAACTCAATGGGTGTTAGATTCATCACTATGTAATCTAGATTATTGACTCTAGTGCAAGTAGGAGACTGAAAGGAATATGCCCGAGAGGCAATAATAAAGTTGTTATTATATTATTCCATGTTCATAATAGATGTTTATTTTTCATGCTAGAATTATATTAATCGGAAACATTAATACTTGTGTGATTAATAAACTAAAAGGGTTCCTAGGAAAGCCTCTCTTTTATACTAGCTCGTTGATTAACTGATGATCAAGGTTTCCTGATCATGAACATTGGATGTTGTTAATAACGGGGTCATATCATTAGAAGAATGATGTGATGAACACTCACACCCATAGTACGAATAGCAATACGATCAAGTCATCAAGTTCATTGCTATATCAAACTCATGCGAAGTAGTTCTAATCCTTAGACCATGAGATCATGTTAATCACTGATATCGGAAGGGTACTTTGATGATATCAAACATCACACCGTAATAGGGTGATTATAAAGGTTGATTTGGGTACTCTGAAAGTATTAGTTGAGGCTCATGGATCAAGAGTGGGATTTGTCCATCCGGATTATGGAAAGATATTCTCTGGGCCCTTCTCGGTGATATTGCATTGGAATAGCTTGCAAGCATGTGACTAGGTCACGGGAATGCAGTATCATGAAACGAGTAAAGAGACTTGTCGGGAACGAGATCGAACTAGGTATGGTTGATACCAAATGATCGGATCTCGGACAAGTAATAATATCGTGAGACAAAAGGAATTAACTATGTTCGTTACTGGTTCACACGATCACTAGTTCATCGTTGAGTAAGTGGGAGTCATCATGGATTTCCAGATCCCGCTGTTGATTATTGATCGGAGAGGAGTCTCGATCATGTCCACGTTATTCGTGAACCGTAGGGTGACACACTTAAGGTTCGCCGTCGTTTTGAGTGGATACGATACTCCGATCGAATTACAGGACAGCATAAGGGTTGTTTCAGAAAAGCACCAAAACTGTTTCGGGATATCGAAATAACTCAAGGGTGTATTTGTTAATGTTTGTTAATTGAATGAATTGACAAATATTAAAGAAATAAAAATGTTTTATTTAATCAATAAGTGTGAATTTTAATTAGCATGAATGTCATGCAAAATTAAAATGGGGGGTTACCTCATGTTGATGAGGGGGTTACCACCATGAAGGGAATGAAGAGGGGGTTACCACCATGAAGAGGAGGAGAGCCTCCTTGGCCGGCCACCCCTTGGGGGGCTGCCCCTCCTCCCCTATATAAACCCCTCCCTCTCCTCCATGTGACACACTTCTTGATCCTCCCCTCCCTCGCATAGTTGCTGCCCAATATCCGTCTCAGCTTAGCGAAGCTCTGCTGGAATTATAGTTTGTAGTTCATACACTTGGAGAAGTGTGTGGAGGAGTGTCCGGCGGATCCCTTCTTCCGCTGCCCCGCTGGACCGAGGGCGTGGAGGAGTCGACGACGAGCTGTACGTGTGACCGAGCACGGGGGCGCTGCCACTTGTGGCGCCGTGTACACGATCTTGTGATCGTCAAGCGAACCACTACGTCGACTACGTCAAGTGAACAACTACGTCGACTACGTGCATCTTCATCGACTCTCCATCGTCAACGTTTATGCGGGAACGTAATCCCCGCTTATGGTCATCGAGGGTTAGTCTTCGTTGCTACCACCTCGTAGAGTATCTTGGCTAGTTTATGTGTTCATGCGTAGGGAAATTTTTGTTTTCTATGCTGCGAACCCATCAGAGAGGACATAGAGCCACAAGACCGCGTCACCTCCGGAAGAAGACAACACCGAAGCACAACCTCGAGTCAAAGATGACACGCGTCGATGTACCGCCCACCCATAGCGCCTAGAAAGGCGTAGTCGGCGAGTGAAACGGTAGGACCCGGACGAACTTGAGAGAGGCGACACCCGGGAATGCCAGACCAGTGTACATTGCACCCTCGAGGCCCATGCTTAAGGTAGCAGCCAACATCGACTCCAGTTGTCGACTTCGGACACCACGAGCGACAAAGGTAACGCCTCCAAGGAGGAAAACGACATCGTGATGCCGCCGCTGCCCGATCCAGCAGACTAGATCGAGGGTTTCCCCCGTAACTCGGAAGGGGGCAAAACGAGAAGGGCCTCGACCACGCCTCCAAAGAGGTAACGGCGCCCGCAGGCGTCACCGTCGTCAGCATTTGTAGGGATTTATCCCAGCCCTCACGTTGATCCCGAAACAAAGAGACAACACAGGAGCGCCAGCTGAAACATGCCATCAGCCAGAGGACCTTCCTTGACAATGGCGAGGAAGGAGGGCGAAGACAAACCTCCAGCGCCACCCCGCACAGCCCACCACGCTACCGGCCAACCTCCCTCTTCCCCGCACGGCCATGTGCAGCAGGCTCTCCATCTTCCTCCTTCCCGCACGGATACAAGGCAGCACATGGCTCGCACCAAGTGCTGCGAGCAGCCAGTACCAGCCACACTTGAGGCCCAGATCCGGCCCGCATAGGCCTGAATCCAGCCCCCACTGGGCAGCGCCGGCCAGCCGCCCCCCATCCCACCTCCTCGCCGCTGCTGCGCCATCACGCCGGCTCCTCACCGTCGCGCCGGCTGACGGGCCGCGCCCTCCTCTTCCACCACCGCGCCAGCCAAACGGGCCACACCCTCACTAGCCACCACCACGCGCATCTTCCCCACCAACCGGCGGAAGCCGGCCTCCTCCACCTCGTCGACCTACGGTCTCGCCGACGAGGCTCCGAGCAGCCGAGTCGCGGCCCTGGGAACCACCTCCTGGTCGCCAACGCCCCACACGCGGCAGACCACCTCCTGCAGAGCGACACCTTCCTGCTCCCTTCGGAAGCAGGCCCGCCGCCACCGTGGCTCAGGCCGGCGGCAGCGGCGGTTTGAATACTCTAAGATTCGAATTTTCCACCATGCATGCTGTTGAGACCGACCAATCAGTTCTCACGGTGGTAGGTAGTTGATGCAGCGGAGGAGCAGGTGTATGGATGGCAGTTTGAAAGAGATATCACAAAAGTAATCTAGTCGCCAAAAAATCGATACTCTCTTTGACTACTAATATCTGTCTTTGAATTGATGTATTTAAACACTAAAACATATCTAGATGTCTAGATATATCAAATCAGAGATATGTATTAGTGGTCGAGGCTGATTTGCCATTGAACGGGTCATGCAATCAGAATGGCGTGAGGCTGGCACCGAGAAGGCTAAATAGTGGTCCTACCTATTCAGTATCTGTCATAGTCAGCTCTAGGTTAATGAGATACAAGTCGACGAGATATCAGCATTAGAGAGGTTTTTTTGCAGGCAACAACGACATCTGCTCTGATTGTTGCAATGACGATATTTGTCATCTCCTGATCGGATGTGGGCCTACTATCTTTTTTGACAATCAATATCACATATATTTTTTAAAATAAATAAATAGTATATGGTAGAGATACATAAACTGTCTTCATCGACTATAAAATAACACCTAAAAGAAACAAGTAAATCTTTGAGGTCTTCATATTCTTTCTTCTTGCATGACACAATCCTGTATATTTTATAAGGCAGCCGAAGAAAACCAAACCACAGACCTGTAAGTACTAACAAAGGTTCTCTCATAATTTTATTTTCAGCCGCAGTGCTAAGGCTGCGTGCATACACACAACCATTAAAGTAGTCAATCATCATCGGCAAGAGTACCAACACCAGTATACCAGGGAAAAGTAACCGAACAGCCTAGTCGACATCGCTGGGGAGCCGAAAGTACGAATCACCATTGTCGATGACATAGCAACTGGGACAAATATTGCAAGGACAAACCTCCTCGCGGCAACCAAGAGAACAAATCCAAAATTGATCTAGAGAAGCAAGATCCAAAGGTCCATACCTAGAAAACTTTAATCTTTCAACACCACCATTAATGCTGAGAAGGAGATCTCATCATTGAACGAAGGTGCAAAGATCACTCATTATAGAAGATGCCATCTCCATCGACGCGGAGATGAAAACGTAGATGGCTACCAAAACCCTAACCTAATATATTGGAAACACTAATTTTAGTAAAAACTCAACACATAGATCGGGTTCCCCACTCCTCCCGACACCGGCGAGGCCGGCCGGAGGAGGGGGGAACCAATCTATGGAAGAGACTGAAGTGGAGGCGCTAGGTTTCTTGGACGGCGGCGGCTATTCTTTTCCCGAGGATCTATCCTATAGCGTTTGGTAGATGTTTTATGTGGACCTACTACCTAGTAGTGAGGCTAAAGATGTAAGCTGCAAGCTTGAGTGAAACTGGTGCGCCGAAGGAAAAATCCACGATTGGAGGAGAGAATGAGTGCAAGGCCTAAAGATTAACAAACGCATATTCAACAACGCAAACAGAATGGGGGACTGCTAGTTTACGGGCACCCGTGGGCACGGTCAATTTTCTGACCGCCCACGGGTGTCGTTTTGCCATCACAACATTGCAAGGGGAGAAGAAGAGGAGAAAATTCACCGTCGTAGTCCTGCCACCGCCCCCGCTGCACACCAGATCAATTCCACCCGCGCGGACACCGCTGGCTGGACCGCCTGCCACCGCCGCCCGCGGTCGCCTTGCCGCACTGCCCTCCTCGAATCTCCGCCTCCGCTGTCCACCGCCACCCCAGCCTTCCCTCTAAGCCGCAGCACCATCCTAATCGTCTCCGACACCGGCGACCTTGCACCCCCAACCCTAAGTTCTAGGGCTCGCATCCGCTCACTCAAGGCTCCACATCACCTTCGCCAGCCGCGGTGTCACCAGCTCCGACAAGGTGAGCAGTGGCCGCGTGCTCATTGGTCCTCTCTCCTTTCCTCCTCCCTCTTGTTTTATTTCGGGCATGTTCTGTGATATGTCACGGGGAAGAAGAAAGGAGATGAGAAGAAGAGGAAAATGGGTGAAAGAGCATTTCCTAATTTTTGTGTGTTAGATAATGATATTACTGAATTAACACCTTGATTAAGTGAAGTGCAGGTTTTTAAGTCACCAAAAAGGAAGTGGTTTGCTCCCAGTGAAGGGGGCGGTTTTTTGGTCGGATAATCCCCAAAAAAAAAACTGCTAAGTCTCGGGGTGGTTTGCTCCCAGTAATGGGGGCGGAATATTGAGGGGATTTTGCCCAGATTATCCGGGGGCCGGATAATCCCCCCCCCCCCCCCCCGTGAAGACCCGAGATGGTTTGCTCCCAGTAATGGGGGCACATATTTCAGGGGATTTTGGCCGGATTATCCGGGGGCCGGATAATCCGCCCCCTTTAACCCGGAATATCCGTCCCCTAACGGTCAGATTTGGAGGGGGTATAAATACCCCCTCGCCTCTTCTTCCCCAAGCTGCTCGAGCTGAACAAGAACACCCCCCATTGTTGGAGCCACCAAGCAACAAGATCTCCCCCCCCCTCAACCCACCAAAGCTCTTGATCTTTGGAGAGTCGAAGGAGGAGGCCTTGATCTACATCCTCACCGAAGCGATTTACTTTCCCTTCTCATTTGCTTGAGGTATTTGTGTCTTGGGTTTCCTTGAATCCCTAGACCTTGATTTGTGTATTTGATGTCTTGCTACTTGTTGTTTGGCAGCATTGTGTTATCCTTGGGATCCTCCAATTTGGTTGTGGATGCGTGCCCCAAGATTGTAAAGGCCGGTTCCGCCTTGAGGAACCCCTTAGTGGAAAGTGAGCTAGGCCTTTGTGGCAAAAGCTTGCACCGGAGAATAGGGTGAGCCTTTGTGGCATTGGTTAAGCCTTTTTGGCAACCACACCTCTCCAACATAGACGTACTTCCCCTAAAAAGGAAGGAACTATGGGAATCACATCTGTGTCTCCGTGTGCTCCACTCTCGGTTACCTCTATCCTTTATTGCCTTTATATATTGTATCTTGTTTAGCTTGCTAGTTATCATATAGGTAAATTCACCCTAGTTGCATATCTAGAGAATTTACCTGTTGTGTCAAGCCTAAATTGAAAAAGAATTAAAATTTGAGTAGCACCTAAACACCCCTCCCCCCTCTAGGTGCCCTTACAATCCGTTCAATTGGTATCAGAGCCTTGGCTCTTTATTCGGGCTTAACTGCCTAAGAGTATGGGCACCCAAGCTAGTGAGGGCTCGGGTAATCAAGTTTTTGTGGATGATTTCAAAACCTTGGAATCATCCATGACATCTCAAATAAGTGAGTTGCTTGAAATGATAGCGCAACTCATGCAAACTAAAACTCCTAGTGCTCCTCCTCTCCCGGATAAACCCGCTACTCCACAAGTGGAGAATGAGGGGTTGGAAGAAGAGGTTGCCGACAAAGGTACCGAGGCTAAGTCATCCACTAAGGGCGACGGGAAAGGTGAATTTCTTCATTGGTATTCACCCGACCCGTCGATCCCTCATCCTCATATTAACAATAGAGGTGACCCACCTAAGCTAGATGCATTAAACTTTGGTCAATGGCAATATCAAATGATCTCTCATATGTGCAGTTCTTGCATCAAGCTTTGGAGAATTGTTGAAGAAGGATTCAAGGCCATGGATCCCAACAACTTGACAAGAAGAGAGGTGGTCGATAGCCAACTCAATGCAACCGCTCTTCACATGATTAAAATTGCCGTTGGGTCCAAGGATTTGCCTCACATCCAACACTTCTCCACCGCCAAAGAAGCTTGGCAAGGCCTCTTCGATGTATTTGTTGGCAATGAGAGCATGAAGAGAACAAGATATGTTGCCTTTTCAAATCAAGCGGAGGGATTCTTTATGAAGGATGGTGAGGACCATCAAGATATGTATAGAAGACTCAAAGCCATTGCTACCAACTTCAAGAACCTAGGTGCTCATCATATTGATGATGAGTGGATCAAGATGAAGTGCATTCTTGCTTACACCCCATTTGAGCCCGCAGATTTGAAGAGTGTTCAAGGAAAGCACAACTTTCACGAGATGACCTCCAATCAAGTGATGCAAGAGATGCAAGCCTACAAGGTTGCCGCACAAAATGTGGAAGATGCTCGTGCTTGTGCCATGGGAATGCAAAGAAGTTCCAACCTTGCATTAAAGGAAAGTGTGGTTGAGAGAGAAGTTCCTCTTCAAGCAAGTATTGAAGCAAGACTAGAGATGTGTCCCGAAGATATGAGGCATGAGTACCATGAGCACATGGCTTTCTATGGAAAAACCTTTTGGGTTGATCCCCACAAGGCTAAAGAAGACAATAAAAGAAGAAGCAAGTCAAGTGGTTTTCAAAGGAATGACAACAATGGTCAAAGGGTGAGAACATGCTACAATTGCAATGATAGATTTCACTTTGTTGCCGAGTGTCCTTACAAGAAGAGAGAAAGTCATGGTGGGAAGCTCATTCTCAAGAGCAAGACCAAGTCACCATAAAAGAAGCCACTTGTGAAGAAGGGTCGATCCAAGAAGAAGCAACAACCAAAGTTTGTGTTCTTGACTCAAGAAGAGTACTCCACAAGTGAGAGTGATGAAGAAGAAACCTCTACTAGTGAGATGGCCGCAATTGCAACCACCTCCACTTCTCCCACATCACTCTTTGAATCCCCCAATGAGGACTCTCCCATCAAGAATGTCAAGTGCCTTATGGCCAAGTCTTTCGAGGTATCACCCACCCCTTCCTCCTCCATCTCTAAGACAAATGATTCTTCTTTGAATGATCTTGATAGTCTTAGAGTAAAGTAAGAAATCATTGCTTTTGATGATTATGTGTCTAGTGTAGATGGTGTACACAAGTTACACTTTGAAAGCCTATTGAGTCAATATGGTAAGACTCTTGAAAAACTAGATGAACAAATGAGGCTTGAAAAAGATTATGCTCATGATATTGCCTCACTAAAAGACTCTCTTGAAGGAGAGGAAGAGGAACGAGAAACTCTTGAAGAGAAGCTTGATTCCATTGAGGATTCTAATAATGAAGCTATCTCTAAACTCACTAAAGAGCGGGACGATGCTCGTGCCAAAGTAAAAGTGCTTAAAAAGGAAAAGATTGAATTTGGTGTTGGTCATGATAAACTTGTTAACGATTTGGAAGATCTTGACAAGGCTCACAAGGCCTTGAAAAGTGAATACTCTATTCTTGCCAAGTCACATGAACAACTTCAAATTCAATTGACTAAAAATGATGTGCCTAGTTCTTCTACTTCTACTTGCGATCATGCAAATATTATTGAAGAAAATGCTAGGTTGAAGGATGAGCTTGCCAAGTCCAACATTCCCATTGGTGAGAAAAACTTGAATGACCTTTTGAGTAAGCAAAAGGCATTTAATGATAAAACGAGGATTGGCTTTGTCTCAAAGAAGAAGAAGAAGAAGAAGAACAAGAACAGGAAAAAGAAGGCCAAGCCCGCACAAGCAAAGAAGTATCCCATTGTGGGTGGCAAAGCCACTCATGATGATCTTGCGGGAATTGCTAACCCTCAGTATGTTTTATTTTATGATTATTATGGTAATGTGTATGCAAAATATGTTGGTCTAAATGATGGTTATGTTGCTTGGTCTATTTGGGTTCCAAAGACCCTTGTTGCTAACAAAAGAGGACCCATTGAGAAATGGGGACCTAAAACCAAGCAATGGTCTCTTGTAGGACTATGCTTCCGGTGGATCAAAATGGGTGCTTGATAGTGGATACACAAGTCATATGACCGGAAGCAAGAAGATCATGACGGAGATGAGGCCTAACGTCAACAATATAATCGTCACTTATGGAGACATGTCATAATCCGAGGTATTGGGTCTTGGCAAGGTGGTGGTCGCACCGGATATTTCCCTTGTGGACGTCATGCTTGTTGAGACCCTTGGTTATAATTTACTTTCAGTTTGTGCACTTGGTAAGATGGGCTTTGTCGTCTTCATTGATAATGAAATTGTGGTATTCTTGTGGAGCAAGTCTCTAAAGGTTGCTTTTATTGGGCATATTGAAAACAACTTGTATGTGGTGGACTTCTCGGGGAAAACCACTAAAAGTGCAATGTGTCTATTTGGAAAGGCCGATGTGGATTGGCTTTGGCATCGCCGACTAGCCCATGTCAATATGAGAACTTTGCAAATCCTTCACATGGGAGGCCACATTCTTGGACTAAAATAAGATGTTTCTTTTGCCAAAGATTGTGTTTGTAGAGCTTGCGTTCTAGGAAAAATGCATGACTCTCCCTATTCAAGAAAGACTATTATTTCTTCCAAGAGGATTTTGGAGGTCCTTCATGTGGATCTCTTTGGTCCTCCTTCTCATGCAAGTCTTGGTGGGAAGAAATATTATGTGGTGATTGTTGATGACTATTCAAGATATACATGGGTTTATTTCTTTGAATACAAGAGTGAGACTCAACAAACCGTCATCGACATTGCCAAAGAAGTTGAACGTCAATATGGGCAAAATATATTGGCAATAAGAAGTGACAATGGCACCAAGTTCAAGAACTACACCTTGAATGGTTTTCTTAGTGATGAGGGGATTCGACATCAATATTCCGCTGCATGCACCCCTCAAGAAAATGGTGTAGCCGAGAGGAAGAACCGGACTCTTATGGATATGGCTAGGTCCATGTTGGCGGAGTTTAAGTCTCCATACAACATTTGGGCCAAAGCTATCTCTACGGCTTGTCATTCATCAAACCGGCTCTTCCTCCGCAAAGGCTTGAACATGACTCCATATGAACTACTCACCGGAAGCAAGCCCAACATCAAGTACTTCTGGGTTTTCGGTTGTAAGTGTTTCTTTCTAAGAAAAGGAGTTTGTTTAGGCAAATTTGATCCGAAAGCATTAGAAGGTATTTTTGTTGGTTATGGTGCCGAATCCCACACTTATAGAGTCTTCAACAAGTCCACCGGACATGTTGAAGAATCTTGTAGTGTGGTGTTCGAAGAAAATGATAGCTCCCAAGGGGGGTGAGATGTTGTTGCTTGTGATGTAGATGATGAAATACCTCAACATGCCATAAGAAGAATGGGTGTGGGATTTTTCCGCCCCACTGAGGGACACCTTGTGGCGGACTGAGAAGAACTATGCTCTACTCAAGTGGAGCCCCTATCTACACAAGTTCAACAAGCCTCTCTCGAAGAAGCAACTAATGCACCAACCAAAGAACAAGACAAGGACCTTCATGAAGAAGAAGGGGCACCACCATCCTCTCCGGTTATTTCCACCGCCCCTAGTTCTTCACAAGACCAAGATCAACCTACTCATGAAGAGAGTGATGATGTGCTTAATGATGATCAAGGTCAAGTTGATGGTCAAGATGGGGACCAAAATGATCAAGATGATCAAGTGATTCCTCAAAGGTCAAATGAGGAGATCTAAGCCCGTCGCAAGAGAAGAGTTGAAAGGAACTTAGAACTTAGTGGCCATACCCTTGAGAGGGTTATTGGAGATTTAGGAGGCAAAGTGTCAACCCGAAGTCAATTGGCAAAATTTAGCAATCATCAAGCCTATATCTCTATGGTTGAACCCAAGAAAGTATTTGAAGCACTTGAAGATCCGGATTGGTTGGATGCTATGCATGAAGAACTCAATAACTTCAAGCACAATAATGTGTGGGTGTTAGTGGAGAAGCCAAGAGAGTGCCGCAATGTGATTGGCACACAGTGGATATTCAAGAACAAGCAAGATGAACATGGAATTGTTGTGAGGAACAAGGCAAGATTGGTTGCTTGATGGCATGTAGATTACACCCCATTGGGAACCCCAAGCGGAAGGTATGATGAGCACAGCAGCAAATCTTCCCTCAGTTGTGAAACCAAGGTTTATCAAACCAGTAGGAGAAAGCCAAACTTCAGAAGGTGATGCTTGCTAGCTTCGCGATAGCTCCGAACAATTTATAAGGCGCCTCGTCTAGGGATTTGCTTTGCACCAACAGCAACGTGGAACCTGCACACAACACAACCAAGAACTTTGCCCCAACTTACGATGAGGTTGTCAATCTCACCGGTTTGTTGTAAACAAAGGATTGAGCGTATCGAGTGGTAAAAGGTAATAGTATGCGTGAATGTAAATAAGCAAGTAAAAGTTAGTAAACGGTAATAGTAATGTAAAGGAAATTGGACCAGGGTCTACAGTTCACTAGTGGTGTCTCTCCATAAGATAAATAACAACATGCTGGGTGACAAGGGTATAGATAATAGAGCACGTCAGTTGAGTACCCCTGAGGCCTGTTAAGCTAGGCCCAATTGTAATGCTATTCGAAATACGAGTTCATGTTGTATGTCGATATTGTAATCTGAATTGGATCCCTCCCGATCCTCGAGACCTGGCCACCTATATATAGGGGCCAGGAGAGGATGGTGAGGGACAGATTGAAAGCAAGCCAAGTTTACACCCATGTTTACTTTCGATACACACCTTCTTTGACTGATTTTACCTTCGAGTTCATCTGACGCCCTATCTCCCCGATCCTAAGTCCTTCATCTAGGACATTTGTCGAGTTAACCCTCGTCAATTGGCGCCGACCGTGGGGACTCTGGGCGTTGGAATCATGAATTCGACGGCTTTTTGCTTTTAGCCAGCAGCAATCCAGAAGTCGACAAAAATCAAGAAATGGAGCTGACGATCAGAAGTTTAAGCTTCTACATCGGACCCTCGGATTCAACTCGCCTTTCGGATCCGACGAAATCGGGTCCGTCGGCAAGCAAAGCTGAGAGAATCACAATATCTGGATCATCCGTGGGCTCTTCCAGCGAGATAAACTCGCCGGTTAGTCTCACAGCAACAGAAGATATGCAAAAGAGACTCGAAGAATTCGACAAAACTCGGGGAAAGCCCGACATGGAAGCAACAGCGGTTAAAACTCATGATAGTCCTAGGGATTTTGCCATCGGAAGCAGTGGCATTTCCAGAAGCGTACACCAGTTATGTGTCATTATCACTGAAGCAGCAGAAGAAGATAATCACGAAGGCAACAAAGAGGTCGACATGCAAGTCGACAAACCAAGGAGTAACAGCAAGAAGGAAAAGGAGAAAATTCACGTTTCAACCGGAGAGTGGAGAATCATCATGTCAGCCATCAATCACGGCACAGAAGTACCCGCAGATTCAAGGAGAGAAGTTTTGATGGGGTATCAATATGCGCTGCACCAGCACAAAAAGAAGTTAAGGAAGGAAAGAGACATGTTTATGAGAAGCCGAGATGACAACAGTACATCAAGTGGAGGATATTGGGATGAGTATAGCGATGCATCAGAGTGCAGCATGGAAAGGCACAGAGACCCAAAGCACAACAGGAGGACAACAGCACATATAAGAGAAGAAAGCTATGCAAAAAGTTTAAGCGTGCAACCATCAGACGAGGAAGAAGACTTTGTGCAAGAAACATCAGAAGCCGCATTGGTAGCAGCGCAGGCGTACCTACTAACCACACAACCAGAGCCTGGAGATCCGTGGGAGCACATGCATCAAGCCGCAATACGAAGCCTCGGGTTGATAGAAGACAAGCTAATGGGAAAACTTTCAGAGGAAAAGGCGACACATCATAAGGAAAGGCGAAAGGAAGAGTTCAAGCGCAAATCCTCACGAAACGAATCCAGTGAGTCATCAGGTGACGAGAGGCGACAAAAATGGAAGGAAGATGCAAGGAACATAATAGCACAAACACGTGTAAACAACTCACGCTATGCGTGGAAAGAAGAAAATTACGAAGACGACGATAAAGAGATAGGCGCGTTATGCTTTACCCGCAGGGTTCGCAAAATGCGGGTACCCAAAGGATTCAAGTTACCGCACGATCAACAAAAATATGATGGGTCGCAAGAACCCACTCTATGGTTATCAGACTACCTGCAAGCAGTGCAAATACTCGGAGGAACAAGAGCAACGGCCATGCAAAGTTTACAGTTACACCTCACCGGCGCAGCACGGTCCTGGTTGAACACTTTACCCAACGATTCCATCGGGAGTTGGGGGGAACTAGAGAGCCAATTCGCAAGAAACTTTCGCTCAACATATAAGCCACCAGTGTATCTAGAAGAAATCAAGTCGTGCATGAAGAAGAAAGACGAAATACTATGCTCTTATATACAACGCTGGAGTGTAATAAAAAATTCAGCAGAAGACGTCTCTGAAGAGAGAGCAATAGATGCTTTTTTGGCTGGCCTTCATCGTTCGGACCTCATGGAAGAGATAGGGAGAACAAAGCCAAGGACAGTATCTGAATTAATGGAAGTAGCCAATAGATTTGCCGATGGAGAAGATGTGTATAACAACAAAAGGGGGCGTTCACCAGAAGTCGACAAAGCAAGCAGGCAAACACGTAGATACTGCAATGGAGATAGCCACGCAAGGCAAAATCAGATAGCCGCAGGATATGAAAGAAGGGACGAGGAAGGCTATGAAAACAGGGAGTTCCAGGCAAGAGGAAATCATGGAGTAGAAAAACCAAAATACTCTGGCCCATCGGCGGAGGACATGCTATACGGACCTTGTCGAATCCACTATGCGTACCTAGATGGAAAGAGAGTTTCTAACCACCAGATGAAGGATTGCAGAACCTTTTTAAGGTTGCAAAGTGCCATGGACTTAAACCAAGGAGCACGGCAGGGAAAGAAAAATATGAGTCAAGGATACCAAGTACAGCGACTAGCAAAGCATCTGGAGTCGAAAGTATACATATCTGCAATGATCCGTCCTATGTAGCCTAGTATACACACATGGATGCGCTCTGCTGGTACTTATCCATATCTACGACGCAAAGAAAATCCTGGTGGATGCACTGGGTACCCTGAGAACTACTGGGATTCATTCTTTGTAAGTCCTAAATGCGGCAAAAGGATGGGTTTGACCGGTTTCCCAAATTCAAGTCCAAGGGGATCGAATTTGAAGTAGGTGACAAGTATCTGTTCCGGCAATTAACTGGCCTCTTGATCCGTCAGAGTTGTCAGGCTTGTTCATCAAAACCCCTTGCAAGATATTATAATAATAAGATAAGTTGAAAGACCAAGTAGAAGATTTGAAGATATGAAGAAGTCAAGTATTGATCAAGTCAAAGATTTGAAGATCTGAGATTCAACCCGAATCTGCAATTCTGGTAGAATATCAGGGGCTACTGACAAGGGTATAGATAATAGAGCACGTCAGTTGAGTACCCCCGAGGCCCGTTAAGCTAGGACCAATTGTAATGCTAGTCGAAATACGAGTTCATGTCGTATGTCGATATTGTAATCTGAATCGGATCCCTCCCGATCCTCGAGACCTGGGCACCTATATATAGGGGCCAGGAGAGGACGGTGAGGGACAGATTCAAAGCAAGCCAAGTTTACACCCACGTTTACTTTCGATAGACACCTTGTTTGACTGATTTTACCTTCGAGTTCATCCGACGCCCTATCTCCCCGATCCTAAGTCCTTCATCTAGGACATTTGTCGAGTTAACCCTCGTCACTGGGTAAACAAATTATAGTTGGGCAATTGATAGAGTAAAGATAACGTACATATGTCATGAGGATCACTATGAGATTCACTCTAGGCATTACGACAAAATACATAGACTGTAATCCAACTACATCTATGACTAATAATCCACCCTCCAGATGTCGTCTGATGGCTTGTAAGAACAGCTCGTTGGGAACCCCAATAGGAAGGTATGATGAGCACAGCAGCAAGTCTTCCCTGTTGGGGATATACCAAATAGGTATACCAGCGACGTAGTCCTAAACCAGCAAGCCAGGGTGGCCCATCAGGATGGTATGGCGGATTGCCTACCGGGCGGCCCAGTTGCTGGAATCCCATGGAGGATACTGGACGCAGGAGCTCATGGCGGATCCGGAGACAGGCCCATGGCGGGTTGCCTTGTAGTACACGGATAGGACTTAGTCTAGGACTCCATATTGTATCCGCTCTAGTACCATCGTGATGCCCACGCCATGCGCCTTTATAAGCCGGCATGGAGGAGCCCTTGGAGCACAGAGACACCGAATCTTAGATACGGCCAATCGCATAGCGAAACAGCCAATCTCATCATTGTAACCGAGCACTTGTTGCCATATAGTGAATTATAGAAGCACGTAGGGTCTTGCCACTGTTGCGGGTTCTGAAGCTGGGTAAACTCATGCTACCACCATCCCGGATTGCTCCGTCGTGTTCACCCCCTTCCACAAACCGCCATACACCTACCCCTATGGCAGATTTGTTGACGAAACCACGACAGTTGGCGCCCACCGTGGGGCATAACGCGTCAGGAGCGCAGATCCAGGTGGGATCCGCCTTCGCAGGCATCAGCGACACCATTGCCATCGAGCGCGTCCTCTACGATTCCGGCTTCCCCATCGTCCCAGCGGATAACCTCTGGGTGCCGGCTAGAGAAGACCCTACCCGACTTATCGTCATTCCGATCAGAGACATCCACATCTTCATCGGAGAGAGTGACCTTACCCCCGCTATAGAAACCAATTTCCGGTGGATTGGTATGGCTGAAACCCCCAAACGGACCGCTTTTGAGCTGGATACGGAGGAGGAATCATCTGATCTAGAACTTTCCAAGTTATCTAGATCGGATCTAAAAAGCAATCCCACCCAACCCGCCCTAGAGGTAGAGGAAGTGGTGGTAGACCACTGTGAATCCGCCATGAGCAATCTGGCATTAGAGGCACCGCGGTATTGCCTTGTTGCTTTCGCAGGAACCACTTTAGGATCTGCCTCCAATGGAGATGACAGCCCAGGTGAATCCATCCTAGAGGCACTTAACAAAAGTGGTGAATCGGATGACTGGGATAGCAAAGGCTATGACTCTGATCATTATGATGCCGCCATGAGAAGAATCGAGGCAGAACTAGCTCAGCAAGCACTTGAAGAGCAGAACGCAGCCGCCAAGCAGGTGTTCATGACCAACAAAGGAGATGACGCTGGGCAGACAATCGGTGATCCGCCATCTCAGGCAGCCCATGACGGAGATGCCGGCAAAGAGTAGGGTAACCCGCCACCAGCCGCCGATCCCGCCACGGAACAACTTCCCGAGATCCAGGGCGGCCCTAGGCCTCTGCAACCCGCCATCCCCGTGGTGCATCACCCAGAAGACTTCACGACCCCGCTGGACAAGGTTGTCTATGGAACTCTAGGAGATCCAATCACCCCTGACTATGTCAAAGACGTGAACGATCTCGAGAAGAAAAGGTGAGCAATCCTCAAAGAAGCAAAGCGAGTCGAGAAGATGGGCGAAAAGCTAGATGGCGACACTGCTAAAGCTCAAGCACGTTGAAACGCGCAAGGAACATGGGGGAGAAGTACGTTACTCTCATCCAGAATCAAATGAATGAGGGAGGCGACTTGCAGCTGGCATGAAACCTTGAGTTCACTATGCCAACCGCAGAAACTCTCGCCAGGATGTACATCAAGAATCCGCTATACATGGACAAGAACCATGATGAAGTAAGGGCTACGCCCATTGAAAACATCGTGGCCGCAAAGGAGCTATTGGAGCATAACAATAGTCTAGCAGCCCTAGAGACGACGGTAAAACTAATGACCAAAGCATTGATGCAGCAGGAGAAGGCTACGTCATCACGATGGCTCGAATCTGATCCCGCGCTATGCAGGTCCAGTACTGCCTCCAAAGTTCGCGGTAATGGCAACTATGGTACCCGCCCTGATAACGAATCTCACACCGGATCCTCAGAGGCCCAAAGAAGAGAAGCTCGTAATAGGGCAGATGCCATCCCAATATCCTCCTGATAAGCCACATGGCAAGGGCCATCAAAGAAATCCATCGCCACCCCACAAGAACTACCCTGCTTATGGATACCACCAAGATAAGGCCCAACCTCACCATAAGTCCAACATGTCGCCACCAAAGTACAAGACGTTCGAAATCCCACATGGAGGAATTGGCATACGTGATAATGATGGCAAGCGGGAAAGGAGTCGTGACACTGGCCGGAGAGACGAGCCGCCACGACATGAAACCAGTCGGGATGGCGGGTCCAGGCATAGGGAACCATCTCGCCATGACGACGGCGCGCACCGCAACGGCGACAAGGATAAGCATCGCTCTTCATGCCGCCACGATGACAAAGGGCAGGGCTCCCGCCGCCATGACGATGACCCAATTCCTCGAAGAGCAGAGGGAAGCCGTCGCAGTTGCAGAGATCCATCACAGGATGTCGAGAGTAAAAGGCGTGTCCCTTCACCATCCCCACCAAGCAACCCCCATGGCGGCGGCGGTGGCGGTGGTGGCCCAGCCAGGTCACGTGCCTCTTAGAAAGATCTGTAGGACAAGAAGCCATACGACGCGCGTACCCACTTAAACGAGATTGCCAAGTCTCGAACAGCCTTCTTCCTTGGCCCAAAGTGCTTTGGGCAGCGGATCCATGATGAGCCCATCCCACATGGGTTCAAGATCGAGAAAAAACATCCGCCAGTACAACGGAGTCGACAGGCCCTTAACTTGGCTACAAGACTACTTCAACGCAGTGCAGTTTGCAGGGGGATCACCCAATGTTGTTGTCCGCTATCTGCCCCTGATGCTATCTGGCACAGCGCGGCAGTGGATCAACGACTTGGCGGAAAAATTTCATCCAAACCTGGTTTGACATGCAAACTGCGTTCACTGAAAACTTTGAGGGTACCTACAAGCGACCTCACAACATAGGTGACCTCCAACGGTGTCGACAAGCAAATGACGAGACCTCTCGAACTTTCCTCGCATGTTGGCTGGATATGAAGAACTCCTGCGAAGGGGTTACCGACGAATCCGCCATCCTTGCATTCATCGATAGTTTGGAAAGAGGCCAGCTACTCCACCATCGCCTGTTACGAGAAAGGAATGAAGGGAAACTAACACTAAATTCCATGATCACCATTGCAAGCAACTAAGCAGCCGCCGATGATGACGCCCGCGAATCTTTGAAGGCTTCCACCATCCAGAACACTGGAAAGTGGAACAATAGTAACAAACGGAAAAATCCGCCAGAAGAGCAGCAAACTCTGGACAGGGTGGCCACAACCTTCTCCGACAAAGGACAGAGCAGCCAACGCGGTCAAGGACGAGGATCCAGCTGCAGCCAGCCGCAAAGCTCCCCAGCTTCCACTACGGCGCCGGCTGCACCTGTGTCTTACGACGAATACCGCGACATGCCATGCTTCGCCCATCGGGACGCTTCAGGAAAGTGCAATCACACCAATTGGAATTGCAAGTTTGTCAATGACATCAAGGCGAACCAAGAAGCTGGCTACAAATGCACCCGGTGACAAAGACCTCGTGGCAAAGGAAAAGTGGACAAGGAAAAGGAGTCCAAGGATAGCAGCGATATGGACGAAGACCCTGCGCCAAAACCCACCGAAAAGGCAAAGGGTGGAACTGGCATGGGCAACCCATTCAAGAGCACCAAGAAAGGAGCTGTCATGGGAATTTGGAGATAGTAGCCATGGGCATGGCTTAACGAAGGGGCTCGACGGTGTGCGACGATGGGTTCGGCTCGGGATTGTGCCAACTGAGACACCTCGGTTTACCCAGGTTCAGGGCCCTCCACGCTGGAGGTAAAACCCCTACTTCCTACCTTGTTTCGTATTATCTTCACAGTGGTTACAACGCTCCTCGAGCTGTTCGGTCTAGAGGAGGAAGAAGAAGATCGGATCTCCCTAGACTAAGGGTCCAGACCCCCTTATATAGGCAGGGGTCTGGTTACGGGTTAGGTGGCCGGCTCGCTGCCTGCCGGCTCCTCCGTGGTTGCGTCTTTGGCGTGATCTTCTGGCCCTCCTCTGTCCTCGTCTGGCGATAGCACTTTATAAAGCGCCTTTTCCCCCTTGGACCGGCATCTGGGAGGCATATGCCCCCCTTTTGCCTCGGATCCTTTCGTGGGGAAGGCTCTTGCTCGCTGGTTGGTGGAGTCTGGATGTGGCTTGCGTCATGCCCATCCTTCGCCTCTGTTGATCTTGTCAGGGGCCAGGCCACTTTCGGTGAAACAGCCGTTGGAGTAATCTTGTCTTCATCGCCCGGCTCTGGCTCTCCTCGCTGGAGCCGCCAGCCGGCTGCTGGCGCAGCCGGCCCTTATGGGTAGAGCCGGTCTTCTTAACTTAGCACCGTGGAGATTCCTGGGATGCCAGCCGGTAGATAGCACGGCCCTTGGCATACCCCAGAAGTCATCCTCATGACACTAGCCCCCGAAACTGGCGAAGTCTCATGGGTTGCATGGGGCTTTGGCGGGTTCTTTTCCTCGCCGAAGTCAGCACGCTTTCGTCGAAGTCCCATGATTCTTCATCCAGCCTGGAGGTTGTTGCTTTTGAGGTCTGGCCTAGCGGAGCATCATCAGCCATCTCGGGACGTGCCGGCTCCAAAACCGATCCGGCTGGCGACCACCGTGCAGCCGCTAGCCGGTCGCGGCCCCTCAGAACTTGTGCCGCTTCGGGTTCTGATCCCACGCTGCGGCCAGCGCAGTGCGGTAGCGTCCTGTCTTATCGTTTGGACTCTTCGGTCCCCGTAATGATTCCAGAGAATGTCATGTGGCGAGACAAGGCTTACGTCAGTGATGCGTCCCATCGAAATGCCACGCGTTTGATTTACTCGCATTAAACCGACTCGACTTTCCATGCCTCGCCATCCTTTAAACTCTCGGAGCTCTCGAGGATTTTTCCCCACTTCCGAGCGCCTTCTCCCTTCCTCTTTGCCAAGCGGTGCCCTCGGCATCTCCAGCTCGTCTCCTTTGCCTCAATGTCGTCGACCGGAGCCCTTAGCGGAGCCGGGGCCGGAGTCCCCAGCGGATCGGGCGGGCACAAGCGTGGCCGCCCGTTCGGGAGCAGGAATAGGGTGAAAGACCCGGCGGCGACACCGCCGGTTCATCGCAGGCGCGGCCTCCCACCGGGCAGCCGCAACAAGAAGACCTTGGCGGCGCTCGCGGCTGCGGCCGCCGTGGAGTCTACTGGGGCGGCATCCACCGCCGCCATCGCTGCGCCCCCCGCAGGGGTGGTTGCTTGGCCACCACCAATGTCGTGGCCCCTGCGGGCGCAACCTCCACCGTCGGCCTCTCCGCTACTCCCCTTGAGGCAGCGGCCGCTATCGTTGGCGCCGCAATTGCGGTCGGGGCGGCTCCCCCGAGCCTTGCCGGCGCTAGCGCTGGCGGCTCATCCAGCGTGTCCGCCGCCAAGGCGCGCAAGCCTCGGCGCTCGCCGCCGCGGCAGCGACTCTCCTATGTCTTGGAGCACGGATTCACCACCTTTGTGGTGCATCTGCGGGCCGGGTGCGAGGTGCGCCTGCCGCTCCCCACCAGTTTCGTCGGCACTATGGGGAGGGACCCCTCGACGAGCATCATGGTGGAGGAGGGTAGCGGCGGCCAGCCCCTGTACCTCATCGAGATCCTCCATGACGAGCAGGGGAAGAGCTACCTCGCCGACGGCTGGATGAGGTTCATCAACGACTACGACCTGAAGTGCGGCTGGTCCCTCATCATGACCCGTCGCACCGAATCGCCCATCCTCTGTGTCCAAGTCGTCGACACCTCCAGCTGCGCCCGCGCCTACTCCCCTTGGCTGTGATCGGCTAGCACCCCCGAAGCCCCTTCCTTGACGACGGCTTCGTCAACGGAGAATTCTGGGTGCTTAGGGTGGGGGAGTATCTTTTGTTATCTCAGCCCTTAGCGTGGCCTTAATTATGTAACCTCCCGCCAAATGTTAAGGACTTTTTAATTTTCTGCAAGTCTTGTTTATCTTTCTTTATCTGCTATGTGCTTGTTCTTGCATGAATGTTCTCTGCTTCTGTCGGAGTGCGGTGACGATTTCGCAGTTAGGATTCCTCCTGCGCTAGGAGCGTCGCTGCGCAGGCTTGTAGGTAGGGGCTAAGATAGCCACCAACTTACGCAGAGATTCCTGGCGAGGTCTTCTGGTTTTAGCGTAGAGGGAGAAGTGCCTTGATGACCCACAAGTATAGGGGATCGCAACAGTCTTCGAGGGAAGTAAAGCCCAAATTTATTGATTTGACACAAGGGGAGCCAAAGAATATATGTAAGCCTTAACAGATGAGTTATCAATTTAGCTGCACCTGGAAACAGTCTTGCTCGCAGTGGTTTATCAGTAGCAACAGTTTTATAGTGGAGATAGTAGTGAAACAGTAACAGCAGTAGTAAAATAACAGCGGTAATAGTAGCAATAGTAAACAGTAGGAACAAATACTATAGGTATAGGGATGGATGTACGGGCGTTGCATGGATAAGATAATTCATGAAATCAATGAGACATGGGCATTGCAGATAAATAATGATAAATCATCCTAGCACTAACAATCATAGGCATGTGTTCTGTATATAGTCGTACGTGCTTACAAGGAGAAACTTGCACAACATCTTTTGTCCTACTAGCCTATTGCAGCAGGGCCTCAAGGGAAACTACTGGTAATTAAGGTACTCCTTTTAATAAAGTACCAGAGCAAAGCATTAACACTCGGTGAACACATGTGATCCTCACATCATAGCCATCCCCTCCGGTTATCCCAATTTCTGTCACTTTGGGGCCTCGGGTTCCGGACAACAATATGTGTATACAACTTGTAGGTAAGACCATAAACAACAAGTATCATCATAGAAATAATAACATGTTTAGATCTGAAATCATGGCACTCGGGCCCAAAGTGACAAGCATTAAGCACAACAAGTTGCAACAATGTCATAGGCACTAAATAAAGATACTAGGCACTATGCCCTAACAATCTCATATCAAATTACATGAACAATCTCATCCAATCCCTACCATCCCCTCACCTACAGCGGGGGAATTACTCACACATGGATAGGGGAGTCATGGATGGCGATGGAGTGACGTCGGTGATGATGGTGATGAAGATCTCCTCCAAATCCCCGTCCTGGCAGGGTGCCAGAACGGAGTTTCTGGTTCTGAATCGCGGTTTCTGATGGCGGTGGCGCAGCGGAAGTCTATCTGGGAAAAATGCCATCTCCCGATATTTTTAGGTCAAGGGGTATATGTAGGCAGAAGGAGAGGTCGAGGGGACGGCCGAGCCGTCCTCACACCAGGTGGGCGCGGCCAGGGCTAGGCCGCGCCCCCTGTGTGTGTGGAGGCCTCGTGCCTCCACTCCGTCCCGTCTTCTGGCTCCGTGGGTCTTCTGGTGAATTAGGATTTTTGCTGATTTTTCCCGAATTTTTACTGAAAGTTGGATTTCTGCACAAAAACGAGACACCAGAGCAATTCTGCTAAAAACAACGTTAGTCCGTGTTAGTTGTATTCAAAACACACAAATTAGAGGAGAATCAATAGCAAAAGTGTTCGGGAAAGTAGATACGTTTTGGACGTATCAACTCCCCCCAAGCTTAGCTATTTGCTTGTCCTCAAGCAATTCAGTTAACAACTGAGAGCGATAAAAGAAACTTTTACAAACACATTTGCTTCATAGATGTATATATACTAACTATATGATCAAGTACTCAGGCAATTCATAATAAGAAATATGCAACTAATGCTACCTCATAGTCAAGCAAGCTATGAAAGAGCGCCAACATACTAATAACAAGTAACATGAAACATAAGAAGTTGCAAGATTGTAATGCTCATAAATGATATGAAAGAGTGGTATCCCACTTGCCTTATTTGTGGAGCAAAACATAAATGCTGAGGCACCTCTGAAGTTCAAGAGAAGACTAGAAGTAAAAAATATCAAAGATACAAGCATCAAAGTTATACCACAATTAACCGTGTTCTGGGACAAGCATATTACACTAAGAATAACAGTTATGCTCTCAAGAAGTGCTTTAAAGTTAGAAGATGAAGACTCAACATAAAAGTAAAAGAAAGGCCCTTCGTAGAGGGAAGCAGGGATTACACATGTGCTAGAGCTTTTCATTTGTAAAACAGAGATAAAAATTTATTTTGAGAGGTGGTTGTTTCATGTCAACGACTGGCAATGGGGACTTGCTATCTTCCATAATAAACAAGTGAGAGCGGTTCCGAGTTCTTTGAAATTTTGGCACATTGGTGCTCTTTTATAAAGCTTTGGCACTCCTCCCCACCTTTTTCCTTTCTCAAACCATGGCTAACCGATTTCATCGGGTGCCCACCAACTTTCACATACCATGGAGGAGTGCTCTTTTTCTTTTTCTTTTTTGAAATTAGATTATAATGGTCTGACCAGCTCCCTTGCAAAATTAATGATGAGCAGATGAAGCTGCCTAGTCGCGGGGTACTCAATTTAATATGGAAGATAGCAATTCCGACCACTACGTCCCCATGAGCTAAAAACAGTGGCACAAAATAAGAAGTATTTGAAAGTTTGAAAGGTAGCACAGGAAAATTTACTTGGAATGGCTTTGAAATACCATGCTTAGGAATTTATAGTGGACTCTTTGGAAGACTTGGTTTTTGGTAATTGGATGCACGAGTAGAGCTCATACTCAGTACAAGTGAAGGCTAGCAAAAGACGAGGAAGCGACAATCGAGAGAGCGATAACTGTCATAATCATGCCTGCGACAAAACAAAATTAATATAGGCATAAAAATGATACAAGAACTCTGAGGCAAAGTAAATCATCGAGGCTTAATTGACTTTTTGTTAAGTCATATGCATGCTTGAGCATGTGCCAAGTCGATTCAAATGAAGCTTTCAGAGGTGGATACCACAATAACATACCATATTATGAATAAAACAATGAATGCAAGCGTCTACATGACATGCTATAAACTATTAGTAAATTGAAACTAATCATATGAAAGCAAGAACTACAAAGCATCCATTAGCTAACATATTGTAACATCCCCAGATTTTATCAAATTTTGGGGGAATTTTTTTTTGTTTTTGTTTTGCTTGAGACGATTGGAAATTCACAAATATTTAAAACTTTTGAGTCTATTTGAAAGATTTATTAGAAAACTATTTTAAACTTCCTATTATTTTCTTGAAGAACTTCTCTGAGAAAGATCAAGTATCTAAATACTATTTTCCATTCTTTATTCAAACCTATGCAAGCTTGCTTGCAAAAGAAATGTCTTACAAAATGATTTATGAAGTTTTCTATGCCAAAGGAATGTTTGAAAAATATATTTCAAAAACTATTTTTGTAAACTTTATTTTTCTCAATTTAAAAGGATTATTTTAAAATCCTATTTCTACTTTGGTTTATGCAAATAAGCCCTTTGGCTAAATTATAGAGTTTTATTTGGAAATTAGTTTTATTTATGAAAACATGGTTGTTACTATTCTGGAATGTTGTTTTGAATTTTAGAAACTTTACAAAGTTGGTTTGAAGTAATTTGAACCAAATTTGCAAAAGTTATGGAAGAAATAGAAAACAGAAAAAGAAAAGAAGAAAAGAAAAGAAAAATACGAAATGGACCTCGGGGGAAACGAATCGGCCCAGAAGGTGAAACAGCCCGCGGCCCAGGAAGCAAATAACCGAAGTGGTACCCTATCCCTCTCTCACCCCGGCTGACTGGTGGGACCCACCCGTCAGCACGAGGTCATCTTCTTCCTCCAGCCACTAATCACGCCGGGACCGAGCCCGAGCAGTAACGTACTCCCCCTCATCAATACGCCTTAAACCCCTGCCATTTCAAGCTCTCACCCACGCCTTTAAATAGCCCCCTCTCTCCTCTCCATTTCTCCTCTTGCTCCCGAGCCGATAGCGCCGCCAGGCCGGCAAAATCTCTCACCGGAACTCCGCAAATCTGCCGCAGTACTTCCTCGATTCCGACCACCTCGAGGCAAGCCACCGCCCCTAACTGGTACCCTTCTCCTTCATTTGATCACGCGCACCTCCTGACACCATCTGTTCGTCCGATTTCGCAGTCAATCGACATCTCTGTAGTCATCCGAAGACCACCGCCATGAGAAGCTTCTCCGGCCGCCGTTCCCCGTCACCACAGGACACCTCCGTCGTCACCGACCAAACTTTCGAACTCGCCATCCTCTCCCGCGCGTCGTCGTCTGCTCCATCTTCACCGGAGGCCACCAGATCCATCGCCGACGACCACATCTGGCTGCTACCTCGTCGGAGATAGCCGGAACCCTAGCATGCCGGTGAGTCCCTCTCTCCTTGAACCTCGACCGTCGGATCCTAATCTAACACCCCAGATAGATCCACTAACCGAATCGGTACTGAGCAATCCTGTGCGTCCAGATCCACCCAAATCCGACGCTCCAGAACGACGATCCACCCGAACCGGTACCCTCCAATCAGATCACGCCGCGTGTCGGCTACTGATTTAAAACAGATTCGAATTAGAATTTCAAACCAGATTTCATCTAAATCTTGCATAAATCATATCTTCTGATCTGTAGGTCCAAAAATAACAAATGATATACCGTTGGAATCCTTAGGAAATATAGAACCCAGTAGTACAATAATATACTATATTTTATGGGTTCAATTTGAAACTATTTTCAAATTGGGACCGAACCTTCTGTTAGCTCGTTTAATTCATATCTTTAGTTCTGTTAATCCAAAAATTACAAATTTGTAGTCTCTGGAATCCCCTAATCTTGTAGAACATCATAGAATCAAGAAAATCCAAATTTGATACGTGCACACACTTTGTGCATTCAAATCTATCCAAATCACTAATTTGACCATATCTTGAGTTATAAAATTTATTTTAGAATGAATCCAATTGCTGTAGCTTTTTTTTACTGCAAGACATCTAGTAGCATCACTCCCATAATTTATTGAAACACTTCACTATTATTCAAATTCTAATATGAGGATTTGAGTAATTTCTATTATAAGGATAAAACTATTTCTTTTAGCAATGTTCCTTTCAACTTTAGTGAATCCTATATTCATACCTAGTCATCAATATTGTCTAAACAACATCTCGGTCAAGATCATATCTACTTAGACCTATCTTGTCTAGTTCACACATATTCTAATTACAATTGTGTTGTTTGAGTAAAGAGTGATACACCTCAATCATAGATTCTATTCTTGCTATGTCGATCTAATCAACATTATAGCACCTATCCAATACTCCATGTACCCAATCGGAACCTTAAACCATAATCTCAAATGTTATCTACCCCTACTCTATCCTCTGTCCACTTGATCCTGATCTCATGTACAGAACTATTCAATTAACAAATGAGTTAATTGAGTAAATCAATATATCACAAACCCCTACCCAAGCCTATGTGTAACTTATACTATTATGAATAAGTGTTGTCACACTTTATTCAGTAATGTTTTGTTGCACTATTGTATACTCATGTGAATCCATCCACATGAGTCATCTCTAAACTCTACCTTGCTTATGCCAAGCACAAGATTTATATCACTACATTGTACCTTGGAGGACCAATCCTTTCCAATCATTTGATATTGCCACTCGAGTTCTCAAAATCCATATCTCACAATCCACAATTCTTTTGCCATATCTCTCTTATCATAGTATCTTAATAAATCTAAAATGTAAAACAAACCCTTTTCATTTGTTTGTCTTGTTGTTTATGTTTGGATTGTATAGTGTGTTTATTTGTGTGCAATATTTCCTGTTAGATTGTGAAGGGGAGCTGAACTCCAAGTGTGATTGATGTGAGTGTGCTGGTTGTTTCCAAGGCAAGTGACACACATTCTTCTACCTATTTTTACTACTGCATTAGTGTTTTTTAGTAGTATGCATGATAGGTTGTTTTCAAAGAAGTTTATGAAAGGCTTAGAACCTAGTAGTGTGTAGCCATCCTTTAAACCCCACTTGATAGGATTGCAAATTACTTGGGAAAGTGATACCATGCTTTATTGGTGTTTTACTCTGAAAATTAAACTACAACTTCAATGAACTACCTGGGTGGATTGGTGTGGCTTTGGGTGTGTTGACTGTCTACTTAGGAGTCACATATCTTGGAAGTGAAAACCATGGTATGTGTTAGTGGCCTAAGTAGTACACTTGTGGTTTGCCACCCAGGAACAAAGAGGTTACTATGTCTTCCATGCTTAGATGTGCTTCCAGTGCAACCTTATGACATTATGGGCTCTGTCTTGACTGATTAGATGTGAGGGTGCAACTTGTGTGCAAGAAGTGGAGGTAGTTGAATTGTAGGTTGGGAACGGAGCTTGCCAGTTAGTTGCCCTCTCCTTCTAAAAGGTCTCGTTTCATTTTATGTATGGGCATAAAATGAATCGTAAGGTGAAAGTGCACAACCCCTGCAGGGTGTTAAAACTAATCGATTAGCCGTGTCCCCGGTTATGGACAACTTGAGTCTCTAGACATGGAATGTACGGAAGAATCTCATCACCTTTTTGAAATAATTAAAATTTGTGTAGAAAGTGGAGAAGCCTCAGGGCTACATGCCTGGCAGTGAAAACCATGTATGTGGTGGTGACCTGAGGTATTAACCAAGTTTTGTAAAGTGACTACCCGGGGCTACATACTGGCGGTGAAAACCATGTATGTGGTGGTGACCTGAGGGATTAACCAAGTTTTGTAGAGTGACTACCCGGGGCTACATACTGGCAGTGAAAACCATGTATGTGGTGGTGACCTGAGGGATTAACCAAGTTTTGTAGAGTGACTACCCGGGGCTACATACTGGCAGTGAAAACCATGTATGTGGTGGTGACCTAGGAGTTATCTTGATATTGAGAGATTAACCAAGTTTTGTAGAGTAACTACCCGGGGCTGCATACTGGCAGTGAAAACCATGTATGTGGTGGTGACCTAGGAGTTATCTTGATATTAAATATTTATCAGAATGCTTTGAAATGTTTTGGTTTGGAAAATATAGGATAAAACTGCTTTATGCAAATTAGCCTTTGAGATCCACTAGCCAAATATCATGTAGTATAGTCTTTCCACAAAATGCCACCAAATATGTGTCATTTGCCAGTACATTGTTGTACTGACCCCTTTGGGGCTACATATTCAAACGTGTAGGTTGTTCTGATGAGGAGTAGATGGAGGAGTCTCGAGCCTGCATACCAACATGACTGCCTGTGGCACATTGCTGAAGATGGAGGCTCATTGCAATTTACTTTCCGTTGTGTTAGTTTGTGTTAAACTGTGGTATTCAAGCAGGTCCAAGTGGCTAAGCTATTTCTGTAAGGTTTAAAGACCATTGTATCTGGATTTGCGATGTAATAAATGACACTATCATGCAATGATTACTATATTTTGTACTATGGTGCTATCTATTGATCCAGGGAGTAGCACATTAACACAGGTGTTCCACCTTGGTAAAAGGTGGGGCGTCACAGAATGGTATCAGAGCATAGTGTTGCCTGTAGGATCGAGACCCTAGGTTTGGATTATAAATAGGAAGTCCCTAGGATAAAATTCTATATCTCACCTTACTTCTATTTAAATTATAAAAAGAATTTTTGCATCTTGAAACTCCTTGTATTTCTCCCCTACTTCATTTCAAATGATTCCCTTAGATGACCCAACTCTCGAAACCATCAAGAAAGGACAGAAGGACACAATGTGCCAGAAGAATGAGACTTCTACTTCATAGGTTGACCTTGATCCAACATGAAGAACTACATTGAAGACCAACGAAGAACTTGAAGAAATGTTGAAATGAAGGTTGCCCAACACCAACGATGCATTGGGGAAGTGGAAATAAGAAATGGAACAATGAAACTATAATAGAATAGACCACCAAGATTCTAGTTTATAGAACCAACGATTTATAGGATACTTCTATGATCATACCAAATTGGCGTATGACCATATATTATTGTTGACGTGTTTTTCCAAAACTTATCAAAAGGATTTTCAATGACTGTTTGGGTTATGCTTGTTTGCTGCTTGGAATGTTCTTTTGTGCTGGGGTAGGACAATTTTCTTCTTTAGTTCTATCTATCTAATACTCACCTATGCTAAAACCACCTCAGATGCCGCCTCGCTGTGAAAACAACAACAACAACAACAGTGACAACAACATCAACAACCTCTATGATGTGATCCAACAGTTAGCCACAGGTCAAGCTCAGCTCATGCAGGTGATGACCCAATTCATCCAAGCAAGCACCAACCTCATGAACAACAACAACCCACCGCCGCCACCACCCCCACCTCAAGTGGACCGACTAGCTCATTTCCTGAAGCTCAGACCCAATAAGTTTTCATCTGCCACAGACCCAATAGTGGCCGATGACTGGCTGCGTTCAGTCAATAAGGACTTGGTTACCTGTGAGTGCACAGATGCTGAAAAGATTAGATTCACTGCCCACCTGCTAGAGGGACCAGCAACAATGTGGTGGGATACTTACCAAGTCACCAATCCAATTGAAGGTCTGGACTGGGATTCCTTCAGGGAAGGCTTTCGTAATGCTCATATCTCCATGGGCATTATGAATCTAAAGAAAGATGAGTTCCGCACTCTGAAGCAGGGTGACAGGACACTAAAGGAGTACATGGATGACTTCTGCTCTCTGTCAAGGTACGCACCAGAAGACATCGACACTGATGCCAAGAGGAAAGATAAGTTTCTCCATGGACTCAAAGGGGAACTGAAGATACCTTTGTCAGTAGCTTATGCTCCAAGCTACCAGGCTCTGCTAGACCAAGCTGTTACTCTGGACAACAACATAAGGAAGGAGGAAAACTTTACCCACATCATCCGACCACTCATCGTGTGGGCAACTTCCCCGCATAACGACATATGCCACGACAAGCAGCCGACCATTAATGTTTCACCTGCCCGCCTTAGCATAAACACTACCGCCTAGAGATGTATCCCCCAACACCGGGGTCCAAGAAGCTGTCCAGAGTGTGCAAAGTTCCCAGCCGCTTGACCCACCGGAATGCCACTAACCAAGGTAGAGTCCTACCCACGATAGTCCATTTTCAATGAGGGCTCTTTGGCTTGTACCCCAACCACCTGAAAAGGAGGACCAGGCGAGCCTAGGCCGTAGCCACAGGGTGCCCTGGAAGAGGAGTCCCTGGTCGGACTTCCATTTACAGTGTGTAGGGTCTACACTAAGGAGAAACAAACTACTCCACTAAGCCCCGTCCCATACCAGGGTAATGTGGTCGCACTGTATGGTTGGTCCAGTATGGTACTTCACGCATTTATTATTTTTGTCAAACCTTCATGTCACCTTCACCATGTCACCATTTTGTAAATAGTTTTCAAAGTCACCCTTGGGTAAGGTTGCCCATCTCCAAGGTTTGTGTTGCAAAAATCATCCTTGGGCAAGGTTGCCCCTTTCCAAGGTTTTCATTTCAAAATCTTCATGATCTCCATTGGGGTTCCCACCTAATCATTTTCCATAAATGCCTTCAGCTCAAGCATAATCCTCATGAGGGCACAAGGATCTAGGTAGGTATATTGGATAGGCTTAGCTTGATGCTCTACTTAGCATCCACTAAGGAAAGGTTTCTCAAAGGTAGGCTGAGCTTGATGCACATGATGTCATCCACAAAAAGAGTTGGATGCACTTGTTAAGAAAGACATCACTACTCATTTGCAACTTGGTAACAATTATTTTAGCATGCACTTTTATTTAAAAGCAAGTAAACATGCATTATAAAACTGGGTAATGGTATGATCAAAAGATGGCTTGCCTGGCTTGGCAATGTCATAGGCTTCTTCATCTTCATCTCGGGTTGTGTAGTCTCCATCACCATTGCTTGGTTGACTTCGGGATCCATTCTCCTTACTCTCGTTGTCGTCTAATCGTCGAAAATCAAATAAGCATACAATCACCACACAATTCCCAAACAACACATATTCACTCAAATAAGGATAGTTGGGGTAAGGGAAACTATCTAGGAAG
This sequence comes from Dactylis glomerata, assembly GCA_007115705.1. NCBI lineage: Eukaryota > Viridiplantae > Streptophyta > Magnoliopsida > Poales > Poaceae > Dactylis > Dactylis glomerata. The sequence goes on from QXEO01000217.1 coordinate 337,276, forward strand.
TCTATGGAGAGTGGTTTTGAAGATAATTGAGTTCCGATGGATGAGATTATTGAGTTGTTGTATCTAAGTAGGGTTTATTTATTTTGGATCAGGAAAATATCTCCTGCAAGTTCTTATTGACTGAGTTCATGGACTACAAGTAGGTATTCAAGATTAGGGTTCAACCAAAGTGGCGTCCATTCATTTTGATTTCCTTTGAATGTTTGAGGCAAGTTTTAAGTCCATCGATAGCTATCATTAACTATTGGAGTTTCAAATAGCTCCGGTGGGTTAAACCTTGACCAAGGTCAAGTAGTATAGATTACTATTTGAGATATTGGTTTAACCCAAATGGATTTATAAACTCTCTAGTTATAGTTTTCAACTACTCAAATTCCTAAGTCAAATAGGTTTTATTTGACCGTAAAACACAATAGTATTTGATTTACAAGTTACTATTTCAAAACTAATTAGATAAACAGATAAATATTTCAATTTATGAATGATGAGAATTGGATTCATATTTTTATGAATTTTATTTGATTTGTTATGAATTTTGCAAGGTTGCATAACTGCAAGTTTGTTATTTTTACCCCATTAAAAATATAAGCCTAAGTGGGTTGAAAACACCTCCATTGGCTAGAGCATGTTCTAAGCTTTCCAAAAAGTATTTATTTGCTAGATTTGGATTCCTAAATCTCTAGGAAATTGGATTTGAAGTTGCAGTAATTAAACAATAATTAAACTTGATCCAGAAAAAAAGTAACCAGCCGGAATTCGAAACGGGCCGGGAAACGAACTTGGGCCGGCCCAGCTAACGGTCACCGGCACGCGCGGGAAAAAAAGAATAAAGGGGGCCTGACCAGCGGGGCCCACCGGTCAGGGCTCCTAACCGAATCGGTATCTGGGGCTTCTTCCCCAGCCCGACCGGGACGGGAGCGAGGGAGAGGACTGGGAGGAGGGCGGCGCTAGGGGAGCTCACCGGAGCGGCGGCGACCGGCGGCGAGGGCGCAAGGCGGCGGCGGGAGGTCTTCTCGGCCACCTCCAGCAGGTACGGCGCCGGGGGAAGCACGGGACTACTGGGAACGCGCGGTGATCTGCGGAGCGGTCGAGGTCGCCGAGCTCGACTGAGTGCACGGGAGAGAGGGAGATGTTGTCTAGGAGGGAGAGGGTGGTCGTGTGAATCTTTCCTGCCAACAATGGCGGCTTTTTATAGACGGGAGAGGGAGCACGAGGTGAGTGGATCGGCGGCCAGAGCTCGGCCAGTGTCGGCTACAGAAGGGACGCGGCGGTCGGTGCTTTCGGCGGAGGGCTGCGGCGTGCTGTGGCTTGCTGCTGGCGCATTTGCGGGCTGCGGGGTGGTCTGGTGCAGAGGGGGCAAGGAAGGGGTGCTGCGGTGGTTCTCCTCGTAGTGGTCGGGCCAGAGCAAGCAAGGAGATAGAGGGGGATGGACGTGGGATGGCTGGGCACTGTGGGAAGGACATGGGCACGTCAGATGTGCAGGGATGCACTGCACAAAATAGTGAGTTTGACCTTGTTTGATTCTTGCCTGCCAACTGTTTGATCAAATGCTCGCAAGAAATAAAAATTCAAATTTTTGAAATTTTCAAATTGGGTTGGTCACTATATTGGATAGGGATTCTAAAACAATTTTTGTTAGGTCAAGAGGTGGTGTTTTGCTCCAGGGCTATTTTGAATATGGGGGTTGTCCTATGTTTCAGATTCAATCTTTTGCAGATGTTTGAGTGGGGTTAGCATTTGAGTTTTTGTTTGAACTTTGTTGGTCAAGCAAGAATGTGGTTTGGCCTTGCTCAACCAACTGATCACACCTTCAGTTGAGTTGCAGATTTCTTAATCTAAGTGTCCAAAGTAGGGTAGTGGTTAACTTTTTCTAGATCATCTTTTCTTCTCTCTTTTCTTTATTTCTTTGAGTTCGGGTTTCTTGGTCCTGGTGGTTAACCTCTATTGTTTCTGTTGGTTAGGAGTGGTTTAACTAATCATTTCACAACTATTTAAAAGACACATGAAATCATAAAAGACCTATATTAAACATCTATGCATACATGCAATATGAAGTGCAAAAGTTTTATCTTGGTCCAAAGGTGTTGGTTTTCTTGGAGATGACATGGAGTTGGGAATGACCTCTTATTTGAATTCAAACTTTGGTAGACATTTGAATAGGGTTCCAAGTTGATTTTTGTTTCAAACTTTATTGTATTTGATTATTTGTAACTTGTTCTTAGTTGTGGTGTAGAGATGCATGGTGATATAGTTCAAATATTGCTTAATATATAAGGGCAAAGTAGTGGAATCAGTAATTTTTTTAAGATCACTACTTCCTCTTTTCTTACTTAGGTTTTTGTGTTGCGGTTTATTTTCTTGATTCTTTTCTATTTGTTTGTGATTGCTTGACTTAATTTTGGTTTGGCAAATGACCCAAATGGGTTTAGCATGTAACCATGCACAAAATTTAATAGTTAGAAAACTATTTCAATTTAACAAAAACATTTTACAGGTATAATTATTTGTTTTCCGAAACACGGCTGGGAGTTTTTCAAAGTTTTGAAAATAAGTTTTCGAAATGTTGAATCCAACATTTTTGGAAATGTCAACTTGAGAAATGAGAAATAGTAATTTTTGAAATGGGATATTTTTATTCTCCTCTTTTTAAAATAGAGATAGGTTTCTTGAGAATAAAGGTTTTACCTCTATTCCAAATATTTCCTTTCTAAACGATTAAAAATTTGGACTCAAAGGATTTGTTTTAAAAACCCTTCTCATACTCTTTTTATTTGAAGCATGGGAGCAAATGCTAAAATTCACAAGTTTTAAAAGACAAGAAATTAATCTTGTATTCAAAATAAAAGTTTTTGTTGTCTCCAAAATTTGGTATTTTAATAAATCCATTTATTTCTATTTCCCAAAAATTTGGGTTGTTACAGATATCCTGCTTGGTGGAGCCGATCTTGGATAGCCGGTCCGCCTCGTCGTTGTTTGCTCTGGGGACGTGATGGAACTCGCAGCCCTCGAAGAATCCGCAGAGCTGCTGCACGTAGAAGCGGTAGGAGGCCATGTTGGCGTCCTTGGCATCCCATTGCCCTGAGACCTGGTGCACCACCAGGTCAGAGTCTCCAAAGCAGAGGATCCTCCGGATGCCAATTTCCTTGGCCAGCTTGAGCCCATGCACCAGGGCTTCATATTCGGCGATGTTGTTCGATGCACAGAAGTGCATCTGCAGCACGTATTGTAGCTTGTCTCTCTTGGGAGAGGTGAGGACGACGCAGGCTCCCAAGCCCTCTAGCATCTTGGAGCCATCGAAGTTCATGCGCCAGTGGGTTGAGTCCGGAGCCAGCGGCAGGTACTGGTGCTCTCCCCAGTCAGCGAAGAAATCCGCTATGATCTGAGACTTGATCGTCATCCTGGGCTTGTACTGAATGGTATGAGCGGCAAGCTCAATCGCCCATTTAGCCACTCTGCCCGTTGCATCCTTGCACCCTATGATCTCCGAGAGCGGAGTGGTGCTCACCACCGTGATAGGATGCTCCTCGAAGTAGTGCTTCAGCTTCTTGGCCGCCATGTACATGCCATACGCGACCTTCTGGTAGTGCGGGTAGTTTTGCTTGGAGAGAGTGAGCACCTCACTCAGATAGTACACCGGGCGCTGAATCGGCAGCTCCTTGCCTTCTTTGGTGCGCTCCACCAGGATCACGATGTTGATGACTCGCGGAGTAGCGGCGATGTAGAGTAGCATTGGCTCCCGTGGAGCCAGCGCTGCCAAGATTGGCGCGGCAGACAAGGCTCGCTTGAGGTCGTTGAAGGCATCATCAGCGCGCTGGGACCAAATGAAATGGTCCATCTTCTTCATCAGCTGGTACAGCGGCATGGCCTTCTCCCCGAGCCGGCTGACGAACCGGCTGAGCGAGGCCAAACATCCAGCAAACTTCTGCACATCCCTGAGCTAGGTGGGCGGCTCTAGAGCCTCGATGGCTTTTATCTTCGAGGGGTTAGCCTCGATCCCACACTGGGAAACGATATAACCTAGGAGCTGTCCAGCCGGCACGCGAAAGGTGCACTTCTCCGGATTGAGCTTCATGCGATAGCGCCGCAGGTTGGCAAAGGTCTCCTTGAGATCGTCCAGGAGCGTGCCACTCTTCTTGGTTTTCACCACCACGTTGTCCACATAAGCGTGCACATTTCTCCCAATCTGCCCTCGTAGACATCGCTGCATGGTTCACTGGTAAGTGTCTCCAGCATTCTTCAGGCCAAATGGCATGGTGACGTAGCAGTAGGCTCCATATGGGGTGATGAAGGACGTCTTGATCTCATCCGGCTGGTAGAGCGGGATCTGGTGATAGCCTGAATAGGCATCCAGTAAGGACAGCAGGTCACAACCGGCTGTGGAATCGATCACCTGGTCGATACATGGTAGCGCGAAGGTATCCTTGGGGCAAGCCTTGTTGAGGCTGGTGTAGTCGATACACATGCGCCAAGTGTTGTTCGTCTTTAGGACCAAGACTGGGTTCGCCAACTAGTCAGGGTAAAATACCTCCATGATGAAGCCGGCTGCGAGGAGTCGGGCAATCTCCTCACCAATGGCTTTCCTTTTCTCTTCTACAAAGCACGGCAGCGGTTGCTTGACCGGCTTGGCATCTGGCTGGACATTGAGTGAGTGCTCAGCCAGCTCCCTCGGCACACCTGGCATGTCCTTTGGAGACCATGCGAAGATATCCCGATTCTCACGGAGGAAGCTGGTGAGCTCGCTTTCCTATTTGGCAGACAGGCTAGTGCCAATGATGATGTACTTGGAGGGATCACTCTCGTCCAACAGGATCTTCTTGGTGTCGTCGGCCGGCTTTAACTGCTCCACCGGTGACTAGCGAACTGGCACATCTTGCTGGGCTAGCTCCACGCGATGGAGAAGTTGCCGCTTCTCCTCGGTGATGACCAATGCCCTTGCCAGCTACGAGCTCTCCTTGGCGCAGGCCAGGGACTTCTTAAAGTTTCCCGAGACTGTGATCACACCTCTGGGTCCCGGTAGCTTCATCTTCAGATAGGCGTAATGCGGCACCGCCATGAACTTGGCCAGGGATGGGCGGCCAAGCAGCGTGTGGTAGGGACTGCTGATGTCCACCACCTCGAACCAGATGGGCTCGCGGCGGCTGTTACCTTTCTCCCCGAAGAGAACCTCCAGCTGCACCCTGCCCATAGGGGTGCACGAATGCCTAGGCACGATGCCATGGAAGGTGAGCCGGCTCGGTTTCAGCTGAGCAAGCGAGATGCCCAACTTCTCCATAGAGCTCCGGTAAAGAAGGTTGATGCTCCTGCCACCGTCGATGAGCACGCGGGAGAACCGGCATGTGTGCGTATCGGAGCACATGACGGGATCCAGGACTAGAGCATATTCTCTAGGGCTAGGCATCAGTTGCGGAAGGTGCTCGCGCCCCCAGGTGATGGCTGCCTCAGACTAGTGCATGAACTGGGGTTCTGCAGGCATGACAGCGTTCACCTCCGCCTCGTGCCGAAGGTCGTTCCTTTTGTCTTTGCCTGGGGTGGTAAAGATGTGATACTGCTCGACATCCACCGAAAAGTCATCATCACCTTGGTTTGGCTTGTCACCAGCCAGCTCGTGCTGTTGGTCCTCCAGACCTCTAGCCAGCTGCGCTTGCGAAGCTCCAGGGAGCTGCCGAGCACGTTGCTCCAGCTCTCTCATGAACCGGCACTGACGCGTGGAGTGGGTCGCTTCCCTGCCAGGGGTGTTGTGGAATTTGGACGGCTGGTCAAGCGCAGCATCGAGGGTGTACTTGTCCTCTTTGCGCCCTTGACCGCTGCCGGTAGCCCTCGGGCCTCCTTGGTCAGACGCCGCTCGCTTTGAGCTAGCAGATCCCTTGGGGAGCGCCTTCATGTGGTCAAGCCACAGATGGATGTGTAGGGCCGGCTGGCGAGCTTGGGGCTCCAGTCCTGGCATCGGCGCTGGACTTGGTGTGGCCTGCCAGCTCCGCCGGCCTGCTGGGCGCGGCGGCCTCAGGCGTTGTAGCTCGGAGCACGACCGCCCTATCCGCGCCCTCCACGGCCTTGGCTTGCCGATGGAGACCGCTAGATTTGGCCAGGGCCCATGGCGACAAAGCCGCGCCGCGGTTCATGAGCAAGCTCGACCGGTGCATCTCCATGCATGTCGTAGAACTCACTGAGCGTGGTGCTCGCACGGCGCCGGTCGATCTCATCCTCAGCCACCTTGCCGAGGAGTACGAGGCGCGTCCGCTCCAGGGCCTCCGCAACCTGGATTGGGTCGATGATGTGGTCGAGTGGTGCGCGCAAGTCCACCACGGTGATGTCTGGGGCATCCTGCTCTGGGAGCGGAGCATCCTGCTCCTGTGGAGGAAGGCGTTTGAGTGGCGGGCACGCGAGGCGCAGTGAGTCACCGCCCTCCTCTTCTCCCAGGGCCATCACCTCGACCATGGCGCCAAGGTCGCTGCTTTCACTGCAGCTCGAGCCTCCATCACTGAGAGGGTCAAAGATGTCGGTTACCTCCTCCGGGAAGGGCTTGGCGACATAGAAGCGGTGGCTGCCGACGTCGAGGAAGGGGCCGTTGTTGCCGAATTTGTTCTTGAAGCAGGCTAAGTTCTCGCTGACGCAGTCGAAGGTGCCGAACCTCCAGACAAGGCCGGAGGTGACCTTCTTGCCAAGAGCCAATGAGGGTCCCAGCCGGAACTTGACTCCAGTCGCCGTCGCGCGTTGCCCGACGGTGGCGCCAACTGTCGTGGGAATTTAGAGACAGTAGCCATGGGGATGGCTTAACGAAGGGGCTCGACGGTGTGCGACGATGGGTCCGGCTCGGGATTGTGCCAACTGAGACACCTCGGTTTACCCAGGTTCAGGGCCCTCCACGCCAGAGGTAAAACCCCTACTTCCGGCCTTGTTTTGTATTATCTTCACAGTGGTTACCACGCTCCCCGAGCTGTTCGGTCTAGAGGAGGAAGAAGAAGATCGGATCTCCCTAGACTAAGGGCCCAGACCCCCTTATATAGGCAGGGGTCTAGTTACAGGTTAGGTGGCCGGCTCTCCGGCTGCCGGCTCCTCCGTGGTTGCATCTTTGGCGTGATCTTCTGGCCCTCCTCTGTCCTTGTCTGGTGATAGCACTTTATAAAGAACCTTTTCCCCCTTGGACCGGCATCTGGGAGGCATATGCCCCCCCTTATGCCTCGGATCTTTTCGTGGGGAAGGCTCTTGCTCGCTGGTTGGTGGAGTCTGGATGTGGCTTGCGTCATGCCCGTCCTTTGCCTCTGTCGATCTTGTCGGGGGCCAGGCCACTTTTGGTGAAATAGCCGTTGGAGGAATCTTGTCTTCATCGCTCGGCTCTGGCTCTCCTCGGTGGAGTCGCCAGCAGCCGTCCCCTATGGGTAGAGCCGGTCTTCTTAACTTAGCGCCGTGGAGATTCCTGGGACGCCAGCCATCAGATAGCACAGCCCTTGGCATACCCCAGAAGTCATCCCCACGACAGGAGCATTCCACACCTTCCTTGGACCCCCCACGGCTAAGGCACAGCGAGCCGCCATGCGCTCCCTAAATGCCTCCGTACCTAAAGTTCGCCAGTACGTCCGATGGTCCGAGATGCCGGTGCAATGGAGCCGCGACGATCACCCAGAGCACATCCCGGATGGATACTATGCCCTGGTGGTTAACCCCCTGATCCAAGGCTACGAGTTCTCCAAGTGTCTGATGGATGGCGGAAGCAGCCTGAACATCATGTACGTGGAAACCCTAACAAAGCTAGGCCTCACCAAGACCCAACTCCGCCATAGTGCAGTCACTTTCTATGGAGTGGTTCCTGGCCGCCAAGCAAAGTCCCTCGGGTCCATCACCCTCAAGGATGCCTTCGGCGATGAAAATAATTACCACAAAGAGCCCATAACCTTTGAGGTGGTCCCTTTCAAGAGTACATACCATGTGATCTTTGGTCGCCCTGCCTTCCACAGCTTTCACGCCAGGCTGTGCTACATCTACAACCAGCTGAAAATGCCAGGACCTGAGGGTATCATCACAGTTTATGGCAGTTTCATGAAGGCCAAGGAGTGCGAGGATGGAGAAGCCGTCCTTGCGGAAGCAGTGTTCTTCGATGAGGAGTTCAAAGAAATCCATGCCGCGACGGACCCCGCGGAGATGCCGGCATCCAAGCAGGAAGTTTCCGCCTCCCCGCCCACCTTCAAGCCTATAGTTGATACAAAACATGTGGAACTTGTCGCTGGCGACGCCGCCAAGACCACCTCAATAGGGACAAACTTGTCCCCAAAATAGGAAAGTGCGCTCATCGAGTTCCTCCATAAGAACCGGGACATCTTCGCATGGCAGCCATCTGACATGACAGGTGTACCCATGGAACTCGCCGAACACGCCCTGTAGATAATACTTGGTTCCAAAATAGTATGACAAGCAATGAGGTGCTTCGGAGATGAAAAACGTCGTGCCATAGCAAAGGAAATCTCCAAGCTATTGAAAGCAGGCTTTATCAAAGAAGTGATCCATACAAAGTGGGTGGCAAATCCCATGTTAGTTCCTAAGAAAAACACAAAGGTTCTACGCTTGTGTGTAGATTACACTGGCCTGAACAAAGCATGTCCCAAAGACCCTTTTCCCTTGCCTCGTATTGACCAAGTCATTGACTCGACGGAGGGATCGGAGCTGTTGTATTTCTTAGATGCCTACTCGGGTTACCACCAGATCAAGATGAAGGAGTCTGATCAGCTTGCTACCTCGTTTGTAACACCTTATGGCACATATTGCTATGTGACAATGCCATTCGACCTAAAGAATGCAGGAGCGACGTACCAGCGCACCATGCAAAAGTGCCTGGCGGATCAAATTGGACGCAATATCCACGCATACATGGACAACATCGCCGTCATGTCCAAGAAGCAGGATGACCTTATAGCGGATTTGCAGGAGACCTTCAATAACCTAAGGAAGTACAACATGATGCTCCACCCCACGAAGTGCGTCTTCGGGGTACCAGCCGGACAACTCCTAGGATTCATCATCTCCCACCGCGGTATCAAAGTCAACCCAGAGAAAATCAAGGGCATCCTTGAAATCTCCCGGACCAATGACCTGAAGGACGTACAGCGACTCACAGGCTGCGTGGCAGCAGTGAGCAGATTCATCAGTCGCCTTGGCGAGAAGGCTTTGCCACTCTACAAGCTGATGAAGAAATCAGACGAATTCATCTGGACCGACGAGGCAGACGCTGCGCTCAAGGATCTGAAGAGAGTGCTATCCACTGCACCAGTCCTAGCAGCTCCCGAAGACCAGGAGCCCATGTTACTATACGTGGCAGCAACCAACAGGGTCGTCAGCATCGTCATTGTGGTAGAACGTAAGGAAGAAGCGCGCGGGAGTATGGCGTACAGAGACCAGTCTACTATGTCAGCGAGGTCCTGACGGAATCCAAGCAGCGCTACCCCCACTACCAGAAGTTGGCATACAGAGTTTTCCTAGCTTCCCGCAAGTTACGGCATTACTTCTATGACCATAAGATCACAGTGGTGAGCAAAGCTCCACTGAAGGACATCATCAACCATAGCGACGCAACAGGACGAGTTGCAAAGTGGGGCATTGAATTGGCCTCCTTCGACATCGACTACAAGCCTCGCAACGCCATCAAATCTCAGGCATTGGCAGAATTCATGGCGGATTGGAAGGAAGCACACGAGACTACGCCCATCCCAGAACCGGAGCATTGGGTGATGCACTTTGATGGCTCAAAGTTGCTACATGGCTCAGGGGCTGGAGTGACACTCAAATCCCCTAAGGGAGATGAGCTCAGCTATGTTCTCCAGATCCACTTCCCCACCACCAACAACATCGCGGAGTATGAAGCGCTACTGCACGGGCTACGCGTCGCAAAGGAGATCGGCGTACAGCACATTATATGTTGTGGAGACTCTGACCTTGTCGCTCAGCAGGTGGCTGGCACATACAAGGCTCGAAACGAAGTCATGGCGGCCTACAGAGATGAAGTGGACGAGATGGCCAAAATTTTCCTCGGCTACGACATAAAGCACGTACGGCGAGAAGAAAACATGGCAGCCGACACCCTGTCCAAGCTAGGGTCTAGCCGTAAGGCAGTCCCGCCAGGCGTATTCCTCGAGCACCTGCACGTACCATCGGTCAAGATGGTAGATCCAGAAAATCCAGAACTAGCGAGCTCCCCCATTATGGCGGTTTTGCCCAGCAATCCGCCATGGGCAGAGACCTACCTGGAATATCTGATGAATAAGAAACTACCCGAAGACGAAGTCTAAAAGAGACAAATCGAACATAGAGCAAAAGCGTACACCATCATCGATGGCCAGCTCTACAAACGAAGTACCTCGGGAGTATTCATGAAGTGCATATCCCAAGTGGACGGAATTGAAATACTAAGGGAGATCCATGAAGGCAAATATGGGCTTCATGCCGCCGCCAGATCCCTCGTAGCCAAGGCATTCTGCCATGGGTTCTACTGGCCTACAGTCAAGGTAGATGCAGATCGTATCGTGGAGCTCTATCAAGGTTGCCAGATGTACTCCAAGCAAACCCACATGCCCGCCACAGCACTGCATACAATCCTTATAACCTGGCCTTTCGCGGTCTGGGGGCTAGACATGGTGGGTCTGCTAAAAATAGCACCTTCAGGATTTACGCACCTCCTGGTAGCGGTAGACAAATTCACGAAGTGGGTGGAAGCTAAGCCTATCAAAAAACTTGATGGCAAAACCGCCCTAAAATTCGTCAAGGACATTGTGGTCAGATTCGGCATCCCACATAGCATCATCATCGACAACGGCACCAACTTATCTCAGGGAGAAGTTGAAGAATACTGCCATCACAACGGAATCCGCCTTGACCTTGCATCTGTGGCACATCCATAGTCCAATGGCCAAGTTGAAAGGACCAACGGACTAATCATGTCAGGGATCAAGCCACGCCTAGAAGCACTGCTACATAGAGCAGCTGGAGCCTGGGCAGAAGAGTTGCCATCTGTGCTATGGAGTCTATGGACCACGCCAAACAGATCAACAGGCCTCACCCCTTTCTTCTTAGTCTACAGAGCAGAAGCAATTCTGCCAAGTGATGTCCAGTACGATTCTCCAAGAGTCGAGGCCTATGAAGAGGAAGATGCAGAAGCGTCCAAACAACTATCTGTGGACCTGCTGGAAGAAGAACGAGACCTAGCAGCCCAGAGATCCACCATCTACCAGTAGAATCTCCACCGCTATCACAGCCGCCGAGTTCGCAAACGCTCATTCAAAGAGGGGGACCTGGTGCTACGCCTCAAACAGCAGAAGTCACACAAGCTATCCCCACCTTGGGAAGGACCCTTCGTCATTAGCAAAGCCCTACTGAACGGTTCCTACTACCTCATTGATATTCGCGAGCTAGATAAGTGACCCAGTAAGAAGCGCAAACGAAGAGACCCTGACGATATCTATGACGAAACAGATCGTCCATGGAACATCGCACAGCTACGTCCTTTCTACACTTAGCACTTACCTAGGCTATGTAATAGGCACCTCTATATGATCAATGAAATAAAGCATCTGGTTCACTCTTGATTTTTTCTGAGTCTTTTACCTCCTTTATTGTTCATTTAGATCGTATGGAACCTTTGCGCAATTGTGCTCTGCACTTGTGTCTTTTAAATCTGCCATAAGCGGTCCGCATAGCATATCTGTGTCTCAGTCTCCACCTGATGTTCTTTGTGTGGATTCCCGAGTAGTGACTTTTTGATGATCCAAGCCGCCATCTGCTGGGGTTTTGGATGGTTGCTATTAAGTATCGTCGCCCTGGCGGATTGGCCATGCAAAGATTCTGCCATCTCACGAAAAGTCAAGCACAAAGAGCCAGATGGCGGATTGCATAGTCCTATGCGTGAAATTTTTTCAAAGTGTCGTTTTTTAGCATGTCAACCTGCTGCAAGTTGCATAAAAATAGGCCTGGCAGTTTTTTCGCACAAACCCACTTAAAAAGACTTGATAAAACTGTGCCACAAGTTCAAAAGCATTCACTGATCCACCACAGGCAGATCAGGCACGGTACAAGCATACACGCAGTTTAAACTTTAACTTACAGACCCACTCCAGGGCCGAATAGATGCGATTGTTTCTTCCTGCCACATTGCAGGGTATAATTCAGGATGGCGGAACAGCAGAAGAAGCATCATCCCCGCCATCAGCACCGGCAGTGGATGCAGATACCGATGCCGAAGCTTGGCTTGGAGACCCTGGCAGATCGTATGCTTCGTAGTATACGTTCAGCTGAGTGCCCAAGGCACACAGCTGATCGTATCCTAGCACGCTCTGCCGGATAGCAGCCTCGTCCACCAGCGCTCCATCCTTGCCGCTCTCCGGGATGCCGGAGGTGATCAAGTCCAGGTCCAGCTCGAGGTAATGGGCCGTTGCTAAAGTTAGAGCAGTTCTGGAACCACCCCGAGTGGAAGACTGCTTCCAATCCGCCACCAGCCCAGGCACGAGCAGCAGCTTCTTGGTGAGCCCAATGGCGGAAAGGGTTGACGAACCCGCTATCTGCATGCTACCACACGCCTGCCGACCAGCATTAAGAAGGCCATCCAGCTCCTTCTTTGCAACATCGGTGGCCATGCGTAAGCCCGTGGCGGAATCCACCTCTCCTTGCTCCAGGGTCACTGCATAGCGAAAACAAACAAGGCGTCATACTCTACATAGCATAATTTTACAAACTACACAGTATGGAGAGCCATCGTTACCTAGCAGAGTCTTCTAGAAATAATTAAGGACCTCGTTGAAGCCATTCTGCCACTTTTCAAAATTAGCGGCGGCTTTGCGGAGATCCTCTACCTCCTTCTGCTTCTGGCGGTTCTGGCGTTCCTGGTCCTTGAGTTGCTCTTCAAGGAGGGTATTTGCGGTCAGTGATTTCTGGAGTTGCGTTTGCAACCCCTCCATCGCAATGGCGTGACCCCTTTCCACCCCCTCGAGAGTGGACTTCAGCTTGGCAGCATCTGCATGGCGGAAATAAAGACAGTATTGATCGGCTAGCGCAACGGTACAACTTGTCAAGGAAATAAAGTGCAACTGAAAGTTACCGCTATTCTCGAGCTGCTTCTGCAAGTCCGCCACGAGCGTACTCTTTTCTGCCAGCTCCTTCTCTTGTGAGCTGACGACTTGGACCAGGTCCTCCACGACTTTCTTGTAATTCTAATAAACCATTGTTATGTGTTAGTCACTCTTAGAGCTTTATGCCGGATAATTATCCGCCATAACGCTCGGGGGCTACTCATAATGATTTTTTAGTCACTCCTAGAGCTTTATGCCGGATATATATCCGCCATAACGCTCGGGGGCTACTCATGATGATTTTTTAGTCTTCTTAGAACTTTATGCCGGACAGCTATCCGCCATAACGCTCGGGGGCTACTCAGTATATAAAAATTCTAAGTTCTCTACGAGCACCACGGAATATGGCGGCGCTCGGGGGCTATGTTATGCAAAATATAAAGTAGTTTCTCTTAGAGCATCATAACGGATCATCTACAGGAATCCGCCATGGCGCTCGGGGGCTAATGGGAGTATATACCTTCTTCATTGTTGATGTCTTTTCTACAAAAGTAGAAATACCACTGGATAACTGATTGCTGGCATCCTCTTGGCTGGTGATAAGTTCGACGATCTTAAGCTGTCTCTACTTCCAAAACGAGCTACCCCCCGCAGAAGCATCCGCCATATGACCTTGGAACAAGCCAGAGGCCTTTTCAGTTTGAACGACATCATTAGCCATAGCTTCAGTCGTTGGTTTGGCCTCTGGCATCGAGCCAAACTGACCACCAGCATCCTCCATATCAATGTCATTACGAGCAGGGGAGGGAATTGGTGCATCAGGGGTCTGCGGAAGGGCGGCAGGAGAGGGCTTGGCATGCTTGGATGACAGCTCCTTGACGGCGGGTTTCTTCCTTCTAAGCAAAAGGGGATTAGCAATGAAATAAACAACAATGAAGAAAGAGATAGTAGAAGATTACCTTGACTTCGGCAGGTTAATTGTAGCGGTATTCTTGGATGGTGTTTCTAGCTCTGCCCTGCGTTGAGCTTCGAAATGGCAGGAATCGGTAGATTTCCCGCCACCACCATGAGATTTCGCACTACTACCCCGCTTCTTGGTAGCGACTTTCGTCTTGACCGTGCGGGCCGTGTCGTCTACATCCCCCACCGTCTCCTCTTTGTTTCCACAGGAGTGGACCTCTTCCTCCTCAGCGGTAGGCTTTGGATTGGAGCGGCGAAGGGGATGAGCGAAGTCCGTAGCGCCAAGCGATTTGAGCTGGAAAATGTAAAACTAAAGATGTCAGCTCTCATAAAAATTCAAAGGTATCATGAGTACTATGGCGGAAAAGCAATGAACCAGAGGGCAGCTGCCATTATCAAACATAGCCATGCCAAACTTCAAGGGCTTCTTCCCGGGAGACTTCATAAGTGAACGGATGCGCTTCTCGACCACCTTAGGGTCCAGCTCTTTATCTGAATAACGCATGCCATCCTTTGCACCAGTATACTCGTGCATCAGGTGATCGCGGTGTTGAAGAGGCTGGATCCGCCGAGATATCCAACAATTGATGGTATCAATTCCCTTGAGACCATCTTTGGATAACTTGGCAATCCGCCAAGCCAGGAGCTTGACATAGGGGGTGGCGGTGTCGTCATTGACGGGCTTCTAGGAGTCGAGGGGCTGCGCTGCTATATTCTCAAAGGGAAGAAGGCCGCGGGCTTGAGATGGCGCAGGCTGATCCGCCATATAGAACCAGCATCCTCTCCATCCTATAGCAGAATCCAAAGGGGTGATGAAGGGGTATTCTTTAGACCCCCGTGGAAGAAAACATATTGTTCCACAGGTCCAAAGAAACCCGTCGTCCTCATAATTGGCCTGCACGGAGAAGTAAAGTTGGAAGAGGTCTACCCTGGGGCGAATTCCGAGGAATCCTTCGCACAAGGCCGCGTAACCCGCCACAGACACCAAGCTATTGGGAGCTATGTGGTGGAGCTGCAGCCCGTAAAATTTCAGGAGGTTCATGAAGAAAGAGGATGGCAGCATGCTGAGACCCCTCTCCACGTGAGATTTGAGCATCACAATCTCGGAGGAGTTTGGGGCCGGCACCAAGGCTTTATGATCGGTCCGCCAGTGGGACTCTGCTTGAGGGGCCACGGTACCCTCGTCTTCCAAAGCTTGGATGTGAGCGTCCTTGACATGGCATTTTACCCAGTACCCGTGAAGGTTTCTGGGAATCTGCTCTTCCTCAGCTTGGGCTCCATCATCTTGCTCTTCCTCCTCAGCTCTGCCATCAATTTCTTCTTCTATGGTCTCCTCTGCGGTCTATCCCGCTGCTTCCTCCTCTGCTTCGGACGTAATGTCCTCCGGATAAGAATCTACCATTGGAGGATGAGAGGGGTGAGTAGATTGCTGTAGAGGAGAATCTTCCTCCTCAACATCGGAAGGATGGCGGGAAGGAGATCCGGAGTTCATGGCGGTGGACGAAGATTGACTTCCGCTACGAAATATGCTCTGCGCTTGGATGAACTGCTCCGGCGGAAAAAGCGACCGGCGGCGAGGAGTTTCGGGCGGTGGCTCATCGGAGATCGCGGAGCTCTCGCGGTGGTTCTGAAGAGAGAGAATGCACGGGGGTGAATGAGGTGTGAACCGGCTGGGGGTGAGCGCCCGGGGTATATATAGGCCCCAAGCCTCGAGATTTGTGCCCGCCATCAGCACCGTTCATCCTGATCGTGAAAACCCTAGATCGGCTACACGTGTCCAAGGGTAAAATAGTAACTATTATTAATAGTGCACATGCTATGAATCTTGCCCTAGAAGGAACTACGTGCCGAAAGTTACGGTGGATTTTTATGGTATGATCCAACGGATCCCGGAAATCTTGCTAAAATTGAAGCTACGTCGCATAATCCGCTATTTATGGCGGATTGAGAGATGAAGAAAAGAGGAACATCAAGAACCGCTATCCAGACGCAAAGAAAAGATGAGCTATGGCGGATGGACTTCACCAAACACAAGGCATGGCGGATGGAGATGGCGATCTTGAAGTTCCCTGGGGGCTACTGTTGGGGATATACCAAATAGGTATACCAGCGATGTAGTCCTAAACCAGCAAGCCAGGGTGGCCCATCAGGGTGGTATGGCGGATTGCCTACCGGGCGGCCCAGTTGCTGGAAGCCCATAGCGGATACTGGTCCAGGAGCCCGTGGCAGATCTGGAGACAGACCCATGGCAGGTTGCCTTATAGTACACACATAGGACTTAGTCTAGAACTCCATATTGTATCCACTCTGGTACCATCGTGATGCCCACGCCAGGCGCCTTTATAAGCCGGCGTGGAGGAGCCCTTGGAGCACAGAGGCACCGAATCTTAGATATGGCCAATCGCATAGCGAAACAACCAACCTCATCATTGTAACCGAGCACTTGTTGCCATATAGTGAATTATAGCAGCACGTAGGGTCACGCCACCGTTGCGAGATCTGAAGCTGGGTAAACTCGTGCTACCACCGTCCCGGATCGCTCCGCCGTGTTCACCCCCTTCCACAAACCTCCATACACCTACCCCTATGGCAGATCTGTTGATGAAACCACGACATTCCCTCAGTTGTGAAACCAAGGTTTATCGAACCAGTAGGAGAAAGCCAAACTTCAGAAGGTGATGCTTGCTAGATTCATGACATTCCAGACAATGGCGCTAGGAATATTGTTGGTGTGTCTTCACCCAGCAGCAATGTGAAACCTGCACATAACACAACCAAGAACTTTGCTCCCAACTTACGATGAGGTTGTCAATCTCACCAGTTTGCTATAAACAAAGGATTGAGCGTATCGAGTGGTAATATGATAATAGTATGCAAGAAAGTAAACAGTGCGAGTAAAAGTAAAACGGTAAAGCAATGTAAAAAAAATTGGATCGGGGTCCATAGTTCACTAGTGGTGTCTCTCCATAAGATAAATAACACATGTTGGGTAAACAAATTACAGTTGGGCAATTGATAGAATAAAGATAACGTAGATATGTCATGAGGATCACTATGAGATTCACTCTAGTCATTACGACAAAATACGTAGACTGCCATCCAACTACATCTATGACTAAAAATCCACTCGCGGGGAATCATCCGAGAACCCCTTGAGTATTAAGTTGCGAACAACAGATAATCGCATTAAGCAAAGTGCGTAATGTAAACAAAGCAAATGTCCTTGGACACAAGAATGTTGTTTTCTCCCTAGTGGCAACAGCACATGTACAACCTTAGAGGTTTCTGTCACTCCCCCAGATTAAATAGAGGCATGAACCCAACTATCGAGCATAAATACTCCCTCTTGGAGTTACTAGCATCTACTCGGCCAAGATAGCTACTTGCAACGAAAAGCATGCAAGATCATAAATAACATAGAGATAACATAAAGATATATATTCAGCACATCAACTTAACATAGTACCAATACTCATCGGATCCCAACAAACACAACATGTATGATTACATAAAGATGATCATGATCATGTAGGGCAGCTCACAAGATCTAAACATGAAGCATATGGTGGAGGAGACAACCATCTTGCTGCTGCTATGGACCCGTAGTCCAAGGTAGACTACTCACACATCACTCCGGAGGCGACCATGGTGGTGTAGAAGGCCTCCGGCAGGGATTCCCCTCTCCGGCAGGGTGCCGGGAAGAGCTCCTAGATCCTCCCGATCTTGCGATGGCGGCGGCTTGTAGTATGTTTCATAGAAAAGAGATCCGTCCCTTAGGTTTTCCCGTCAAGGGGACTTTATAGGTGAAAGGGCATCATAAAAGGTGGTGACAGCTAGCCTCACCATGGGGCGGTGCGGCCAGGCGCTGGGCTGCGCCCCCCTGTGGTGAGCCTGGCTCCTGGCCCCTCTCCGTCTCATCTTCGATCTTCGCGAAGCTTCGGTAAAACTAGGAGGTTCGGCTTTTGTTTCGTCCAATTCTAAGAATATTTTCTGTGTAACTTTTCTAAAACACAAAAACAGCAAAAAATAGGGAACTGGCACTGTGGCATCTTGTTAATAGGTTAGTTTCGAAGAATGCATAAAAACGCCACGAAGTGTAACAAAACTCAAAGCAAATGGTGTATAAACAAGCATGGAGCATCAAAAATTATAGATACGTTTGAGACGTATCAAGCATCCCCAAGCTTAACTCCTGGTCGTCCTCGAGTAGGTAAGTGATAACAAAAGAATAATTTTTGAGGTGACATGCACCATCACAATCTTGATCATCTATGTAAAGTATTGAGTGCTGGGATCAAAGAACTTAAAACATGGGCATAAAAGACATAATCTTGACAATAAGAATTTAGCAACCATGTTATAACATGAAAAGAAACACAAACGAAAGATCATGAATAATGAAACAATGAAAGTCAAACATGTGTTCAAATCATATGGAAAAACATAGCAAATGGTTTTCAGCTTGTCCTTCATAGAATAGCAAAACATAAATGCATAGGACACCTTCAAGTTTAAGAGGGCGACTAGATACAAATAATTTAAGAACAAGTGAAACCATAATCATGAATCAATCAATGATAAACTTTGGGACTATGCACATTAAACTCAGAATGGCAACTATGCTCTCTTAGATGGTGCATAATGCTAGAACGTGGAGACTCAACATAAAAGTAAAAGAAAGACCCTTCGCAGAGGGAAGCAGTGATTGCAAGTTTTATAAATCTTGAAAAATTATGGTACTTACTAGCTTTGAGCTCTCATTGCCCCCATCATAGGCATCTTGAATGGTTAAAGTTAATGCAAGAACAATTATGAGCATATGCTTGACAAATCATAAGTTGAAAACCTCGTGTCCCATGAAGTACGAATACCCAAACCTTATGCTACTCGACTTAGGGTCCCAAGCAAGCTCTTGTCATTGTAAGTATACACGTATCATCGAGGACCGCCAACGGGGTACCTCCTTGCCCAATGACATGGAACAAGCCCACATGTAAATGATAGGACAAACAGACAATGAACACGTCGTCATCTCTTTTATTTACCATTGGTATAGCTTTTTATTGTGAGATGCATCGTCGAATGTCCACTATGGGCATGCTGTAAATTTCCACCATGAATGATGCATGGCTTAGATTAGCGGCCCAGGCGTTTCTCTAACACATATATAAACTCCATGATCCCGCAAGATTCCCAACTTGTTTCACATCACGAGTATCCATAAACAAAATATCACGATATCAACTCAAATAAGAGAAGTGCAACGTTGAAAGCTTTCCCCATGATGGCATGGTTTGGCTAATTCTCAACTTACAACTTGCAAGCATAATGTCAACATAAGAGAAACACAATGTCAAAATTTTAAAAGCAAGAAAAGTAAAGTGTGCCATCAGGTTCGTGGGAGCTTTACTAACTAATTTTCACATAACACCAAAAAAGTTTAATTCAAAGGATAGATAAAAGCAAGTCAAATGTACTTGGAATAGCAAATTGCTAATAGGTATGTATGGTGGACACATTGGCATAACTTGGTTTTTGGAAGTTGGATGCACAAGTAGAGCTCATACTCAGTACAAAATGAGGGCTAGCAAAAGACTGGGAGCGACCAACTAAGAGAGCAATAATGGCCATAATCATGCATAGCGATAAAACATCATTAAAAGAAGCATAAAGTGGCATCACAAGTCAAAAACCAAATGATCATAGAGGTTTATGGCGACTTGTTAGAGTCAAACATGTTGTAAGCATGCGTCAAGTCAACCCAAATAAAGCATCAAAGGAGAAAACCAAATAAATGCTTCCACATAATAAAAAACAACGCATGATTTTTTCAAAGGCTCATTAAGCAATCTCAGTCATTTGAGACAATTTATGCTACAAAAAAATCACTAAGCATACTATTAAAATGACATCAAGCATGGCATGCAAAAGTCTAAGCCACGGTCTAAACAAGCTCCTTTTTGTACCACTTTTTGCATGAAACTTTTTTGTCTTTTCCAACACCATTCAAACCTTTTTGAAACAACTCTTTTGATAAAAACCAACATATACCAGTGGTCTAAATACACCTTGATGCAAATATATAACAAGATCTGAACAAAAACCATGGCGAAAAATGAAAGCTAAACGCAGTTCTAGAAAAAGAGAACACTCATTGAACGATAAGAGTGAAAAACTGAGTGTTCTTGGCGAATGAAAAGCGAGTACATCTCCTCCAAAAGAAATTTGTTGGGGTCCAACCATTTATTGCAGCAAACAAAACAAAAGAAAACTGAAAGCGAAAGTAAAGATGCTCCAAGAAAAACGCATAGAATATGAGGCAATAAAAATATAGTGTGTTGAAAGGTGACCTGATTTTTACCGATGAAGAAGGGGTGCCTCGGGGGCATCCCCAAGCTTTGACGCTTGAACCTCTTGGATATTTCTTGGGGTGACATGGGAATCCCTAAGCTTGAGCTTTTGTCCATACTTTATCTCATCTCATCACTCTCCATTCCCTACATTTGAAAACTTCCTTCATATAAAACTTCACACAATTCTATTAGCAACGTTAGTATAAACATAATAGTAAATCAACCCTTTTTGGTTCAGTTTAAAACTCAAAAACACCACATATAAATCATATACTACTGTAGCAACTTCCTCAAAAGTTCTATGATCAAAAGAACTCAAAAAGAAAGCGATCGAGAGGCAAACACAAATAGTGGCAGAAATCTGTCAAAACAGAACAGCTGTCAAAGGTCGATTTTTTCAAGAACCTTCTGTTGCTCAAATAAAAAAGTGCAAAGCTAATGAAAGTTTGTATATAACCTGGGGCATAGGCACAAGAAATCGCAGATCAAAAAGATATTCTGAGAATTTTCACGAATTTTTACGGTGCAGCACAGAAATCTGTTTCAGGTCAGCAACTTCCCCAAATCTTACCTCCCTCAAATTAGAGGTTCTTCTTGGCACAACAACGAAATAAAAATGATAAGGAGAGGTCATTACAGTAGTAATAACTTACAAGACTCAAATAAAATAAAAAGTACTGAAAAGAAAACAATGGGTTATCTCCCAAGAGTGCTTTTCTTTAACGCCTTTGAGCTAGGCGCAGAAAGTGCAAATCAAGTAATATCAAATGAGACATTAAGATCAATTGCAGAAGTCTTTTCAACAATGAATTGAATTGTATCCAAATGAGTTTTTGAAGATCCCTTATGAATACTCTTTGGTTCACTACTTTCATCAAAAGGATGTTCAGGACAAATCCAATCAAAATTCTTTTCCAAAGCTTCATGCAATCCTACAAGTTTGCAAGGTATTGGTACTTTGATGTCTTCTTTGGTTGTACCAACAACCTCTACATGTGAGCCAAGCATATTAAAACGCTCAAAAACTTTCCTAGCTTTAATAACAACATCTTTAAATTCTCTACACAAAGTCTTCAAAATAAAGTCTTTCTTTTTGGAGTCTTCAATATCATGAAGCTTAAGAAACATTTGTTGCTTAAAAGGATTAAGATTAACAAACCTAGCCTCCAATATGTGAACTAAATAAGCAGAAGCAACTTCATAACTAGGAGCGAGCTCAGCTAAAGATCTATCCTCAACATCTTTATGCATACTAACATGATTAAAGAACTCCTCGATGTTGCCTTTCTCAATTATAGAACCACTACCTACTGAGAGGTCCTCCAAAGCATACTTAGGGAACAACATAAAAAACTAAGGATAAAAGTAACACAATGCAAACTATCAAAGGAACTATTTTTTTTGTATTTTTGATAAAATGATGCAAGCAAAAGTAAAATAAAGCAAAACAAATAACAAAGTAAAAGATTGAGCGTGAGAGACTTCCCTTGCAGAAATCTTCTTTCTCCCTGGCAACGGCGCCAGAAAAATTGCTTAATGGCGTGTAGATTACACCCCGTTGGGAACCCCAAGAGGAAGGTCTGATGAGCACAGCAGCAAGTCTTCCCTCAGTTGTGAAACCAAGGTTTATCAAACCAGTAGGAAAAAGCCAAACTTCAGAAGGTGATGTTTCCAGCTTCGCGATAGCTCTGGACAATTTATAAGGCGCCTTGTCCAGGGCTTTGCTTTGCACCAGCAGCTATGTGGAACCTGCACACAACACAACCAAGAACTTTGCCCCAACTTACGATGAGGTTGTCAATCTCACCAGTTTGGTGTAAACAAGGAATTGAGCATATCGAGTGGTAAAAGGTAATAGTATGCGTGAATGTTAATAAGCAAGTAAAAGTAGTAAATGGTAATAGCAATGTAAAGGAAATTGGACCGGGGTCCACTGTTCACTAGTGGTGTCTCTCCATAAGATAAATAACAACATGCTGGGTAAACAAATTACAGTTGGGCAATTGATAGAGTAAAGATAACATACATATGTCATGAGGATTACTATGAGATTCACTCTGGGCATTACAACAAAATACATAGACCATAATCCAACTGCATCTATGACTAATAATCCACCATCCGGATATCGTCCGAGCAACCATCGGGTATTAAGTTGTGAATAACGGATAATTATATTAAGCAAAGTGCGTAAAGTAAACAAAGCAAATGTCCTTGGACACAAGAATGTTGTTTTCTCCCTAGTGGCAACATCACATCTACAACCTTAGAGGTTTCTGTCACTCCCCCAGATTACTAGGGGCATGAACCCAACTATCGAGCATAAATACTCCCTCTTGGAGTCACTAGCATCTACTCGGCCAAGATATCTACTAGCAACGGAGAGCATGCAAGTTCATAAATAACATAGAGATAACAAAAGATAATAATCAGCATATCAACTTAACAAAGTACCAATACTCATCGGATCCCAACAAACACAACATGTAGAATTACATAAAGATGATCTTGATCATGTAGGGCAGCTCACAAGATCTAAACATGAAGCACATGGTGGAGAAGACGACCATCTAGCTACTGCTATGGACCTGTAGTCCAAGATAGACTACTCACACATCACTCCGGAGGCGACCATGATGGTGGAGAAGGCCTCCGGCAGGGATTCCCCTCTCCGGCAGGGTGCCGGGAAGAGCTCCTGGATCCTCCCGATCTTGCGATGACGATGGCGGCGGCTTGCAGTATGTTTTAAGGAAAAGCGATCCGTCCCTTAGGTTTTTCCCGTCGAGGAGAATATATAGGCAAAAGGGGGGCGTCAGAGGGTGGACCAGCTGGTCTCACCCCCTGGTGGCGTGGCCAGGGGCTGGGCCACGCTGCCCTAGGGTGAGCCTGGCTCCTGGCCCCCCTCCGTCTCATCTTCGGATTTCGTGACGCTTCAGGAAAAATAGAAAGTTTGGCTTTTGTTTCGTCCAATTCTAAGAATATTTTCTGTGTAGCTTTTATGAAACACACAAACAGCAGAAAACAGGGAACTGGCACTATGGCATCTTATTAGTAGGTTAGTTCCGGAAAATGCATAAAAACACCACGAAGTGTAACAAAACACAAAGCAAATGGTGTATAAACAAGCATGGTGCATCAAAAATTATAGGTACATTTTAGATGTATCATTGCTCAAGGTTTCTCTCAAGTTGAAGGCACTGACTTTGGAGAAACTTATGCTCCCGTGGTTTGCCTTGAGTCCATTTGTATCCTTCTTGCATATGCCACTCATCATAATTTTAAGTTACAACAAATGGATGTTAAAAGTGATTTTCTTAATGGTCCATTGAAAGAGGAAGTGTATGTTAAGCAACCCCCGGGGTTTGAGGACCTCAACTTCCCTAACCATGTCTACAAACACCATAAGGCACTCTATGGGCTTAAACAAGCCCCAGACACGTGGTATGAGCACCTTAGGGAGTTGTTAGACCATGGGTTTGAAGTTGGGCAAATTGATCCCACTCTCTTTACTAAGAGGGTCAATGGGGAGCTTTTCGTATGCCAACTATATGTTGATGATATTATCTTTGGCTCTAGTAACAAAGCTTTTAATGATGAATTTTCAAAGCTTATGACCGATAGGTTTGAGATGTCTATGATGGGCGAAATGAGGTTCTTTCTTGGTTTTGAAATCAAGCAATTGAAAGAAGGGACTTTTGTTAATCAAGCCAAATATGTCCAATACATGCTCAAGAGGTTCAAGATGAAGGAACTAAATGGGGCCGCCACACCAATGCACACTAAATGTCATCTTTAATTAGATCCCAATGGTAAAGATGTGGATCAAAAGATATACCGTTCTATGATCGGTTCTTTGCTTTACCTTTGCACATCTAGACCTGATATTGTGTTGAGTGTAGGTGTGTGTGCAAGTTATCAAGCCGCTCCTAAAGAAAGCCACCTAGTGGCGGTCAAAAGAATCTTTCGATATTTGGTTCATACCCCAACTTATGGGCTTTGGTATCCTAAAGGCTCAACTTTCTCTCTTTGTGGCTACACGGATTCAGATTGGGATGGTGACAAGGATGATAGGAAATCAACCTTCAGGGCTTGCCAATTTCTTGGTAGGTCCTTGGTGTGTTGGTCATCTAAGAAACAAAATTGCATATCTCTCTCCACCGCCAAAGACGAATACATTGCCGCCGCAAGTGGATGCACTCAATTGTTGTGGATGAGGCAAACTTTAAAGGAATATGGTGTCAATTGTGACAAAGTGCCTCTTTTATGTGACAATGAGAGTGCTATCAAGATAACCTATAATCCGGTGCAACATTCAAGAACCAAGCATATTGAGATCCGGAATCATTTTATTAGAGATCATGTTGCCTGTGGTGATATTGAGCTTGCATATGTGTGCACCAAGGACCAACTTGCCGATATATTCACGAAGCCCCTTGATTAAGCAAGGTTTGGATATTTGAGGAATGAACTAAATATCATTGATTCAAGGAGCGTGGCTTTAGCATCTTGCAAAATACACCTATATTTCAATACTTGTTTGGTTTAGGTGTGGGCATGGAGATAGGGGAGTGCCGTCCTAATTAATTGGGCTATCCCTCCCCCCATAATGACGATAGTAACAAAATCATTCTCTTAATATCATTTTGTGGTATATGAGTTTCAATGATGAGTATTGGTTGTGGACCCAAGATACATCTTCGTGGTTCAATGCCATAACACTCATACATGGTGGCCTCAGCCACCGACCTCTTCTTTTTGAAGAATTGATTCATTGCAAATCTTATTTGGATTTATTGCATATCCTTTTGTCGCATTTATTTTGGAATGGGATGACACTTGCATTGGTTTCTCTTTATTTGATTTTTGCAATGTCAAGTGAGAAGAACCACTTAGTGACATTGTCTAATCCTAAGCCCTCCTCACCCCTGAAACACTCTATCTTGCACACAAGTTGTATCTCACACAGTTTTGATTGAGAATGGCAGCAGCAGGCCGCATTATCCGCCCACTGGCCGGATATTCCGGGGGCCGGATTATCCGCCCCCTTTGGGCCAGATTATCTGCCCCGGCGGGTTTCACTTAACCGAGGGGCTCGGGGTGGGCTGGGCAGTTGCCCATCCTCTCCACCCCCGACCCTCTCTCTCCTCCTCACTGCCGAATGCCGCCGCCTCCTCTCATCGGCGACCTCCCGGCCATCCGTTTGGCCGGATTTCGCTGGATCTCGCTCTCCTCGTCGAGGGGGAGCTTCTCCTCCACGCGGTTTCTCCAATGGCGGATGGTATCCTCTCCAATCTCCAACTCTTTTTGTTGTTGTTTGGGGATGCTTTATCTTGCCTTATTTTTGAAGATTAGAGAACTCTTGGTCTCATATCCTGCTCTAGGAATGTTAGTATTGCAAGTAGTTTATCCGATCTACGATGTAGAGTTGATTTCTTGCTGTTTCCCAAAACTTTCGAGGGGGCGGAATATCTGGCCTTGGCTGGGCCGGAATATCCGGCGGCCGGATTATCCGGCCACTGGTGACCAGAATATCTGCCCCTTGGATATCAACCTACACATCGTGATTTTGTAACTACTTTCTCTACTAAGGTTTCTAGGCACCTTCATGACTTGTGTGCATCATCTCATCCATATGCTATCTCCCTTATTCACCTCTCAGGTTCGTCATCGAAGCAAAAGCCTCGTCAATGCTCTCGGAAGATGCACATGACCGAGCATGGGATGATGGATGATTCTGCTCGTAGGGAGCATGAGTAGCATGCTGCTTGGGAGAAGTGTGAGGCTGCTTGTGTGAGGGCCCAAAATGCAAAGGAAAAGCAAGCCATGGCAGAAGCTGCAGGAAGGAACAAGAGAAGGGCAGAGGCAGGACCAACTACATGAGTTTGCTTGACACGGACTATCACAGGATCCATCACAAGGACTACTATGCTGATGAAGAAAGAGATGAAACGATTGAAGGCCGCTTGTATTGGTGCATTCAGCATTTGCGCATTTGCCAGGATGTATACCGGTCTTTCAGGTTCCCCTTGAGGGGCATGAGTGCTATTGACATGGATCATCTTCGGAAAAAACCCTATATTGATGAAGTTGTCAATGTGATTGAGAAGATGGGACTCTCGCAGTTACTCACCATCCAGTGTGACTATGACAAGGAGTTGATTCTGCAGTTCTACTCCTCCTTGGTCATGATGAATGATGATGATCACACTATGAAGTGGATGTCTGGAGCCAATCAGTGCACTGCTAACTTCCGTGACTTTGCTGATGCCTTGGGGTTTGAGTTTGATGGTCCTAATGCTCTTGGTGCTAGGTTCTTCAACCCCGGAGGGCCAAACAAGGATTCTTTGTATGAGTTGTACTCTTCTACTGGGGAGGTGGGCACTATTTCCGGATTCCTTCCCCTCTATGATTAGCTGCAGCATTTGTTCAGAGACACTATTGCTCCAAGTGGAGGTAACAATGATGCTATTCGGACCTCCTTGATCGAATTGCTCTATCATGCCCATCTTTGTGCTTCCTCCAGCGATGAGTATGCAGATTTCTGGATTGACATCATGGGCTTCATTTTCAATGAGATGCACGCAGCTTGGCTTGGACGGGTTACTCTCCCGTATGCTCCCTATATCATGATTCTCATCAAGCATGTGGTCCACAACCCAGATTTACCAGGAGATGTTGATCACAAGGTGAAGAGGCCGTATGTCAAGAGGAAGGGGGCTGGAGCTGCTTCCCTCACTGCTCCCGCTGCTGACCAGGACACTTTCATGAGGGATGCTCGCACCAATGCATCCGCTCACACTCAGACTGCTGCAACTAGGTAGGTTTCTAGGGAGGTCAAGCAACTTACATGATTTCAGAGGAACATCCTTTGCATGAATGTGGAGATTCACCGAGAGAACTACCAGGCCTATGTGGAGCGAAAGGCTATCATGGACACTCAGCAGGCGATCCTTCACCATGTCAGCGGCTCTCAGTCTGCGGCTCTGATGCGTGGTGAATGACCAGCCCGTTGGGAACCCCAAGAGGAAGGTGTGATGAGTATAGCAGCTAGTTTTCCCTCAGTTAAGAAACCAAGGTTTATGTCGATCAGGAGAAGAGAGACAAACGACTGTAGGTGGAGCTTGCTAGTTTGCGACAGCTTCGGACAATTTATATATAGCGCCTCGTCCAAGCTTTGCTTGCTAGCTGCAATGCGGAACCTGCACAAAACACAACCAAGTACTTTGCTCCCAACTTGCGATGAGGTTGTCAATCTCACCGGTTTGCTTGAAACAAAGGGTATGAGCGTATCGAGTGGAAAGTGATAATAGTATGTGAGTAAAGTAAACAGTGCGAGTAAAGTAAACAGGTGATAGCAATATGATGGAAATAGGACCAGGGTCCACAGTTCACTAGTGGTGTCTCTCCATAAGATAAATAACACATGCTGCGTAAACAAATTACAGTTGGGCAATTGATAGAATAAAGATAAACATGATATGTCAAGAAGATCACTATGCGATTTACTCTGGGCATTACAACAAAATACATAGACCGCCATCCAACTGCATCTATGACTAATAATCCACTCACAGGGATATCGTCCGAACACCCCATGAGTATTAAGTTGCGAACAACAGATAATTGCATTAAGCAAAGTGTGTAATGTAAACAAAGCATATGCCCTTGAGTATATGAAAGTTGTTTTCTCCCTAGTAGCAACAGCACATCTACAACCTTAGAGGTTTCTGTCACTCCCCCAGATTAAATAGAGGCATGAACCCACTATCGAGCATAAATACCCCCTCTTGGAGTCACTAGCAACTACTCGGCCAAGATAGCTACTAACAACGGAGAGCATGCAAGATCATAAACAACATAGAGATAACATAAGATATATTTTAGTATAGCAACTCAATCATAACACCAATATTCATCAGATCCCAACAAACCAAACATGTAGAATTACATAACGGTGATCTCAATCATGTAGGGCAGCTCATGAGATCTAAACATGAAGCACATCGTGGAGAAGACAACCATCTAGCTACTGCTATGGACCCATAGTCCAAGGTAGACTACTCACTCATCGCTCCGGAGGCAAGCATGGTGATGAAGAAGACCTCTGGTGGCGATTCCCCTCTCCGGCAGGGTGCCGGGAAGAGCTTCTGGACCCTCCCGATCTTTGGGTCGATGGCAACGGCGGATCGCGATGTGTTCTGGAAAATTGATCGGGTAATTAGGTTTTTTCCGTCGGGGGGTCTTTATAGGTGAAGGGGCATCGTCAGAAGTGGACCGAGGCAGTCTCACACGTAGGGGGCACGGCCAGGGCCTAGGTCGCGCCGCCCTGGTGTGTGGCCACCTCATGGCCCCACTCCGTCTCCTCTTCGGATCTCTGGAAGCTTCCGGGAAAAATAAGCCTTCAGGAACTTGTTTCGTCCAATTCCGAGAATATTTCCTGTGTATCACTTCTGAAACACAAAAATAGTAGAAAACAGGGAACTGACACTGTGGCGACTTGTTAATAGGTTAGTTCCAGAAAATGCATAAAAGTGCCACGAAGTGTAATGAAATAGTAGGCAAATGGTGTATAAACAAGCATGGAGCATCAAAAATTATAGATACGTTGGAGACATATCAAGCATCCCCAAGCTTAACTCCTGCTCGTCCTCGAGTAGGTAAGTGATAACAAAAGAATAATTTTTGAGGTGACATGCACCTACATAATCTTGATCATATATGTAAGCATTTGTGAGCTGGGATCATAAGAACTTAAAACATGGGCATGAAGATATAATCTTGACAATAAGAACTTAGCAACCATGTTGTAAACATGAAAATGAACACAAACAAAAGATCATGAAAATGAAACAATGAAAGTCAAACGTGTGTTCAAATCATAAGGAAAAACATACAAATGGTTTTTAGCTTGTCCTTCAAAGAGAGCAAAACATAAATTCATAGGGCACCTTCAAGTTTAAGAGGGCGACTAGATACAAATAATTTGAGATCAAGTGAAACCAACAATATGAATCAATCAATGAAAACTTTTGGACAATGCATATTATACTAAGAATGACAACTATGCTCTCTTAATGGTGCATAAAGATAGAAGGTGGTGACTCAACATAAAAGTAAAAGAAAGGCCCTTCGCAGAGGGAAGCAGTGATTGCAAGTTTTATAACCTTCAAAAATTATGTTACTTACCATCTTTGAGCTCTCATTGCCCCCATCATAAGCATCTTGAATGGTTAGAGTTAATGCGAGAACAATTATGATGCATATGCTTGACAAATCATAAGTTGAAAACCTCGTGTCCCGTGAATACGAGTACCCAAACCTCATGCTACTTTACTTAGAGTCCCAAGCAAGGCTCTTGTCATTGTAAGTATACACGTATCATCGAGAACCGCCAACGGGGTACCTCCGTGCCCGATGACATGGAACAAGCCCACATCAAAATGACAGGACAAGCAGACAATGAACACCTCGACATCTCTTTTATTAGCCATTTGTTTAGGTTTTTATTGTGAGATGCATCATCGAATGTCCACCATGGGTATGCTGCAAATTTCCACCATGAATTATGCATGGCTTAGATTGGTGGCCCAGGTGTTTCCCTAACACATATACAAACTCCATGATCCCCACAAGATTCCCAATTCATTTCACACCGCGGGCATCCATAAATAAAAGATCACGATATCAACTCAAAAGAAGAAGTGCAATGTTGAAAGCTTGCCCATGACTGCATGGCTGGGCTAGTCTCCAACTTACAACTTGCAAGCATAACAACTCAACATAAGAGACCACAATGTCAAATTTTTAAGAACAAGAAAAAGTAAAGTGTGCCTTCCGGTTCATGAGAGCTTTACTGACCGAATTTCGCATAACACTAGTAAGAGTTTAATTTGAAGAGAAAATAAAAGCAAGTCAAATTTACTTGGAATAGCAAATTGCTAGTAGGTATGTATGGTGGACACTTTAGCAAACTTGGTTTTTAAGGAGTTCGATGCACGAGTAGAGCTCATACTCAGTACAAGGCGAGGGCTAGCAAAAGACTGGGAGCGACCAACTAAGAGAGCAACAATGGCCATAATCATGCAAAGCGACAAAGCGACATTAAAAGAAGCATAAGATGGCATCAAAAGTCAAAAAATAAATGATCATAGAGGCTATTTGCGACTTTGTAAGAGTCTAACATGTGTGAGCATGCGCCAAGTCAACCCAAATAAAGCATCAAGGAGAAAACCAAAATAATGCTTCTAAATAATTAAAGCAACGCATGATTTTTTCAAAGGCTCATTAAGCAATCTCAGTTATTTGAGACAACTCATGCTACAGCAAAACCACTAAGCATACTATCAAAAAGACATCAAGCATGACATGAAAAACCCTAAGCCGCAATCTACACAAGCTCCTTCTTGTACCACTATTTTGCACAAAGCTTTTTCTCTTTCCCAACACCATTTGAAATTTTTAAAGACACCTCTTTTGATGAAAACCAATAAAGATCAGAGGCAAAAATACACCTTGATGAAAAGATATGACAAGGTCTGAATGGAAATCAAGGCGAAAATGAAAACCAAAAGCAGTAGCAGAAAAAGAAGAACACTCGGTGAACGATAAGAGTGAAAACGGAGTGTTCTTGGCAAATGAAAACAAGTACATCTCCTCCAAAGGAAATTTGTTGGGGTCCAACCATTTATTACAGCAAACAAACTAAACTAACTAATAAAACTAAAACAACTGACGCTCCAAGAAAAACACATAGTGCATGAAGCAATAAAAATATAGTGTTTTGAAAGGTGACCTGATTTTTGCCGATGAAGAAGGGGTGCCTCGGGGGCATCCCCAAGCTTTCACGCTTGTACTTCTTGGATATTTCTTGGGGTGATGCATGGGCATCCCCAAGATTGAGATTTTGTCCATTCTTCAACTCATCTCATCATTCTCCAATCCCTACACTTGAAAACTTTCTTCATACAAAACTAAACACAAATCTATTAGCAACATTAGTGTAGCATAACATATAATCAATCTCTTTTTGCTTCAGGTTTAAACCCAAAACCACCACATATATAGCATATACTACTGTAGCAACTTCCCCAAAAGTTCCGTGATCAAAAGAACTCAAAAGAAAGCGATTAAGCGGCAAACACAAATATTGGCAGAAATCTGTCAAAACAGAACAGCTGACAAAGGTCGAATTTGTGAGGGGTTTTATGTTGCTCAAATCAAAAAGTGTTCAACTAATGAAAGTTTGGATATAAACTGGGGCATAAGCATAAGAAATCGCAGGTCCAAAAGATATACAGATAATTTATACGAATTTTTACGGCGCAGCACCGAAAATAGTTTCAGGACAGCAACATCCCCAAATCTTTACCTCACTCGAATTAGAGGCTTCTCTTGGCACAAAAATAAAATAAAAAAGATAAGGAGCGGTCATTACAGTAGTAATGACTTCCAAGACTCAAATAAAAGAAAAAGTACTGGAAATAAAACATTGGGTTATCTCCCAAGAGTGCTTTTCTTTAACGCCTTCGAGCTAGGCGCAGAAAATTGCGAATCAAGTAACATCAAGAGATGAAGCATCAAGCTCATAATTTGCTCTAAGAATAGAGTCAAAAAGTAATTTCTTCCTTTTCCTAGGGAAGTGTTCCATACCTTTCTTGAGTGGAAATTGATATTTGATGGTGCCTTCTCTCATATCAATGATGGCACCTACAGTTCGAAGAAAGGGTCTTCCCAAAATAATAGGACATGAAGCATGGCATTCAACGTCCATAACGAGAAAATCAACGGGAACAAGGTTATTGTTAACCACAATAAGAACATCATTAATCCTTCCCAAAGGTTTCTTCTTAGCAACATCAGCAATAGGAACATCATAATAACACTTTTCAAGCGGTGGTAAGTCAAGCATGTCATAAATCTTTCTAGGCATGATAGAAATACTAGCACTTAGATCACATAAAGCATGGCAATCAAAACCATTAACATGCATATCAATGATGGGTTCCCAACCATCTTCTAACTTCTTGGGAACAGAAGCTTTTTGCTTCAACTTTTCATCCCTAATTTTTATGAGAGCATTGGTAATATGCTTAGTAAAAGCAACATTTAAAGAACTAGCATTGGGAGTCAAAGCAAGCTTTTGCAATAACAAAATAACTTCAGATATATTGCAGCCATCAACATGAAAATCATTAAAAGAAATAGAGCTATCATCTCCCACACTCCAAAAAAATTTAGCACTCTTTTGAGAAAAAGTTTTGGCAGTTTTAGGCTTTTTAACACAAGGAGTGGGAGTTTTCTCTACACCAATCAAAGTAAGAGGATTGCTAGCATTAGGAACAACATCATTAGAGGTAGTAATAGTACAAACTTTCAAATTCCTAGCAATCTCATCCTCTCTTTCCCATCTAGCATGCAATTATGCTAACAATCTAAGATTTTCATCAATTCCAATTTGAATAGCATTAGCAGTAGCAAAAGGGTCAGGCTTAGCGGACATTCTATTCACTAAAGAGGATTGCACATTAGACAAAGATGAAATATCAGTTTCGGCTTTGGAAACCTTAGCTTGTAGCTCAGGAATAGCCTTGTTTAAATTTTCAAGTTGATGACTAATAGTCCTCAACAGAGCTGATTGCTCCTCCATAGTCTTAGTAAACAACTTATTTTGCTCATATTGCATTTGCATAAAATTCTTGGTAGCCTTTTCAAGTTCTAAAAACCTCTCTTCACTAGGCATTTTAGGTCTACCAAGATAGCCATTTTCACCATTAGGGGGAAACGGCCTATAATTGTTACTAGCAAAATTATTCCTATAAGCATTGTTGTTAAAATTATTATTTCTAATGAAATTCACATCAACATGCTTGATACGTCTCAAACGTATCTATAATTTTTGATGCTCCATGCTTGTTCTTACACCATTTGCCTATTGTTTCGTTACACTTAGTGGCATTTTTATACATTTTCTGGAACTAACCTATTAACGAAGTGCCACAGTGCCAGTTTCCTGTTTTCTGTTGTTTTTGTGTTTCAGAAGTGATACACAGGAAATATTCTCGGAATTGGACGAAAAAAGTTCCTGAAGTCATATTTTACCCGGAAGCTTCCAGACATCCGAAGGAGAGAAGGAGTAGGGCCACGTGGGCCCCACACACACAGGCGGCGCGGCCAGGGGCCTGGCCGCGCCAGCCACGTGTGAGGGTCCGTGGGACCCCCTCTGACATCGCCCTTTCGCCTATAAGTACCCCCTGATGAGAAAAACCTAAGGGCCTGATCAGTTTTCCAGAATACATCGCGATCCGCCGCCGCCGTCGACCCGAAGATCGGGAGGGTCCAGAAGCTCTTCCCGGCACCCTGCCGGAGAGGGGAATCGCCACCGGAGGTCTTCTTCATCGCCATGCTTGCCTCCGAAGCGATGAGTGAGTAGTCTACCTTGGACTATGGGTCCATAGCAGTAGCTAGATGGTTGTCTTCTCCACCATGTGCTTCATGTTTAGATCTCATGAGCTGCCCTACATGATTGAGATCACCGTTATGTAATTCTATGATGTTGGTTTGTTGGGATCCGATGAATATTGGTGTTTATGATTAAGTTGCTGTATTGAATTATATCTTTTGTTATCTCTATGTTGTTTATGATCTTGCATGCTCTCCGTTGTTAGTAGCTATCTTGGCCGAGTAGTTGCTAGTGACTCCAAGAGGGGGTATTTATGCTCGATAGTGGGTTCATGTCTCTATTTCACCTGGGGGAGTGACAGAAACCTCTAAAGTGGTAGATGTGCTGTTGCTACTAGGGAGAAAACAACATTCATATGCTCAAGGGCATATGCTTTGTTTACATTACACACTTTGCTTAATGCAATTATCTGTTGTTCACAACTTAATACTTTTGGGGTGTTCGGATGATATCCCCGAGGGTGGATTATTAGTCATAGATGCAGTTGGATGGCGGTCTATGTATTTTGTTGTAATGCCCAGAGTGAATCTCATAGTGATCTTCTTGACATATCACGTTA
This sequence comes from Dactylis glomerata, assembly GCA_007115705.1. NCBI lineage: Eukaryota > Viridiplantae > Streptophyta > Magnoliopsida > Poales > Poaceae > Dactylis > Dactylis glomerata. The sequence continues at coordinate 371,650 of QXEO01000217.1, forward strand.
TCTTTATTCTATCAATTGCCCAACTGTAATTTGTTTACCCAGCATGTTATTCTATCTATGGAGAGACACCACTAGTGAACTGTGGACCCCGGTCCTATTTTAATCATATTGCAATCACCTGTTTACTTTCCCGCACTGTTTACTTTACTCGCACATTACTACTGTTTTCCACTCGATACACTCATAACCTTTGTTTCAAGCAAACCGGTGAGATTGACAACCTCATCGCAAGTTGGGAACAAAGTATTTGTTTGTGTGTGTGCAGGTTCCACAAACACCTTCAGTCGTCATCGTCTCTCTTCTCCTGTTCGATATACCTTGGTTTCTTAACTGAGGGAAAACTAGCCGCTACACTCATCATACCTTCCTCTTGGGGTTCCCAACGGGCTGGTCATCACCACGCACAAGGACTTACTGCTCCCACGTCAACTAAACGCCACAGCTCTTTTCTGGCGTCATCATCACACGAGTAGTAGCCTCTTTTCTGGCGCCGTTGCCGGGGAAGAGAGAAGACTTCTGCGAGGGGAGTTCTTCGCACACACATTCTTTACTTTGTTATTTGTTTTGCTTTACTTTATTTTATTTTACCTGCATTGCTTTTTATATCAAAAACCCAAAAAAATTAGAATCCTTTGTAGTTGTTATTTTTGTTGGTCTGTTATTGTCTTGCTTTATCATGCTTTCTTTCAATGGTTGGTTTCTTTGAAACTAAATCTTTTTGGCAAGGTGGGTTCACGGAAGAGCAGCAAAATTATTATGATGAACACCGCTTGTCACAAAAAGGGAAACACTTATGGGAACAAATCAATAGATTATATATCATTGCTAGAAATGTGTGCTCTACTTATAATGTTACTTATTGCTTTGATGAATCTTGTTGCTGTAGGAGGTATAAACACCTCCCTTTTCAATGTGAGTATAATGATGATGTTACCATATCTTCTTACATTAATGGAAATTATGACTTTTATGATGTGGAACAAATTGAAGAATTTATTGCTTGGAATGGTGCATTCGAACTTGCTTATTTGCTTGAAAATATTGATGATGCACCTTATAAATATGAGGTTTATGATATACTCACATTTTGCTTTGATAATTACAAGGAAGGAAATGGCTATATTCTTAAATATCTTAATAGATGCTCTCCAACGGAAGAGACTAATGCCTTGAAGGAGCCTATGGAAGAAGAAATTGGAAGCTCATTGGATGAAAAAGAGGAGGAGAGTGATGATCAAGAGGAGGAAGAATGGAGCAACCCATGTCTACCTCCCAATAAGAGTAACTCTTTAACTAATACCTTATTTGATAGCCCTCCATGCTTAACAAAGGAGGATGAGTGTGATATTTATATTGTTGAGTTTGTTCATGATGCTACTAAAAATTATTATGAGAGAGGAAAATATGGTTGTTGGAATTCTCATGTTACTAAAACACCTCTCTCTATATTGAAAGTTCCAAAGTTGCTCTTGTTTTATCTACCCATACTTGCTACTATGCGCTTCTTTGATTTATTTTCTTACAAGATTCCTATGCACAGGAAGTGGGTTAGACTTAAATGTGTTTTATATTTGCTCCTTGATGCTCTTTTTGGCTTCCATTCATATTTCTTATGTGAGTATCTTCGCAATTTTCTGCGCCTAGCTCAAAGGCGTTAAAGAAAAGCACTCTTGGGAGATAACCCATTATTTACTTTTCAGTACTTTTTCTTTTATTTGAGTCTTGGAAGTCATTACTACTGTAATGACCGCTCCTTATCTTGTTTATTTCATTTTTGTGCCAAGAGAAGCCTCTAATTTGAGTGAGGTAAAGATTTGGGGTTATTGCTGTCCTGAAACTGTTTTCGGTGCTGCACCGTAAAAATTCGTGAAAATTCTCTGTATATCTTTTGGACCTGCGATTTCTTGTGCATATGCCCCAGGTTATATCCAAACTTTTCTTAGTTGAACACTTTTTGATTTGAGCAACGGAAAATCCCTCAAAAATTCGTCCATTATCAGCTGTCCAGTTTTGACAGATTTCTGCCAATATTTGTTTTTGCCACTTTATCGCTTTCTTTTGAGTTCTTTTTGATCATGGAACTCTTGTGGAAGTTGCTACAGTAGTATATACTTTATATGTGGTGGTTTTGGGTTGAAACCTGAAGCTAAAAGAGGTTGAATATATTTTATGCTTACACTAATGTTGCTAATAGAATTGTGTTTAGTTTTGTATGAAGGAAGTTTTCAAGTGTAGGGATTGGAGAATGATGAGATGAGTTGAAGAATGGACAAAAGCTCAAGCTTGGGGATGCCCATGCATCACCCCAAGAAATATCCAAGAAGTACAAGCGTCAAAGCTTGGGGATGCCCCCGAGGCACCCCTTCTTCATCGGCAAAAATCAGGTCACCTTTCAAAACACTATATTTTTATTGCATCATGCACTATGTGTTTTTCTTGGAGCGTCAGTTGTTTTAGTTTTCTTAGGTTGTTTAGTTTGTTTTTTTGCTGCAATAAATGGTTGGACCCCAACAAATTTTCCTTTGGAGGAGATGTACTCGTTTTCATTTGCAAAGAACGCTCTAGTTTTCACTCTTATTAAAATTGAGTGTTCTTCTTTTTCTGCTACTGCTTTTAGTTTTCGTTTTCGCCTTGATTTGCGTTCAGATCTTGCCATATCTTTTCATCAAGGTGTATTTTTGCCTCTGGTCTTCATTTGTTTTCATCAAAAGAGGTGTTTGTAAAAATTTCAAATGGTGTTGGAAAAGAGAAAAAGCTTCGTGCAAAATAGTGGTACAAGAAGGAGCTTGTGTAGACTGCGGCTTAGGCTTTTTCATGTCATGCTTGATGTCTTTTTGATAGTATTCTTAGTGGTTTTGCTGTAGCATGACTTATCTCAAATAACTGAGATTGCTTAATGAGCCTTTGAAAAAATCATGCGTTGTTTTTATTGTATGGAAGCATTATTTTGGTTTTCTCCTTGATGCTTTATTTGGGTTGACTTGGCGCATGCTCACACATGTTAGACTCTTACAAAGTCTCCATTAGCCTTCATGACCATTTAGTTTTTGACTTTTGATGCCATCGTATGCTTCTTTTAATGTCGCTTTGTCGCTTTGCATGATTATGGCCATTACTGCTCTCTTAGTTGGTCGCTCCCAGTCTTTTGCTAGCCCTCGCCTTGTACTGAGTATGAGCTCTACTCGTGCATCCAACTCCTAAAAGCCAAAGTTTTCCAAAGTGTCCACCATACATACCTACTAGCAATTTGCTATTCCAAGTAAATTTGACTTGCTTTTATATTCTCTTCAAATTAAACTCTTACCAGTGTTATGCGAAACTCGGTTAGTAAAACTCTCACGAACCGGAAGGCACACTTTACTTTTTCCTGTTCTTAAAATTTTGACATTGTGGTCTTTTATGTTGAGTTGTTATGCTTGCAAGTTGTAAGTTGGATTCTAGCCCAGCCATGCTGTCATGGGGCAAGCTTTCAACATTGCACTTCTTTTTGAGTTGATATCGTGATCTTTTGTTTATGGATGCCCGCTGTGTGAAATGAATTGGGAATCTTGTAGGGATCATGGAGTTTTTATATGTGTTAGGGAAACGCCAGGCCGCCAATCTAAGCCATGCATAATTCATGGTGGAAATTTGCAGCATACCCATGGTGAACATTCGACGACGCATCTCACAATAAAAAGCTAAACAATATAGCAAATAAAAGAGATGTCGAGGTGTTCATTGTCTGCTTGTCCTGTCATTTTGGTGTGGGCTTGTTCCATGTCATCGGGCACGGAGGTACCCCATTGGCGGTTCTCAATGATATGCATATACTTACAATGACAAGAGCCTTGCTTGGGACTCTAAGTAAATTAGCATGGTTTGGGTACTTGTATTCACGGGACACGAGGTTTTCAACTTATGATTTGTCAAGCATATGCATCATAATTGTTCTCGCATTAACTTTAACCATTCAAGATGCTTATGATGGGGACAATGAGAGCTCAAAGCCGGTAAGTACCATAATTTTTGAAGGTTATAAAACTTGCAATCACTGCTTCCCTCTGCGAAGGGCCTTTCTTTTACTTTTATGTTGAGTCACCACCTTCTTTCTTTATGCACCATTAAGAGAGCATAGTTGTCATTCTTAGTGTGATATGCATTGTCCCAAAGTTCATTGATTGACTCATATTGTTGGTTTCACTTGTTCTCAAATTATTTGTATCTAGTCGCCCTCTTAAACTTTGAGGTGTCCTATGCATTTATGTTTTGCTCTCTTTGAAGGACAAGCTGAAAACCATTTGTATGTTTTTCCTTATGATTTGAACACACGTTTGACTTTCATTGTTTCATTATCATGATCTTTTGTTTGTGTTCATTTGCATGTTTACAACATGGTTGCTAAGTTCTTATTGTCATGATTATATCTTTCATGCCCATGTTTTAAGTTCTATTGATCCCAGCTCACCAATGCTTGCTTATATGATCAAGATTGTGTAGGTGCATGTCACCTCAAAAATTATTCTTTGTTATCACTTACCTACTCGAGGACGAGCAGGAGTTAAGCTTGGGGATGCTTGATACGTCTCAAACGTATCTATAATTTTTGATGCTCCATGCTTGTTCTTACACCATTTGCCTATTGTTTCGTTACACTTAGTGGCATTTTTATACATTTTCCGGAACTAACCTATTAACGAAGTGCCACAGTGCCAGTTTCCTGTTTTCTGTTGTTTTTGTGTTTCAGAAGTGATACACAGGAAATATTCTCGGAATTGGACAAAACAAGTTCCTGAAGTCATATTTTACCCGGAAGCTTCCAGACATCCGAAGGAGAGAAGGAGTAGGGCCACGTGGGCCCCACACACACAGGCGGCGTGGCCAGGGGCCTAGCCACGCCAGCCACGTGTGAGGGTCCGTGGGACCCCCTCTGACATCGCCCTTTCGCCTATAAGTACCCCCCGACGAGAAAAACCTAAGGGCCCGATCAGTTTTCCAGAATACATCGCGATCCGCCGCCGCCGTCGATCCGAAGATCGGGAGGGTCCAGAAGCTCTTCCCGGCACCCTGCCGGAGAGGGGAATCGCCACCGGAGGTCTTCTTCATCGCCATGCTTGCCTCCGGAGCGATGAGTGAGTAGTCTACCTTGGACTATGGGTCCATAGCAGTAGCTAGATGGTTGTCTTCTCCACCATGTGCTTCATGTTTAGATCTCATGAGCTGCCCTACATGATTGAGATCACCGTTATGTAATTCTATGATGTTGGTTTGTTGGGATCCGATGAATATTGGTGTTTATGATTAAGTTGTTGTATTGAATTATATCTTTTGTTATCTCTATGTTGTTTATGATCTTGCATGCTCTCCGTTGTTAGTAGCTATCTTGGCCGAGTAGTTGCTAGTGACTCCAAGAGGGGGTATTTATGCTCGATAGTGGGTTCATGTCTCTATTTCACCTGGGGGAGTGACAGAAACCTCTAAGGTGGTAGATGTGCTGTTGCTACTAGGGAGAAAACAACATTCATATGCTCAAGGGCATATGCTTTGTTTACATTACACACTTTGCTTAATGCAATTATCTGTTGTTCACAACTTAATACTTTTGGGGTGTTCGGATGATATCCCCGAGGGTGGATTATTAGTCATAGATGCAGTTGGATGGCGGTCTATGTATTTTGTTGTAATGCCCAGAGTGAATCTCATAGTGATCTTCTTGACATATCACGTTATCTTTATTCTATCAATTGCCCAACTATAATTTGTTTACCCAGCATGTTATTCTATCTATGGAGAGACACCACTAGTGAACTGTGGACCCCGGTCCTATTTTAATCATATTGCAATCACCTGTTTACTTTCCCGCACTGTTTACTTTACTCGCACATTACTACTGTTTTCCACTCGATACACTCATAACCTTTGTTTCAAGCAAACCGGTGAGATTGACAACCTCATCGCAAGTTGGGAACAAAGTATTTGTTTGTGTGTGTGCAGGTTCCACAAACACCTTCAGTCGTCATCGTCTCTCTTCTCCTGTTCGATATACCTTGGTTTCTTAACTGAGGGAAAACTAGCCGCTACACTCATCATACCTTCCTCTTGGGGTTCCCAACGGGCTGGTCATCACCACGCACAAGGACTTACTGCTCCCACGTCAACTAAACGCCACAGCTCTTTTCTGGCGTCATCATCACACGAGTAGCAATGCTCTTATTGAGCAACCAGAGAGGCTAAAGGAACATTATTAGGATCAACATGAGTCCTATCATTAGCAAGCATAGCCATAATGGTATCAATCTTATCACTCAAGGAAGAGGTTTCAATAGAGTTTACCTTCTTACCTTGTGGAGCTCTCTCGGTGTGCCATTCGGAATAATTCACCATCATGTTGTCAAGTAGCTTTGTTGCGACGCCCAAGGTAAGGGACATAAAAGTGCCTCCAGCAGCTGAATCAAGTAGGTTCCTCGAAGAAAAATTCAGTCCTACATAAAAAGTTTGGACAATCATCCAAGTATTCAGTCCACGAGTGGGGCAATTCTTTATCATAGATTTCATTCTTTCCCAAGCTTGAGCAACATGTTCATTATCAAATTGAGTAAACTTTATAATATTGCTACACAGAGATACAATCTTAGCAGGAGGATAGTATCTACCAATAAAAACATCCTTACACTTAGCCCATGAATCAATACTATTCTTAGTCAAAGATAGCAACCAATCTTTAGCTTTTCCTCTCAAAGAAAAAGAAACAACTTGAGCTTAATAATATCACTTTCTACATCCTTATACTTTTGCATCTCACATAGCTCAACAAAATTGTTGAGATGAGCCGCAGCATCTTCAGTACTAGCACCAGAAAATTGCTCTTTCATAACAAGGTTCAACAAAGCAGGCTTAATCTCACAAAAGTTTGCAGTAGGAGCAGGTGGTGCAATAGGAGTGCAGATAAAATCACTATTGTTCGTGCTAGTAAAGTCACACAACTTGGTGTTTTCAGGATTAGCCATTTCAGCAAAACTAAAAGTAGACAAGTAAAAACAACTACCAAGGATTCTAATTTTTTTGGGTTTTTGATATAAAATGATGCAGGTAAAATAAATAAAGTAAAGCAAAACAATAAAACAAAGTAAAGGATATGTGTGCGAAAAACTCCCCTTGCAGAGGTCTTCCACTCTTCCCCGGCAACGGCGCCAGAAAATTAGCTTGATGCGTGGTGAATGACCAGCCCGTTGGGAACCCCAAGAGAAAGGTGTGATGAGTATAGCAGCTAGTTTTCCCTCAGTTAAGAAACCAAGGTTTATGTCGATCAGGAGAAGAGAGACAAACGACTGTAGGTGATGCTTGATAGTTTGCGATAGCTTCGAATAATTTATATATGGCGCCTCGTCCAAGCTTTGCTTGCTAGCTGCAACGCGGAACCTGCACACAACACAACCAAGTACTTTGCTCCCAACTTGCGATGAGGTTGTCAATCTCACCGGTTTGCTTGAAACAAAGGGTATGAGCGTATCGAGTGGAAAGTGATAATAGTATGCGAGTAAAGTAAACAGTGCGAGTAAAGTAAACAGGTGATAGCAATATGATGGAAATAGGACCGGGGTCCACAGTTCACTAGTGGTGTCTCTCCATAAGATAAATAACACATGCTGGGTAAACAAATTACAGTTGGGCAATTGATAGAATAAAGATAAACGTGATATGTCAAGAAGATCACTATGCGATTTACTCTGGGCATTACAACAAAATACATAGGCCGCCATCCAACTGCATCTATGACTAATAATCCACTCACGGGGATATCGTCTGAACACCCCATGAGTATTAAGTTGCGAACAACAGATAATTGCATTAAGCAAAGTGTGTAATGTAAACAAAGCATATGCCCTTGAGCATATGAAAGTTGTTTTCTCCCTAGTAGCACAGCACATCTACAACCTTAGAGGTTTCTGTCACTCCCCCAGATTAAATAGAGGCATGAACCAACTATCGAGCCTAAATACCCCCTCTTGGAGTCACTAGCAACTACTCGGCCAAGATAGCTACTAACAACGGAGAGCATGCAAGATCATAAACAACATAGAGATAACATAAGATATATTTCAGTATAGCAACTCAATCATAACACCAATATTCATCGGATCCCAACAAACCAAACATGTAGAATTACATAATGGTGATCTCAATCATGTAGGGCAGCTCATGAGATCTAAACATGAAGCACATGGTGGAGAAGACAACCATCTAGCTACTGCTATGGACCCATAGTCCAAGGTAGACTACTCACTTATCGCTCCGGAGGCAAGCATGGCAATGAAGAAGACCTCCGGTGGCGATTCCCCTCTCCGGCAGGGTGCCGAGAAGAGCTTCTGGACCCTCCCGATCTTTGGGTCGACGGCGGCGGCGGATCGCGATGTGTTCTAGAAAATTGATCGGGTACTTAGGTTTTTTCCGTCGGGGGGTCTTTATAGGCAAAGGGGCATCGTCAGAAGTGGACCGAGGCGGTCTCACATGTAGGGGGTGCGGCCAGGGCCTGGGCCGTGCCGCCCTGGTGTGTGGCCACCTCATGGCCCCACTCCGTATCCTCTTCGGATCTCTGGAAGCTTTCGGGAAAAATAAGACTTCAGGAACTTGTTTCGTCCAATTCCGAGAATATTTCCTGTGTATCACTTTTGAAACACAAAAACAACAGAAAACAGGGAACTGGCACTGTGGCAACTTGTTAATAGGTTAGTTCCGGAAAATGCATAAAAGTACCACGAAGTGTAACGAAACAGTAGGCAAATGGTGTATAAACAAGCATGGAGTATCAAAAATTATAGATACGTTGGAGACGTATCAGGCTCCCACTGCTACTCCTGCGGTTGACTATGCTCGTTGGAGTGTTGATCACTACAACTGGACAGAGATGGAGAGGCACCTCTACGGCGTTCCTGACACTCAGACTGCTCCTGATGAGGAGGAGGCTGGTGGCGATGACGGTGATGATGGAGATGGTGGTGCTGACCTCTATTCTGAGGAGTCTGCCGCCTCCACCGAGGAGATCTACTAGGGACCCTTAGCATCACTCTTCTTCCTTTTTGGTGTCTCAATGCCAAAGGGGGAGAAGTAGTTCTATTAGGTTATTTGGGGATTTGCATGGGTTGAGGCACAAGCTCATTCCTCTATCATTCTTCTATGCTTGTGCTTCATCTTCATTTGTCATTTGCTTTATCGTATTTGAACTATATTGTGTTCGTTGAACTATGTGTTGTTATGTCCCATGGAACCGTGTGTGATGTAAGGATATTATGGATTTTGATATTCTAGGGTGTGTTGAGACAATTATATTATGGGGTATGATTTCTTCAACTTGAGTCTCAACTCAACTTATGATATCATTTTCATACACTTGATCTTGTGCAAATTACTTCTAATACATCTATTAAGGGGGAGATGTCATTTTACTAGAATCTATTTGCTTGTGTTTAATATATCTTGCAAATCTTAGTATTGTCATCTAACACCAAAAAGGGGGAGATTGAAAGAGCATTTCCTGAGTTTTGTGTGTTAGATAACAATATTAGTGAATTAACACCTTGATTAAGTGAAGTGCAGCTTTTTAAGTCACCAAAAAGGAAGTGGTTTGCTCCTAGTAAAGGGGGCGAATTTTTGGCCGGATAATCCCCCCCCCCCCTCCAAAAAACTGCTAAGTCTCGGGGTGGTTTGCTCCCAGTATTGGGGGCGGAATATTGAGGGGATTTTGCCCGGATTATCCGAGGGCCGGATAATCCCCCCCCCCCCCGCTTACCCGGATATTCCATCCCCCGCCCATGAAGACCTGAGATGGTTTGCTCCTAGTAATGGGGGTGGATATTTCAGGGGATTTTGGCCGGATTATCCGGGGGCTGGCTAATCCGCCCCCCTTTAACCCGGAATATCCGCCCCCTAATAGTCAGATTTGGAGGGGGGTATAAATACCCCCTCACCTCTTCTTCCCCAAGCTGCTCGAGCTGAACAAGAACACCCCCCATTGTTGGAGCCACCAAGCAACAAGATATGCCCCCTCAACCCACCAAAGCTCTTGATCTATGTAGATTCAAAGGAGGAGGCCTTGATCTACATACTCACCGAAGCGATTTACTTTCCCCTCTCATTTGCTTGAGGGATTTGTGTCTTGGGTTTCCTTGAATCCCTAGACTTTGATTTGTGTATTTGATATCTTGCTACTTGTTGTTTGACAGCATTGTGTTGTCCTTGGAAGCCTCCAATTTGGTTGTGGATGCGTGCCCCAAGATTGTAAAGGCCGGTTCCACCTTGAGGAATCCCTTAGGGTAAAGTGAGCTAGGCCTTTGTAGTGAAAGTTTGCACCAGAGAATAGGGTGAGCCTTTGTGGCGTTGGTTAGGCCTTTATGGCAACCACACCTTTCCAACGTAGACGTACTTCCCCTAAAAAGGAAAGAACTATGGGAATCACATCCGTGTCTCCGTGTGCTCCACTTTCGGTTACCTCTATCCTTTATTGCCTTTATATATTGTATCTTATTTAGCTTGCTAGTTGTCATATAGGTAAATTCACCTTAGTTGCATATCTAGAGAATTTACCTTTTGTGTCAAACCTAAATTGAAAAAAAATAAAATTTGAGTAGCACCTATTCACCCCGCCTCTAGGTGCCCTTACGATTCGTTCAGTGGGGCCCATGAAAAGCATGTCACACGCAGGTCGATCGTGGCCACGATCACCCGTGGAGGAGCTAGCCTGAATGGAATAAGGCTATCTTTCGTTGCATGCGTACATAAATAAAGACATAAAAAAGACGCAAATGGACCGAGGCTGTCCGTTTCGTTGCATGCGGACACGAGGACACAAAAAGGCATCCCAGCGACATGGACCAAATGGACGAGAGACCAATGAATTTCTGGTCTGAATTTGGATTGGAAATATGGCAATGTGGACAGGCCACGGACCGCTCAGCTATCCGTGTGTCCATGACAGACTTGCAAGTAAATGGCTCAAAAACTACTTACTCCTTAACCTAAACTAGGATAGTCGTGTCTACCACTAGTAGAAAAAGGGCCTTTAGTCCTTGTTGGGAAGGGCCTATAGTTGTGGTTTTTCCAACCAGGACTACAGAATTGGGACTAAAGGCCCCCCTTTAGTCTCGGTTGGCCACAAACCGGGACTAAAGGTCCTGCACGTGGCCCGAGTCGCGTGCTAGGTTGGAAGACCCTTTAGTACCGGTTCTGGTTGAATTTTTTGATTTTTAAAATTTATTTCTCAGATTTTTTTGAAATATTTGATAAACTAATATCTAATCTCTAATCACCCCTATTCTTATATCAAAGTACATTCTCGTGGTTAAACTTCTCGGTCGATCACTCATCCTCACACTGCTTCACCCTCAACACGCTTAACTTCTTCGTTCCTAGCAACTTAGCTTCACAGACAATGCTCATAACTTCTTAATAATAGTATGCTATCAATTCTATTAACCTTTACACTTTGATAACACATGATTTTGTCATATGTGAATTCCAAATAATTTTAAAAATAAGCAACAATGATTAAGTAATAATAAGCAAACAATGAATTCCAAATAATCTTTATGCATAATTCAAATGTTAATTTCAAAACTAAATTTTTTCAAAAACTCTCAAAAAACTAAATAAAAGTTAAAATTCCAAAATAATATAAAAACTTCAAAATAATTAAAAAGCAAAAGAAACAACAAAAGAAATTAAAAAAAATCAATTTTCTCATATTTTCCTAGTAAAATCTAATATCTTCATGCTTTCATATTTCCCTTTGGAATTTTGAGAATCAAAATTTTGTGCAAACAGCCCACGACAATTAAAATCGGGTGTAACTTTTTTGCATAGATAGTTTTTCATATATTACACAGTTTTTCCGAGTTCGTATGCAAAAGTTATAGCCGTTTTAATTTAGAACAACATTTTTTGCAAAAAGAATGAAAATTCAAATTTTCCCTAAAAGTTGGTTGCGTGAGGTACATGCAAGTCAAAGGTTGAAATTTGAAGGTTTTCTCATTTTCTTTATTTTTTAGATGTTTTTTTCTTGAGGGGGTAGGCAAGAGAGGAACAATAGGCTTCTATCCTTTAGTCCGGGTTGGTATCTTCAACCCGGACTAAAGGACCTTTAGTCCCAGTTGGAGACACCAATCGGGACTAAAGGTCACTACCCTTTAGTCTTGGTTGGTATCTCCAATCGGGACTAAAGTTCCGTTTGAACCGACACTAAAGCTGGCTGGCCCCCGTAGCCTTTTGAACCGCATTAGTCCCGAATTCAAACACATCCGGGACTAAAACTCACATTAGCTCTGGACAAAAGTCCTATTTTCTACTAGTGTACTCATCGTCATGCGCTCAATGACAACACGTCTACTCCTCGCCTTGTCTGCCCGAGCGTGGCCAGAGGTCGCCGATGGCCCAGCGCGTCAAACGTTGAAGTCCTATAGGTTGATGGTGTCATCCTCGTCCATCTCATCCTTGGACGCGACGGTACCGCCATTGCCGCCATGTCGGCCTCCACCATCGCCGCATCCTCGGCCTCCATGATAAGCGCCACCTTGTCACGCGCCGCCGCCCCACGCTGCCTCGCGGCCCTCATCCTCCGCTTACGAAGTGACCTCTGCCACCTTGATTACCTCCCTCGCGATGATCATCGCGTCAGCGTTCTCCGGGAAGTGCCCACGCGCCATCTGGCTGATACTGGCTGAGGTGGAGAAATTGTTGCGAGCCATGGCTGTTAGAAATGTGGCACACGAAACTAAAAGGGATTAGAAATGTGGAACTCGAAATTTGCATATTTTGAAACCTGAAATCAAGGACAAAAACAAAATGGAACATATTTTTTTCTAATTTTATATCTAAAAATAATAATATTTGGCCAGGTGGTCCAAGTAATAAAGCGCCGTTTATCGAAAAAAATCTAGAAATAATACTATTTAAACGTACATTGTCCGTAATATTTGATTTATATGTAACTGGGTTTTTTTTTTGAAACTGTGTAGATAAGATTATGTTTTTAGTTACGGGAAATCTATTTTGTGCCTGAGCACTGCGTTGTCTTACACGGTGCCCGCCTCTCGCGTCCGTCCGATCGTCATCCAGTGGGCAGGGAAGAAGCGGTATATGCGTCCAAAATAACGCCGTCCACTGTTTACCTCTTCGACTGTTCTAAGGCGAGATCCCCTTCCCCTCTCTCTCGCCTGCGTTTGCTTCCCGATACCAACCTCGTCGATCTCCCCACACCAAGCCTCGTCGCCGGCCTGCGCACCTCCGAGGAAGCTACTGGAAGGTTATCCTGATCGGGAGGGAGCAGTTGTGTAGCAGTTTCGCCGTCGCGGACGCGCGGATCGACGCGTCCGATGCACGCTATGTGATTTAACGCATTCTAGGCGGGGGCGGACCTTGCTTGGAGGTGTCGGGCGAGAGGGCAGTGGCGGCGTGGTGCTGCGTCCACACCGCAGCTCTTACTCCTCCGCTTCCCTGGACCTGGTGAGTGCTTGGATTTCGAATTTCTCCCCATCCGTTTGGCTATGTGCTCTCGCTGATGATCTGTAGGGTGGTCGCGCGTTCGATTGCGCTCTGATACACAGCACAGAATAGCTTACGCCTAGATTTTACATTTGAATGTGCGTTCTAGCAGTTGTTACTCATAGTACTTGTATATATCAGTCGTTTGCCAGGCTACATGAACTAGCCGGATGCGCTCATATCGAGCTGCATCTCCACTTTGTCACGGTGGTGTTCTTTAGTATTGTCTCCTGAGCGATGATGCTAGTGGAGGAGGACTTAGGGGATCATGTACATCGTATGTAGATCTTATGCATTTAAATAATATGCTTAGGATGTAAATTGTTTTCTGCACAGGGTCTAAGTTTATTTCTACATGTATAATTTGGTCAATATTTACATTTTTTGGGGGGCAGGGTGTACGCATTGGTTTTCCCCTGCACTTTTTAAATATGGCTAGCTAATACACCATGTACTTTTTGTAGTTCTCGGTTTCGATCAGGTCATTTTTATACATTTTGGTGTTCCTACTATTATACAGTAGGATATATTTTTCTCTTTGTTATTGCTGAACTGCATGCTTTCAACTGAAGTTTTCGTCTGTAGGATGTAAATACCTTTTTTAGTCACTCAAAATATGCAATGTTTTTTCTAATAAAATGAAATGTTTGTTTTGTAAGATTATATAAAATTGGTTTGTATGTGCTTCATACAGTAGGATGTATACGCCCTGTTGTCTTACCCTCTTTTTCACATGTATTTTCTGGCCATTATTTACATTCGGCTGCAGTGTATATTGGTATTTTTTACATGTAATTGAGTGCATCCAGCTAGTTTTTACATATGATTGAGTGTTACAGCAGTCCACTCTCTTAGTACTCGCGGATTTTTCTGAGCGCATCGTGGCTTCATGGACGAGTCGGCCGCATGTAATTTCTAGTTGCAATAGTAATTTTCATATCTCATACACCGATTTTCTAGTTGCAGTAGTTTCCTAAATTGGGGAGTAAGTTTATCTTTACCACATGTAATTTCTTGGAATTATATACATTCTAGACAGCTAATTTTGCTGGATATACGCCCTGCCCTTTAACCCTCTTTTTCACATGTATTTTCTGGCGGTTTTATACATTTGACTGTAGCGTATAGGATGTAATTTTTCACGGTTTTATACATTTGACTGTAGTGTACAGGATGTAATTTTTCGTGGTTTTATACATTTGACTGTAGTCTACAGGATGTAAATTTTTGCGTTTTTTATACATTTTTTGACTTTAGTGTACAGGATGTAAATTTTTGCTCATAGGATGTATTTTTTTTAGTGTAGTTGTGTTTTCTATCCTTAAGCTAGTACTGGGATTTTTTTTACAACCCCACGGGTTGTAAATATGGACAATATATACATTCTAAACTTGAGAGTTAGTATTTTATTTCATGTATTTTAGGATATTGAGAAGTTTTAATATATACAACTTGGGTATATGGTAGTAGTCTATGTGCGCTCATAGTATGTATATTTTTTCATATACTGGGAATCTTTACAACCCCACAGGTTGTAAATATGGGCAATATATACATTCTAAACTTACGGAGTTAGTATTTTTTCCCACATATAGGATGTATTTTTTATAATTCATGCTGCTTCTAATCATAAATGTTGCTGCCTGTATTTTTTTAGATGTATAAAATAGGTAATATATACAAGTGGGGTGTAAGGTAAAAGCATGCGTGCGCTTGTAGGATATGTATTTTTCCATCTACTTGTGTTTTCTTATGGATGCTCACATGTTTCTTTTTACTCAATTTTACCAGGCACTTTGGTTCAAGCTTTCACATCTTCTTTGACACAATAATACCATCTGATTTGGTAATAATTTCTCACTGGATGATTCTTTTTTGCTATTCACACCTTAATGCTTTGTTTATATACTTAGTAGGCATATAATTGTGTTGCAAAAACGTTCAAAGACTCCCAATAATCGGTAGGAGAGTGCCCAGTCTAAATTCGAGAGAATGGCGCCTCCATGTCCGCAAACTACGGTGCGGTGGTGCATCCCTCTATGAGTGGACTGTCGTATAAAACATGATTTAGTTCCAGAGCTATGTTCTTTTTGTCCGTAATTACATGTTTATTCCTACCTATTCTTACATCCTCTTGTTATGTTCACATGTCAGTTTGTTTTAGTGATATCATAAACTAGGTGGGTTGTATTTTTAGAACAACCATGGTGTATTTTCTTACATCCCCCGTGTGTTCTTTTTTTGTTTCTAATACAGGTTATTCTTATATCCCATGAATTGATATTTTAAATGAAATGGTATATATGCAGTTTTGCAACTAATGAATTGCATATGTAGTTTCCGCTTTAAATTGCAATGGTTGCACAACATAATGTAATTATCAATAGTTCGCCGATGTATTTTCCCATGTAAGTTGTAACACATTTGCTGAAAAAAGCTTCACACAAGCAATCTGGATGTAGTTTTACAAATATTGACTGCCATGCTTATTTGTATAAAACATAATGGGTTATTACATCATCTTTTTGTTTTTATTTTAATCCCTTACTATCATTTTCTTTGCCTGCATTGTCTTCAATGCAAGATAATGCGCAGATTTTTTTTTAGATAAAGAGATAATGCGCAGATGTATAACGGTGATATACTTACATCTACAAGGTAGCAAGGAGAGGCCTGAGTGAAGTCTGAAGGGTACTTTTGGTCAATCACCAGGAGACAAATTTGCATCTATGGGGTGCAAAGCAAGCGATGTATATTACAGTAAAAGAATGGTGGTACAGTTGTGCCTGTGATATTTTTTTTAGATTTTGCCAGCAGCAAATGTGAATTTATTCTTTACAGCAGTTATACTGTTTTTCGGTTGTGTTAATAAGGCGTCAGAGAAGGACCTGTCAGAAGCGCTGTTTTTGGCTCTGCATGCGCCCGAGTGCAAGGAGTGAACGGGGACCAAACTTTCTTATTTTGGTAGCACGTGGGGCAGACCGGATCGTTTCTTTCTATTTTCGGGAGGGGCACCGCCGAAGACTACCCAGTGCCTAGGCACTGCGTAGCATCGTCCTTTTAGTTAGCGTTAATTAATAGGGAGAGTTGTTTAATTAGTGTGAAAAGAACAAAGAGAAGTGAAATAGACTTTGCTGTCATAAAGAAATTTAGGCTACCGAAAGTCCCACAAACTACTGAATCATCATTAGTCATGCATCAGCCCACAAAACGAACAATTTTAGTGTCCTCAAAAGTGCGAACAAGTCAAGAAAACCTTTACAGCCACTATGCTCCAGCGGCTGTCGCCCTCCTCGATCGGGTATCTATATGCTTCAGCGCGCATTCATCTGTCAAAATTGGCGAGCACCATCACCATGGACACACGCTCCGGCTCCGTATGCACTGCCTCCGTCCTACTGTTATCACTTTCCTTCTGCTTCCTGCCGTCCGCCGGCGCCGCCACGGCGGCCGGACTCCTCGAGTACGAGTGCAACAACGGCACGTCCTATGCCGCGAACAGCACATACCAGTCCAACGTCCGGAGCCTTCTGGCATCCCTCGCCGCCAACGCCTCCCGCTCGCTGTTCTCGCCGGTGGGCTTCGCCACCGCGGTCGTCGGCGCCGGAACCGACAAGGTGTGGGGCCTGGGGCTCTGCCGCGGCGACACCAACGGCACCGACTGCGGGTCCTGCCTCGCCCTCGCGCCGACGGTCGCGTTCGGCGCGGACTATTGCAAGGGCGCCAAGGAGGTGTCCGTCTTCTACGACCGCTGCCTCGTCCACTACTCCTTCCAGAACTTCCTGGCCAGCCCGGGCAACAGGCTGGCGGAGGTCAGCGGAGCCAGCGACGACAACTTAACCCGCGCCGGCGACACCGGGAGGTTCGACGCGCTCGCGGTGAGCCTCATCGGCGCGCTAGCCGACCTGGCGGCGTTCAACACGACGACGAGGTACGCCGCCGGGGCCATGGTCCCCGACCAGGGGTTCCTGACCGCGAGCGAAGGCCTGGTGCACCGGATAAGCGGGCTGGTGCAGTGCACGCCGGACCAGGCGCCGGCGCCGTGTCGGGAGTGCCTCCAGGCGCTCATCGACGACATGCCGGCGGCGTTCAACGGCAGCGTCGGTGGGCATATCCTAGGGGTCTGGTGCAGCCTCAGGTTCGAGGTGTTCGAGTTCTACGACGGCAAGCCGATGCTGGAGCTCGTCGCACCGCCGCCGGCGCCACCTCCTTCGTCTCCCGTGTCTACGGACCAGACAGGTACATGTTCTACATCATCTGCCACGAAGTATGCATGATTTATTTCCTCATCTTCCCCTCCTCCATCTTTTCCCTCGTTTGGTTTCTCTAGAAGTCCCAAATCTTCTCCCAAGCATGCATGAAACCTAGTCAAAATTTTGAAGCCAAAACATTCGAGACGTTTCAAGTTGACCCAAATAATTGAAAATCTGACAAGGTTGAAGTCCAAAGAAATGTTCAGAAATAAGTTTCAGTATACTACAAGTTTGAGTTCAAATACAAGAGTCGTGCAGCTGACGGCAGCAATGGCTGGATGCGGATCCTGCTTGAGTGGCTGGAAACAGATCGGGGTTCTCGCGTCAGCTGGACAGGAACAGTCCACGTAGTCGCGCCTGAAACCCCCAAAAAATTCGTATATGTAGACCTAACTAGATATTGTTTGCATATTTTTGCTTATGGAATAATTTAATTAACAATGATCACAATTCGGGGTTGTTGACTTGGATTCAACTACAACTAGATAAAGAGACTATCTGATAGAAACAGCACTAGACTATCCGATTGCACAAAAAGCAACTATCCACTGACACCTAAATTACCCAAAACAAAGAAAAACTGTAACTAAGACCCAATGTCTCAAATTTATTGCCAATTTGGCGGGTGATAGTTAATTCGAGATTCAGTCACGAAGTACCTGCACGACCTGTGCATGAGCAAATCTTGTTAAAAATCCCCATAGTTGTAATCGATCATCACACACGAGATGGAGATTTAGGGTTTAGGGTGACAATGGAGAAAATTGTATGTATTCGCTGGGATGATCGTCATACTTACATGGTTACCCTTACAATGCTATGAAACCATCATATATGTCTGGAGCACAACTCTATCGAATCATGTAAAAGACATCGCACTATAAAATTTGCCAACATAGAATAATATATATCACTCGGGCAGATGACTGCATGGTTTTTGATTCTATAGGATAAATCAAAGGAGAGATAGAGTGCACTCTATAAATTGTTAGTCTTTGCGTGGAGGAATTTCTACCTTGTTTTACTACGACCTGCACTGCTTTCCATCGTGCACCTACCACCCTCCGTCATTAGAGTGCACTCTAATGTCCTCCATCGCCTTTGCCTCCCCGTCTGCATTGTGTTCGTTCCTCCTATTCATGCTCACCCGCCAAGAGATCTTGAGCAGTCGACTTGAGGTTTTGCGGCTAGAATGGACTTGCAACTATTGGATGTGGTGGCCACGAGCGGAACTGTATATCGGTGGGGGCATATAGGAGCACATGTGTGTGCATGTGTGGAAACGGTCGAGCTAGTACATGAGGAGAAAGAAGCATGAAACAGAATCTAAGTCCTACCAATGGGTGGTCTTTACATGTGAGTACACACATAATAAACATAAAATCGCTATTATAGCATCTTATTCCAACAACTACACTGAAAAAATCAAAAAACATAATATAAATTCTTTAAAACCCATTCCCTCCATCTCATAAAAATTTGTCATGTTTTATGGAATGGTGGAAGTATTTAAGAGGGTGAGTTGTTGTACCAGAATGTGGTATGTCTTTTTTTTCATGACATAGAGAATCCGGTAGAGCAAGCACAACTCTATCATATACCGAAAAACCAATATGCTGCCTCTGTTATGTAATTTTCATATAATTTTAGCGGAAATTCAATTTGGCTCCCAGATGCATATGCTCCCTCTATCCAAAAAACATATTTTGAAATGTCAAAAAAAAATTGAACAATTTTTTTGCATTTACATATCCATAATCTAAGTGTGTTTGTAAAGTTTTATAAAAAACCGATACTTTTTGTGGTCTATGTAAAAAATTCAAAAAATGTCATGTAAAATGTCTTATCTTTAGCACCATTTTTTTTTCTTTTTTACACATGTCATACAACACGTCGATTTGTCGTGAAACGACTTTGTTGGCATGTAACACGTGAAGATGTATGTGCAAATTTTTTGTTTCAATTTTTTTAACATTTTAAAATGTGTCAAATATATATTTCAAAATAAAAAGAGCATATAATCCCATGAGCCAAAACGTCACTCCGTTTAGTTTAGCTTTAGTTGTCCTTCTATACTGTGATTCTGTGAAACCCCCTCTCCCACGTGGGGTCCACCCTCATAGGGCCACTGTTTTTTTTCTTTCTTTTCCTGCTCGGAGGAACACCCCCGCCGCAAGTCAGCTCCGCCGCCGGCAAATCGAACCGGCTGTGCGCCAAATTGCGGCGGCCCTACGACCAATCGTGAAATCTGTTCACCAACGTCATTCCGGCCTGGCGGCGGTCGACCTGTCGGCCCGCCTGCTGGTCCCCTCCCACCGTCGGCGTACTCCTAGTCTGGTCCGATGGGGCAAAGCTCGAGGAGGAGGAAGAAGATGAAGCGCGGCGCTGGGCGTTAGACTGCCAAAACCAAGGTGCCCACCCCGAGGCCGACCAGACCGCGCTCAACGATGAGCTCACTGCGCTGTAAGCCCCATTGTAAATCTACGGACCCAAGTTTCTGTTCGGTTATGTCTACTTGAATACTTTAGTTTGGGAGCAGGTGGTACGCATGTGGAGTGAATCTGCTGTAGTATCCCCGACTTGCGTCTATGAGATCCTGGAGTTAGCATGACCTTTGTTAATGTACATGGAATTGGATGGTAAGTTGACATTCCCATATGTCAGTCAAATGTTGGCACCTTTCGTTTTGGAGATTGCATGCCTTTGTTTATGTCTTGTGCTCACTGTATATGTAAGGTATCAAGAAGATAGTTATAGTTTTTAATAATTTTGGAGATCCAGTAGACACATCGTAAAAGCCGGCTACCAAAATCCTCGATGTGGCTTCCTCTTGGCGGTACCGATGGCTGGGGATGGACCGTTTGGTTTGCGGTGGTTCTGATCGGCACGAGCCTTTCCTTTCCCCCCTCGAACCATGACATCCAGAATCAAAGCTGCCTAGTGCTGACTTTAGCGGCTTGCTATTGGGCATAGGCCAACATGGGTTTTGTGTAGCTGTGGAGGTTCACATTGTTGGCGGTTGCTAGTGAAGTCGGAGTTGTTGTATTGAGGGAGAGGGGTGATGACAATGACACTTGTGGACAACCCTGACGGATATACAGTGTGCGCGGAGTCTTTGTTGGTAGCCAGTCAGCCAGGCCAGACAATTTTTCCCTGTATGTTTTCATCTTCCATGACGACTGGTTTTTGGTTTGTATATCCGTTTTAGCCTGGTTTCCCTCTAGTTGACCTGAAAATTCTCTTCTCCTTAGTCAATAAAAGGGATATTTTTTCTTGTTAAAAAACATTGGAGGAAAAAATACTGGCCAGTTGTCGGGTAGCTGTGGCCGATCTGCTAGGGCTGAGGTCTAGTTTATACCTGTCTTAATGTGACAGAGAGGAGAGGGAGCTTGCATGGAAGATCTCTGGCGCCTCGTAAGTCAACGCTGGAGTCAAAACTAATCAAATGGAAAGAAAGGGGGTGTTGTCTGTTGAATGTTATTGTGAGTTCAGGGGTGGTTCTTTAAACGGTATTGTACTTGAGGTTTGAAATCTGGACTCCACCTTGAGTTTAGGGGGTTCTTTGGTCGGAAACTTGGCATACGAGCTTCTTTTGTGTAATGATCTGTATGTAATTGACAGGAGGAAATGGGACAAGGCGGCGACAACATGCAGCAACAATATCGGCCATTGTTCTTGGAGTTGCAGTAATCCTCCTGTCCATGTTTATAGTATTCCTATGGAGAAATACTAAAACACAACACCGTAAGTTGATTCGCTAAATGCACCAGCATAACTTCTAGGACCGATCGAATTCGATAGATTTTTTTACCATAAGTGGGCAATATGTTTTTCTCTTTCTACAGCTTACCAAGAAGATGACGACCCTGAATCACTTCTCTTTGGCCTTCCAACATTGAGGCATGCAACAGACAATTTTGCCGAAAAGAATATGCTTGGACATGGAGGCTTTGGTGCAGTATACAAGGTATACAATCGGTGCAGAGTTCACAGACACCTCCCTGTCCTAGAAAATTTGAAATGTGGTAGATAGAAAATTAGAACTACATATATACCTTAAGTTACTAGGATTCAGCAATGCAACTAAATCAAAAGGACACCTCCCTGAACTCTATTTTTCAGGGAGTTTTGCCTCATGGACAGCAAATAGCAGTAAAGAGACTGGATAAATCTTCAGGGCAAGGTCTAAAGGAGTTGAGGAACGAGCTAATGTCGGTAGCCAAGCTACGGCACAACAATCTCACAATGCTTCTTGGTGTGTGCATGGAAGGACATGAGAAGTTACTTGTGTATGAGTACCTGCCCAATAAAAGCCTGGACACCTTTCTTTTTGGTAAGAAATGCTATACAGATAACAGCCACAGTATTCCTGAGTGAAATATTGCTTCATAAACTAATCAAAATTGACACACATGCATGGGTTTGCAGCACCTGAAATTGAGAAGCGTCTGTTGTTGCCCTGGGAGACAAGGTATCGTATAATCTATGGAACGGCGCGAGGTCTTTTATACCTTCACGAGGACTCCCAGATAAAGATTATACACCGTGATCTCAAGGCTGGCAACATCCTTCTCGACACCGACATGAACCCTAAAATCTCAGATTTTGGCCTGGCAAGGCTCTTTAATGGAGACAGGACGAGTACCATCACGAGCCAAGTTGTTGGAACATTGTACGTAATATGTCTCTCTATCTATCATTATACTAGTTACAGACTCCAGAAATTCCTATAAAAATACCTTGCCATTCATGCATCTAGCTAGGTGCGACCAAATTATAATTGTCTAGATTAAAGAAAAAACAATAGCCCATATAATTTTCGTATGGTAACCTTAAAATTTTGGAAAAATATGAGGACTACAACGCCATACAAGTCAGCCAGACATCAGCAGTAGCTCGCACACATGGTGATGTATATGGCCAATCAAGTGGTGCAGAGATGCTGTTCTTCACGCTTGGTTGCAAGTTTTCTTGGTAGATCAAACGTTCTTAACAGATATATGCCTGCGAAGTAATAAGATTGATAAATTAATCTATAGAAATTCGATAAAGTCATGCACCGCCTTTATGTGTACAATGATATTCACAGAAAATAGACAGGAAGACATCGAGATTTATTCATTTTACTGGATTTCTTCATCAATGATTGCCAATCAAAATATGAGAGCTAGGTTAATGGTTTGTGCAACCTGTTTGATCAAGTCAATAAAGATTTAAAGATCCCTTCAATTTACGTGAACAATTTACATGATAACTTCATGTCTTGCAAAATAGTATGACCTAAGGTTATGTAGTGAGAGTAATGCATGCTGAAAGGGGTACATAAATAGTTAATATGTTCAGTTAGTGGCTATAACAAAATTATATGTGCTGATCAAGAGTGAAGATTAAATCAATCACCTTACTTAGCCCATTTTAAAAGTAATTTAGAAAAGGTCTTCATGCATGAAAACATATTTGTCCATCAAGGTCAGAAACCTAGACAAGAAAATTTTCAAATTTCAGCTCATGCAACTGCAAGGAATTCCAGCTAGGACTCCATAACTGAGCACAGGAACCTCACCTCAATGATGTATGAACTCAATCAACTGTTTCCTTGTATGGCAGAGGATACATGGCGCCAGAGTACGTCGTTTTGGGGCACATGTCGGTCAAGTTAGACGTCTACAGCTTTGGTGTTCTTGTCCTGGAGATCGTTACAGGAAGGAAAAATACTGAAATGTTTGAATCAGCTGTCGATGAGTCCACAACTCTGCTCAGCTTTGTGAGCCTCCCTATAAACCACCACTTACCTAAATGCAATAAGATCATGGGCACTCAATTAATGCTTGTCACCTTGTTATGTTGTTACCAGGTATGGGAACATTGGCAGAAGGAAACCCCCCTGGAGACCATGGATCCGTTGTTGGACTGTAACAACACAGAGACAGAGGTGCTGAAATGCATCCATCTGGGGCTCCTCTGCTTGCAAGAGAACCCGGCAGACCGACCGACCATGCTAGACGTCCTCGTGATGCTACACGGCCATGCTTCAAGCTTCCCGGCACCATCCAAGCCGGCATTCACCTTTGCGTATGGTGAGTTCAGCTCGGACAGTGTACCCAGAGTTCTAGGCACCCAAAGAGCAGAGCCTGTGCCGTCTGTCAACGGGATGTCAGTATCAGAGTTCCAGCCTAGATAGATACTAGATGTTTCTGTGTTGTGTTTAGGTCTTTAGGATGGGCGAATGTGTATTTCTATCGTGCACTGGTGCACTTGATGTAGCTTACACGGTTCTGCCATATTATCTCCCTCTGTCCCATAATAACCGTGAGAATTGCACTGGTGCACTTGATGTAGCTTGACGGAGGTTGTATACAACATAGTTGATTGTTGCTGCCAGTCCCATTGCGCACCATTTTCTCCCAGCGAATTGCTAATCACTAGAAATGTTGCACATAACCGTGAGACTATCTGACCAGTTTGGACATGTTACTATTACCATATACTTTCTCCGTCTCCGTCACAAAATAAGTCACTCAACCTTTTCTAGATACGGTACATCAGTATGTAGATAAAACCGAGTCACTTATTTTAGAACAGAGGGTATATTAATCAACCTAGGAAATGGCTCAGAATTTTTCTAATGATCGGTTTTTCAAGGTTCACTAGCGTTGTTGATATTTATATGTTCTGTTAGACTTTGTATCAATCTCTCTAAAACCTTCTGTACGTGCGTGTAACGTGACGGGCTTGGAGTAGTACTCCTCCCCCGATCGATCTCTCTCTCTCTGATGTACACGCCACCGGTGGAGGCTTTTTCCACTCCTATATAAACACGTAATCGAAGCTCTAACGGGCTATCGCTTCTGCCAAAACATTAACATGGTATCAGAGCCATCCTTTTCCCTGACCTAGCCGCCGCAAACCAAAAAAGACCACAGCCGCCGCCGCCGCCGGTGACCACCTTGGTTGCCCGCTGCAGCCGCCCTACAACCACAACCAAACAACACCCAGAAAAATCCTACGCTGCCGCCGCTGCCGATCTACCTTGATCCATAGTCGCCGCAAAACCACACATCAAACACCCAAAACAACCAAAACCCCAAAACCAAGCCGCCGCCACCGATCTGCTTTGATCCATCGCTGCCGCCGTCAAAATCCAACAACCAAGCTGCCGTCGCCGCCGATCTGCTGTGATCCGCCGCCGCCGCTGCCAACATCGTCATCATGACCAGCTCCTCATCCTCGTCGGCCACCTTGGCTGCTCTCCTCGGGTCTCCTCCTGCGTAGCTCCTCCCGCGCGACAACTTCCTCCCGTGGAGTACCTTGATGCTCCCTGCCCTTCGTGGTGCCAGGGTTCTTGATCTCGTTGAAGGGACAGATGTTGCACCCGAGAAAACAATGGAGATTGAAGACAAGGAAGGCAAGGAACTTAGGGTCGAGAACACCGAATATGCTGCATGGTACACACGGGATCAGCAGGTACTCCGTTTTATGCTGAACTCCGTGTCTCCCGAGATCCTTGCTCATGTCACCGGCCTGGACACGGCCGCTGGAGTGTGGGCTGCCCTCAAGGAACTTGTCTCCTCCTAATCATGGTCGAGGATTCAGGCTCTTCGTGGTGCCCTCCAGAATACGAAGAAAGGCACACTCTCGGCTGCCAAGTATGTAGCCAAAAAGAAGGCCATCGCAGCGGAGCTTGCAGCCGCCGGCAAAACCCTTGATGAAGATGAGCTGATCGGGTCCATCCTCAATGGACTTGACCGCTCCTACAACCCCTTCAAGACCGCCATCAACGCCAACCCTTGTACAACCTTACCAGATCTCTTTAATCCGCTTGTTGCCTATGATGATCTGCAAGATGATCCTGATGACACTGAGGGCTTCACCTTCTCGGCCAACGTCGCTCGCCGTGGTGACGACAGTGGTGACACTCGGCCACAACAGCGTGGCCGTGCTGATGACCGTGGGCGGCAGGAGGATCACCCACGCCAAGGAGATCGAGGACATAAAGATGATCGCGATCGTGGCTATGATCGCATGCGCCAGGATGACCGCAGATATGACCGTGGGTATGATCGAGGACGCCAAGATGATCGCGGGTACCGCGGATATGATCGTGGGTGCCAAGATGACCGCGGATATCGCGATTATGACCGTGGCAATGACCGTGGACGCCAAGATGACCGCGGGTATCGCTGTGATCGCTATGATGATGATCGTCGTGATGGAGGAAACTGGCGTCATCAAGGCCGTGATGATCAGCGTGATGGTGGGCGTCGCCATGAAGGGCGGGCCCCTACACCCTTTGTTGATGTGACCTGCCAGATTTGCAAGATACATGGCCACCCTGCCCGTGATTGCTGGTGGCGTTTTCAGAATGATCGTGATGACAGTGACAAGGGTGCAAACATTTCATCATATGGCGTCGACACCAACTAGTACCCTGACTCTGGTGCCACTCATCATCTCACCTCCGAGCTGAACAAGATCACCATGCATGAGCAGTACAATGGCAACGACCGCGTCCACACGGCAAATGGCAACGGTATGCAAATAAGTCATATTGGTCAATCTATATTACGCACCCCACATGATTCCTTGCAACTTAAAAATGTTCTTCATGTTCCAAGTGCTTCCAAAAATCTCTTATCCGTTCATAAGCTTACACTTGACAATAATGCCTTCATGGAGTTTCACCCTTGGTTTTTCTTAATTAAGGACCGGGACATAAGGAGAATTCTGTGTGAAGGTCCATGCTATGGTGGTCTCTATCCGCTTGTTCCTACACCTACCGAGTCGTCCAAGCAAGCGTTCATCACAATAAAGCCATCGTCTTCCACATGGCATCATCGTTTAGGCCATCCTTCATCCTTTGTGGTTCAACAAGTTCTTAGGAAAAAAACAATATTTCTTATTCTTCTGAAATAAATCCCTACATTTGTGATTCATGTCAACTTGCTAAGAGTCATCAATTACCATATCTTGTCTCTACTAGTGTTTCCACTGTTCCTTTGTAACAAGTGTTCTCTGATGTTTGGGGCCCAGCACCTGAGTCTTTTGGAAAACATTCATACTATGTAAGCTTCATCGATGATTTTAGCAAATTTACTTGGATATATTTGCTCAAGAAGCATTCT
This sequence comes from Dactylis glomerata, assembly GCA_007115705.1. Taxonomy (NCBI): domain Eukaryota; kingdom Viridiplantae; phylum Streptophyta; class Magnoliopsida; order Poales; family Poaceae; genus Dactylis; species Dactylis glomerata. The sequence goes on from QXEO01000217.1 coordinate 398,537, forward strand.
GATGTTTATCAAGTGTTTCTTAATTCCAGCAACTTGTTGAGAGAAAATTTGATAGAAAAATTATTACAATGCAAACTGATTGGGGAGGTGAGTATGAAAAACTCAATAGCTTCTTTCAAAAAGTTGGCATCACTCATCATGTATCTTGACCTCATGCTCATCAGCAAAATGACTCTGCTGAAAGGAAACATCGTCATATTGTTGAAGTGGGTCTTGCCCTGCTTGCTAATGCCTCTATGCCACTCAAGTTTTGGGATGAAGCTTTTCTCACCGCCACCTTTCTCATAAATCTTCTTCCTAGCAAAGTTATCAATCATGACACACCTAAGCCAAACTATGAATCTCTTCGCATTTTGGTTGTGCCTGTTGGCCAAATCTCCATCCCTACAACACGAGAAAACTATCTTTTCATTCTACACGATGTGTTTTCTTAGGCTATAGTCCTCATGACAAGGGTATAGATAATAGAGCCCGTCAGTTGAGTACCCCTGATGCCCGTTAAGCTAGGCCCAATTGTAATACTAGTCGAAATACGAGTTCTTACCGTATGTCAATATTGTAATCTGTGTTGGATCCCACCCGATCCTCGAGACCCGGCCACCTATATATAGGGGCCAGGAGGGGACGTCGTGGGATAGATTGAAATCAAGCTAGGTTCTACACCCACGTTTACTTTCATAGCCACCTTGTTTGACTGATTTTACCTTTGATTTCATCCAACGCCCTATCTCCCCGATCCTAAGTCCTTCATTTAGGACATTTATCGAGTTAACCCCTCGTCAATTGGTGCCGACCGTGGGGACTCTGGGCGTTGGAATCATGAATTCGACGGCTTTTCCTCTTTCAGCCAACAACAATCCGCAAGTCGATGAAATTCAGATACCCTTCGAAACCGTCGATTTTCAGCCTCACCAGTCAAGTTTCAAGCAAGTATTCGAGAGTATGGATCAAGATATGGATTTGATGATCGAAAGTCTAAATTTTCGCGTCGGATCACTAGGTTCGATTCGCCTTTCAGATCCAACAAAACCGGATCCATCGGCAAGTGAGCCCGAGACAGTAGCAATGTCGGAATCATCAGAAGGCTCTTCCAGCGAGGTAAACTCGCTGATCAGCTGGGCAGAAGCAGAAGAAGGAAAATCGCAGGAGGCAACGAAACTATGGAGAATTTTGACTTAGAAGCGCAACTCGAAGATCTCATGATCTTCCATGACGACACCTCAGATCAATCAACAGACACTTGGAAGACGGGATTAGAACTTTCTGAAGATGACAATTCGATCTTCTCAAGTTACAATGGCAAACTCGACAATCGATGCCAGATACTAGCTATCACAGAAGACAATTCAGAAGAACTCGACGACAACAACAATCCAGTGCTCAATTCAGCAAACATAAACAGAGGAGCAAACCACTTAGCAGAAGGAGAAACCGCAGACTCCCTCACAACAAGGGAGAAAGTTCGACTATCAGTCGATAAGTGGAGAATAATCAAATTAGCCATAGAGCACGGCACGCCAATACCAACAAATTCCAGCAAAAGTATGCTTTTGGGATACCATTACGTCCTAAGGCAGCAGGCGAAGCAATTAGCAAAGGAGAGGATTGAAATACAGAAGAGGAAGGACTCATCCATTGCAGCAAGCGACGCTGCTCGCAGAGCACGAAGTGACGCGTCATACACAAACAGAAGGCATCATCGACATGGATCAAGATATAAAAATCTTGAGTACTCAGATAGAAAAAGCATCTCCAAAAACCTCGACTCGTCTTTCCTATCGCTCGATGAGCAAGGAAACATTATACCAAAAACTCCTGAGGCAGCGCTGGTGGCAGCTCAAGCATACCTATATACAACACGACCAAATCCAGGAGACCCGAGGGAACATATGCACCGCGCAGCACTAAACGGATTGAAGATGGTAGGCAACAAATTATCAGCAAAAGAGGAGGAGGCGTATCGCAACAAAGGAACCCATAAACCAAGGTCACCACGCCGTCACAACAGTCCTCGGCGTAGAAGTGGAAGTCGATGATCTAGGACGCCATCACCAGGACGATACAACAGTCCAAAGAACAAAGGAACCCGACGATCCAGAACTCCCAACAAAACACATGACTATGAAGACGATGAAAAGGAGATGGGGGCGCCATGCTTTACCCGTAGGGTTCGCATCACGCCAGTACCCAAAGGTTTTAAATTACCTCATGACCAGCAAAAGTACGACGGATCTCAAGAGCCACAATCATGGCTTTCAGACTACCTACAAGCAGTAAAAATATTAGGAGGAACCAGGGAAATAGCAATGCAAAGTTTGCAGTTACACCTCACCGGTGCAGGAAGGTCATGGTTAAGCAAACTAGGAGAGGAAACAATTGAAAGCTGGGAGGAGCTCACAAAGCAATTCACGAGTAACTTCAAGTCGACATACAAGCGGCCAGCATCTATAGAAGAAGTCAAAGCCTGTATGCAACAACACGGGGAGACATTAAGGGCATATATATCCAAAGGTGGAGTATAATCAAAAACTCGGCGGTCGAAGTCTCAGATGAAAGAGCAATAGACACATTCATAGTCGGGTTACGGCGAGGAGACCTAGTCGAAGAGATGGGCAGGATCAAGCCGAAAACAGTATCGGATCTAATGGATGTAGCAAATAGATTTGCAGATGGAGAAGATGCGTGCAACAATAAGCGCACGCGATCACCAGAGGATGATAGAGGAAAAAGATATGGAGGTCAATGAAGAAGATCCCGCAATTACGACAACTATGGCTCTCACAGCCAAGTAGCCGCAGGATACAAAGATAACAGCTACCAAAGCAACGACCGTAAAAGTTCGGGATACCGTAGCTACGGCAAAGAAGACTACAAGAAGTTTCAACCAAGGGAGTCCAGAGAGTACAACCCATCACCAGAAGATATGCTCAATGGACCATGCCATATTCATTCTGCGTTTGTCGATGGGAAACGAGTATCCAGACATGCAATGAAAGATTGTACTATGTTCCTAAAATTGCAGGAAGCAGCACTCAACAAGCAAGCCGAGGCAAAACGGCAAGGATATGAAGGAAACACAAGCAGCGCACCTGCAACCCAACAAGGAAACAGTGGAGCTCTCAAGAGCCAAGATCAACCAAAAAAGGGACGCGACGACGACGAGGGATATGTTCTATCTAAAGGGCACATTACAGCAATGATACAGCCAGTGCCCAAGTCAAACAAAGAGGAGAAAAGCATAACTCGACAAGTCAACCTCGCAATAACCTCACCTCCAGCAACAACGGAATATCTGCATTGGTCAGAGCAACCCATAGAATTCAGCAGAGATGATCACCCAATAACAGTACCTTAGCCATGAAACGCGCCCTTGGTACTCAAAGCTCAAATTGGGACCTATGATGTCGACAGAATATTCATGGATGCAGGAAGCAGGATAAATCTTATATACGCAAAGACCTTACGGGCAATGCACATTTCATTGGAGTTCCTAAAACCAACTGATTGCTCCTTTCATGGAATAGTCCCAGGAAGTGCTAACTATCCACTTGGTCGAATAGCACTCAACGTTTGTTTTGGAAATCGACAAAACTACAGAAGGGAGAAACTTGACTTCGAAGTCATGGACTGGCCATCACAATATCATGCGATCCTCGGGAGACCCGCATTTTCGCGATTCATGGCAGTACCTCACTACACCTACCTGGTACTAAAAATGCCAGGACCCAAAGGAATTATTACAGTAAAAGGAAGCTTCGAGTTATTAGATCTATGCGACAAAGAGTTTCATAAGATGGCCCAAACTTTCGGCATGATGACAAACTACGGAGAACCCGACTGCAAAGCAAAAAGCATGACTACAGAAGCGACATGGCAACTCGAAGGAAACCCCAAGGAACCAGAAGTAAAGAAACCTCGGGTACAGCTGCCCGAACAAGAGAAGACTACAGGAGAAGAAGAGAAGACTCAAGCAAACTTAGGAGACAAGACATACAAATTAGTCGAGTAGTAAAATAAGGCTGTAAAAGACACGAGTTATTCCAGGGCAATGCCCTCTAGATCCAGAACACAGGTCACTGGCCGGATCTCTTGGGTCATCCAATGTATCTTACATTACACGCATAAATAAAAGACAAAAGTTCCTCTTATTTGAGTTTACGTGTCTTCAAAAGTCGCGGCAAGCGCATCAATATACACACAAAGTAAAAATACTCTGAGGATAAGAACTCTCGCATTTTACAAAAAACATACAAGTAGCACATCATAACATTGGGTTATCCGAATCATCCACGCCCAGGGGATCCAAGTAGTGATGCTCGTGGAAAAACGCGGCATCCTCTCGCAATAGCCTAGCTATAATCCTTCTGGCAAGCTACAGAGTATTCTCCAGATGAACTCGCAAACTAGCCCCACCTGAAGGATAACTCAGTGACATGGAACTATAATTAAGCCTTGGATGCCACTTACGCATCCACCCAAGAGCAAAATTGGCTCCAGCTACCAAGTTTAGCTCTATCAGACGATGAATTCGCTGACTGGATCTGAAAGCATCGAGTAGCAACGGAAAGCTTCTAGGCAGAGGATTGCGAGGAAGCATGACAGAATGCATGGTTATGAGAGATCTTCGACAACCGTCAACTGCCTCTCCGATATGCTGAGCACGATCTTGAAGCAACACAATAGCACGACGGCGTCGAGGATCGGACCACAATTTGTCGATCCCCTCTGATGTCTTCTCCAGAGCTGTATTTCACTCAGCAACCTGACGTGCCTCAGCAGCAAAGTCCAGACAAGTACCTAAGACAAACTAGAAGATATCAGACGGCAGTAGTGAAATAAAAGGAAACAAGAGAAGCCACAAGGAATCTCACATCGCAACATCTCACAAGCAGACTCGACAATACCGATAAGGAAGGAGTCGCATTCTTCGAGATGCACGATTTTCGCCATCAGACCAGACACCTTATCCTCAAGAATGGATATCTATTTCATAAAGCCGCAAGCTTTGCTGGCTTTATCCATAGCCATCTGCGCTTGATGTTTCGCCAAAGACAAGCGGCTCTCAAGATCTGAAATCCTCAAGGAATATTCAGCGCATTGACAAGAACGACGAGAAGTCGACGAAACTCTGGAGTCGAAAGCACTGGCAGGAGATGGAGCCTGATAGCGGCTTGATGATCCACCAGCATGCACAGGCTGGAAGCCAAAAGAAAAGAAAAGAGAAGCATCTCAGAAGCCAAACAGAACATGATATTTCACAAAAGAAGAAATATTTACATAAGTACAAGCCCCTGACTAAAGTTCTCGGGCTACATACGACTAAGAGCTCACTACATCAGAAGCAAAAACTAAAAATTACAAAAGCAGGCCAAGTCTACGCCACCTTGGCCTCATGATCCATAGCAGAAGAAGGTGTGGCAGAAGCAGCGCCAGCATTCGGAGGAGGCACGGATCCACTCGTCGCCAGAGTCAAAGAAATTGGCGTAGAAGAAGTCGCAGAAGCCGCTGAATGAGAAATCATCGCCATGATACCTGGCGCAAACCTCTTCGCCTTCTCAAAGAATGTCTTCAGATCCAAACGGGAGCGGCTGTGGGAGGAGCTAACTTTCTCCCAGTCAATCTCCTCACCATGCGCATATGAAAGCGCAATGGCCCCCTCGGCACCTCGCTTCAAAGAGAGGCCCGTCATATGAAGGATGGGGTCGTCAGTGGTGTCGAAAGCCTGTGCGAGTTTCTTAACATCATTATCTCGCACCTCCGCTTTCTGCTTGGGCCACAACCCGATAAAAATCCACATAAGAACGTGGTTAACCAAATCGAAGATTTCCCGGACGTATATCCAGTTCGCTTCCAGTAAGCTAACTGCGGCCATGAGAGGATCATTGTCTGGTTGCAAAGTCAACGAGGACACCTCAGTGAATTATGCAAAAACAAGGAAACAAAAAACAGCGGAAGAGGAATATATCAGCAAGTATAATAAAGCAAGCAAGTCAATAAAAAGAAAAAGGAAGGTACAGTATGTACCTCCAGCAGCAGCAGACATCGTGTTCAGCCGCTCAGCCACGGCCTGTTCTTGCTGGAGGTGCTCCTTGTTAGCATCAGTCAAGGCTTTTTCTGCTTTCTTTGCCTTAGCCAGTGATGATTTAGTCGACTTCTCAGCACTGACCTTGGCAGCAGTAACGGCGTCAAAAGCCTTCCGGGAAGTGTTGAGTTCAGCTTCTAGCAACGAAATGCGAGCATTGGTTGTCGCTAAAGCATCTGCAGTTCAACAAGGAGGAAAGGAAAAGTCAAGCAAAAAATAAAGAAAAGCATACACGATAAGCAGAGATAGGAAAAGGAATTTACCCTCAGAGGCCTTGGCAGCCTTCAGATACTCAACGCATTCATTGCCCAAGGCGACAAATTTCTTCATCAAACTCTGTTCAGAAATAGCACATGAGTATCAACACGCAAAAACAAAAGTAAATATGCCAGTATTCTCACATACATCATCGGAGGAGCTTGTGGACTGATGGGCCTCAAGAGAAGCACCAACGTCTGACGATTTCTTCACGCGCGAAGAACTACGAACAGCGACTACCTTCTTAATAGGCTTCTTCAAAGCTTTCGAAGGTTTCGCCGCTGGACCAACCTCCTGCGGTGGTGGTTCGTTGACAACAGGAGTATCAATGATAGGGGCGGCAGCAGCAAATCTCTTCGGGTCCTCCTCGTCACTAAGGAAAAGAGCAACAGACAAGGTCACCTATCAAAGTCAACAGGGAAAAGATCGTATATGAAAATAAGAAGGATGACACTCACGATTCCATGAGGTCGAAGAGCTCTACATCGTCCTCTGGCACGAGGGTTTCCCCGGCCGTAGTTTTATGAGCGGAGGCACTCGAGAAAGTGAACTCTTTGGCACGCTTCCTCTTCTTGCCAACGCCAATATCTTCAGAAAGCGCAGGAGGAGGCGATGTCGTCGAGCTGGTCCTCTCCAGTGAATTTCTGCCTTCCTCCACATCTTGGCTATCCTCAGCCTCGGGGGCTTCGGAGGCCGCGGAAATAGGAACATTTGGAATGGCCCCCCCTTCTAGGAGAGGAGGGCGAGAAACAAGAAGTCGATGATCCTGGAGAGAAAATAACCCAAGTGTCACAAGGCAAATGATGATAAAAGAAAAACAAGGCGAATAAAAGACAGTAAAACATACCGCAGGCAAAGGGTGCTGGGCGTCGAAATAACTAGCAGTCAAGTCTGGGATTTCATCTTCTTTCGTGAGGATGGTCAAAGCCCTCACTCGCTTGTCGAGATCCTTCTTTTCAAAGAGATCATCAGAAACTCGCGAAGAATCGCCCAAACCAGAAAAAGACCATAGCTTTGAAGGACGGTGCTGAAGAGGTTGAACTCGACATTGAAGAAAAAACGCCATGAGTTGAGTTCCAGTTAAAGCACCACCGTCATCGCTCTTGAGAGTTTGGATGTGCGCTAGTAGCGGCTTAACATCCTCCATCTCAGCCTCTGTGGGAGGCGAATCCCACGAGGCCATTTTTTCTAGATTTTTTGCGGCATCAAAAGGGGCAATGCCGAATAAGTCAGAAGGAGAAGATTTTTGGTACTTTATGTAGAACCATTTCTTTTTCCAGCCTTGTACTGAGGCAGCCATGGAAAATTCCAAATACTGGGATTCAGTCTAAACAGAAATTACGGCCCCACCCAGTTCAGGCCTTTTTGTTAAAGAAACACTGGGGCGGAGCCGAAAAAGATACTTCTAGAGGAGAAAATGGGGCTCGATCCCCAGGAAGGACTTGCAAAGAGTTATGAAACAGGCAATGTGGAGAATCAAATTTGATGTGAGCTGGTGAAGCTGCACACCGTAGACAAAAAGAAGTCCACGAAGGAATTCGTGGGCAGGGAGAGAAAGTCCGCGCAGGAGAAAATCAAAGAACATCACACGAAAGCCACTCGGGGGCTTGGGGATGCGATCAGTGCTAGGGAAGGTAACCTGATCATCATCGGAGATAAGGCCATCAGCTTGGGCCTTCTCCAGATCCTTCTGCTTGAACTCCAAGGGCACCGAGCTGGTCGCGGCATTCCTAGTGTTCCCCTTGGTCATCTTGTTCTTCTGCGCCAGATGCTTCACACGCATCTAAGATTTGTGCACGGGGACTGCGCAGGAGGTCAGAAGTGCACAGAGGTTACAACAATGGTGGCGGCGGCAGAAGCAATGAACTGGTAAACAGTGACTTTTCCCCACTCTCCCTTTATATAGGTTCCCGGTAACGGAACGTGGGCTGAGATGTGGCGCAAGGAGCGGAAACGGTAGCCCACTAACGGGCAGATAAATTCTGGAATTACTGTTTTACCCATGGTAACGGTCAAAAATCAAGAGATGATTATAAATGGACTCCTTGTATTAATGACGTCACACATGTGAGAGTAAACCGGAGTGAAGGCTATGGTGGCAATGGATACTGGTACAGATGAACATTTCGAAGATGGTTCGATATGGCAAATTTGTATAAGGGAAGATCATGGAAGTCGACGAAAAATTGAGTCCGGTGAAGGAGAAATCATTCTTTGAGTCTATACCCGAAAATATTCGGCTATAGCCTCGGGGGCTACTCCCATCGGGAGCGCTGAGCGCGCAACCGACGATATTATTGAGTTACGTTATGATTTTTTCTTTGAGCCTATAATCAAAATAAGCTGTTCGACTATAGCCTCGGGGGCTACTCCCATCGGGAGCGCTGGGCGCGCACCCGACGATGTTTTATGATGAACAATGGAGGAAAGGATGCAAAGAGACTTTGAGGATATCATTACTCCCATCGGGAGAGAGTTTTATTAGTTAAGGTTGAATAACCCGAATATCTGACACGTTAGAATAGTCAAACAAGGCTACGACATATGATTCTCGAGTTGCGTCATCGCGACAAAACTTGAATGCCGTGATTGAAATATATCACGAAGGTAAGACCCCAGGATCTGTCCTATGTGGCCCAGTATACGCATATGGATGCGCTCTGCTGGTATGTATCCGTGTCTACGACGCAAAGAAAATCCTGGTGGACGCACTAGGTACCCTGAGAACCACTGGGATTCATTCTTTGTAAGTCCTAAATGCGGCAAAAGAATGGGTTTGACCGGTTTCCTGAATTCAAGTTCAAGGGGATTGAATTTGAAGTAGGTGACAAGTATCTATTCTGGCAGTTAACTGGCCTCTTGATCCGTCAGAGTTGTCAGGCTTGTTCATCAAAACCCCTTGCGAGATATTAAAATAAAAATAAGTCAAAAGACCAAGTCAAAGATTTGAAGATATAAAGAAGTCAAATAAATGATCAAGTCAAAGATTTAGAGATTAAAGATTAGAGATTCAACCCGAATCTGCAATTCTGGTAGAATCTTAGGGGCTACTGACAAGGGTATAGATAATAGAGCCCGTCAGTTAAGTACCCCTGAGGCCCGTTAAGCTAGGCTCAATTGTAATACTAGTCGAAATACGATTTCTTACCGTATATCGATATTGTAATCTGTGTCGGATCCCACCCGATCCTCGAGACCCGGCCACCTATATATAGGGGCCAGGATGGGACGGCGTGGGATAGATTGAAAGTAAGCCAGGTTCTACACCCACGTTTACTTTCATAGCCACCTTTTTTGACTGATTTTACCTTCGAGTTCATCCGACGCCCTATCTCCCCGATCCTAAGTCCTTCATTTAGGACATTTATCGAGTTAACCCCTCATCACCTCGTCACAAAGGAGTCAAGTGCCTAGATGTGTCCACTGGACGTGTCTATATTTCTCGTGATGTAGTGTTTGATGAGAACATTTTTCCCTTTGTCGAGTTGCACCCTAATGCTGGTCGGCGTCTTAAGCAAGATATTCTGCTTTTACCTCAACACACATCAAATAATGGGGATGCTACTATTGATGACTATATGCCTTTACCTGTTGTGCCAATTGTTACTCACAATGATGGTGAAGATGCTGCAGATACTCATCATGGTGCAGATACAATTATTGAAGAGCAAGAATCAGCACAAAATTTTCGTTCCAGAATCTGCGCAAATTGATCCTACACTAAATGCCAGAGGAGGCGATCCCGAGGGTGATTCCCCTGCCTCGACACGGACTGATACCGAGGAGGATCTGATCCGCTCCGGTCGGGCGGGACCTCCTGACGATGAGGCACCTGACGCAGCATCCCCGACGCGCTCTCCACGTGCGGACGAGTCGCGCCCTGACACGTCGCCTTCGTCGCGATCACGCTCGCCCTCCCCAGTGCATGTGACGCCGATGCGCCATAATGCGGTGGGGCCCACCTCATCATCATGCAATCATGAGCTGGATTCTCCCGCTCAATCTGACGGAGCAGATCCCGAGGCCGGCTCTCCTGCGCTCTCTCCGCAACGTGACGAGGTTGATCAACATTTTTCACCTGGTCATTCTAGTGAATTGGATGCGCCACCTTCTGCATCACCAACTCCTCCACCACCTCCTGCACCTCATACACGGCTTCAAAAAGGTATCCGTCAACCAAAACAGTACACTGATGGCACAAGTCGCTATGGTATGTTTACATCCACAGGTGAACCTAGTAAACTCTCGGAGGCCCTTGGAGATGACCGTTGGCGTAAAGCTATGGAAGAAGAGTACACTGCACTTATGGATAACAAGACTTGGCATCTTGTTCCTCCACATTCTACTAAAAATCTTATTGATTGTAAATGGGTATATCGTATTAAGAAAAATACAGATGGAACAGTTGACAGATACAAGGCACGCTTGGTTGCAAAAGGATTTAAGCAAAGGTATGGCATAGATTATGTCTTTGAATATTACTAATGAGAGATAACACATATTTTGAATGTTTATCAAAATGTACAGAACGGGGGAAAGGCAAAAAGGAATGAACATAGACTTTGCACATTGAGAGAATCTTGACATGTCTAAATACATAGTGAACTGCTCGTCCACATTTCCTTCAGTTTAGTCATGTGTCTAAAATTAAGAATTGAACATGCAAGCAAGCAACCTAGTTGCTTCTATATGGTTTGCTGGTAGACATGCATACTATGGGTTCGTCAATCGTGATAAGAGACATTGTAGTGAAGCAATGAATGAGATAGAAGTAGAACTTAATACAGTAGCCTATTTCCCTTTCTAGCTTTAACAGTAGTTCTACTTTTCGAAAAACATGTAGCGTTGTGATTTCCGTTATTAGAAACTAAAGCAGTACATCATACAATACTCCACGCAAAAAAATATCGTATAGATAGAATATGACCAAGCCAGCCAGCAGCAAGGTGTGACATTACACGCAGAGAGAAGAATCTGACCAAAGCCAGCCACCAGCGAGGCATGACATTACACATAGTTAGAAGCTCTGAACAGTTTTATTTACTTCTAACCTATATTTAGGTCCAGATGAAAATAGTAGAGAAAATATATGAAATTAGCTAACCCAGAAAGATAAACCTCTCCTCGAGCTTCAGTAACAAGAGGTAGGTGGTCAGAATCTACAAACCTTATCAATTTTTTCTTTAATGCCTGAATTTTGGAGCAGATTTACCCAGATGGCGTAAAAAGCTAAGATGTGGCGCTCATCATTTGGGTTACAAGGAGCATAAATATTTCTATAATATTCACCTCACGACACCAAACTAACAATTTCAATCCATAACAAAGAAAAATCACCTGAAAAGCTATGTCTATATTCTGTAGACAACAAGCACCTCTTTTTGTCACAACTTCCCTCTGCTCAAAAGATAGAAAAGCAATCAACAAATGAAGCAAAATTACAGCTAGCATTGTAAGGGGATAAAACCACGGACAATCACTTGCTGCTGCAAAGATGTAAAGAAACAAGGGATCACCTTGCTGATGTAGCCTCTAAGTTGGCGTTCTTCAGGGAGGCAGTAGTTATGGACATGGAACATGACATCAAGGATGTGGTTCTCATGTGCATCAATGTATCATGTATAATGCCATCGGGGTTCTTTCTTGCAGCAGGCCTCCATGGGAGCCTGATGGAAGAGCAGGGAGGCGACACAAAAGATTATCTCAGATCATACGATAAAGGAATAGACAGAGCAACACAAATGGCAACAGAAAATAAAAAAGAGAGCAGATCAATACTGTTACAACATCAAAATAATATTGCTAAGAGATCGACCCTGAACATGCCGCTGAGCTCCTGTCTCCCTGCTGTCTCCCTACCTTCTCCACCAAGCAGAGGAACCCAATCCTATGGGGAAGAAAACAATTATTAGATCGATCTAAACTGGTAGCAAACAAAATGAAAGACACGATCAATAAACCCAATCCTATGGGAAATCCTGAGCGCGAGCCACTGGAACACATGAGAGGGGAAGTCAAAAAAATATTACATGGAAAACTGCAACGAATTAATCAATAAACCCTAAAAAGTGCAGTTGTAGCCTCAATGACAGATTTGCTTGAAAGCTAGCTAGAAAAATCATGCATATAACCATAGACTATCTCATATATAGCAATTGTACAAAGTCTGGAGTAAGATTGGTTAAAGTTTGTGTCTATTCCTGATACCTCTCATCTCACTGTAGGTAAAATAGAAAAAAATAAAATGTAGGCATCACACGTTAGGCATCCCGTTGCACATAATAGATATTGGTTCTTTGCACAAGAAAATAAAGATCATAATGTACAAATGGCAAGGAATTGCCACGCACAACATATCAGTAGATTCATATGTTTCAGTCACCTTAAGCATAAGAATCACATGTAACAGTTAACTACTAATGCCAAAGCAAACAGAATACAATTTGTATATTATCTGATCTGTAACACAGGAAGTAAGCTTGCCAGTATAGGGATGAGCATCAACTCTCTTGTTTCATACTCATCTAATCTCTGAAAGAAAAAATATAGTTTCTGTGGTTTATATAATATTCAGTAACACAAACAAAAAGTGAACATGAGATATAACTTCTAGAAAATGAAAATAATGGATAAGAAATTAATAAGCACTTCTAAAAAGTATTGATTTCAAAGATGGAAGGTAAGAAATTAACAATTCAAGCATTGATCCATTAAAAATACTGTATATGCCTTTTTAAAAGAACACTGGATATGTGACTGAATAAAAGATCGAAGCACTGCAAAATCAGTATCTCAATATAAAGGATGAGAGTTATACCATGGTAGTCCAAAGATTTTAGGCTCACAGAGGCATGTATGCTACAATTTATATCCCTAAAAACATGCCCTATTCATACGGTTGCAGCGGGCCAGTGGTCTATAGCCAGAGCATAAAAGGCATGGAACGTGCTAAGAAACATGATAACATTATGGCCAAAAGCTTCTCCAATGGCCAATGTGGAAGGACCTAGAAAGATAGGCAAATTGGAATTAGTATCTAAAATTGGAATTAGTATCTGATGGCTATGATAAACATCTGAAAGTGACAGGTCCTTCGAATAGAAACTCAAGCAAATTGTGAGCAATGTGATTGCAAGGCATAAGATGGGGAGTGGGGTGGGGCGAACCTGGTCCAACATTATTTTGTTGAGCCTATGGACTGCTGAATTGTCTTTTGCTTTCTACTGTTGATCCACCCTTTGACTTTTTATTTTGTTGTAGAACTCATCTAAAGCATCATCAAATGTCTGAAATTCATCATGTTCCCTTGACTTAAATTGCCTCAACAGGATAGGGCAATACTCATCATATATCTGCGTATAGAAGCAAAATCCTCATAAGTGTTGCTGTCTAAACATAAATTAAAGAAAAAATCCTCTATAGATCTGTAACATACATCACTAATAACAAAGAAAAAACACAAACCTGCTCTGTCACATACACAGCAGTACAAAGGGAAAGACATAAAAACAATGAAAAAACCTTCTGGTTTGTTGAATTATTGCCTGGAGGCTGGAAGTGAGTGGCGCTCCCACCCCTTCTAGCTCTCCTCCTCCCGCCTTCTCTCCTCCTACCCGCCTCCTCTCCTCCTAGCCAGGAGGAGCACGACCCCCTCCTCCTCCTGCGCCTCTCCTCCCAGCCAGAACCGGATGCCCGGCTCGCCCGCTGCTGCTGGAGAAGGAGATCTCGAGCTCTAGCCGGCGTTGGATGACCTTCTCGACCGTGGAGGAGAGGATCTGGCGGCAGCTGGTGGCGGCCGCTGTTGGCGGCGGCGGCCTTGGTGGAGGTGCTGGCGGCGGCGGCCGTGGATGCGCTGGTGGCGGGCGGGAGAGGAGAGGAGCTCACGCGGGAGAGGAGAGAATGGGGTCTGGGTAGATATTTTCGATCTAGGTTTTTCACCGGGTGTTTATATACCATGGACCAATGAGCGTAGCTATTTGTCACTCTGGATGCGGAAGCGTGGCTGTCTAAACTGTCGGCCCCATACGCAGACGGGCCCAATTGTCATAGACCTAATTATCCAACCAAAAGGTGAAAAACAAAATTATATGATCCAACGGAGGTGAAACAGCCACGCAGTAAAAATCCTGTTGCATCGCTGAAACGAACGATCCAGTTTCGTGCGGGAGCGCAGGCATCGTGAGAAGGCGGGTAGTCTAGGCGGAATTAAGGGTAGAATGAATTGGGCGACATGTGCCAATGTAAAATCTGCACTCATGTTGATTTTTGTGATCCACGCATTTCACGTAAGGAAAAATGTGATACTCTATTTCTTTCTTTACGGTGCCACATAAATAAGGGGGCCATTATCTTTCAGTTCTCTTTTATTTAAGCAAGGAGCGTCCCAAAAAGCTTTCTTTGGGTCGTCCCCAGCCAAGATTTTCGTGGCGGCAGATAATAGGTTCATGTTCATCTTCATGCATGGGTCCCCGTCTCAACCTAAATTTTTGAGGGGTCATTATATATATTAAAGCCACGACCATCTTAGACTATGTTTCCATCAAAATGCGGCGAGGTCGAGAATCCCAGAGCTACCAAGTGCCTTTGGTCAGGATACAGTTTCTCAATTAACTTTGCATTTACCTCCTAAAACTTTATCGGAGGCTGCCGAAAGGAAGGCTCTTTCAATTTTCTTGATGTTGTCGTTGACGCCCGACAGCACAAGAAGTACAGCTATTGCAACGTAAATGTGCAAATACTCCCTTAAGTTTATTAAGATTTATATGTATCTAGATATATTTTATAGTTAGATACATGCGCAAATCTAAATAAAATTACAACATTTTCAGGACAAAGAGGTAGTACAAGTTTTCTTTAACTTGGTCTAAAACACACTCTTATCTTGGTCCCAAACGTGGAGACACTATGACTCCTCCTGTGATAACTTATCAGGGGTGTACTAGAATTCGTCCATGAAAAATAGTTGGAAAGCATAGTAGCACGTTTCCTGTAGTTTTCCGGGGTGCCTCTCATTCCTAAGGTATACTCAAGTAGCATGGAAACAGGGGCGCCATCTTTTCTTAACACTTGGTGCCATGAGGTTTTGGGTTGGCATATCCATAGATATATATAGAGAACAAAAAGTAGCTAGGAAGAAATGATGTGCCACCTGTAAAAACAGATACATGAGATAATTTAAAGTAGGTAGTACAATTTTTAACTTTTATTTCGAAGTAATGCTATCAACGTAATTCCTTGTCTTTTTACTTTTTGGACAGGCTGCACCTAATTAAAAAACCCCTCCCCACCAGGTGACACGGGTGGCAACTTTATATGTCACCACCTAGCGCCACCGCCTCCTCTCCCCCTCTATGGTTCTGTCACCGGAGGTCACCCTAGGTGATGCCCATGTGGTCTACGTCGGCGGCGGGGCAATTTCTCGTGGTGGCATTAGAGGTCCTGGGCAATCGACATCGTGCGTCTAGGATTTCCCCTGGTATATGGAGGCGCGGTCATGTGACTGGTGGCAGCGGACTTGGCTATCATTCTGTGAGGTAGTAGACAACGGTGGGCGATCCAGTCGGCTACAAGATTGTAAAGGTGCGGCTACCGGTGAAACCGGGTTTTGACTTTGGCCATCGCAGACGATGGTGGCCATAGATCCTATGTGAAGGGCATCATCATTGCAGTCTCTGTCTCCCCTCTTAGGTTGCTCCATGGGAGACCATAGATCTAAGACTCTCGGATCGGACGACAGTGACACTATGGTGTCAATCACTCTTCTAGGGTCATTTTCATAGAGTAGATGCTTGTTCTAGGCGTCGGGAGGTGTAGTGTTGTGACATCTACCGTTTCGATGATATCGGTCTTCGCGGCGTGGCATAGTGGAGTCCCGACGACATGTGTTGATGTGTACATACAGGACGGTGGGGCTTCTGGTGTTGTATCAGAATCAATGGCATGCCTGGCATGGCCAATGCATTGATCCTTCCTTAAGATGGGTTGGCGAAAGCCGGTGATGGTGAGCGCGTGCATGTTTTTTTTTCTGGGCAGCCCCAGCCTCTGCATCGAAGAGATGCATACGGCCTTGCTTTATTTCATTTATCCAACACAGACTGGCAAAAAAGCCTTACAAAGATCATACAAGCTAAAGCCTCCCCAAACACAGGTTTCAAAGCACCACCAAACTAGTACAACGCTCACCGTTAGGCGACTTGGTGAGGTCTCCGGATTAAATAGTGTGTGTCGGTGTGAGGTCATTGCACCGATCATGCCCCCCCCCCCCCCCCCCCCCCCCTCCACCCAATCAAACTTGTAGATGTAGCAACAGAGGTCGCCAGTATGGTGGAATTAGGTTGATCTACGTACATGTTCTGTTAGATTTTGTTGAGTGATATAAAAAAAAGGTCATGAGCACCGTTTTGATGGATAAGGGTTTCAGCCTCTTTTGAAAAAAATTATAAAAATGAATTCCATTTTAGCAACGTACATCATTTAACGGCCATGGATGCTAAGCCTCGGGCTGGGGGTGCAGATGGTTCCGTCGTGCCGACCATTGGCTCCATGGACGACATTTTCCCTGACCTCACACCTGAAGTGTGTCGCAACGCCCGTTTGAAGGCCAAGCACCAGCTTCGTTCCGTGGACAAGACTGCCCACATCCTCCTTGCCAAGATGGGAATTACCACGGAGCTACGTCGTCAGCTACAAGTCCCATCCAGGCTCTCAGCGAGCTCTTGGGAGTGGTTTCAGTCCAAAACATGGAGAGACCGTTGCCTATTAGCCCTCTATGATAACTATGCAAAACTGTACTGGAATTCGTGCATAAAAGTTACTCCCTCCGTCTTATAATGTAAACCGTTTTAGCTAACTAGCATAGTTTGCTAAAACAGCTTATATTGTGTAACAGACTAATAGTTGAAAAGCATAGTATCACGCTTACACTAGCTTTCCCGGATGCCGCTCATTCATAAGGTTTACTCAAGTAGCATGGAAACAGGGCCTTTTCTAACGATGCAGGGCCTTCTTTTCTTAACACTTGGTGCCATGCATAAGGCTTTCGGTTGTCATGTCCATGGGATATATATAGAGAACAAAAGTAGCAACGAAGAAATGATGCGCCACCTGCAAAAAAAAAAGATCCACAATGTACAGTTTTCAGTTTTATGTCGAAAAGTAGTGCTATCAATGTAATTCCATTTCCGACATCATGATCAGCTTCTCGTTGTGGATATAAAAATGGGATTTGCTTCCATAGACCCTCTTCTATAAACTTAATAACATCAACAGTAAAGATTAGACCATACCCCTTCGGTCCTTAATTGATTTGTAAATATAATTTAATCCTATTATATGTTAAAAAATTGATCCTATTAAAATATATATTATAAACATGATCCTTTTAGATCTCTGTATACTTTGTAAGATAGAAGAATACCAAATCATCGAAACTTTGCTAGTTTTTTCGATAAATAACGTTTTATTACTTAAAAGGTTTAAGCATTGCATCCAGCGCCTCTTATCAAGAATCGTTTATTTCACAAAAAACATGCGAAATTTCAACAAATTTTATTTCACTAGTGGCGTGCACAAGAGGAGGCGGACGCACGGAGAAGGGACCGAGAGACGCACTCGCGGAGGACCCATCAAGGAACTCCTGCCCCGAGACTCCATCCGTAGCGGCAATCAAGGGCGCCTGGTGACACAAGTTTGACCCCATGAAACAACACCTCTACCTGCACACCGGCGGCAAATGTACGCGCGCTTCATGTCAAGCGCCAAGCAGCATCACATCACTCGCCGTTTCACAAGGTGTTGAAGCTTCCGTACGCCGGCAGCCTCGCGAAACGATACTTGATCCTATTCTCGCCTTCTCGGCCGCCACGCACGAGGTGACCGCTCACCATGCCGGCCAGCACCGGCGTGTCCGCACACACGTACACCTTGATCAGCGGCGGTGGCGGCGACTTTCAAGAGTTGGATGTGGTAGCCTGGTTTTGGTACATGTCTCTTGGAGACATCTGCCAGATAGCAGCGACAATGCCTTAGCTAGCTACGCTTTTTTTCGATATGGGAGCAAAAGCCCCAGGCTCTGCATAAAGCGATACACACAGCTTTCTTTATTACTGAGTTATGAAGTGTATAAAGTATTACAATCACATATCAGCTAATGTCGATACATGAATGAGCCAACGAAAAATAAGAAGAAACAAAAAGCTATCCATTTGAAATTCTATCAATGTGTCGCCATCCAGTAGCCCGGAAAAAAAGTCCTGAGCAACCATCAGCGTACGGTTGCAGCCATTGTCCATAAGCTCCCGCTGATCCGCCGGGAGGACATAGGATCAAAGATGAATCCAGTGCGCAGCCATACGAATAACCTGCAGAAAATTGAAATCATTTTGTTTGCTAAATATAATATTGTTGCGACAATTCCATATTGCCCAACACACAGCAGAAACGCCAATGCGAATTCTAGCTTTAGTATCCTTATCAGTCCCATTCAGCCAATTACTAAACATATTAGTAATATTTGCAGATGGGGGGATATTAAAAGTAAAGTGGATCATACGCCAAATAATGCGCAAATGGGCAAGAAATAAATAAATGACGTACCGTCTCCATTGAGTCACAAAAACAACATTTAGTAGATCCATTCCAATTCCGTTTAACCAGGTTATCCTTAGTTAATAAAACTTTTGTATGGAGGAACCACATAAATATTTTTTATCTTTAAAGGTGTTTTCAGTTTCCAAAGATACTTGTGTAAGAATTGCGCATCCTCGTTCATTAAATCAAGGTATATAGATTTCACCATAAAAACACCATTTTTTAGTTAGGTTCCAAACAAATCTATCCGGTTCATCGATGAGATGGATTATCATTAGACGTTGGCACAAATTTAACCAATCATTCCATTTGTTTCCAGACAAAGTTCCCCTAAATTCAATATTCAAAGGTGAGTTGGATAAAACAGATGCAACAAAGTCATGCTTTTTTAAACAATGTTATATAGCACCGGATATTGATTTGCCAGAGACAAATTACCTAGCCAAGCATTTTCCCAAAATGCACACAAGTACCTTAGCCACGCTATATGGGGTGGGAGAATCGAGGGCCGGGGTCCATGGCGGCAGCAGCCGCGCACCCTCGTGAGGCAGACGGGGCCGACGCTCGAGTATGCAATTTCCCCTTTTCTTATTCCAAGTCTGCAAGAATCCTGTCGAGGGACATCTTGACATGCTAGTATAATATGTTTATAAAAATGTGTATCGATCAATTTTTGTTTGTGGTACATGAGCTGAAACGTTATGTTACATGACTATTGATCTCCTGTGAGATCCTAACCATAAATTTTTATTCTTTTACCTGACTTTTTTTAACGGACACAGCAAACTTCCTATATTGTTTTTCCTTTGAACTGAAGCAGAAGCAGACAAAGATAAGTTTTAAGGGAGCGCCTCAGTCACCTCCCCCCTGCCGGCTCCGGCCATGGCTCCTCCTTCAGTCGGAGCCCTCATCCCTCTAAGCCCCCTCTTGGCCGCGGAATCTTAGCCGCACCCCTTCCCCTAAGACCTGCACCCCCTCCCCAAAGGTTTTCTTCCTCTCCTATGTCGGCTACGCTGCGGCCAGCCGGGCCATTCCTATCTCCGGCGAGATCCTAGCCTGACCTCCGCCGACGATGTTGTGGCCGGCCACGTCATCTCCGTCTCTAGCGCAGTCGGCCTTCTTCTTCCCTGGCTCAACACGAACCTCAACAGTTTGATCAGATCTATTACCTGATTTTTATTAGAGTTAAAATGGTATGTTATGGTACATCGTGAATTTCTTTATTCTATCAATTGCCTCATGTATATAATTTTTATTCTTAGAGGTTTCTGTCACTCCCCCAGATTACTAGAGGCATGAACCCACTATCGAGCATAAATACTCCCTCTTGGAGTCATGATACGTCCATTTTGCATCACTATTTTGTATCATAATTTACTGTTATTCATTGATATATTTCATATTTAGAGATGATACGTATGTTGTTTCCTCTACTTTTGCATGATCGATGATATTTGGAGGACTTGCTGCCGGAGTCAGGATTCTGCTGGAAAAAGGACCGTCAAGACACCATGTTTTGGAAGATCAGGAAATTCCAGAAAAATACCAGAAAATTATATTTCGCCAGAAGACTGAAGAAGCCAGAAGGAGGAGACGGGAGGAGCAGCAGGGTGGGCTCACCACCAGGTGGCGCGGGCCCACCCCTGGCCACGCCACCCTATGGTGAGGCCATCCTGGCCCACGACTGCCATCGCCCCCTCGCGTATATCGTCGTCCCCGAAAACCTAAGTCAGGTGGGGCCATCAGAGATAGACTCCACCACCTCTGCGGGGCAGAAAACACCAGAGAGAGAAAAGCTCTCCGGCAGGCAGGAATCTGCCGGGGAAATTCCTTCCCGGAGAGGGGAGATCGTCACCATCGTCATCGCCATCGCACCAGACTTCATCGGGATCATCGTCATCATTATCACCATCACCAGCACCTTCATCTCTACCATCACCACGCCATCCCGCTGTAACATCTTGAGTTGAATCTTGTCAAATTCTTAGGGGAAACTTTCCTGGTGTTGATTACTCTTATAGTTGATGCTATTGGGTGGAACCGTTGAATTAAGGTTTATGTTCAGATTGTTATTTACCATTATTTCACCTCTGATCATGATCCATATGATGTCTTGTGAGTAGTTCGTTTAGTTCTTGAGGACATGGGAGAAGTCAAGATGTTAGTAGTGGAATTATTTTGAGTAATTTTTAATGGTTTGATATTTATATGTTGTGGTGCTATTTCACTAGTGGTGTCATGTGAACATCGACTACATGATACTTCACCATTTATGGGCCTAGTGGAATGCATTGTGTATTTGGCTACTAATTGTGGGGTTGCTGGAGTGACAGAAACCCAAACTCCGTTAGGAAACCATTGCACCAGGGAGCGTAGGATCTTAGAGTTTAAGGCTATGGTTAGATTTATCTTAATTACTTTCTTGTATTTGCGGATGCTTGCAAGGGGTATAATCATAAGTGTGTATTAATCCTAATAAGGGTAGTACGCTAGCACATGTTCACCCCCATAACACTTATCAAACCAATAAAGATTATTTAGCGGCATGAAGCGAAAGCACTTGACAGAAATTCCCGTGTGTCCTCGAGAATGTTTGGTCATCATAAGTTACACAACCAGCTTGTCCTTTGATCTAGAAAGGATTGGGACACTCGCTGCAATTACTATTACTGTCTTTTATTTACTCATACTTTATTTATTTGTATTACCAAATACCCCTGAAAAACTGTTTGCTAGTATTTACAGTAAAACCTTGATCAAAACTGCTTGTCAACACCTTCTGCTCCTCGTTGGGTTCGACACTCTTATTTATCAAAAGTACTACGATACAACCCCTATACTTGTGGGTCATCAATCCTATTTTCTGGCGCCGTTGCCGGGAAGTGTAGCGCTATTGAAGAGTGGAATTGGTAAAGGTAATCTTTGCTGTGAGTATTGTTTTTTATTTCTGTCTTTTATTTTATTTTGCTATGGAGCGTTCCCCATTTGGTTTCCTATTTGGGAACACTACTACCACTGTTGCGGTAGTGGATGAACCACCGCCCGCTCAATTGGATCCTTTTAAAATACCTATGAAAATTGTGGAACGTGTTATGAATAACTGCTATTCAGGAGATGGAACTATCCATCCGGGTGATTATCTACTCTTTATACATGAATTATGCGAGTTGTTCAAGTGTGCAGGTATTTCATCAAGCCTGGTTAAGAGGAAGCTATTCTCTTTATCACTAAAAGGCAGAGCTGAGGAGTGGTATAGGCTGCTAAAGGATGGTCCATCTATTGCTTGGGAGGAAATTGTACCTCTCTTTTATTCCAAATTTTATCCTCCAAGTGAGATTCATAAAGATCGTAATTGAATATATAATTTTTGGCCTCATGATGGAGAGAGTATTGCCCAAGCGTGGGGGAGATTGAAGTCACTAATGCTCAAATGCCCCACTCATGAGCTTCCCATCAATATTGTTATTAATAATTTTTATGCAAGGCTTACACTTCATGATAAGGATATATTGCATGCTTCCTACTCTGGATCATTTACACGCATGCAAGAAGAAGCTAAGTGGGATCTTCTTGATCGTATTCAAGAAAATACTGAAGGATGGGAAAACGACAAAGGTAGGAAGTCAGGTATAAATTATGATTATGAATGCATTAAAGCTTTTATGGGAACCGATGACTTTCATAATGTTAGCACTATTTATGGTCTTGATTCTCAAATACTTGCTAACTGTTTTAAGGCCTTTGCTTCTTATCTTGATATTCCAAACAAGGATTGGAACAAGTATCATGCACCTTATAAAGACTCTATTAGTTGTATTCCTGCTAAAACTACTGAAGTTTGTACTGTTGATCGCATTTTGTCTGAACCTTATTTTGAGAAGATGCCTTTCCCTGCTAAGGTAAAAGAGCATTCCACTTTGATAAGCGTGCTTAATAAAAGTACCAAGAAAGCTGTAGAACCTGATGAGCAAATTACTATTAAGTCTCTTGTAGCTATAGTGAAGGACCTTGTTACTAAAAATGTAGGAGATGAACATATTGTCTTTTGTGAAGATGCTTCTAACATTGTTTCACATCCTAGTAGGCGTAGGAAAACAAGTGTTCATGTTATTTCTGTCAGGATTGGTGATCATTGCTATTATGGTTTATGTGACATCGGTGCGAGTTCAAGTGCTATTACTTTCGAGCTTTACAAAGAAATCATGCATGGAATTACCCCTTGTGAACTTGAAGATATTGATGTGGTTATTCAGCTGGCTAACAGAGAGACAGTCTTGCCAATTGGTATTGTTCGAGATGTGGAAGTTCTATGTGGTAAGACTAAATATTCTACTTATTTTCTAGTACTTGGTAAGGAAGCTAGTAAAACTTATCCTATTATTTTTGGTAGACTCTTTTTGAATACTTGTGGTGCTGTTATAGATTGTAAGAAGGAGAATATTTTGACTAAGTTTGATGGAGAATCTTATGAGTTTAATTTTTCTAAGTTCGCTAAAACTCCTTATGAAAATGAATTGCCTAATGAAAATTTTCGAGTTGAACAGCTTGCTTCTATTGCTCTTGCTCCTAACAATGCTTTGCAGCAATTTATGGAGGATCATGAGAGTGATATTTTCAGGAAAGAAAGAGAGGAGATTGGTGATATTCTTCTTTGTCAACCATCGTTGATTAAGCACAATTTACCTGTGGAGGATCTTGGTACCACTTTGCCACCTAAGGAAGATCCTGTTTTTGATTTAAAACCTTTACCTGATTATCTTAAGTATGCTTATATAGATGATAAGAAAATATATCCTGTTATTATCAGTTCTAAACTTTTAGGAAAGGAGGAAGAAAGGTTATTGGAAATATTGAGGAAACACCGAGGAGCTATGGGATATACTCTTGATGATTTAAAAGGGATTTCTCCTACTATATGTCAACATGCTATTACCATGGAGCCAGATGCAAAGCCAGTTGTTGAACATCAACGCCGCTTAATTCCCAAGATGAAGGAAGTGGTAAGAAATGGGGTATTGAAGCTCCTTGATGTTGGTATTATTTATCCTATTGCTGATTGTAGATGGGTCAGTCCTGTTCATTGTGTTTCTAAGAAAGGAGGTATCACTGTTGTGCCTAATGAGAATAACGAGCTTATTCCTCAAAGGGTAGTAGTTGGTTATAGGATGTGCATTGATTTTAGAAAGGTTAGCAAAGTTACTAAGAAAGATCATTATCCTTTACCGTTTATAGATCAAATGCTAGAGAGGTTATCTAAGAAAACTTATTTTTGTTTTCTTGATGGTTATTCTGGTTTCTCTCAGATTGCTGTTAAAAGGCAAGATCAAGAGAAAACCACTTTTACTTGTCCTCATGGAACTTATGCTTATAGACGTATGCCTTTTGGTTTATGCAATGCTCCCGCTACTTTTCAAAGATGCATGTCTGCTATTTTTCTTGGATTTTGTGAAGAAATTGTGGAGGTTTTCATGGACGATTTCTCCGTCTATGGAACTTCTTTTGATAATTGTTTGCACAATCTTGATAAATTTTTGCAGAGGTGTGAAGAAACTAACCTTGTTCTTAATTGGGAGAAATGCCACTTTATGGTGAATGAAGGAATTGTTCTTGGACACAAAATTTCTAAAAGAGGTATTGAAGTTGACAGTGCAAAGGTCGAAGCAATCGAGAAAATGCCCTGTCCTAGGGATGTTAAAGGTATTCGAAGTATTCTTGGTCATGCTGGTTTCTATAGGAGGTTTATTTAAGATTTCTCTAAGATTTCAAAGCCTCTTACTAATCTTCTTCAAAAATATGTACCATTTGTTTTTTATGATGATTGTAAGGAAGCTTTTGAAACTCTTAAGAAGGCTTTAACAACAGCTCCTATTGTTCAACCACCTGATTGGAATTTACCCTTTGAAATTATGTGCGATGCTAGTGATTATGCTGTGGGTCCTGTTCTTGGACAGCGCATAGAAAAGAAGCTAAATGTTATTTATTATGCTAGTAAGACTCTTGATGCTGCTCAGAAGAATTATGCTACTACTGAGAAAGAGTTTCTTGCTGTTGTTTTTGCATGTGATAAGTTTAGACCTTACATTGTTGATTCTAAAGTTACTATTCATACTAATCACGCTGCTATTAGATATCTTATGTCAAAGAAGGATGCTAAGCCTAGGTTTATTAGATGGGTGTTGCTTTTACAAGAGTTTGATTTGCATATTGTAGATAGGAAAGGTGCTGAAAATCGTGTTGCTGACAATTTGTCTAGATTGGAGAACATTTCTTGTGATCCTATTCCTATTAATGATAGTTTTCCAAATGAACAGTTGGCTTCAATAAATGTAACTTCACGAGACCTTCCTTGGTATGCGGATTATGCTAACTTTATTGTTTCTAAGTATTTGCCTCCAACCTTTACAGCTCAGCAAAGAAGAAAATTCTTTTATGACTTGAGGCATTATTTTTGGGATGACCCACAATTATATAAAGGAGTAGATAGTATTATGTGAAGATGTGTTCCAGAATATGAACAAAAAGAGATATTGAGAAAATGCCATGGTAGTGCTTATGGAGGACATCATGCTGGAGATAGAACCGCACAAAAGGTTCTACAATCAGGTTTTTATTGGCCTACCCTTTTTAAAGATGCTAGAAAGTATGTTTTATCTTGTGATGAATGCCAAACAGTTGGTAATATTTCTAGACATAATGAAATGCCTATGAGTTACTTTCTTGTTATTGAACCATTTGATTATTGGGGATTTGACTTTATGGGTCCTTTTCCCCCCTCAGAAGGTTATACTCATATACTTGTTGCTGTTGATTATGTTACTAAGTGGGTAGAAGCCATACCTACGAAGAGTGCTGATGGTGAGACCTTGTTGAAAATGCTTAAGGATGTTATTTTTCCTAGGTTTGGTGTACCTAGATATCTTATGACTGACGGAGGTTCTCATTTTATTCATGGTGGTTTTAGGAAAACTCTTGCTAGATATGACGTTAATCATAGAATTGCTTCTGCTTATCATTCGCAAACTAGTGGGCAAGTAGAGCTATCAATCAAAGAGATCAAGTCTATCTTGCAGAAGACTGTCAATAGATCTAGGAAAAACTAGGCTAGCAAGTTAAACGATGCTTTATGGGCTTATAGAACTGCTTATAAGAACCCCATGGGCATGTCTCCTTACAAAATGGTTTACGGAAAAGCATGTCACATGACTTTAGAATTAGAACACAAAGCTTTTTGGGCAGTGAAAGAGCTTAATAGGGATTTTAAACTTGCCGATAAGAAAAGATTGCTTGATTTGAGTTCCTTAGATGAGTGGAGAAACGAAGCTTACGAGAATGCCATACTTTTCAAAGAAAAAGTCAAGCAATGGCATGATAAGAGAATTCTTAAGAGAGAGTATCATGTTGGTGAGAAAGTTCTATTGTATAGGTCTCGTCTCAGATTTTTTGCAGAAAAATTACCCTCGAAATGGGAAGGACCCTTTATTATTGAAGAAGTGTATTGTTCAGGTGCTATAAAAATTGCTTCACTTAAAGATAAAACTACGCAAGTGGTGAATGGGCAAAGACTCAAACTTTTTATTGCTCGAGATTCTTATAATGAAGATGTTGATGTTATTCAAATGGCGACTCCGGAAGAATTCATCCAAGACAATATGCAGGAACCTGCAGAGTTCATTTTTGAATAAGTAATAGTTTTAGTCAGAAAAGGTTCGCGTTAAACTTTTCCATTCATATTTTTGCTGTTTTTACTAAATATGAAAAATCATGAGACAAAAACGAGTTGGAAACGGAGCTCCGAGGCCCCACACCACCAGGTGGCGCGGGCCCCCTCCTGGCCGCGCCACCCTATGGTGAGTCCGCCTTGGAACTCTTTTCTATCCTGTTTTCCTCCTGTGACTTCGTTTCGATGTTTAATTTTCACCTATATAACCCCCCCGGATTACCCGAGGTTTATATATCGTGTTTTCGTTTTGAGCTGTTTCTGTCAAGAGTTGTTCTCAGTTCTAGGAGCATCATGGCTTCTTCAAGCGAGGACAAGGGCAAAACGCCTATGGAAGAGGACCACTAAGACCTCAAGCTGAAGGAAGAACAGGTGGCTGGAGGATCAAGGGCAAGAATCCCTACTTTTGTTGGATCAATGAACGCTGGACGTGCATTTTCTCATAATATGAAGGGACCAACACTACTAGTCTTGGATCTAAACTTCTTGCCTATAATAAAAGAGGGTCTTCTGGTCACTGATGAGCTTTGTGCCCACTACCAAGTTTTGGAGAGGGAGATACAGATACTTCAAGAAGAGAACCTCAGGCTTCGCAGGATGCTTGAACTTTTCCTTGCTCCAAATATGATCGCACCACCACCGCCGAAGGAGTAATTTGTCATTGGTATTGGCATCCCCTTGGCTTGTTCTAAGCTTGGGGGAGTGCCACGGTATCACATCATTATCTTTTACTCATTTACCTTTCAAGTAGAGTCATATCATGAATAGAGAAGTTATCTTATAGGATAGTTTGCAGTGTGGAAGTATCCTCCTTAGTTGGTTATCTATGTATCCCTTGGTGTGAGTTGCGGTAATGAAATATTAATGAGAAGTTCTATCATTTACTTTCTGCATACTTTATTTCAGTTTGCAATTTTTCTTATATGATTAGTCTTGTTGATTAGTATTGGTATCACTTTGGGGGTATGAGTAAATCTAGTTAGTTTTGGCAAACTTAGCTTGGTCAGTAGCAACATTACCTTGAGGTTTGAGTAGAAAAAGAAGGAAGTGTTAGTAGATTCATCATTTCAGTTTTACTTCATGATTGGCTTATAAGCATTAGTATTCTCAAGTTAAAATCATTTGTACCTTCAAGGAAGTTTGCATGATTGTTTTCTATTACATATATGTATGTTTGTTTCATGCAACTCTTATGCTTACTATACAGCCTTGCTAGCCAAAAACCTGTACTAAGAGGAAATACTTCTCGTGCATCCAATTCCCAAAACCAAGTTACTTCCAAAGAGTCCACTATAAATTCCTATGCATGGTATTTCAAGCCATTCCAAGTAAATTTTCATGTGCTACCTTTGAAAAACCTTCAAATACTTTTCATTTTGTGCCACTGTTTTTAGCTCATGAGGACGTAGTGGTTGGGTTTGTTATCTTCCATACTAAATTAAGTACCCCTCGACTAGGCAGCTTCATCTGCTCGTCATTAATTTTGCAAGGGAGCTGGTCAAACCATTTTAATCTAAAAAGAGAAAAAGAAAGAAAAAGGCACTCCTCCATGGTATGTGAAAGTTGGTGGGCACCCGATGGAATCGGTTAGCCATGGTTTGAGAAAGAAAAAGGTGGGGAGGAGTGCCAAGCTATAAAAGAGCACAATTGTGCCAATTAATCAATATCTCGGAACTGCTCTCACTTGTTTAGTATGGAAGATATCAAGAACTTCGTTGCTAGTCGTTGACAAAAGCAACCACCTCTCAAAATAACTTTTACCTCTGTTTTACAAATGAAAAGCTCTAGCACATGTTTAATCCCTGCTTCCCTCTGTGAAGGGCCTATCTTTTAATTTTTATGTTGAGTCAACCTATCCTCCTCTATCTTATGCAAGCATTTGAGTTGTTATGTTTCACTCATCCATATATTGATCCGTTCAATCATGTTTACTATCTTCCTTTTTAGTACGATGCTTTTATCTGAAGGAATATATCTTTGAAAGCTTTCTATGATTGCAAAGAGTTTGTTTCGTTGAGCATATGGTTTTTTGCTATATTAGCTCTGTTATAAAAGGCTCCGTTAAAAAATAAGTATAGTTTGTTCATTGTTCTCTGACCAAGAACTAAGGTTTGCCATCACCAATTATGATTTACCTTGTGCATCTTTATTTGTGATTCCCTTTTACTTATTGCAAGTCTATATTATATGAAGGGAAGTTGCTGTCTATTATAATTTGTGCCTTGGTGAATGTGATGCTTCTTGTCCGTATTTTATTTATCGACACTTCACTCTATAAACCTGTGGTCATGTTTATCGAGTTCAGTTTTCGCTTGGCGACAAGCGAGGTCTAAGCTTGGGGGAGTTGATACGTCCATTTTGCATCACTATTTTGTAACATAATTTACTGTTATTCATTGATATATTTCATATTTAGAGATGATACTAATGTTGTTTCCTCTACTTTTGCATGAT
This sequence comes from Dactylis glomerata, assembly GCA_007115705.1. NCBI lineage: Eukaryota > Viridiplantae > Streptophyta > Magnoliopsida > Poales > Poaceae > Dactylis > Dactylis glomerata. The sequence continues at coordinate 427,636 of QXEO01000217.1, forward strand.
CGATGATATTTGGAGGACTTGCTGCCGGAGTCAGGACTCTGCTGGAAAAAAGACCGTCAAGACACCATGTTTCGGAAGATCAGGAAATTCTAGAAAAATATCAAAAAATTATATTTCGCCAGAAGACTGAAGAAGCCAGAAGGAGGATACAGGAGGAGCAGCAGGGTGGGCTCACCAACAGGTGGCGCAGGCCCACCCCTGACCGTGCCACCCTATGGTGAGGCCACCCTGGCCCAAAACTGCCATCGCCCCCTCGCGTATATCATCGTCCCTGAAAACCTAAGTCAGGGGGCCATCAGAGATAGACACCGCCGCCTCCGCGGGGCAGAAAAACCAGAGAGAGAAAAGCTCTCCGGCAGGCAGGAATCTGCCAGGGAAATTCCTTCACGGAGAGGGGAGATCGTCGCCATCGTCATCGCCATCGCACTGGACTTCATCGGGATCATCGTCATCATCATCACCATCACCAGCACCTTCATCTCCACCATCACCATGCCATCCCACTGTAACATCTTGAGTTGAATCTTGTCAAATTCTTAGGGGAAACTTTCCCGGTGTTGATTACTCTTGTAGTTGATGCTATTGGGTGGAACCGTTGAATTAAGGTTTATATTCAGATTGTTATTTACCATTATTTCACCTCTGATCATGATCCATATGATGTCTTGTGAGTAGTTCGTTTAGTTCTTAAGGACATGGGAGAAGTCAAGATGTTAGTAGTGGAGTTATGTTGAGTAATATTTAATGGTTTGATATTTATATGTTGTGGTTCTATTTCACTAGTGGTGTCATGTGAACATCGACTACATGATACTTCACCATTTATGGGCCTAGTGGAATGCATTGTGTATTTGGCTACTAATTGTGGGGTTGCTGGAGTGACAGAAACCTAAACCTCCGCTAGGAAACCATTGCACCAGTGACGAGGGTTAACTCGACAAATGCCCAATATGTAAGGACTTAGGATCAGGGGAATAGGGCGTCGAATGAACTCGAACGTAAAATCAGTCAAACAAGGTGTATATCGAAAATAAACATAGGAGTAAACTTGGCTTGCTTTCAATCTATCCCTTACCGTCCTCTCCTGGCCCCTATATATAGGTGGCAAGGTCACAAGGATCGGGAGGGGTCCGGTACGTCTTACAATATCGGTATATGATATGAACTCATATCTTGACTTAGATTACACTTGGGCCTAGTCTTAACGGGCCTCAGGGGTACTTAACTGACGGGCTCTATTATCTATTCCCTTGTCAGTAGCCCCCGAGATTCTACCAGAATTGTAGATTCGTGTTGAATCTGAAATCTTTATTTCTTCGACTTGATCAATCTTTCGACTTCTTCTTCCTGTATCCAAAAATAAAATCTTTTCATTATACCATTTTGCAAGGGGTTTTGATGAACAAGCCTGACAACTCTGACGGATCAAGAGGCCAGTTAACTGCCAGAACAGATACTTGTCACCTACTTCAAATTCAATCCCCTTGGACTTGAATTCGGGAAACCGGTCAAACCCATTCTTTTGCCGCATTTAGGACTTACAAAGAATGAGTCCCAGTGGTTCTCAGGGTACCCAGTGCGTCCACCAGGATTTTCTTTGCATTGTAGACATGGATAATTTCTAGCAGAGCGCATCTATGTGCGTATACCAGGCCACACAGGACAGATCTTGGGGTCTTACCTTCATGATATGTTTCAATCATGACATTCGAGCTTTGTCGCGATGACGCAACTCGAGAATCATATGTCGCAGCCTTGTTTGACTATTTCAGTTCTAAAAATATTCGGGTTATTCAACCTTGATTAATATCTCCCTCCCGATGGTAGTAATGATGCTGTCCAAGTCTTCTTTCGCCTTCTTTGTACATGTACAAGTATCGTCGGGTGCACGGCCAGCGCTCCCGATGGGAGTAGCCCCCGAGGCTATAGTCGAAAAACTTGTTTCGAGTATAGGCTCAAATAAATCGTCTCTTCTTTGATCATCAGATAATAGCTTACTTGATAATATCATTGGGTGCGCGGCCAGCGCTCCCGATGGTAGTAGCCCTCGAGGCTATAGTCGAATATTCTCAGGTATAGACTCAAAAAATGAGTTTTCTTCCTTGATGCCTCTGTATCATTTATAACAATTTTTTTGTCGACTTCCTTGGTCATCATCAATACGCAAAATGTCATACCAGACTTTTGCTGAATTTTTCCTATGAGTGTCCATAACTGTCATGTTCTTATTTTCCCGTTACTCGAATGCTTGTGACGTCATTAGTAGAATCACTCTGTATGTGATTTGACTGGGCGCTGACCATTGCTCGTGGGCAGCGCGGTAATTTTACAGTTTTCCTGCCCGTTAGTGGGCTGCCATTTCTGCTTCTTGAGCCACGTCTCAGCCCATGTTCCTTCATCAGGAAGCTTTATAAGGGAGAGAGTGGGGTTTTTTACTATGTACCGGCTCCTCGCTTCTTCCGCCGCCACCATTGCTGCAATCCTCATGCGCTTCTGAGCTCCTGCATAGCCCCCGCGCATAACTCATAGATGCGTGTCAAGAGCCTTGCCCACAAGAATCAGATGGGGAAGAAGAAGATCACCAACTCGTCGACCAGCTGGGTGCCATCGGAATTCTCGCAAACCGATCTCACCAAGGCCTAGAAGGATGGCCTCATCGCCTAAGGGGACCAGGTCATCTTCCCTAGTACCGAGCGCATTCCCAAGCCCCCGAGCGGCTACCGGGTGATGTTCCTCGCCTTCCTCTTATGCGGGCTATCTTTCCGTGCCCACGAGTTTCTCCGTGGGCTTCTTTTTGTTTACGGTGTGCAGCTTCACCAGCTCACACCAAACTCGATTTTACACATTGCTTGCTTTGTCACTCTTTGCGAGTCTTTTCTGGGGATCGAACCCCATTGGATTCTCTAGAAATTTCTCTTCCACCTCCGCCTGAGTGTTGCTTTGTCAAAGAAGCCTGAACTGGGCGGGGCTGTTGTTTCCGCCCGCACTGAGGTTCATTATTTGGAATTTTCCATGGCTACCTCAGTGCAAGGTTGGAAGAAGAAATGGTTTTACATCAAAGACCAAAAAAACTCTTCTTCAGACCAATATGGCATTGCCCCTTTTGATGCCAACTAAGATCTGAAGAAGTTATCATCGTGGGATTCGCCCCCCCACCGAAGCTGAGATGGAAGACATCAAGCCACTACTAACTCGCATCTAGGCTCTAAAGAGTGAAAGTGGGGGTGCGCTGTCAGGGAGTCAGTTGATGTTGTTTTTTCTGCAACGGCGAGTCCAGCCTCTTCAGCATCGTGTTTCCAAACTTTGGTCATATTCTGGCTTGAAAGATTCTTCTCGAGTGTCTGAAGAGGACATAGATAAGAAGGATCTCGATAAGCGAGTCAGATCTCTGACTACTCTCACTAAAGATCATGGTATTCCAGCATTAGCCACCGATTTCTTCGACTTCGAGCGTCCCTTGCCTTTGGTATGCGCGTTTTCAATCACATGTTTATTCACCTTGTTCTTGTGTGGTTGCTACATTTGCTGATAGTTTTGTGACTTTATTTTTGCAGGGCCACCAATTTCTTGTTTCCCATCCTCCTCTGCCAGAGGAAGGACCTATTCAGGCTTATCCTGTTTCTGCTACGTTCGAAGCCCCCGAGGCCGAGGAAAGCCAGGATAGAGATGATGCCGAAGATTCACTAGAGGGAACTAGCTCGACTACATCGCCTCCTCCTGCTCATTCAGAAGATCCTAGTCTCGACAGGAAGAGGAAACATGTCGAGGAACTCATTTCTTCGAGTACCTCCGCTTCCAAGGCTGCTATCGGGGAGCCTTCTGCTCCCCATGAGGATGAGAAACTTTTTGACCTTTTAGACTCGTGAGTTTTTGCTGGCTCAAAATTTTATCTTGTACTCGCTTCCCCTTTTTTTTCCGATGTATGCCAAGTCTTTGCTTTTTATTCCTTTTGCAGTGACAACAAGAACCCAAAAAAGGATGCTGCCACTGCTCCTTCTGTTGAGGCTAAACCTGCCAATTAACCTTCTTTCCAAGAAGCTACTCCAGTGGTGAAGTCGAAAGAAGCTCCTGCTAAGAGGGTCTCCTCTTCTCGTGGCTCCAAGTGTCTAAAGAAGGTGACAGATGCCAGTACTTCCCTCAATGCCCATCGACCAACGAGCTCTTCTGACAATGTAAGTACTAATCCTGGTGTTTTACTTTGTTCATTGCTTGAACTTTCCTACTCATGTCTTCCTTTTAATAGATTCTGATGAAGAAGTTCATCTCTTTGGGTACTGAATGTGTCGAATTTTTGAAGGTTGCTCGAGCTTCTCAGGGTAATCTTCTTTCCTATGTTGTGTCTTCTGCCTGTCTTGTGTGTCTTTCCCCGTTTCCTTATTCGACTTTCTTTTCCCTTTTCCATGCTGCAGATGCTTTGGCGGCGGCCAATGCTTGCATTGCGTCCCTTGAAGCCGAACTCGAAGCTTCCCAAAAAGCCTGGGACGTTGCCACTGCCGCTAAGGCCACTGCTGAGAAGTCTGCTAAAGCAGCAACAACCAAGGCAAAGAAAGCGGAAAAGTCACTTGCTGATGCTAATCAGGAGCGCGTTCAGAGAGAGGAAGCCATCACTAAGCGTTTGAACTGGGTTTCGGCCCTTGCTGGTGGTAAGTATCTTTTTGCTCTTTTTATTGTCTGCTTGCTCACCTTGCCGATGGTCACTTATTATCCTTTTTGTTTCTGCTTGCAGAGAAAATTGGGGTATCTTTGTTGCCGTTGCAGCCGGTTGATGAAGATCCTCTCATGGCAGTGGTGAATTTGCTTGAGTTGCACTGGATATCTGTCCAGGAAGTCCTCGAGCTGACTCACCGCGTGATAACGCGGATCTTTGTCAGGTTGTGGCCAAAGAAGAAAGCCGATATGCCCGCTGTTGATCTCAAGAAGGTTGCCGCCGTCTTCGACACCGCTAAAGATCCTATCTTTTCGATGAAGAGCCACTCGGTGAAGCGGGGCGCCGAAGGGGCTATTGCCCTTGCCTATACACACGACGAGGAGGTTGACTGGGAGAAGGTTAGCTCTTCTCACGGTCGACCTCTTTCGGAGCTGCTGGCTTTCTTTGAGAAGGTGAAGAAATACGTGCCAGGCATCGTGTCAATTATCACTCCCTCGGCGGCTTCTTCAACTTCCACGCTAGCTTCTTTGACTCCTACAACAAGCACGTCAATGCCTCCGCCGAACGCTGGTGCTACTTCTTCCGCACCTACTTCTGCCACGGAGTCTGCTGCCGAGGTGGCGTAGATTTAGCCTTCTCTTGTAGTCTTCTTTTCTTTTGGTGTAGTGAACTTATTCATGTGTTGCCCAAGAACCAGTCCGGGAACTTGTACTCTTTTGTGAATACTTTTCCTTTATGAAATGTTGTGCTTGATTGAGTTTCTGAGTTGTTTCTTCATGTCCTTCTTTATTTCTTCTAGCGTGATTGCGCTGGTGGATCGACGAATCTTGGTCGTGGGTCGCCTCCTGTCGACATGTCTCGTGCTGCGACTCATTCTGCTCCTCGTTCTTCTTGCCGCTGCACTGAGTACTTGTTGAGGATTGTGGACCTCGAAGGTCGTTTGTCTTTGATGAAGCGTCAAGCGTAGACTGCTATGAACCAGGCCAGTAAATCTTATGGTCTGATGAAGCAGGTATCCATTCTTGAGGATAAGGTGTCGGGTTTGGTTGCCCGAGTTATGCATCTGGAAGAGTGTAACTCTTTTCTTGTTGATTTCATCGAGTCAGCTTGTGAACAGCTTAAGTGTAAGTTTCCTACAGACCATCTCGAAATTTTTGCTGCTATTTTTGCTTTCCATCTTCTGAAGAATTTGTGCCTTCCAGGTACTTGCTTACATCCTGCTGATGAGAACCGTCGAGTTGCCGAGCGAATTGCGGCTTTGGAGAAAGTATCGAAAGATGCGTCTTCTTTGTGGGCTGACCCAAGGCGCCACAGTGCTGTTGTGCTTCTGCAGGATCGTGCCCAACATATTGGTGAGGCTGTAGATGGTTATCGAAAATCCTTGATGACCATGTACTCTGTCATGCTTCCCCGCAATCCACTGCCGAGAAGCTTTATGCAGCTGCTCGACGTTTTCAGATCTAGTCAGCGGATTTATCGGTTGATAGAGGTCAATTTGGTGGCTGGTGCCAATTTTGCTCTTGGATGGATACGAAGTGGCATCCAAGGCTTAACTATAGCTCCATGTCCCTAAGTTTTCCTCAAGGGGGAGTTAGGCTGCAAGTCCATATGGATGCTACACTCCAACCAGTGAGGAGGATTATTGCTAGATTGCTTTGAGAGGATGCCGCGTTTTTCCGCGAGCACGATTACTTAAATCCCATAGGAGTAGACGATTCTGATCATCCAATATTTTGATACTCATGTTGTATATGTGCTTTGTATGTAGAACACGAGAGTTTCTTTTTTCTGACTCCCTTTGTCAGAATTTTTTTTTATTCTCAAAGCGTTTATATTGTGTGTTTTGGTGTGTTTACCGCAATTTTTTTGAAGACACGTAAACTTGAATAAGAGGAACTTTGTCTTTATTTATGCTTGTAATGTAAGATACATGGGGTGTCCCAAGAGATCCGACCAATGACCCATGTTCTGGATCTAGAGGGCATTGCCCTAGGATAGCTCATGGCTTTTACAACCTCCTTTTGGCGTACTTGTTGCCTATGTCGCCGAAGTCTTCTCTTCTTCTCCTGTGTGTTTATCTTGGTCTGACGAATGTACCTGCGGTTTTTTCACCTCTGGCTCTGATGGGTGCTCTTCGAGTTGTTGTGCGATTCCTGTAGTCGCGCTTTTCGCCTTGTCTTTGGGTTCCCATAGCTTGCCATCATGCCGAAGTTTTGGGCCATCTTGTGAAATTCCTTATCGCATAGATCCGAGACTTTGAAGCTTCCTTTTACTGTGATAATTCCATTGGGTCCTAGCATTTTGAGTACCAGGTACGTGTAGTGAGGCACTGCCATGAATCGCGAAAACGCGGGTCGCCCGAGGATCGCGTGATATTGTGATGGCCAATCCATGACTTCAAAGTCGAGCTTCTCTCTTCTGTAGTTTTGTCAATTCCTGAAGCAAACGTTGAGTGCTATTCGACCTAGTGGATAGTTAGCGATCCCTGGGATGATTCCGTGGAAGGAACAATCAGTTGGTTTCAGGAAATCTAATGAAATGTGCATTGCTCGTAGAGTCTTTGCGTATATAAGATTTATTTTGCTTCCTGTATCCATGAATACTCTGTCTACGTCGTATGTCCCGATTTGGGCTTTGAGTACCAGAGGCGCTTTTCCTCGCCGAGGTACTGTTATCGGGTGATCATCCCTGCTGAATTCTATGGGTTGCTCTGACCAGTGTAGATATTCTGTTATTGCTGGAGGCAAAGTTACTGCTAGGTTAACTTGGCGAGTTATGCTTTTCTCCTCTTTGTTTGACTTTGGCACTGGATGTATCATTGTTGTGATGTGCCCCTTAGATGGAACATATCCTCCATCATTATCGTGTCCCTGGTTTGGCTGGTCTTGACTTTGAGGAACTCCATTGTTTCCTTGTTGACTTGCAGGCGCATTGTTTGTGTTCCCTTCGTATCCTTGCCTCTTCGCTTCGGCTTGTTTGTTCAGTGCTGCCTCTTGGAGTTTCAAGAACGTCGTGCAATCTTTCATCGCGTGCCTGGATACTCGCTTTCCATCAACGAACGCGGAGTGTATGTGGCATGGTCCGTTTAGCATATCCTCTGGTGATGGGTTGTACTCTCTGGGTTCTTTTGTCTGAAATTTTTTGCTGCTCCCGTAGTCTTCTTTTCCATAGCTACGGTATCCCGAGTTTCTACAGTCGTTCCCTTGGTAACTATTGTCTTTGTACCCTGCGGCTACTTGGCTGTGGGAGCCATAGTTATCGTAATTGCGGGATCCCCTCCTTTGGCCTCCATATCTGTTTCCTCTATCATCCTCTGGTGATCGTGTCCTTTTGTTGTTGCACGCATCTTCTCCATCTGCAAACATGTTTGCTATATCCATTAAATCTGATACTATTTTTGGCTTGATTCTGCCCATCTCTTCGACTAGATCTCCTCGCTGCAACCCGAGTGTGAATGCATCTAGTGCTCTTTCGTCCGAGACTTCGACTGCTGAATTTTTGATAATGCTCCACCTTTGGATATATGCCCTTAATGTCTCATTGCGTTGCTGTACGCAGGCTTTGACTTCTTCTATGGACGCTAGCCACTTATATGTCGACTTCAAGTTGCTCGTAAATTGCTTTGTGAGCTCCTCCCAGCTACCAATTGTTTCTTTTTCTATTTTGCTCAACCATGACCTTGCCGCGCCGGTGAGGTGTAATTGCAAACTCTGCATTGCCGTTTCTTTGGTTCCTCCCAATATTTTTACTGCTTGTAGATAATCCGAGAGCCATGACTGTGGCTCCTGAGATCCATCATATTTTTCCTGATCATGGGGTAGCTTGAAACCCTTGGGTACTGGCGTGGTGTGAACCCTATGAGTAAAGTATGACGCCCCATCTCCTTTTTGTCGTCTTCGTAGTCATATACTTTGTTGGGAGTCCTGGATCTTCGGGTTCCTCTGTGCTTTGAACTTTTATGTCATCTTGGTGATGGTGTTCTAGATCATTAATTGACTACCGCTTTTGTGCCGAGGACTACTGTGACGGCGTGGTCATCTTGGTTTATGGATTCCTTTGTTGCGGTATGCCTCCTCTTCTTTTGATGATAACTTGTTGCCTATCATCTTCAATCCTTGTAGTGCTGCCCGGTGAATATGTTTCCTTGGGTCTCCTGGATTTGGTTGTGTTGTGTGCTGGTATGCTTGAGCTGCCACCAGTGCTGCTTCAGGTGTCTTTGGTATAATGTTCCCTTGCTCGTCGACCGATAGGAAACACGAGTCGAGGTTTTTGGAGAGGCTTTGCCTTTCTAAGTACTCGAGGTTTTCGAACCTTGATCCATGTCGATGATGCCTTTTGCTATTTGTGTATGACGCGTCGCTACATACTTTGTGATAAGCTTCGCTTGCCGCAATGGCTGAGTCTCTTCTCTTCTGTATTTCAATCCTCTCTTTTGCTAGTTGCTTCGACTGCTGTCTTAAGGCGTAGTGATACCCCAAATGCATATTCTTGCTGGCGTTTGTTGGTATTGGCATGCCATGCTCCACGGCTATTTTGATTATTCTCCACTCATCGACTGATAGTCGAACTTTCTCCCTAGTTGCCAGGGAATCTGTAGTTTCTCCTTCTGCCAGGTAATTTGCCCCTCTGTTTACGTTTGCTGGGTTGAGCACTGGATTGTTGTTTTCGTTGAGCTCTTCTGAGTTATCCCCTATAATGGTGAGTACTTGGTACTGATTGTCGAGCTTATTGTCGAAGTTTGAGAAGATTGAATTGTCATCTTCATGAAGCTCTAATCCTGTCTTTCAGGTGTCTGTTGATTTGTCTGAAGTATCTTCATGGCAGATCATGAGGTCTTTGAGTTGCACTTCTAAGTCATAATTTTCCATGGTTTCGTCGCCTTCTGCGATTTTTCTCTCTTCCGTTTTTGTTTCTGCGAAGCTGACCGGCGAGTTTACCTCGCTGAAGGAGCCTTCTGATGATTCTGACATTGCCACTGTCTTGGACTCGCTTGCCGATGGACCCGGTTTCGCCGGATCTGAAAGGCGAATCGAACCTAAAGATCCGACGCGAAAGTTTAGACTTCCGATCGTCAGGTCCATATCTTGATCCATGCTCTTAAATACTTGCATGAAATTTGACTGGTGAGGTTGAAAATTGATAGTTCCGAAGGGTATCTGGATTTCGTCGACTTCTGGATTGCTATTGGCTAAAGGCGAAAAAGTCGTCGAATTCATGATCCCAACGCCCAGAGTCCCCACGGTCGGCGCCAATTGACGAGGGTTAACTCGATAAATGTCCAATATGAAGGACTTAGGATCGGGGGAATAGGGTGTCGGATGAACTCGAAGGTACAATCAGTCAAACAAGGTGTATATCAAACGTAAATGTAAGAGTAAACTTGGCTTGCTTTCAATCTGCCCCTTACCGTCCTCTCCTGGCCCTATATATAGGTGGCCAGGTCACAAGGATCGAGAGGGGTCCGATACATATTACAATATCGGTATACGACATGAACTCGTATCTCAACTTAGATTACACTTGGGCCTAGTCTTAACGGGCCTCAGGGGTACTTAACTGACGGGCTCTATTATCTATACCCTTGTCAACCAAGGAGCGTAGGATCTTAGAGTTTGAGGCTGTGGTTAGATTTATCTTAATTACTTTCTTGTATTTGCGGATGCTTGCAAGGGGTATAATCACAAGTATGTATTAATCCTAGTAAGGGTAGTGCACTAGCACAGGTTCACCCCCATAACACTTATCGAACCAATAAAGATTATTTAGCAGCATGAAGCGAAAGCACTTGACAGAAAATCCTGTGTGTCCTCGAGAACGTTTGGTCATCATAAGTTACACAACTGGCATGTCCTTTGCTCTAGAAAGGATTGGGCCACTCGCTGCAATTACTATTACTGTATTTTATTTACTCGTACTTTATTTACTTGCATTACCAAATACCCCTGAAAACCTGTTTGCTAGTATTTATAGTGAAACCTTGATCAAAACTGCTTGTCAACACCTTCTTCTCCTCGTTGGGTTCGACACTCTTATTTATTGAAAGTACTACGATACACCCCCTATAGTTGTGGATCATCAAGTCACTAGCATCTACTCGGCCAAGATATCTACTAGCAACGGAGAGCATGCAAGATCATAAACAACATAGAGATGATAAATCATAAATCAACTTGACAAAGTATCAATATTCATCGGATCCCAACAAACAGAACATGTAGAATTACACAACGATGATCTTGATCATGATAGGCACTTCACAATATCTAAACATGAAGCACATGGAGGAGATGACAACCATATAGCTACTGCTATGGACCCGTAGTCCAAGGTAGACTACTCACACATCACTTTGGAGGCAGGCATGGTGATGAAGAAGGCCTCCGGCAGTGATTCCTCTCTCCGGCAGGGTGCCGGAAAGAGCTTCTGGACCCTCCCAATCTCGCATCGATGACGGCGGCTTGCAGTATGTTTCGTGGAAAATTGATCGGGTCCTTAGGTTTTTCTCGTCGAGGAGAATATATAGGCGGAAGGGCGGCGTCAGGAGGTGGGCCAGGTGGCCCCACCACCTGGTGGCGTGGCCAGGGGCTGGGCCACGCCACCCTATGGTGTGGCTGGCCCCTGGCTCTCCTCCGTCTCTGCTTTGGACTCTGTCTCGTGTCGGAAAAATAGGGAACTTTGGCTTTTGTTTCGTCCAATTCCGACAATATTTCCTGTGTAGCTTTTTCGAAACACAAAAATAGCAGAAAATAGGGAACTGGCACTGTGGCATCTCGTTAATAGGTTAGTTCTAGAAAATGCATAAAAACACCACGAAGTGTAACAAAACACAAAGCAAATGGTGTATAAACAAGCATGGAGCATCAAAAATTATAGATAAGTTTGAGACATATCAAGCATCACCAAGCTTAACTCCTGCTCGTTCTCGAGTAGGTAAGTGATAACAAAGCAATAATTTTTGAGGTGACATGCACCAACACAATCTTGATCAAACGATGTAAAGCATTGATTGCTGAGATCAAAGTACTCTAAACATGGGCATAAAAGATAGAATCTTGACAATAAAACTTAGCAACCATGTTATAACATAAAAAGTAACACAAACAAAAGATCATGGGTAATGATGCATTGAAAGTCAAGTGTGTGTTTCAACCATATAGAAAAACATAGCAAAGTGGTTTTCAGTTTGTCCTTCATGGAGTAGAAAAACATAAATGCATAGGACACCTTCAAGTTTAAGAGGGCGACTAGATACAAATAATTTAAGAACAAGCAAAACCATAATCATGAATCAATCAATAATAAATTTTGGGACTATGCACATTAAACTCAGAATGACAACTATGCTCTCTTAGACGATGCATAAAGGTAGAAGGTGGATACTCAACATAAAAGTAAAAGAAAGGCCCTTCGCAGAGGGAAGCAGTGATTGCAAGTTTTATAAATCTCAAAAAATTATGATACTTACTAGCTTTGAGCTCTCATTGCCCCCATCATAGGCATCTTGAGTGGTTAAGGTTAATGCAAGTATAATTACAAAGCGTATGCTTAACAAATCATAAGTTGAAAATCTCATGTCCCGTGAAGTACGAATACCCAAACCTCATGCTACTCGACTTAGGTCCCAAGCAAGTTCTTATCATTGTAAGCATACATGTATCATCGAGAACGCCAACGGGGTACCTCTTCCCCGATTACATGGAACAAGCCCACATCAAAATGACAAGACAAACAGACAATGAACATCTCGGCATCTCTTTTATTTACCATGGGTATAGCTTTTTTATTTTGAGATGCGTCATCGAATGTCCACTATGGGCATGCTATAAATTTCCACTATGAATGATGTATGGCTTAGATTAGCGGCCCAGGTATTTCTCTAACACATATACAAACTCCATGAGCTCATAATTTTCCAACTTATTTCATATCGCAGGTATCCATAAACAAAAGATCACGATATCAACTAAATAAGAGAAAGTGCAATATTGAAAGCTTGCCCCATGACGGCATGGCTGGGCTAACTTCCAACTTACAACTTGCAAGCATAACGTCAACATAAGAGAGCCAGAATGGTCAAAATTATTAAAAGTAGAAAAGTAAAGTGTGCTGTCAGGTTCGTGAGAGCTTTACTGACTAATTTTCACATAACACAAAAAGTTTAATTTGAAGGATAGATAAAAGCAAGTCGAATGTACTTGGAATAGCAAATTGCTAATAGGTAGATATGGTGGACACATTGGAAAACTTTGGTTTTTTGGGAGTTGGATGCACGAGAAGTATTCCCTCTCCGTACAAAATGAAGGCTAGCAAAAGACTGGGAGCGATCAACTAAGAGAGCAATAACGGCCATAATCATGCATAGCGACAAAACATCATTAACCAAAGCATAAAGTCGTATCATAAGTCAAAAACCAAATGATCATAGAGGCTTATGGCGACTTGGTAAAGTCAAACATGTTGTAAGCATGCGCCAAGTCTGTTAGATGTATATATTTGTATATTGTAGTTTCTCCATATGTTAGGGGGTTTTCTGCATATTTGCACCTATATCTGTACTATATATTGTGGCCTTTGGCCCCCAGATAATACAAGTTGTCTATTGACCTAACATGGTATCAGAGCACAGAGTTTAGGGTTCCCGTGATTTGATCGCCGCCGCCAGCTCGCCCCGGCCTCCGCCGGTTCCCGTTCTGGCCGTAGCTCTGCTTTGCCCCGTACCACCTCCACCTCTGTCCCGGTCTCATTCTGGCCCAAGCCGTCGTCTGGCCATCTTGCCCGCATACCAGCGGAGCTCCTCCGCCCGCCGCCCTTCGCCCTGATTTCGTTCGTCCTTTGCCCGGCTCTGCTCGTTCGGCCGCGCTGCGAGAGCCGCCTCCCACGCGCGTCTACACCCCTGCGCGCACCGAGAGCCACCATCTTCAAGGGACCTGCAGCAGGCGCCCCGGATCGATCTGCTGTAGGGCTGTCTCCGCCCCGGATCAACCTGCTGAAGCCTCGATCCGCTCGCCCCGACCTGTTGAAGCCCCGACCTGTAGGAGCCCCGATCCGCTCGCCCGGCTCCGCCCCGAGCACTGCCACCTCGTGGCTCTGCTCGCCCCTGGGAATCGACTGACGCCGGGAATCGATCCCGCGGCCCTGCCTCGACTGCTACCTGCAAGGATCCGCCCCGTCGGCTGCCATCTGCCACGAATCGGGCCGGGCTGGAACCGATTCTGCCTCGGTTGTCTCCTGTGTGTTCGTGATTCAGATTGAGGGTAAAAAAAAGAGACAGTAAAAAGAGAGAGAGAGAGAGAGAGAGAGAGAGAGATGTCTTCGTCATCGGGCTATGTTGCGATTCCTCGCTGCCCAGTGATTTTTGATGGCGCAAATTACCCTGATTTCACCGCCTTTATCCGCGGTCTCTGTTTGTGGGGTGTGCTCTCCGGCGAGGTCTCCTGTCCGCCGTGCCCTACTCCTCCTGTGGCTCCTATTCCACCGACGCCGGTTGTTCTCGGCGATGGTGCTTCTCAGGAGGCCAAGGATGCTGCTAAGAGTGCCGATGATAGTGCTGTTGCTGCCTATGAGGTGAAGCTCAAACAGTACTCTGATGATCTCGAGACCTATCGGCTGGATCTGGTCGCCTACACTCAGTGGATGGATGAGGATGCTCATGCTGATGTTGTTCTCACTTCCAGCGTTTTGCCCTAGTATGCTTCTGAGTTCATGGGTCTTCCTACTATTGCTGCTCAGTGGGCTCATCTCCGTCAGCGCTATCAGCCGTCTGGGGATGCTCTTTACCTGTCTGTGGTTCGCCAGGAGCATGCTCTTCAGCAGGGTGATTCCACTATTGATGAGTTCTATACTCAGAGTGCTGCTATCTGGCGTTAGCTTGACTCTCTTCGTACTGCTGTTTGTGGCACATGCTCGTGCTGCCAGATTGTGCGCTTGGATTTGGAGTTTCAGCGCGTCTATGAGTTCCTGTCTCGGCTTCGCAAGGAGTTCGAGCCCCGCCGTGCTCAGCTGCTTGCCCGTGGTCGTGTTCCGCTCTCTGAGGTGTTGTCTGAGCTTCGGGCTGAGGAGACTCGTCTCCGTGGTGCTGGTCTTCTTGAGATTCCGTCTGTGGTTGCTGCTCGTGGTCCTCCTCTGTCGTCTGCCCCCTCGACTCAGCCGCGATCTTCAGTGTCGCCGATACCCACTCCTCCGGGTCAGGGCCAGATTTAGCACCAGCAGCACCGTGGTCAGGGTCGTCGTCCTCCTCGCCACTGCACCTACTGCAACAAGGATGGCCACACTTGGGCCTCCTATTATACGAGGGATCCCAGTTTGCATCCGCAGTCCTAGGCTCGTGTGCAGTCTGGCTCTTCAGGATCTTCTATCGTTTCCCTCTCTGATCAGGACATTATCAAGAGTCTTCATGGTCTGCTCGCTACTCCAGGCTCTTCTTCGATGGGCACTACTGGTTCTGTGACTGACTATTCTGGTACTGCGCGACCACCACCTTATCCACCGTCAGGTATGTCCCCGTGGTATCTAGATTCTGGAGCTTCTTTTCATATGACCTCTGATTCTTCTCTTCTGTCCGCTATTCCCTCTCTCATTTCTCCTGTCCGTGTTCTTACGGCTGATGGTACCTCTCTTTCTGTCTCTAGTCGGGGCACTCTTTCTACTTCTTCTTTTTCTATTCCTGATATTTCTCATGTTCCTCATCTTAAGATGAACCTGTTCTCTGCTAGTCAGCTCACTGACTCTGGTTGTCGCGTTATTCTTGACGCTGATTCTTGTGCTGTTCAGGATTGTCGCACACAGGCCCTGGTTGGAGCTGGCCCTCGCAGCCGTGACGCTCCAGGGCTTTGGGAGTTAGACTGGCTTCGTGTTTCTTCCACTGCCACTTCACCTGCCAGTTCTCCTACGGTTGTCGCCTCCGCCACCAGCTCTTTTCAGCAGTGGCATCATCGTCTTGGTCACCTTTGTGGCTCTCGCCTGTTGTCATTAGTTCATCGTGGTCTTCTGGGGTCTGTCTCAGGAGATGTGTCTTTAAATTCTCAGGGCTGTAGGTTAGGCAAACAGATTCAGCTACCCTATCCTACTAGTGCCTCTGTATCTCAGCGACCTTTTGATTTGGTTCATTCAGATGTTTAGGGTCCGGCTCCTTTCACTTCGAAAGGGGGCCATCGATATTATATTTTATTCATAGATGATTTTTCCCGGTACACTTGGTTGTATTTTATGCGCTCTCGCAGTGAGGTGCTCTCCATATATCAGCGTTTTGCGGCCATGGTCCGCACTCAGTATTCTACACCCATTCATGTGTTTCGTGCTGACTCTGCTGGTGAGTATATCTCCCAGCTGTTGCGTGGTGTTCTTGCTGAGCAGGGCACTCCCGCTCAGTTCTACTTTCCAGGGGCGCATGCCCAGAATGGCGTTGCTGAGCGTAAGCATCGCCATCTTCTTGAGACCACCCATGCCATGATGATTGCTTCTTCCCTACCGCCGCATTTCTGGGCTGAGGCTGTTGCTACATCGGCCTACCTCATTAACGTTCAGCCTTCTGCCGCTCTGCAGGGTGGTATACCTCTCGAGCATCTATCTGGTCATTCTCCAGACTACTCGATGCTTCGCTTGTTTGGTTGTGTTTGCTATGTTCTCCTTCCCCCTCGCAAACGCACCAAACTGACCGCTCAGTCTGTTGAGTGTGTTTTTCTTGGATACAGTGATGAGCATAAGGGCTATCGCTATTGGGACCCCGTTGGTCATCGGATGCGCATCTCTCATGATGTCATTTTTGATGAGACGCGTCCTTTCTATCCTCGTTCCATCACAGGTACCTACCCGGTGGAAGATATATCTTTTCTTCTTTTTCCTGACACACCTCATTCTGCTCCTATTGCTTCTTCTTCAGGACCCACTCTCGCTGAATTCTCTTCTTCGACACCTTCGTCCTCTGCTCTGCCTAGTTTCCCTAGTTCTCCTCATTCTCCGGTTTCGGAGTCTTCCTCTGCTATTCCTTCTTCCTCTTCTTCCGATGAGTCGACTTCTGCTGATGAGCTTAACTCTACTCGTCCTGTTCGTCAGCGTCGTGCCCCAGACTGTTACTCTCCTAGTCAGTACGGTCTTTCTGTTGCCTCCGAGCCGACTTCTTATCGGGATGCTGAGCGTCATCCTGAATGGCAGCTTGCCATGGCTGAGGAGATTGCTGTGCTTGAGCGCACTGGCACCTGGGATCTTGTTTCTCCCCCTCCCGGTGTTCGTCCTATCACGTGTAAGTGGGTCTATAAAATTAAGACCCACTCTGATGGATCTCTTGAGCGCTATAAAGCGCGTCTTTTGGCTCGTGGCTTTCAGCAGGAGCACGGCCGTGACTATGATGAGACCTTTGCCCCTGTGGCTCATATGACCACTGTGCGCACTCTTCTTGCTGTCGCTTCTGTTCGACACTGGTCTGTGTCTCAGCTTGATGTTCAGAATGGATTCCTCAATGGAGAGTTGAGTGAGGAGGTTTACATGCAGCCTCCTCCTAGGTATTCTGTTCCCAATGGGATGGTTTGTTGTCTTCGGCGTTCTCTTTATGGCCTGAAACAGGCCCCTCATGCCTGGTTTGAGAGCTTTGCCTCTGTGGTAACTACTGCTGGTTTCTCTCCCAGTGCTCATGATCCAGCGTTGTTTGTTCACACTTCTCCTCATGGACGCACTCTTCTCCTTCTCTATGTTGATGATATGATCATTACTGGTGATGATCCTGAGTGTATTGCCTTTGTTAAGGCTCATCTTCGTGATCAGTTTCTTATGACTGATCTTGGTCCTCTCCGCTACTTTCTTGGGATTGAGGTTTCCTCCACTTCTGATGGCTTTTCTATCTCCCACGAAAAGTATATTCAGGATCTTCTTGCTCGTGCTGCTCTTGGGGATGAGCGCACTGTTGAGACTCCTATGGAGCTTAATGTTAAGCTTCATCCTACTGATGGTGATCCTCTTCCTGACCCGATGCGTTATCGCCATCTTGTTGGGAGTCTTGTTTATCTTGCTGTCACTCGTCCTAACATATCTTATCCTGTTCATATTCTGAGTCAGTTTGTTTCTGCTCCTACCACTGTTCACTATAGTCATCTCCTTCGTGTTCTTCGCTATCTTCGTGACACGATAACTCGTTGTCTTTTCTTTCCTCATTCCAGCTCTCTCCAGCTCCAGTGCTACTCGGATGCTACGTGGGCAAGTGATCCTACGGATCATCGTTCCCTTTCTGCTTACTGTGTATTTCTTGGTGGTTCGCTCATTGCTTGGAAGACGAAAAAACAGACAGCGGTTTCCCGTTCGAGTGTTGAGGCTGAGTTACGAGCTATGGCCTTATTGACTGCTGAGGTGACCTGGTTACGGTGGTTGCTTGCGGATTTTGGGGTCTCTGTTCCGACACCCACTCTAGTTTTGTCTGACAGTATAGGTGCTATCAGTATTGCACGTGATCCAGTAAAGCATGAGCTTACCAAGCATATTGGTGTTGATGCTTTTTATACACGTGCTCTGGTGCAGGCTCAGGTTATTGTGCTTCAGTATGTGCCTTCAGAGTTACAGTTGGCAGACTTCTTTACAAAGGCACAGACTAGAGCGCAGCATGATTTCTTACTCTCCAAACTCAGTGTTGTGGATTCACCATGAGTTTGAGGGGGGGTGTTAGATGTATATGTTTGTATATTGTAGTTTCTCCATATGTTAGGGGGTTTTCTGCATATTTGCACCTGTATCTGTACTATATATTGTGGCCTTTGGCCCCCATATAATACAAGTTGTCTACTGACCTAACAAAGTCAACCCAAATAAAGCATCAAAGGAGAAAACCGCAATAATATGCTCCCATATAATAAAAACAATGCGTGATTCTTTCAAAGGCACATTAAGCAATTTCAATCATTTGAGACAAGTCATGCTACAGAAAAAAACTACTAAGCATACTTTCAAAATAACATCAAGCATGACATGCAAAAGTCTAAGCCACAGTCTAAATAAGCTCCCATTTGTACCACTATAGTCATGAAACTTTTTTCTCTTTTTCAACACCATTCAACCTTTTTATAACCACTCTTTTGAGATGAAAACCAACATAGACCAGTGGTCTAAATACACCTTGATACAAAGATATAATAAGATTTGAACAAAAATCAAGCCAAAAAATAAAAGCTAAACGCAGTACTAGAAAAAGAGAACACTCGTTGAATGATAAGAGTGAAAACTAGAGTATTATTGGCAATGAAAAATGGAGTGTGTCTTCTCCAAAAGGAATTTGTTGGGGTCCAACCATTTATTGCAGCAAACAAAACAAAAGAAAACTGAAAATGAAATTAAAGACGCTCCAAGAAAAACGCATAGTATACAAAGCAATAAAAATATAGTGTCTTGAAAGGTGACCTGATTTTTGCCGATGAAGAAGGGGTGCCTCGAGGCATCCCCAAGCTTTGATGCTTGTACCTCTTGGGTATTTTTTGGGGTGATATGGGCATCCCCAAGATTGAGCTTTTGTCTATACTTCATCTCATCTCATCACTCTCCTTTCCCTACACTTGAAAACTTCCTTCATACAAAACATCACACAATTCTATTAGCAACATTAGTGTAAGCATGATAGTAAATCCACTCTTTTGGTTCAGTTTCAAACTCAAATATACCATCCATTAAAACATAAGCTACTGTAGCAACTTCCTCAAAAGTTCCATGATCAAAAGAACTAAAAAAGAAATCGATCGAGAGACAAACACAAATAGTGGCAGAAATCTGTCAAAACAGAACAGCTGAAAAAGATTAATTTTTTGGAGGGTCTTCTGTTGCTCAAATTGAAAAGTGAAAAACTAATAGAAGTTTGGAAATAACCTGGGGCATGTGCAAAACAAATCGGAGATCGAAAAGATATTCTGAGAATTTTCACTAATTTTTACGGTGCAGCGCAGAAGTCTGTTTCAGGACAGCAACTTCCCCAAATCTTACCTTCCTCAAATTAGAGGTTCTTCTTGGCACAAAAACAGAATAAAAATGATAAGGAGAGGTCATTAAAGTAGTAATAACTTCCAAGACTCAATAAAAATAAAAAGTATTGAAAATAAAACATTGGGTTATCTCCCAAGAATGCTTTTCTTTAACGCCTTTGAGCTAGGCGCAGAAAGTGGAAATCAATTAATATGAAGCGATGAAGCATCAAGTTCATAATTTGCTCTAAGAATAGAGTCAAAAAGTAATTTCTTTCTCTTCCTAGGGAAGTGTTCCATACCTTTCTTGATTGGGAATTGATATTTAATGGTGCCTTCCTTCATATCAATGATGGCACCAACAGTTCTAAGAAAAGGTCTTCCCAAAATAATAGGACATGAAGCATTGCATTCAACATCCAAAACAAAGAAATCAACGGGAACAAGTTTATTGTTAACCATAATAAGAACATCATTAATCCTTCCCAAAGGTTTCTTCTTAGCAACATCAGCAAGAGGAACATCAAAATAACAAGTTTCAAGCGGTGGCAAACCAAGCATATCATAAATCTTTTTAGGCATAATAGAAATACTTGCACCAAGATCACATAAAGCATGGCAATCAAAATCATTCACATTCATATCAATGATGGGCTCCCAACCATCTTCTAACTTCTTGGGAATAGAAACCTTTTGTTTCTACTTTTCTTCCTTAATTTTCATGAGAGCATTTGTAATATGCTTTGTAAAAGCAACATTCATAGAACTAGCATTAGGACTTAAAGCAAGCTTTTGCAAGAACAAAAATACTTCAGAGATATTGCAACCATCAACATCAAAATCATTAAAAGAAGTAGAGCTATTGTCTTCCATACTCCAAAAAATTTCAGCACTTTTTGTAGAAAAAGTTTTTGCAGTTTTAGGATTTTTTGCACAAGGAGTAGGAGCTTTCTCTACACCAATCAAAGTAAGAGGATTGCTAGCATTTGAAACAACATTACTAGAGATGGTAATAGTACATACCTTCATATTTCTAGCGATCTCATCTTCTCTTTCCCACCTAGCATGCAAATCTGCTAACATCCTAACATTTTCATCAATTCTAACCTGGATGGCATTCAAAGTCTTGCTTTCTTTCACATCATGAGGCAAAACTTTTAGTTTCAGAAGTTCTACATCAAGAGCAAGGCTATCAACTTTAGAAGCAAGAACATCAATTTTACCCAACTTTTCCTCAATAGACTTATTAAAAGCAGTTTGCTTACCAATGAAATCCTTGAGCATGACTTCAAGTTCAGAGGCGCGCCCCTAGTGTTGTTGGAGGAATTACCATAAGAGTTACCATAACCATTACCATTGGTAGAAGGATACGGCCTATAATTGTTGCTAGCAAAATTGTTCCTATAAGCACTGTTGTTGAAATTATTATTTCTAAAGAAGTTTACATCATCATGCTCTTCTTGAGCAGCCAAAGAGGCTAAAGGAACATTATTAGGATCAATATGAGATCTATCATTAACAAGCATAGCCGTAATAGTATCAATCTTATCACTCAAGAAAGAGGTTTCCTCAACAGAATTTACCTTCTTACCTTGTGGAGCTCTCTCGGCGTGCCACTCAGAATAATTTACCATCATATTATCAAGAAGCTTTGTTGCAGCGCCCAAGGTGATGGACATAAAAGTACCTCCAGCAGCTGAATCCAGGAGATTTCTTAAAGAAAAATTTAGTCCTGCATAAAAGGTTTGGATAATCATCCAAGTAGTCAGTCCATGAGTGGGATAGTTCTTTATCATAGATTTCATTCTTTCCCAAGCTTGAGCAACATGTTCATCATCAAACTGTCTAAACTTCATAATATCATTTTGTAAAGCTATAATCTTAGCAGGAGGATAATATTTTCCAATAAAAGCATCCTTACACTTAACCCAAGAATTAATACTATTTCTAGGCAAAGATAGCAACCAATCCTTAGCTCTTCCTCTTAAAGAGAAAGGAAACAACTTAAGCTTAATAGTATCACCATCTACATCCCTGTACTTTTGCATCTCATATAGCTCAACAAAATTGTTGAGATGAGTTGCAGCATCATCAGTACTAACACCAGAAATTTGCTCTTTCATAACAAGATTCAACAAAGCAGGTTTAATTGAAGGGAATATGCCCGAGAGGCAATAATAAAGTGGTTATTATCATATTCCATGTTTATGATAAATGTTTATTTCTCATGCTAGAATTGTATTAATCGGAAACATTAATACATGTGTGATTAATAAACTAAAAGGTTCCTAGTAAAGCCTCTCTTTTATACTAGCTCGTTGATTAACTGATGATCAAGGTTTCCTGATCATGAACATTGGATGTTGTTAATAACGGGGTCATATCATTAGAAGAATGATGTGATGAACACTCACACCCATAGTATGAATAGCAATACGATCAAGTCATCAAGTTCATTGCTATATCAAACTCATGCGAAGTAGTTCTAATCCTTAGACCATGAGATCATGTTAATCACTGATACCGGAAGGGTACTTTGATGATATCAAACGTCACACCGTAATAGGGTGATTATAAAGGTTGATTTGGGTACTCTGAAAGTATTAGTTGAGGCTCATGGATCAAGAGTGGGATTTGTCCATCCGGATGACGGAAAGATATTCTCTGGGCCCTTCTCGGTGATATTGCATTGGAATCGCTTGCAAGCATGTGACTAGGTCACAGGAATGCATTATCACGGAACGAGTAAAGAGACTTGTCGGGAACGAGATCGAACTAGGTATGGTTGATACCAAATGATCGGATCTCGGACAAGTAATAATATCGCGAGACAAAAGGAATTAACTATGTTCGTTACCGGTTCACACGATCACTAGTTCATCGTTGAGTAAGTGGGAGTCATCATGGATTTCCAGATCCCGCTGTTGATTATTGATCGGAGAGGAGTCTCGATCATGTCCACGTTATTCACGAACCGTAGGGTGACACACTTAAGGCTCGTCGTCGTTTTTGAGTGGATACGATACTCCGATCGAATTACAGGACAGCATAAGGGTTGTTTCAGAAAAGCACCGAAACTGTTTCGGGATATCGAAATAACTCAAGGGTGTATTTGTTAATGTTTGTTAATTGAATGAATTAACAAATATTAAAGAAATAAAAATGTTTTATTAAATCAATAAGTGTGAATTTTAATTGGCATGAATGTCATGCATTAAAATGGGGGTTACCTCATGTTGATGAGGGATTAATCTCCATAAAGGGAATAAAGAGGGGAAATGAAGAGGAGGGGAGGCCCTTGGCCGGCCAGCCCCTTGGCTGCCCTCCTCCTCTATATAAACCCCCCCTCTCTCCCTTGTACACACACTTCTTGATCCTCCCTCCCTTGCATAGTTGCTGTCCACTTTCCATCTTAGCTTAGCGAAGCTCTGCCGGAATTGTAGTTCGTAGTTCACCCACTTGGAGAAGTGTGTGGAGGAGTGTCCGGCGGATCCCTTCTTCCGCTGCCCCGCTGGACCGAGGGCGTGGAGGAGTCGACGTCAAGCTGCACGTGTGTGCGAGTACGGGGGCGCTGCCACTTGTGGCGCCGGGTACACGATCTTGTGATCGTCAAGAGAACCACGACATCGACTACGTCAAGTGAACGACTACGTCGACTACGTGCGTCTTCACCAACTCTCCATCGTCAACGTTTGTGCGGGAACGTAATCCCCGCTCACGGTCGTCGAGGGTGAGTATCCGTTGCTACCATCTCGTAGAGTATCTTGGCCAGTTTATGCGTTCATGCGTAGGAAAATTTTTGTTTTCTATGCTACGAACCCATCAGTGGTATCAGAGCCATCTCTATGCGTAGTTGGTATGCACGGTTAGAACACATGTGGATGTGGGCGTTGATGATCATGTTATTGCAATTTTTTGGTATTTTGGATCATAGTGGCATAGTGGGATTGAAGCTGCCCGAGACTAACCTTACGTGACCGCGTTCACGAGACTTGTCCCACACTTGACATGCTTCGGCATATGTGGCTTTGCGGGTGCACGTTTCTCCCACTATAGTTATGATCTATTATACAAAGAATTGTTAATAATATTTTTATCACCGTTGTGGTTCTTGTTCGTAGGTAAGAACGGTTCTTCCTAGAAAGCCCCAAACCACGTAAAATATGCAAGACAAATTAGAAACGTCTAACTTGTTTTTGCAGGGGCATGTGATGTGATATGGTCAAATTGTTTATGTTACAAATTGTATGCGATGATCCTTTTTTGTAAGTTATAAACAACCGGCAGGAGCCATATGGTTGTCTTTACATTTAAATGGCCTGCGTGCCGTATATATATATCCAAGTGATATATTGTAATGGAGGAAGACAACCAAGGTGGCGCGCCATGGACCTTGGTGCTACGCCGGTGGAATGATGGAGATTATTCCACGACGCACAAGATGGAGATCGAATGCGTGAAGGACCATATCATATCACATTATATATGCATGTGATGTTTATCCTTTTATGCATCTTATTCTGCTTAGATTTGATCGCACGGTAGCATTATAAGATGATCCCTCTCACATAAATATCAAGATAAAAAATGTGTTCTTCCATAGCATGCACCGTCAAGAAAGTTCGTCGTTTCGAGACACCACGTGATGATCGGGTGTGACAGACTCTACGTTCACATACGACGGGTGTAAGACAGTTTTACACACGCAAGTGCTATGGTTCTACTTGACGAGCCTAGCATGTACAGACATGGCCTCGGAACACGAACCGAAAGGTTAAGCATGAGTCATATGGTTGATATGATGAACATGGTGATGTTCGCCTTTGAAACTATGCCGTTGCACGTGATGATCGGTTGCGGTATAGTGAATTTGGTTCGTGTAATCACTTAAGAAAACTAAGAGGGATGTTGTTTTTAAGTGGGAGTTCATTTAGTAATTTTGAATTATAGAACTCAATTTATCATGAACTAAATCAAAGTGAATTTGCATAGTTTGTTGTAGTTATTGGCATCCGTTTACTACCATGCGATTAGCTATAATTGAGATAATAGAACTATAGAATTCTGGATGTTAACTTTACGAACTGATGTCGTATTGTTTGAATGTCAATCTAAAGTTTAAAGTCCTATTGCAAACTTTTAGCAAACCTTGGTTACTCGATAAAATTTAATAAGTAGTATTAAATCAAGAGTAACAATTCCAGTGTTAGTATCTAAGTATCACACTTGCCTCCATGATCCTTGATATTCAAAAGTTGTTTTTAGTATCAAGGTTATCTAGGAGTTGAAAGAATTGTTTCATAAGCTATCATGTGTGGAAGATATTGTGATATCTGAAACAATGTTTGGTTGCAATGTGATAGAGTATAATTTCGTAAGACACATGTTCTCATATTGTATGAGAATTTGTGAAGATTGGAGACGCTAGGCGTCTAGATCTCCTAAAAAGGTTTTAGGAACTAACATTATACTCAAAATTCGTCCTCATGAGCTATAGTAGCTTGATCATGAAAGTTGTCATGATAGGATGAATGGAAGATGTAGGTAAAATGTTTACTACACTAAAAGATTACTAAAGAATGGAATTTGGAAGAACGCCAAATATTTGATTATGGTGATCTACTTCAAAGTGTGAGTCCAAGGGTATTAGTGTTTGACTAATCATGCCTTGAACTATGTGCCATGTGTATGGCGCCACTATTGATGTTGATAGATTCTTCTAAGTAAAAGAATTGCTGAAAGAGAATCCAAAATTTATTCTGGCGGAAAAGAAAAGACTGGAAATGTCCAGCTCAGGTATATAGAAGATATACATGTTATGGTTGTATTCGTTGCTTGTTAAAACAATGTGGTTCTTGGGTATTTGATACTAAATTGGTTGGTATGAACTGTCATACAACGCAATACAAGAACTACAATGGCCTAATTAACTAGCAAATGAATATCGGATGATTCTCATCGAAAACAAATAAAGTGTTATTGTGTTTCGTTGGAATTAAACCTAGCCTTCAAGATTTATTTGAATAATTGTTATTTTGTTCTGGTATTATGAGAACAATGGTTGTTCAAATTATTACCGCATTCATAAAAGATGAATGAACGCTTATCTTGTTGGAGAAATCACATCCATAACACTGATGCTAAAAATGTCTTAAGACAAATGATTAGAAGATCACTTATGAGTGACACCACCGTTTAAATCATATTGGAAAGTAAACATGAAGAAACTCCATGTTGATGGAATTTTGGAGTCTTTTGATTTTGAATCAATTGACGCTTGTGAAAATTTCCTAGAGATGATTAAAACTCCGTTTGTAGGCCAAAGAAGAATGGACGACTAACTTATTGGATATTGTACATGTTGATGTATATAGTCCATTATGTGTAGCCGTGTGTGGTGAATTCTTGAACTTCATTTACTTTAACCGATGATTTGAGTAGATATATGTGTATATTTACTTGATAAGGAAGAAGCATGAAATATTTGAATATTGTTCAAAGTATTTCTAGTTGAAGTTGAAAATCATTGTAACAAGAGAATAAAGAATTTATGATTTGATCATAAAGGAAGATATTTGAGTTACAAGTTTAGCAAACACCTAAAAGTTGAGGAATCGTTCCATAGACTTGTATTTCCTGAAACACCATAGGAGTATGGAGTGTTCAAGAGATGAAATCAAACTTTGTTTGACATCGTTGGATCAAAGGTGTCGTCTATAAAACTGCCATTATATTTTAAGGATAAAGCTTTAGAGACTACCGCTTTTACACTGAAAAGAGCGCCATCATGATCCGTTGAAATGACACCATATGAGTTATGGCATGGGATAAAACCCAAATTGTCTTTTCTAAAATTTTGGTATGCTATGCATATGTAAAATGTTTACAACCAAAGTCGGATAAATACGTCTTTGTAGGTTATCCCAAAGTAAATATTGGGTATTCCTCCAGAACACTGAAGACAAAAGTGTTTGTCGCTGAAAACGTCAAGTTTCTTGAGAAGGAATTTTTCGCAAAAAGTCAAGTGGGAGGACAATAGAACTTTGATTGGGTTATTGAACCTAAGCTATATGTGCTGAGTAGCGCAGCGCTGGGAAGTGTCCCGGAGGTGGCCACAATGCGCATGGCTGTCGTACCTCAAAGGTTGTGGTCACATAGATCAAAGTTCCTATTGAACCGCGTGAGTCGGGTAACAATCAAATAGTTAGATTTGAGAATGAATCATTATTGTTTGACAATGATGAACCGACTGCATGCAAAGAAGCGATGATGGGCCCTGACTCCGTCAAATGGCTAGAAGCCATAGAATCCGTGATAGTTCCATATACGAGAAACCGAGTTTCTGAACTTGGAAGACCCTCAAAAGGCATGAAGCCTAATGAACGTATTTGGATCTATAAAGACAGACATGGATGTTTAACATCTTTGAAATAGTCGACACATTGTTAAAAGAGTTTACGATTGTGTTCAATGAGTTGACTATGACAAGATTTGATCTTTCATAGCGATATTTTGTCTGGACGGATTACTGTAGCAACCCCTACATATGCCAAGGTTGGTATATGTTTGTTGAACAAACAAGAAAACATTCTTCTAATAGAATGGTTACCTAGGACATGTACATGACATGGTCCAATGGGTTTTGTAATTCAAAGGATGCTAAAAGGCATGCAAACTTCAATGGTTGAAGTAAGCATCGCGGAGTTGGAATATTCACCGTGATGAAATAATTAAAAGGTTTAGTTTCATCAGATACGATGAATATGCTTGCATTTGCAAGAAATTAAGTGGGAGCGCTGAGACATATTTTCTAGTACATTATGTAGAAGACATATTGTTAATTGGAAATGATGTATCTTTTATTGACATAGGTTAAGAATTTCATTAAAATTAGATTTCAATGAAAGACTTAGGCAAAACGAAAATATTGGGTCTCGATGTCTATGTAGATAGATCGAGGTACCAATATGGTTGTGCCAAAGTACATAGATGAAATATTGAATGAAGTTCAATATGGAAATGACAAGAAAAGTTCTTGTCGCATGGAAGAGGTTGAAACAAGATTCAGGTGTTGTTGACACTTGATGAGTGAAGTCACATGAATGATTTGATCGATCATGTATACCATGATATGTACATATCCAGATATGTCCTATGCTCTAAATGTTATGAGCATATACCAGAGTGATAAAAGTCATAAGATGATCACTGGACAATAGTAGAGATATCCTTATGTGCTTTGGAAGGACTAAGGATATATATTATGTATGACAAAGTGACA
The DNA here is from genome assembly GCA_007115705.1 of Dactylis glomerata. Classification (NCBI taxonomy): domain Eukaryota; kingdom Viridiplantae; phylum Streptophyta; class Magnoliopsida; order Poales; family Poaceae; genus Dactylis; species Dactylis glomerata. The sequence continues at coordinate 455,492 of QXEO01000217.1, forward strand.
CATAATTCATTGTAAAGTGTTACATTGATACTAAGTTTGTCACAAGATACAAATTAAGTTTATCTCAATTTTAGCTATACGTTAGGTGGCACAATGTAATGGAAGGAAGTTCCATGATGGATTTGGATGAGTTCCAAAGTTAAGACATTGTGATGGATTCTACAACAAAGGTTGAGTATATGGCTGCTTTAGAAGTAGCAAAAGAGGGCATTTGTGTCAAGAAGTTTGTTATCAAACTAGGTGTAGTTCCAAGCTGGCTATTACTGTGAAGATCTATTGTGCGACAATAGTGACAACATGATTTTAGCTAAAGGAACTAAGGTCTCACCTAAGGACCAAATTTATACCCAACTGTCTCATTTGAGAATGAGTGATGCGTAGAGACGCAAAGACATGCAAATACACACAGAACTGAAAGTGTCAGATCTGGAGATCAGATTAACCACATGCAACGCGTACGGATAACACGTGAAAGCCATAAGTGTTATATACGCAAGTGTCAACTAGATTATTGACTCTAGTGCAAGTGGGAGACTGAAGGGAATATGCCCGAGAGGCAATAATAAAGTGGTTATTATCATATTCCATGTTTATGATAAATGTTTATTTCTCATGCTAGAATTGTATTAATCGGAAACATTAATACATGTGTGATTAATAAACTAAAAGGTTCCTAGTAAAGCCTCTCTTTTATACTAGCTCGTTGATTAACTGATGATCAAGGTTTCCTGATCATGAACATTGGATGTTGTTAATAACGGGGTCATATCATTAGAAGAATGATGTGATGAACACTCACACCCATAGTATGAATAGCAATACGATCAAGTCATCAAGTTCATTGCTATATCAAACTCATGCGAAGTAGTTCTAATCCTTAGACCATGAGATCATGTTAATCACTGATACCGGAAGGGTACTTTGATGATATCAAACGTCACACCGTAATAGGGTGATTATAAAGGTTGATTTGGGTACTCTGAAAGTATTAGTTGAGGCTCATGGATCAAGAGTGGGATTTGTCCATCCGGATGACGGAAAGATATTCTCTGGGCCCTTCTCGGTGATATTGCATTGGAATCGCTTGCAAGCATGTGACTAGGTCACAGGAATGCATTATCACGGAACGAGTAAAGAGACTTGTCGGGAACGAGATCGAACTAGGTATGGTTGATACCAAATGATCGGATCTCGGACAAGTAATAATATCGCGAGACAAAAGGAATTAACTATGTTCGTTACCGGTTCACACGATCACTAGTTCATCGTTGAGTAAGTGGGAGTCATCATGGATTTCCAGATCCCGCTGTTGATTATTGATCGGAGAGGAGTCTCGATCATGTCCACGTTATTCACGAACCGTAGGGTGACACACTTAAGGCTCGTCGTCGTTTTTGAGTGGATACGATACTCCGATCGAATTACAGGACAGCATAAGGGTTGTTTTAGAAAAGCATCGAAACTGTTTCGGGATATCGAAATAACTCAAGGGTGTATTTGTTAATGTTTGTTAATTGAATGAATTAACAAATATTAAAGAAATAAAAATGTTTTATTAAATCAATAAGTGTGAATTTTAATTGGCATGAATGTCATGCATTAAAATGGGGGTTACCTCATGTTGATGAGGGATTAATCTCCATAAAGGGAATAAAGAGGGGAAATGAAGAGGAGGGGAGGCCCTTGGCCGGCCAGCCCCTTGGCTGCCCTCCTCCTCTATATAAACCCCCCCTCTCTCCCTTGTACACACACTTCTTGATCCTCCCTCCCTTGCATAGTTGCTGTCCACTTTCCGTCTTAGCTTAGCGAAGCTCTGCCGGAATTGTAGTTCGTAGTTCACCCACTTGGAGAAGTGTGTGGAGGAGTGTCCGGCGGATCCCTTCTTCCGCTGCCCCGCTGGACCGAGGGCGTGGAGGAGTCGACGTCAAGCTGCACGTGTGTGCGAGTACGGGGGCGCTGCCACTTGTGGCGTCGGGTACACGATCTTGTGATCGTCAAGAGAACCACGACATCGACTACGTCAAGTGAACGACTACGTCGACTACGTGCGTCTTCACCAACTCTCCATCGTCAACGTTTGTGCGGGAACGTAATCCCCGCTCACGGTCGTCGAGGGTGAGTATCCGTTGCTACCATCTCGTAGAGTATCTTGGCCAGTTTATGCGTTCATGCGTAGGAAAATTTTTGTTTTCTATGCTACGAACCCATCATTAATCTCATAGAAATTTGCCTCAGGAGCAGGTGGCGCAATAGGAGTGCAGATAAAATCATTGTTATTGGTGCTAGTAAAATCACACAACTTGGTGTCCTCAGGAGTACCCATTCTAGCAAAACTAAAAGCAGACAAGTAAAAATAGCAACTATAAAGGAACTATTTTTTTGTATTTTTGATAAAAAGGTGCAAGCAAAAATAATAAGTAAAACAAAACAATAACAAAGTAAAATATTTGAAGCGAGAGATTCCCCTTGCAGAAATCCTCTTTCTACCCGGCAACGGCGCTAGAAAAATTGCTTGATGGCGTGTAGATGACCGCCCAGTTGGGAATCCAAGAGGAAGGTATGATGAGCACAGCAGCAAGTCTTCCCTCAGTATGAAACCAAGATTTATCGAACCAGTAGGAGAAAGAACCAACTTCCGAAGGTTGATGCTCGCTAGCTTCGTGACATCTCCGGAAAATTTATATATGGCGCCTCGTCCGGGGCGTAGCTTTGCACCAGCAACAACGTGGAACCTACACACAACATAACCAAGTAATTTGCCCCAACTTACAGTGAGGTTGTCAATCTCACCGATTTGCTGTAAACAAAGGATTAAGCGTATCGAGTGGTAAAAGATAGTAGTTTGCAAGAATGTAAATAAAGCGAGTAAATGGTAAACAGTAATAAGAATGTAAAAGAATGGACCAGGGTCGACAGTTCACTAGAGGTGTCTCTCCATAAGATAAATAACATGCTGGGTAAACAAATTACAGTTGGGCAATTGATAGAATAAAGCAAGCATACAAATGTCATGAGGATCACTATGAGATTTACTTGGGAATTACAACATAATACATAGACCGTAATCCAACTGCATCTATGACTAATAATCCACCCGCCGAATGTCATCCGAGCAACCGTTGGGTATTAAGTTGCAAGCAACAGATTATCACCTTAAGCAAAGTGTGTAATGTAAACAATACAAATATCCTTGAACACAAGATTGTTGTTTTCTTCCTAGTAGCAACCGCACATCTACAACCTTAGAGGTTTCTGTCACTCCTCCAGATTACTAGAGGTATGAACCCACTATCGAGCATAAATACTCCCTCTTGGAGTCACTAGCATCTACTCGGCCAAGATATCTACTAGCAACAGAGATCATGCAAGATCATAAACAACATAGAGATGATAAATCATAAACAACTTGAAAAAGTATCAATATTCATCGGATCCCAACAAACACAACATGTAGAATTACACAACGATGATCTTGATCATGATAGGCAGCTCACAAGATCTAAACATGAAGCACATGGAGGAGATGACAACCATCTAGCTACTGCTATGTACCCATAGTCCAAGGTAGACTACTCACACATCACTCCGGAGGCAGGCATGGTGATGAAGAAGGCCTCCGGCGGTGATTCCCCTCTCCGGCAGGGTGCCGGGAAGAGCTTCTGGACCCTCCCGATCTCTCGTCAACGACGGCGGCGGCTTGTAGTATGTTTTGTGGAAAATTGATCGGGTCCTTAGGTTTTCCTCACCGAGGAGAATATATAGGCGGAAGGGCGGTGTCAGGAGGTGAGCCAGGTGGCCCAACCACCTGGTGGCGCGGCCAGGGGCTAGGCTGCGCCACCCTATGGTGTGGCTGGCCCCTGGCTCCCCTCCGTCTCTGCTTTGGACTCCGTCTCGTGTTTAGAAAAATAGTAACTTCGGCTTTTGTTTCGTCCAATTCCGAGAATATTTCGTGTGTAGCTTTTCTGAAACACAAAAACGGCAGAAAATAGGGAACTGGCACTATGGCATCTCGTTAATAGGTTAGTTCCAGAAAATGCATAAAAATACCACGAAGTGTAACAAAACACAAAGCAAATGGTGTATAAATAAGCATGGAGCATCAAAAATTATAGATACGTTTGAGACGTATCAGTCACGGGATGGAATATCACAGAACAAGTTTAAGTAGCAAACATCGTTAACGGGATTGAACGAGGTATGGGGATACCAACGATCAGATCTTAGACATTGCTAGTATCGTGGAAACAAAAGGAAAGGAACATCGACATTTACGGTTCCACGACAAAAGATCTTCATAGAATGCACATGAGTCGTTATGGATCTCCAGATCCCTCTGATGATCATTTACCGCGAAGAGTTCTCGGTAATGTCTGGAGTATTCTCGAATCGTCGGGTAACACACTTAAGGGATCATAGATGCTTGAGATGGTTTTGGTAATGTTCTGAAACATCGAGTGTTGACAGAACAGAGAAGGAATAGTTCCGATATCCGAAAGTCATTCGGAGGTCACCAAAAGAGTTTTGGAATAGCGGGGAATTAATTAAAGGTTAATTGATATTAATTAAATAAATTAACATTAATTAAAGGTTAATTGATATTAATTAAATAAATTATTATTAATTAAATAATTAAATAAGTGCATCCCACCTTAATGGGCCCCTCCCGGTGGTGAGCCCATCAAGGCCTATGCGTGCCCCTTATTTGATAAGGGTGGAGGGGCGCCTTGGGCCATTGGCCCAAGCCCAGCCGGCTAGGGTTAGAGTTTGGGGGTAGGTGGGGTCTGGCCTGGCCCCACCAAACCCTGGCCGCCGCCTTGCTCCTCCCCTTGGCCGTCACCCTTGTGGTGACATGGTGGAGGGGTAAGTGTACCCCCCCTCTCCACTATTTAAAGCCCCCCCCCCCAAGGGAGAGATGGAACACACAACAATTGGCCATGTGCCTCCTCTCCTCTCCCTTGGTGCGCTGCCCTCTCCACCTCTCTATCTTCTCCCTCTCGCGTGGCCTCCCAAAGGGTTGCATAGGGGCGAGACTACACCACCGCTGCATGCCATCGTTCTGCAGAGTTTTCGGAATCGGTCCAAAGCCATCTACTCCACAATCTCGGCTAAATTGGGGATTTGGGAGGTCATCATGATGATCGTACGTGTGTGAGTAGGTAGAGGTTCTGCCAGTTGTGGCGCCGGAGTCGTTGCACCAAATTCTTCAACGACCTTAAGGTCGGCTACATCGGCTTCATCATCAACGCTTATGCGGGACCGTAATCCCCTCGTTCGGTCTACAAGGGTATGTCGCTGAAATACCAGTTAATCGTTACAGCATTACTACTAGATAGATCTTTGGGCAATTTGGGGTTGCGTAGAAATAATAAAATTATTATTTGCATCGAACCCCAATAGTGGTATGAGAGCCTTAATTATCTATGAGTAGTATATACTTATGCGATTATAACACATTGTGATATGTGGGCATTGATCTCTATATTGTTACCCTCCTACGTGTATTTGCTTATATCTACGTCATAATTGGATTGAAGCGGCCTGAGTCCGACCTTAAGCGAGACTGGTTTCACAACTAACATACGACTTGCATCGTACAAGTGGTATCAGAGCCTGATCTATGTGTAGTATGCTTGTACTTACATCGTGCACGATTAGTGGGCTGGCTGGTGGGATTGGCCAGTCAAAGGGACTGGCCGGCGCGATAGGGCCTCATCGCGCCTGGCCCCGTGGGTAAGCAGCTTATCGCGCCCGCCCAACACGACAGGCACCATTCACGTCCGCCAAATGCGACACCGCGCTAGATCTGAAGAAGCAAAAATATAATATTATTTGTGAAATTGATTAGAAATGTATTATTTTTTAAAAAATCGCATCACCACCATCATGTTTTGAGAGATATATCAAGTAAAACCATGATTCTCTCAGTTCACTTTTAGCCATAAGTCCACTTTTATCCATATGAAAAACTTCTACATTAGTTTACTTATTGTTTTACTTTTAGTTCTTTAAAACCCAAAAATATGAAAATATTGTTTACTAATTTATTTTGTTTTATTAAACTTGCGAGCTGTGAGTGCTTCATAACCACTAGTTGGGGATGTAAATTGATGTTTACTATTGCCATCAAAAGAATATTTTCTAGCGTCGCTGCCCGAAGAGTGGTGACAACATCTTTTAGCTGGACTAAGGACAAAGCTTGGGGAGATCTTTTGCTGTGTTTACCTTGGTTGTGAGCCTTTTCTGTCACTTCAGATTTTGCAGTAGTTTTCTTTTCAGTTTTTGCTTTCTTGTTGCTTTCATTTTTACCCCAAACCTAAAAAAAATTAGTTGTATAACTTTGTGCTTGTCAAAATGGAATATTTCAATGCTAAGATAGATGTTGTGATGGCCATGATGAGTAACAATAGTGGCTATCATCCACTACGGTTTGCTCAAAATACCTACAATAGCCGCTTTACGTATGCACTTAATCCTACTTATGCAAGTGAAAATAATATCTTCAATGGTTTAGAGAGCACCGTCAGATCCTTTATAGCCATCCAAAAAAAGCTCAACAAAGAATTTAGATGTTAAGTTTAAGAAAATGAATGTGCTATTTGACAAACTTCACATCATCCATACGAAATTTCCTGACAATATTTGGCAACTTCATGTAATTATTGTTACATAACAAAGTAACATAATGGAGCAAACTATTATTAACAGGCAGTGCAGAAGCAAGAAGGACATTCGGTGTTAGTCGATGTGTGGAGAACTTGCTGACGGTGGCGGTGGTCTCGACACAGTCGGCGACCCACTTTTCACCAGGTTTTCTTTTCTCTTCCTCGTTTTCTCCGGTGGCGGTGGTCTTTCTTCCGCCGGTCATGCCCTCTACTCCGATCTTTCCCTGACCTCAGGCCACGCTGTCCAGGCTTCCGCCAGCGCGCCACCGCTCCCATGGCGCCTCTGCTGATACCCGCCTCTGTGGCCGTCTGTCAGGTCGCCCGCCGCCGCCGCAACCATCATCCCATGGCGCCTCTACTGATTCCCGCGCTCGCTCGCCTCCCCACATCCTTCCTCCAGGCGGCGCCTACAGGACTAGGCACGGCCTTAGTGGCCTGAGGTTGTGAGGGAGTGGCCACGTCGCCGGAAAGCCAATTCCGACTTCTCCATTCGCGCCTTCAAGCCGGCGGACTTCCTCATGCTGTGCTCCTCCTTGGAGGTGCGGGACCGGTTGGTGTCTGCCTGGCGTGTGTCCTCCCCGTGGTGCTCGCTATCGCTGCTGCCTTGGACCCGTCGTGAGGGCGCGCTGCAGCGGGAAACCCCCTTCCTCGCAGAGCTGGAGCTGCGTGGCATCCCAACGCATGCTTGGGCTGGCTGGACGGCAGTCAAGCTGCTGGAAGGCAGTGGGCTAGTAGACCATGTCGCAGCCGCGACGGCGAACAGGACGGACATGTCGTGCTTCCGGCTTTCTATGTGGACGCATGACGTCGCCGCCATCCTGGCTGTGTGGTGGCTTGCGGTGCCGGAGCCTGGCTCGGGGCTGCCTCTGCAGGTCTAGTCGGAGCAACCACGCGCGAGTGTGACCTCGCCCCGCGTGTTGTGGTACAGAATACGCTTCTCCATCACGAGCTGGCTGATTGGCTACCCCCCTCTGGCGACTCTGATCTCGATGGCCAAAGCTCTGGGCGGGCAAGCGAGGGCGACGGGACTGGGCGATCACCGCCGGATGGCGCTCCTGGAGGCGATGGCCATCGCGGAGATGGCAACGCCGGGGCGGAGGGTCCTGCCGGCCGCAACCAGCGCAGGCGACGACGTCGCACTCCACGGCGGCGTCATGGGCGGCGCACTGCTGGGGATCCGGTTGCTGCTGCGGCTCCAGTGGCGGCCCTGGCGTCCCTCCTCTCGCCGACGCCGGCCGCTGTTCCTGCCTCGGACCGGTGGGAGGCGCCGCCGAGCGCTTGTTCGCCGCCGCGGCCGCGCGCCAGATCAGCCCTAGCTTCGGGTGGGCCATGCGACGAAGGTGTCTCTGGCACGGGTGACCACATCGGACCAGTCCTGCTTGGCTCTTGCTGCAGTAGTGGGTGTTGGAATTTGCCCACAGATCAATCACATGAAGCTAAACGAACACACCTGGAGACTACTTTTATCGCCAAGCGTGCGTATCGCACGCTCTACTTTTCTTTTTATTACTTTTTCTCAACTCTTACAACCGGTGTTACTCGCCTGCATTACATTCTGATATAGACGTGCATATATATATGCAAACTCGGGAACCGACTGCTAGCTATCCAACTAGGACACTGTGACACCCCCGAATTTATCACAAATTCGAAGTGCCCGTTATGTATTCCACCACAATCCCAGAATCATTGTTGTGATACACATAACGTAGTTGGTAACCAGTTCCATAGACATTACAATACGATGGTTCAAATACAATGGTCATAGTGACCAAGTTCATATTACAACACAACATAACAGCGGAAATAACGTCTTCGGGTCCATGCCTTCACCCTACAGGCAATGGCGACTCAGTAGAAGATCTTAGTTCTGATACTCTTCTTCATAACCTTCCTCCGGATACTCTTCCCCATAGTCTGGCCAAGTTGATAGCTAGGGACACAGCCATGAGTACATTGGATGCACTCGCAAACCATCTTATAAAGGAAATGATGAAGTAGACATGCAAGGTTGATATGGTGGACTAAGCACTAAGTTTATTTGCAAAAACTAGTTTTATTTCCCAAGAATGTTCCTTAGTAGAGAAGAAGATTTTAATTCTCTAAGTTCAATCTAAAGAGGAACTTCAAGTGTGTCCACATCAATGTCAAGTCAAGTCCTTCACCAAGTTCACCATAGGTTATTATCATTCTTGACAAAAGTCAAGTACAGCTTGCCAACTGTCCATGACCGCGGACACGGCTATTCGAATAGTTTTGAAACCTCTGCAGAGGGGTACACTTTACCCACAAGATTCGATACATCTGCCGGGAGAAATCCACGGATCGTCATACACAAAGTATGCGAGGTTCAGATAATCAAACAAACTCTTTCACTTGCTCACTCTAGTATAGGATCCTTTCCTAGAGCCCGAGACACGGACATCTCCGTTCCGGCGTCTCTAGTTTTGCCCGCTACAGGATGCTGTATGAATGGATATTTCCACCCTGTTCGAAAGTACCCGCGCACGGTGCACTTCTATAAAGGATGATACAAGGTCTCCCATACTAGGGTGAACAAGCTACGGACTAAGCCCCTTCCCATTTAGGGGTAGTGTGGTCGTACGGTAATGGTTGGCTCACATGGTACATCACTTATTATCATTTACAAATACATTCCATAGTTCTTAGTCAAGTTTATTTTCCTTCATAAAACCATCATGTGGGAGAAAACTCCAATTCAAATTTCCCAAGTTCAAGTCACCAATTTCAATTAGGGTTCCCCTTATAGATGGCCTCAATTTTATTAGCGACTAAGCAACTATATTGAATGATGATCCCACTAAATAAGGTTGGATAAACTCAGCTTGATACTCTTGTTAAGCAAGATATCACTACACAACTATCATTCTACTCTTAGCAATTCAATCATGCAATTTACTTAAAAACCAGTATAATGCAATAGTAAAGCTAGGCATTTGGAGTATGATTCAAAAGATGGCTTGCCTTGGTTGGCAAAGTGTCCGGGGTAGTCTTCTTCTTCTTGATAAAATTCCCCCTCAATATCCTCCTCAGCAACACTAGCATCTAATAACGAATAAACACAAGGCACACAATCACTACATAATGCCAACAACACTCCAAGCACACATACTTGTTTTCAAACCATAGCATTCATGTTGGATTTTATTGAGTTGGGTTGCAAGGTTTCTTCCAAGTGTTCAACAAGTGTGTAGGTTAGATTTTCTACCATTTGCCATATGTTGTTTACTTTCTAAGCATTGGTATTAAACTAAGGGTATTAGGACTAGTTCAAGTGGGGAGGGATTAATTAAGTGAATTTGTATTGAGGGAAAAACTAATCTAAGTGTATATTAGAGATCTATCATTTTATGCTACATACTAGGGTTGGATTAGGGTCTAATTGATACCACTAACAGGGTCTTAATTGAATAGGGTTGGACTAAACAGTAGACAAGTTGACTAGTGAGTTCATAAACCAAGTTTCAAGATTTTAGGAGGTTTAAACAATTTTCTAAGATTTTCCTAAGATTAATAGGGCTATGGTCAAAGTATTCTTATTGAATTAAATCCCTAACTCAAATTAGATTCTAACTAGTTTCAGAGGCTAGACAATTTCCTAAGCTTTCCAACGCATATTTATTTGCTAAAAACGGATTTCTAAATCTCTTGGAATTAAAGTTTGAAAATCATATCTGAAACATATTTGAAACAATTCAAAATGAGCGGGAAATAATTAAAAACGATTCGGACCGAATCTAACTGAACCGGGCCAAATTCTGAATAAACCCGAATGGGCCGGCCCTGTACCGCTTCGCCCGGGGCGGGAAATGTTTGAAATCGAAACTGACAGGTGGGTCCTACGCGTCAGATCACTTAACGCACCGAACCGGTACGCTGCCGCAGGATTAGAATCCAATGGCGCACGTCCGTCGTGTTCATCGGCTAGGGCTGGAGCTCACCGGCGTGCAGAGAAGAAGACGACGGCGACGGTGAGGTGCGATGGGGAAGCAGAACTTGACGGCGCAAGGCAGAAAAAACTCCAGCGGCACTCCTCCTCCACTTCCCGGCGTCCGTTCGCTCAACGGAGGCCGAACGCGGTGGCGCCACCCGTGTCCAGTAGCTCGCCGGCGGAGCTGGCTACGGCGAACGAGATCGAACGGGAGGAAGAGAAGATGTCTGGGAGGCTGCTGGAGCTGGGGTGAGTTCAACTGCGTGATCGGAGGGGCTTTTTATAGGCCAGGAGGGCGGGGACAAGGGCGTCCAGTGCGTGGCCGGCGCAGGGTGTTCTGGCGACGTGCACGGGCAAAGCCGGGTATGGCGGCCTTGGGGGCGTGCTGGAGGGGTTTGGTCGCGGCATCGGAGCACTGTGGGTCGGCGTTGGCGAGGCCACGACGGTCGGCATCGTGCAGAGAGAAGAGGGACAGAGAGGGGGGGTCCAGGCGGCGTCTTCCTTCTCCTTCCATGTCGCACGGCCTGGGTCGGGGCAGAGGGGGATGGGGCTCGACCAAGGAGACTCCCCAGGCATGGCTACAAGGCGGGAGCGAACGTGAATAGCGATGGTTACAGTGAGTTGATTTTCTCAGATTTTTGCTCCCCAGGTGTTCGACACAATGCCCGCAAGAATTGAAATTCCGAATTTTTGAAAATTGCCACTGTGGTTTGTCAACATATTGGACAAGGGTTCCAGGGGTATTTTTGTTACAAAGAAAGATGGTGTTTTGCAGATTTGTTATTTCAAATTTGAAGTTTGGTCACTGTTTCAGATTCAAACTTTGTCAGATGTTTGCGTGCGTTTCTTGTTTGAGTTTTTGTTGGAAATCTCTTGGTTGAGTTAGTATGTGATCTGGTCAAGCTCAACCAACTCACCACACACTGAGTTGAGTTGCAGAAAGCTTAATCGAAGTGTTCAAAGTAGGGTAGTCAATAATAATTTCTAGATCAACTTTTTCTTCTCTTTTTCTTTCTTTCTTTTGTTTCTGGTTTCTTTAGCTCTTATAATCCTTCCCTAATGCTTCTGTTGGTTAAGTTAGAATTAACTAACTATTGCACCACAATTTATAACACACATGAAATCATAAAAGACATAATAATAGAAATCTATGCATACATGCACTATGAATGACAAAGTTTTATCTTGGTCCAAAATTTGGTACTTTAATTAATAGGAAATGGATTACAAATATTTGGGTTGTTACAGACACGGTGACCTAATCCTAACAGAACTCGATAGGCTAAACTAATACGAGTACATGGGCACACCAATACTAACCTTGACCGGACTAGTACTAGTAAACTTACTATGACTCGACTATGGACTCACGAGTAGACTATGCAAGATTACTGCTAACAGTGGGTCCACCCCGTGGTCGCAGCCATGTGAGCGCAGTCCGGGACTTTCCAGCCAATGGGCAGCCGACATGGCGGCCGTGGCAGGGCCAGGACGAGGTGGGGCGCCTTGCTCAGCTCGGGCTCCGTGTCTGGTTGCGTCCAGTCAACGGTCGGTCAGCGGAGCCGCGTCCGTGGGATCGCAACACGGGTCACCTGCGCCCTTCTGCCTTGCGGGCAATCGGGAGGCGCTGCATGCGGCCGAGGCTTTTCTGTCAGCTCGCAGGACGGCAGCTAGTGCAGCGAGCGCAGGCGAGAGGCCAGTGGGATCTCATGTAGCTGCGACAGCGGGGGCGCCCACGGGCGATTTAGACAGAATTAACCTAAACATGAATCTATTTCAAATAATAAACCACTTTTGAAAATATTTCACGAAAATAACCCTTTTTGGCCGCGCCAGTCACGGTGGCGCCACAGAGGTTTCTGCCACGCCACTCCCAGTGGCGAGGCAGGTGCTGACACGTCAGCTAAGTGGGTCCCGTTCTGCAAGTGCGGCGCCACTCTTAGTGGCGTGGCACAAGAGCTTGCGGCGCCACTCACAGTGGCGTGACACAAGTGCTTGCGGCGCCACTACCAGTGGCGCCGCACTTTAGGGTTAGGGTTTTCTCCCAGCCCCGAGCTGGGCTCTTCCCTCACTTCCTCATCTCTTCACAGCATAGGCGGCTGCTCTCTCTCCCCCTCTCAATCCTCCCCCCCAAAACCACCCAAATCGAAGCTTTTCTCCGTGGATTTCTCCTTCCCGAAGTCTCCTAAGGTAGTCTCCATCATTTCCCATTCAATTGACCAATTGGAATTTGCATATTTGGTTTTGAATCCCCAAATCTTGAAAACCCTAGAAATATTGATTCACCCAAATTGCAATATTGAATCTTGTTAATTTGGTCAATGTTGGCTTGTATGATGTGTATGAAGTAGTTGAGTGTAGATTGGTAGGTTAGGGTAAGGGTTTGTGAGGTTAGGATTTGTTGTTATGGTAGGGTTAGGGTTAGGGTTAGGGTTTTCTTGTTATGTTAGGGTTAGGGTTAGGGTTTTCTTGTTATGAAGTATGATGTGTTAGTAAATATTTGCATAGGTACTTATTAATTTTTTTACCTTATTGTTGTTATACCAAAAATAGGTATGGCGAGAATTGTTCATGTTCATCATGTTGACAAGGAAGCATATTTGAAAGGCAATATAGAGCCCGACCCGGATGAGCTTGACTTGGTGTTCGAGCGTACTCCTACGTACGCCGAGGTCTTGGAACAAGTTAGGATAGAGTTGAAATGGATGGACCCTAGTGATGTTGTTGAGTTGGAGGGTAGGCACAACGCCGGATTTGGCATGCACTTCCGTTGGAAGATAATGCGTATCAACTCCGAGCAACGTTGGGGTGCATACAAGGAGGTGGTGGCCGAATCTCTCGACAAGGCTCTTGAGTTATTTGCCACCAAAAAGGTTGGTGGTACTTTGCATGTGGACTTGAACCGGAGTGCCTCCCGGGTTGATGCTAGGAATTCTCCACCGAACCACGAAGAAGAAATGATGGATGGAAGGCCAATTTCAAATGAGGCACTATCGTTGGAAGAGGAGGATGATGAGTGGGGGGATGATGACAATGATATTGAGCTTCATGACCACAATGTTGGAGATTTGGATATGTACTACACGCAAGAAAACATGGACCATGACATCCCGTACTCGCGATGCTATGCATCGGACTCGGATGACGATGGTCCCGAAGAAGAAGTTGATGAGGAAGGGTTCACGGCCAAGGAGGCCGAAGTCCACGAGAAGGTATTGGGACGAGATCATCGGATACCATTGTTCCGTGATCTTAGTCTCGCGGATGAAGCCACGGTTGATGGCGGTGAGGGTATAGTGCTTGGACCAAGGCCTACTTCTTACCGGGATGGCAGTCATGAGAGTTATGGTATATCAAAAGGCTTGATGTTCAAAACCTTGCTGGAATTTAAACAATGGATCAAAGACTTCTCGGTTAAGTATCATCGTCCCTACACGAGCTTCATTGTCACATATCAAATCAACCATACCTATATTACATTGAGTAATTGGTTTTAAAATTACCTTCTTCTTCTCCGTCATCATAAAGGCACGGTGACGAACATCAACTTCATCATCGAGAATGCTTTCATTGGTTAACTCCTCCATCCTAAATAATCCGACTATAATGTGAGCATATATGCACATAACTCATAAAATTCTTCTATAATAATTTATCTTCAACATTTCATCTAAAACTATACAATTCAACTAAAATTAACTTCAACTATAAATTTTATCTACAACTCATCTAATTAACATATATGTGAGCATCTATGCACACAATCAAACAATTAATGTACAAAAATTCATATATTCTACATGTCTACATTTCCACATCACAAATAATCTAGATTTGCTAGTAAAATAACAAGCTACATAACATATAAATTAATACATTACAACTAGGGTTTCCAAATTCTACCATATTCAAACAAATTGCACATTACAACTCCACCATACAAATTAATACAAATCCATCCATCACTAACTATGGTTCCCAAATCCATCCATCACTAACTAGGGTTCCCAAATCCATCCATCAAAAACATTGATTTCAATCAACCTTATCAATCCATGCATCAACCATATCAATACATGAATCAACACTCAATCTAGGGGATTAGAGAGGGGGATGAGGGAGAAGAGCAAGGGGATTGGAGGGAGAATACCTTGATGAAGATCTTGAGCAAGGGGAGTCTTCTTCTTGGTGGAGATTTAGAGAAAGGAAGAAGAGAGAGGAGGAGCCGCCGGCGCCGCCCTAGGTGAGGGAGAGAGAGGTGGGGAGGGAGGAAGAAGTGAGGGAGGGAGGAGAGGTGGGCCGGCCGGCTGTGCTTCTAACCCTAATGTGCAACGCCACTCAGAGTGGCGCCGCACGCACCTCTGCCGCGCCACTCAGAGTGGCGCCGCACGCCCTGCCACGCCACCGGCAGTGGCGCCGCAACGTCTTCTGCCACGCCACCGTGACTGGCGCGGCCAAAAGGGGTTAGTCCTGTAAAATATTTTCAAAAGTGGTTTATTATTTGAAATAGTTTGAAGTTTGAGTTAATTTTGTTTAAATCCGCGCGCCCACGCCCTCTGACCCTATGCTGTCTGTCCTGCGGTCGGGCAGCCCTAGCTCACCATGTGAGGAAGG
This sequence comes from Dactylis glomerata, assembly GCA_007115705.1. NCBI lineage: Eukaryota > Viridiplantae > Streptophyta > Magnoliopsida > Poales > Poaceae > Dactylis > Dactylis glomerata. Next base: position 470,720 of record QXEO01000217.1, read on the forward strand.
GCGGGTTTCCGCTGCTGGGACGCCGTTCGCTGCCCCGGCCTCTCCAGCTCGTGACGACGCGGGTGTGGCCTCGGCCCAGGGCAGACCCACCTTGCATGCGGAGAGTGTTGTCCATGCCGACGCTGCATGTGACAACGCCCGCTTGATCGAGCTGCTGCAACAATTTAGGCAACGCCTGGACGACCCTCTTCTTGCGCTGCCGGACCCCAAGGTGGTTCGCCGCCGCTTATTCTCTGCCCCCAGATGCTCGGCTAGGAGAAGCGTGCGGCTTGCTGCCAAGGCGAAGGGTCTGCCGGCGTCCGTCGTGAAGAGGGCTCAGCGGCTCCTGATGGTGAAGCTCGGCATCTGCAGAGAGGAGGACCGCCTCTCCGAGGCACAGCTGAAGGAATACACCGCGATCTTTGCGTCCCCTCTGGGACTGGAGCAGATCTCGGCAATCGCGGCCCTGTTCGGGCTTACTTGTACGGCGGATAGCGAGGACCTGCTGGTGGATGCCTCGGCGACGTGAGCTGTGCAGCTCTAGGTGGTGTAGGCGGGTCTTCTCCAATGGAAGCCAACAACCTGAACATCATTGTGTGGAATGTGCGTGGGCTTAATAACCCAGCTCGTAAGCTAGCGGTCAAGGCCGCGGTAGAGGATGCCATGGCTTCGATCGTGTGTGTGTCCGAGTCGAACCTGCACCTTGTAACCCCGTTCATCGTGATGGAATCGTTTGGAGCCCGCTTCGACGGGTTCGTCTATGTTTCCGCGTTCGGCACGGCTGGTGGGATCGTGATTGCTTGGAACTCGCAGGAGGTTTCCGTGCTTGCTTCCCGGGTAGACGAGTACTCTGCGTCAATCCAGATTTCACGCGATGGGGTAGATCCTTGGTGGCTCATGGCAGTTTACGGGCCAATGGTCGAGGCGCTAAAACCAGCCTTTCTCAACGAGCTGCGCATGATTCAGGCTGCGCTCGTGGGCCCTTGGGCAATCGCCGGCGACTTCAACCTAATTGCCAAGGCTAGGGGCAAGAACAACGACCGGGTTAACCGGCGCTCCATGGCCCTTTTCCGCCGCTTCATCAATGGGATGGAGCTCAAAGAAGCTCACCTGATTGGTCGGCGGTACACCTGGAGCAGCGAGAGGGATAGCCCGACCTTGGAGAAGCTCGATAGGTGGCTTTGTTCGATCGAGTGGGATGAGATGCACCCGGATGCCGTGCTTGTGGCGCGCTCCTCGTCGTTGTCTGACCACTGCCCTGTCCTCATGTCAACGGCAGTGTGCTTTGTCTCCAAGAGCCGCTTCCGCTTCGAGCGTTTCTGGGTGAAGCTAGACGGCTTCCAGGATACGGTGGCAGAATGTTGGTCCGCGCCTGGCGCTCCTCCCGAGCTGATCAGGCGTCTCGGTTTCAAGCTGCGACAGGTGGCGACCGATCTTCAGAGGTGGAGCAGCAGGCGGGTGGGCAGCATTCGTGACCAGCTCCTTGTTGCCAATGAAGTCATCCACCAGCTTGACATTGCCCAGGAGTCCCGGTAGCTTACCCCCTCAGAGCTCGCTCTCCGGCGTGGGCTCAAGCGGCGTATTCTTGGGTTGGCGTCGCTTGAGCGGACCATTGCACGGCAGTGTGCCAAGCTGGCTGCTGTGAAGGATGGGGATGCGGCGCCGGGTCTGTTCCGCGCCCTTGCCTCCAGTCGCAGAAGGCGCAACCACCTGACCTCCCTCCGGTCCGGCGATCGCGTCGCCTCGCTCCAGGAGGATATGGAGGAGCTGGCAACCGACTTCTATGTCGGTTTGATCGGCACGCCTCAGCCCAGAGAGTTTGATCGCAATCTGGGCCGCATCGGGCTATCGTCAGTGGACCTACGGGAGCTTGAAGCCCAGTTTTCCGTGGATGAAGTGTGGGCTGCGGTCAAAGCAATGTCGGCCAACAAATCCCCAGGGCCCGACGGGCTTTCATGGGAATTTTTCAAAGCCTGCTGGGCGGTGGTCAGTGTGGATGTGTGGGCTGCGGTGCAGGTGCAGGCCGTCTTCCTGGGCCGGGACCAGGCCTTCGAGGAGCTGAATGCGGCGTTTATTACGCTTCTGCCGAAGAAGACGGGCGCCTCCGACCTGAAGGACTTCCGGCCAGTGAGCCTCGTCAACAGTTTCGCCAAGTTGATCGCTAAGCTCCTGGCTTTGCGTCTCGCCCCGAGGATGCCCGAGCTGGTTGGTCCCAATCAGAGCGCCTTTATCCGTGGTAGATGCATCCAGGACAACTTTGTCCTCGTGCAACAATCGGCGACGAGTTTGCACCGGAGGAAGATCCCGACTCTGCTTCTCAAGCTGGATTTGGCGAGAGCTTTCGACAGCGTCGCGTGGTCCTTCCTCCTTAGCGTGTTGCGGCAACGCGGGTTTGGCCCCCGGTGGATTGGGTGGATTGTGCTCCTCCTCCGGTCAGCCACTACTAGGGTGCTCGTCAACGGATTCGCCGGGGCGGCATTCCGTCATGGGCGCGGTTTGCGCCAGGGCGACCCCCTCTCGCCCCTGCTCTTTGTCCTGGTCATGGATGTCTTGGCGGCCATGTTCCATGCCGCGGAGCAGGCAGGTGTTCTGGCGGAGATTTCCTCGCTTGGGCTCAAGCACCGAGTCTCCCTATACGCGGACGACATCGTCGTCTTTGCTCGCCCCTCTGAGAATGAGCTGGTGGCAGTCCGGGAGCTCTTGGCGTGCTTTGCGGCGGCGTCAGGGTTGGCTGTCAACTTCGCCAAAAGTCCGTCGCCCCTATCCGCTGCCCGGAAGCGCTGCTCGCAGACATTGCCCCGGTACTGCAGTGCCCTATGCGGCCACTTCCCTGCACCTACCTTGGTCTACCTCTGTCTGTCCGGGCACTGACCAAGGCGGAGCTGCAGCCGGCGCTCGATAAGCTGGCGAACAAGCTTGCCTTCTGGAAGGCTAGGCTCATGACGCGGGACGGGAGAGTCGCCTATGTTCAAGAAAATAATGACTTCCTCCGTCATATACCAGCTTATGGCGCTCGACCTCCCGCCATGGTTCCTCAAGGAGGTGGACCGGCTTAGGCGGGGTTTCTTGTGGGCCAGGAAAGAGGACGCTAGGGGCGGCAGCTGCACTGTGGCTTGGGCGAAGGTGTGCCAGCCCAAGGCTCTGGGCGGGCTGGGCTTCCATAACTTGCGCTACCTCAACGCCGCCCTGCGAGCTCGGTGGATTTGGTTCCAGGAAACGGATTCCTCCAAACCGTGGTCTGGAATGCAATTCAAGGTTCTCCCGGAGGCACTTGCGATCTTCAACGCGTCCATCCAGATTTCGGTGGGCGACGGTGCCAAGATACTTTTCTGGGAAGATCCTTGGATCTCTGGAGTTGGGGTGGACTCTTTGGCTCCGGAGGTTCTGAAGATGGTCAAGCCACAGTTCAGGCGTCGGCGGACGGTTCAGCAGGGGTTGGAGAACTCCTCTTGGGTCCTCGACATTGTCGGCGGGTTGTCGGTCGACGCGGTGGTCCAGTTCCTCCGTTTGTGGACCGCCGTGGCCGAGGTGCCCATCCACGGTGGAGATGATCGCCTCCGTTGGAAGTGGAACGAGAAGGGGGTCTACAACTCCGGCTCCGCCTACAGGGCGTTCTTCCACGGGACCACGAGCCTGCCAGGGGCGGCACAAGTATGGCACTCCTTTGCGCCTTTCAAGGTGAAGTTCCATGCTTGGTTGGCGTTACGACGGTGGTGCTGGACTGCGGACCGGCTCATTAGGCGAGGCATGCACGCTAACCCCCTTTGTTCGCTTTGCAGGATGAGTGCTGAAAGCCTCGACCACCTATCGCTTCAGTGCCTGTTTGCGGGTCAGGTGTGGTTCGGTGTGGCCCAGCGCCTAGGGGTCCCCATCCCGATGCCGCCGGCCACGAGTACGATCTCGGAGTGGTGGCCAATGGTGGTGGAGAGGCTTTCACGGGCACGGTGGGACTCGAAGAAAGCCAACTCGCTCATCATGCTCATTATGCGTTCCCTGTGGTTAGAGCGCAATGCTCGGGTGTTCGACCGTGTGGCATCGCCGACCTCCAGGGTTATCGAAAGCATTTGTAGCGAGTGGGACATTTGGGTCTCGGCTCCACGTGGGATGCGTGAGGAGTAGACTTCTTTGTGTTCCGTGTGGGTCCTCCCCTAAGGGAAGACGTGGTGGTGGCCTCTTTTAGGCCTGTAACCCTTCTTGTAAATGACGTTGCTATCTTCTTTTCACTTAATACAATGACGCGCAGAGCTCCTGCGGGTTCTCAAAAAACTACTCTGCTTAGGTTGTGGAAGGAGCTAAAGGATGGAACCCTCCGCGCTCAACCCGCAGGCAAATCATAGGCCTCCTGCCATGGCCGGTGTTTCACGAGGTAAATCTTTTTCTTTGTAATATCTCTTTCCATGTTCGAAGGTTGGTTTTATGTTAGTTTCGACGAAGCTTTGGCTTGTGTCATTCTACGTTATGATGACAGATTGCATATTTTCTCTATAGATTCTGATGATGCAGCTTCGATTCAGTTTGCTCCAAGTGATTTCCTGTCACTTGGAAGGGCCTCAGATGTTTCTGCGACAGCAATAGCTCCTCCAGCTAATTGGGATTCAGGTATGTCGAGTTTTTTTGCTTTACCGGTGCTATTTTTTTCCGTTTCCTCTGATTTGATCGTGTACTTTTACCCTGGTTAGGTTGTGGAAGAAGCAAAAGGATGGATCCCTCCGGGCTCAACCCGCAGTCAAATCTTAGGCCTCCTACCATGCTCAGTGTTTCACGAGGTTAATTTTTTTTCTTTGTAATATCCCTTTCCATGTTCCAACGTTGGTTTTATGTTAGTTTCGACTTTCGACGAAGCTTTAGTTTGGGTCGTTTTACGTTATGATGACTGACTGCATATTTTCTCTGTAGATTCTGAAGATGCAGCTTCGATTCAGTTTGCTCCAGGTGATTTCTTGTCACTTGGAAGGGCCTCAGATGTTTCTGCGACAGCAATAGCCCCTCCAGTTAATTGCGATTCAGAAAATCTACCAAAGCAGTTCCAACCAAATGGGTTAGCGCCAAAAGCCAAGCCTCGGAGGAAGAAACATAGAGCCAAGGTGATACGTGAAGACAAGCAAAGCAAGAAGCAAAAGCCTGCTGCTACAACTTCACCAGTAAAGTCTTCCCAGAAGAAAAGGAATCGGAGCTCTCTCTCGAAACCTGTTAACCACCAATCAATTTCTGGAGGAGCGGAAGATGCTGCCAGAAGCATAAGTGCAGCAGTCCGGAGAAGGCTGCAGTTCGAACTTGGTGAACTAGGATCGCATGGAGAAGACGATCAATCGTCAACCGCTAAAAGTTCTTCATGCTCAGCCACCGCTATATCAACTATCACGCAGAGCAGGGACTCCATCATCTTGAGGACTGCTGCTCAGACGCTTGCATTTGGTCAAGCCGGTGGGGTGAAAAAGAAGCGATCGGTCCGACTTCGCAGGACTTCGTTTGTTGCTATTGTGGAACAAACATTGACAAGATTACCTCAGCCATGCATGGACGCCCTGTATGAAATTTACCACATTAAATTTATCACCAAGAAACGTTCACAAAGGGGACGCCTTCATTCCTCCAATCAACCAAAGATGGACAGGAAAAACATGTCTTCATCTAGAAACTCTTTTTCTGGTGGATCTAATGGATCAGATGGAAGATTTCAACAGGCAGCTAGTCTGTCAAATGCTATTGTACCATTTGGTGGCCAGATGATCGTTCCATATGAGAGGCCATTGCATTTAGTCAAGAAACAGCAACCGCGAGCTAAAGTTAACTTGGATTCTGAGACAATAAGAATTTGGAACCTTTTGATGGGGAAAGCAACTGAGCCTGTAGACGGGACTGATGTTAACAAAGAGAGATGGTGGGAACAAGAAAGAACAGTTTTTAAAGGCCGTGCTGATTCATTTATAGCACGCATGCGACTCGTTCAAGGTATTCCTTCCAACTGCTGAATTCAGTTTGTTTTTGAACACTTTGTTACCCCTTCCAACTGCTGACACCCATCTCAAGGGTTTCCCAACCAAATAGAGTTTGTTGATAGATTTGTATAAATATTCACATTACCTACATGCGCTTTTAGCGTTTGATGGAGAAAAATTATCTTGCATCTTTGCTGCTGAAGTTACCCCACTGCTCAATGTGGTGGACAATGCAGTTGTTGAAACTTTTGAGACCATAAGCATCTAGTGATTAAAACTTTATGTCCCTATTGTACTAAATTAATAGGTAACGTTTGAAGTTTGCAATTTGACAAGTTGACCTCTTTTTTACAAACTTGGATTTTTCTTTCACAATTGGTACAATGCAAAAAAAATTAGACTCGTGTATAATGATCTAAATATGACAGAATACAAGAATGATAAGCGCAAAATATTAATTATATATGTTGTTCAAAATTTGAATTTCCAAGAACCCATGGTTAAAGTTTGTAGCTTATAAGAGAAGCTTAGCGGGCTGGGCGAGGGAGTCGAACAGAAAACACCAACCTACCCGCACCGCCCCCTGCGGCGGCCGGGCCGCGCCTCTCCCTCCCTTACTCTCCAGCCAATCCCTCCCCATTCTTCCCCGCCGTTGCCGGCGTGCAGCGCCAGCTTTGGGTCGGGTGGCTCCAGTGGCGGCGGACCTCCTGGTTCTCCTCTCTCGGCGATGAATGGGCGGGGCTCTCCGGCTCCGGGAGGTGCAACTCGGCGGCACGCGGTTTGGCACAGTGGCCGGGATCTCGTCGGTGGCTGCCGGTTCGTGGCAAGGCAGAGCGCTAGCGGGAAGGAGGCGACAGGGCCTGTTCGGACGAGATTTGGGCCAACAGGTTCTCTCGCGGTGGTGACGCAACCCGAAGGTGGATTTGGTGTGCCGGTGCGCCCTGGGAGTTGGAGACCTCGGCCGGTGAAATTTAAACTGGGTCGGTCCAGTTCGGTCGCCCTACTTTTTTTGTCCTTCTCTTTCTTTTCTTTTTCTTTTCTATTTTACTTAACTTTAATCTCTATTTTTGAAAACATCTGATTAGACTTTTTTAAGATGTTCAAATTTCGAATTTGTTTTGGGCTTCAAATTTTGTTTAAATTTGAAATTCGTCAAGATTTCAAATTTATTCAGATTTCGAATTTTATTTAAATTTGAAAATTGTTCAGATTTCGAATTTTGTTCAAATTGAAAATTGTTCGGATTTTAAATTTTTCCAAATTAGAAAATTATTCAGTTTTCAAATTTTGAAAATGTATTAGATTTGAAAAAATGTTCATAAATTCAAAATATTTAAAAAATAAATTTCAGATTTAAAAAATGTTCACCAATAAAAAATTGTTCAAATTTTAATTTTGTTTGGATTAAAAAATTCATATTTAAAAATGTCAGATTTTTAACAAATGTTCAGATTTAAAAAAAAAACAAATTTTTTGACAGCGCTCAAAAAAGAAGCAAAAAAAAGAAATGCAAAAGGAGAAAGAAAAAACAAAGAAGGAAGAAATATCTGATGGGTCACAGCCTAGCTTGGAGTCCCGTGCGGAGTGGGTGGCGCCCCCTTCCCGCTTCGCCAACGGGTGGCATAAAGGAGCCCCCAGCCGGTGGTCCAGGGTGGTGTCCATGGGCGGATACAGGTTCAGACTTGAGAGGTTGCAAAAATATGCTAACAAGGAGAAAGATCTTTGCTAAGGGGGGGCAAATCACTAATTAAGCTTGCAATTACAAGGGGCCAAAAAAATTGAGTGGGGCAGCTACCCCCTATAGCTAGTACTCTGGATCCGCCCATGGTGGTGTCGGCACCTAGCCTGCCTGGTGCAGCATGGAGGCGGGGACTTTACGGGCCTGCCCGGCTAGACCCCTTGGGGGCCTGGTGTGCTCCTGCTGCCATGTCCGGTCGGCTACCGCGAGAGCGGTAGAGACAGGTCCCTCTTGCTGGGCTGTGGTGCTGCCACCCTTGACTCTTGATGTGCTCTCCGCATCCATCCTCTAGGCCTCGCGACAGTGACCATAGTGAGACAACAAGGGTGGCGTCAAAAACCGTGGTGGCGCATGTTGGTCGGCGGCAAGTTTGGTGGAGTGTTTAGGGGTCGGTAGAAATCCTGTTGGTTCATCTGGCACCAATGCGGTGACGCCTGTGGGTGCTGTCATCCCTTCATGTAGGACGTCGGGGTACCCTTTCCCCACCCACCTCAACGTGCTGGAGGAAACCCTAGGACTTGTCCGGGAAGCAGCGGCATCGTCGTCGCTTTCCTTGTTGAAGGTGTTGCTTGATCCGCGGTGATCCGGATTACTAGAAGCGTGGTGGGACAATTCCGGAGGGCGCATCGGTTGGGGGTCATCCTTTTTTTTTGTCGATCTACCGGTGTTGGCCTTTATTTTCTCTTTCATTTCTCTTGTTTTTATTTCTTTCGGGCTAGATTGTTCTGTTTGTCCCAACAGTGGTCTCATTGTATTGTGTGGTTTCTATATGAACATAGCGGGGCGAAAGCCTATTTCCACAAAATTTGTAGCTTATTTTGGATTGCATATGCACATCAGGTGACAGGCGTTTCTCTCCTTGGAAAGGATCAGTAGTTGACTCCGTAGTAGGAGTTTTCCTCACTCAGAGGGTGTGTTTGGTAGCCCGTGTCGACTCAGATTTTCTATCTCACCTCAGCCAAGCTCCTCTCAGACAAGTTGACATCAGATATTCTTGTATGTTTGGTAGCCCGGCTCTACTGAGACAAGCTGAATTGAGATGGTGTTTGGTAGCTTGTCTCAGTCAGGAATTGAAATATTTACACAAAGGACCTTGCACAGTAAAGAAAAAATCAATCTAGTCCCTAAACAGAAAAATAAGAACAATCGGGTCCTTAACAGAAAATTAAAAAGCGTTTAGGCCCTTAACAGAAAATTACAAAAGCAATCGGGTCCTGGGATTGGCTCCACGGCCGTCCGGCGCCGGCGAGGGGCGAGGCCGCCGTCGCCCCGGCCAGCAGCGAGGCCGCCGTCGCCCAGGACAGCAGCGCGGCCGCCGTCGCCGAGGTAGCTTGCGCGGCCGCCGTCGCCGCGCTGGCCGGAGGCTGCCAGTGGCGTGGCTGGCAGAGGCGGGGCTGGCCGAGGCCGTGGCGGCGCGAGGCCGTGGCGGTGGTTGCTCGTGGCGGTGGCGGTGGCGGCGGAGACGACCCTCCGGCGGCGGATCCTGGCAGAGGAGGTTCGGGGCGGACGAAATCGAGCCGGAGACGAGTCGGGCCAGAGGAGGACGGCGGCGCAACCGGTTCAGAGGAGGACGGCGGCGCAACCGGTCCATGCGCCCGATGCAGAGGAGGACGGGGGACCTTCTTTGGAGGCACGGCGGGGTCTGGCTCGACGGGATCTGGGAAGAGCCGGCGAAATCGGGCTGGCGATGGAAGCGGCGATGCGGGAGGAAGGAGGAGGCGGGGGGAAATGATTGGTGGGCTAGGGTGCGGGGTGAGGGGACACCGCGGTGGGTCGCGCGGTGGGACGCGCGCGGCACTCGTTTTCGGCTCAGTTCGGCCGAGCTCACATGAGAACTTCGATTTGGGCTTCGCACCTCGGCAGGGCTGAGAGGCCGTTTTCGGTCGAGGTGGGCAGTGCCTAGATGCTATAACCGGGCTAACAAACACTGAAAATTCGGCTGAGGTGAGAATATCTGAGTTGGGCAGGGCTACCAAACACGCCCAGAATGTATCTGACCATCTTTCCAGGTATGATGGCCACAATCGAAATGTTATAACAATTCTCTGACACTCCTTGTTTTTAAAAGTATACATTATGAATTGATCTTCCTTACAAACTCTCCTTATGATATCTCTTTTCCCCAAATACAGCTCTGCCTATATGGCCCTTGCTGCGACTTTCCCTCCACGGTCAATCAATAGTAATTGTAAGCATGATATTACTAGTAAAGACAGTGAAGAAATCACCAGTATGAGTGCGGTAGGAGAAATAAGCATGTTTAACTTTTGGATACTAGTTCCTCGGGCTCTTCATCATCACTCCTAAAAAATGGCACGACTGGGAAGAAACTTCCTCTTCCCATGTCATCTGATAATCATACAAGCACGGATCTTCCAGGTTAGCAAGCATCTCTTCTAATCACTTTACTTGACATGGAATTTTGTTAGTTGCTTGACAAAAGGTGATTCCCATGCAGTTGAGTTGCACTGCGAGAAGAGTACTAGGTTTGAAGCATCAGACTTGCAGGAGCATGAATCACTATCTGCCACTAGTGGAATCATAGCAGAAACAGTGGGCAAGGCAGATGGGTTTACTTCAACATCTGGTTTTACTTCCGATAGTGAAGTGCTGAATAAAGCAACACAAGCATCAAGACAAAAGAAAACAAGAACGGTAAATAAAAAAAATACAGAAAACATTGACTGGGATGAATTTCGAAGGCAGGCTTGTGACAACGGCTACATGAAAGAAAGAAAATTTGACAGAAGAGACTCGGTTGATTGGGAAGCAGTACGATGTGCAGATGTGCACAAAATTTCTAATGCCATCCGGGAACGAGGAATGAATAATGTTTTAGCAGAGCGAATCAAGGTACTTAACTGAACAGTGGGGTTTTCTTAATGAGTAATTCTTAATATGTTTGTTTTAACTCCTTAAAGTTTTGTTGAGTTACGACTATTTTGTTTTTCAGAATGCTGTGTTAATCTTACAGCTTAATCATTTCCAGGAGTCAAGGATTTACTTGGTTTATATGCATCTTTTTGATTTTTTTTTTAAAATATAGACATTTTTTCTCATGGCCAATAAATAAATAAATATATGTTTTCTTCCAAGCTGAGGGATAAGTTCTTCTGTAGCAGTAAGATATCTCATGGCCCCAGTTATGCTCACTTCAGTTGCTGTTTTCACAGAGTTTCCTGAATCGTTTGGTTATAGATCATGGAAGCATTGACCTTGAATGGTTAAGAGATATCGCAGCTGACTCAGCAAAGTAAGATGCCTCTAGATCTCTTAACCTTTTCTGGCTAAATTTTATAGTACTTTTTTTTGGGAAAATGCAAAAGCTTTGCGCTTCGATTCGTTGATAGAATGAAGTTGTTTAGAAGCCCAGAGGGGCCACACCTGAGATCACAACGCGGTGCCCTACATACTAGATCGGAGGAAATTTTCTAGTACTTGAAATGACACGTGAACTATAACCATCATGTGTGAACGAATGAAATGGAGCAAGAGGTACAATAAGTTGATGTTGCATCTGATATCTGAAAACGAGTCGGCGGTCCCGGATGGTGGATGTGCATCGAGGCGGCGGCCTCGGAAGCGATGCGACCATAGTGCTATGAGGCAGGGCTGTCGTGCGGCATCGCGGTTGTGGCTTGCCGGTAGCGCAGCCATGTCTTCCTCTTTCTCTGCCTTTTTGTTTGCGGCTTCGGTTCAACAAATTATTGTTTGAATCTACCGCTTTCTTTTCAGTATTCTTCTTCATTATCTTTTTGATTATTCCTTGGTCATTTGACCATTATGTAAATACAAGTTTTATGGTGATTGGTGATTTTACAAACCGTCCAAACGTGTCGATCTAGCGGTGGAGAAATAGGGAGTACTGGAAAACACTAAAAAGAAACTACTGGAAAATACTGAAAAGTACTAACTTTTTTAATCTACTATATACTAAAAGCACAATACGGGGGTTTAAAATAGAGCCACCACATTAATCCACATAGGCTAGAAATAAATATACCGTCAATTTTATTATCAACGGTTAAGATTTAATAGCTCTAAGAGTTACGTAAAATATAGACACGTGACAGATTTGTTACACATCATTTAAATTATATTAACAATTATTATACGTACACCCATGTTCACGTTTGGCTGGATCAGGTCATATGTTCGTGTAACATTACAAGTCCTTTTGAGGTTTGGTTTTGAGGACCTTTTGACTGGCACAACCAAAACCATGCGTGTTCTCATAGGACTCCACATGCAAGTCTTTGAAAAAAAACGTGAATGCTCTTATATTATCCTCTCTATCTCCTTAATAGAAGGTCACTCAATCTCTTTCCATAAATGACGACCAAATAATCCGCCAAACCCTTTGTTCCTTCCATGTTCACGATCTAACAAACTTAATCAACTACCTAAGTCTGTGCCAAAAAAATTGTACCAACTACTACAATCTGATTGTAAAATTTAGCTAGGATTTAACTAAAAAATAGTAGCAAAATGTGACAAATACGGACCCATATACGTGAAACATAATCTAAGCCTATCTGTCATTATAAAACTTCAAAGCTGGTCGACACGATCTACATGTAGCTTGTGTGTTCATGTTAGGACATACTAGCAGGAAAAATATAAATAGGCTCTCACTATATATTTTTTTATGTGTATATATATATATATATTAATGAAAAATGCTCGCAAAAAGATTATTTTAGAGCTTCCTTCCGCACAACTGATCTGCACCTGTATGACGATCTATTCTCAATGCCACAAAAAGATCAAAAAATGTGAATGCTTCTATATTATCCTCTCTATCTCCTTAATAGAAGGTCACTTAATCTCTTTCCATAAATGCCGACCAAATAATCCACCAAACCCTTTGTTCCTTCTGCGTTCACGATCTAACAGACTTAATCAACTACGTAAGTGTGTGCCAAAAAACTGTACCAACTACTGCAATCTGATTGTAAAGTTTAGCTAGGATTTAACTAGAAAATAGTAGCAAAATATGACAAATACGTACCCATATACGTGAAAGATAATCTAAGTCTATTGGTCATTATAAAACTCCAAAGCTGGTCGACACGATCTACATGTAGCTTTGTGCGTTCATATTAGGACATGCTGGCAGGAAAAATATAAATAGGCCCTCAATATATATTATTTTATGTGTACATATATATAAATGAAAAATGCTCGCAAAAAGATTATTTCAGAGCTTCCTTCCGCACAACTGATCTGCACCTGTAGGACGATCTATTCTCAATGCCACAAAAAGATCACCACTAGGTTCTTAGAGGTGAACTGCGACGAACTCAAATTGAGGCATAGAGCGGACTATATCAAGTTTTCGGGAGACGCCAACCTTCAGTTCCGCTAGGTCCTAGGAGCTGATCCGCCACGAACAGAAATTAAAGCATAGTGCATATCAGCAACTTTTTTCAGCTGGCACTGACCTTCAATTCCACTAGGTTCTAGGAGGTGATCCACCGCGAACAAAAATTAAGGCACTAAGCGGAGTAGCAAGTTTTCCAGACGGCGCAGACTTTCAGCTCCAGCGCATCAGCTTGGGTGGCCAGGACATGCTCCACGACAATGATTATTAACCTCAAAACTGACACCATGAGTTCGGCACGCTCAGGTCGTACTCTCCTCTTCGGGCAGTCCAATCCATCTATACCGCGAAGAGCCGCTGCTACATAGAGAGCGTGGAGAAGTCTAATCCCTGATGGATCACAAGTTTGCTAGGTGATCAGTTGTAGTACTTCTATACGTCCATGCATAGTCCGATGAGATGATAATTGAATTTTGAACTAGAATCTTCTCAGCTAAGTGAAGGTGTGGCATGCAAACCTCCGTCAAGATTCTAGATGTGACAGTAAAAATTGAATCAATCTCACAATACGGGGGTCTAAAATAGAGACACCAGGTTAATCCACATAGGCTATAAATATATATACCGTTGATTTTACTACGAATGGTTAAGATTTAATAGCTCTAAGAGTTACGTAAAATATAGACATGTGACAAGTCAATTTCACATGTACACCGGATACATACCCAATATATATTTGTATCAGGATAGAACCGGACAGTCACGGGCTAAAAAAAAGACAAGCCGTGATATTCTAGGACACTACCTACCTTGCCGTGTGTTCCAAAAGAAAAAGAAGCTAGCTAAGAAAAAAAAAGCTATCTTACCCATCACACAGTTAAAACACCGAAGACACCACAGATCCATACATACACTATAAGAAACAGGCACAAACGCGTGTTTATAGGACTCCAGAAAGGACCCAACAATAATAATCTATTATAATTGCTATTTGGTGACCGGCTACATTTTAATCTAAAAATTACGTAAATACAAGCTAGGAAATTATAAAAAGGATTAAAAAATAGATGAAAACCAATTCTACTTCTAGAGATATATGCCACCGTAAGGAGAAAAAATTGATATATTAAACCATAGGACGTGGTGGCGACGAATTAGACTATGAGTAGAAAATTTTCTATCTATCTAACAAACATTGTGATTAATCGGAGATTGTCCATACAATTAAGCTGCCTGTTTGATATATCATTAGCCATGGAAATCCTGGACACATAAGAAGATGTGTGCTTCATGATTAGTTTTAACAAGGAAAAAAGTGTCTTAGTATAACACGAACGTAAAATGGAATGGTATGTATGCATGTATTCACTAGGACGTGGCATAGATAAACTAAGTAGGAAATTTTAGGTAAAACTTGTACAAAACATTGAAGTGAATTTTTTTCAAGATCAAATAAAGAATAGGCAATAAAATTTTGATTATGAATTAGACTAAGAGTATAAAACCGTATCCTAACACCTTCACATCAAGCCAGAACATAAATTCACCTCCGGACGTTTGATAGAAGTCGAAGCAAAGTGCATAGATTAAATATTTTTTAGATGAGTACGTCTTTTTTTATAGAAAAGGATAGTAGGTCTGGAAAAACATTTGAAAATCTAAGCCCTTGCAAATTTGTAGGTTACAAAAAACAAATCAGTACCATTCCGGTGTCTACTTCCCTTGGATTAAATTTCTAATATTACCTATGCGGCACAACTAATGAAAGAACCATTAAATATGTACAATACTCGTGTTTTGCAATGGTAAAGACGCAATGTCAAAGATTAAATATGTTGCCCTCGCATTTGCGAGGGCCACCTTGCTAGTTAAGAAAAAAGCTAAATATTTCGTTTCATATGCATTTTAACTGCTCTCTCACCTTATCGTCTCCACCGGCCAGGCGGTCACTCCTGGACGGCTGGACATCCTCGCCGCATCGTCCCCCACCTCCACCACCGTGCACACCCATGGCGCTTAGCCGCTCCGCCGCCGCGTCCCTCGCTGGTCCACCTGTAGGGATTCCCCGATGCTCGTCCCCCACCTCCTTCCCCCGCCTTGGCGCAGCTGTTCCCTGTCGCGTCCCTCGCCGAGCCACCGCCAAGGCCTCCCGGAGGACGACGCGTCGCCTCAGTGGTCCGAGCCACGGCGTATCTTCTTAGGCGCTCGACAGCCGAACTCGTAGCCCCACCTCAGCGGCAGGTGGGAGACAACGCTCGTTCCCAACCTCACTCCACTGCCATGGCGCTCGGCCGCCCGCCGCGCCTCCCTTGGTGCCCCGCCGCATCCCTCTCCTCCCCGTTGCGTCCCTGCTGCCACACCTCAGAGGCGGCCCCGGGGGCAACGCTCGTTCCCCACTTCCCTCCATCGCGATGGCGCTTAGCTGCCTCACCGCCCCGCCGCCGGGGCCTCCCTGAGGAAGACGTGCTGCCTCGGTGGTCCGGGCCATGGCGTTCCTTCCTCTGGCGATGGACAACCGGAACCGGCCGCGCCCGAAGAATTTCGATGTCACCTGATTTTCAAGTGGGTGGCGCAATGTATGCGCATCCAGCCACATCATCCTCGCGGCGGTGGATGTCACGCCAATGCCGTGTGCCCGATCACCCTGCCACCTCGCCGCAGCACAAAAGGGAAAGGTCACGTGTTGCCACTGACGGCGGCTTCTACCAAGAGGAGCTCGTGTAGTCGTGTGCAAGAAGCTGCGCGAGCTCCGCATCCGCCGCCAGGTCAGGTACATCGTCTTCTGGATGCGCGCCGACCTGCTCAGGAACGTGAGCAAGCATGTGCAACCCGGAAGAGCAGGTACTACATGAACCATCCTGATTCCAGAGTGAATCTTTGATGCCATGCTTGCCGTGGCTTTGATCATGGTAGTGTTTTCCCTAGTAGTGCTCTAAATGGTAGACGAGACGCAATTCAGCCTTATTTACAGCATATACATACCACTTCTCCTTATCTAAATTTTGCAACTAGGTTGAACTGATCCCACTGGTTTCTGGGAGCTCGAGTGCTCGACTTGTTCTATTTCTCTCCGAAAAAATGTAACACACACTCGTGAGTCGTGAGTCGTGACTCGTGTGTCAATTTGTTGGTTAATCTGCAAAGTAAATCCTCTGAACCTGCTCTGAGTGTCCTCGAGGACGAGCATGCAGTAGCAAAAAGATGCAATGAACCATAAGCAGCAGATATACTACCTACGAAGTAGTAGCACTTTTAATTTTTTTTGCATGCTGTAATCTGCTGTATGTTGGACTTCCAAATCACACGACAAATATATATTAAGACCATATCTGACATTTCAAACGTACAATCCAACTCAGAACTTAAAATGGCCAAATATTACAAAGGAAACTGTTACAAACACTAGTACAAGTTTCTGGTTCATTTGGAGCATTTCAATAATTCCTAATTCCTAGTGATACGTTGGTATCATCAATCCAATCTGGAAGCACCCATGAACCACACTAAGTAGTACTTCCAAGTTCCAACAACTTCACTTTCTCTTCCAACAGCTTCAGACCTTAAAGTCCATTTTATAAACTAGAGAAATCAAAGCCGGGATGACTGGACAGATTATAAGTAGCTGATACTTATAATTGCATAGTAGATAGTAGTAGGAATTATGGCAACAGCCTTGAGTAGCAGATGGTGCACAGAAAGAGAAATGTTTACACAAAAGAAATTCTCTTAAATTGCATAGCTAATAACAATAGAACTTGAATCCATCATCCTCTCTAGCAAACGTCCCGCTGACCATATCATGGTACTCATCCGCAGACTCATCACCCATGTCTCCTACATATTATCACATAAGAAATAACAATTGCAATTTCTATCATGTCAAATAAACAATTAAAAAACAATCTGTGTCAACTAAAAACAGAAATAAGTAAACACAAATCAGGCCTAATATTTTTTCCCTTAATTTGAAGTTAAGAAATGAAGCTGGGTGATGAGATAGCAGCTCAAGCTAATTAGCTACCACACTGACTTCGAAATAAATAACCACATTGCAACAGCAAACCTAGAATCCACATGCTTAATGGAATTTGGGCAGAGTTCTTCAGTGTAAGGATATTAACTAAAAAAATATACTGCCATGATCCAGATCACTATAGTTAAAACTGGAACAATTGCACTTCAGTAACACAGCATCAATTCAGTGCCTATGTTAGCCAAAAATTATGGGTGTCTTGGTCTAATTCAGGTTAGGTAACATGTGAAGTTAGCTGAAGATATTAGTAGTAGTATGAATCAAGGAACAAATCATGCTGCACGGTGATGTGTTTAGCATTGCATACAAGACAATGCCTAGATCAATAGCATGAGGCTTGGTAGGGAATCCTATGCTGACATCACATCTTGATAAATAAACTACTCAAAAGATCTGTGTCATTCCGTGGTCTTTATTTAGAAGTGAAGCAGTTCAGTGTATACTCATATACAGACTCCAGCAGGCGCTACTGCAACTCTCCAAGAGAGTAATCAGAAAGGTGTATATATTTTCACAGAGATTGGAATCAACAACATTAATCATACCAGATGTTGAGTAATCAGAATGGCGGCTGCGGTGCAGGAAAGTGTGTCCGACGAGCGGAGGCGGTGGCGATGGCTGCGCTCTGATCTTCCAACACTGATGCACGCCTCCGACGGCGCCAGCGTCGTCCCCGTAGAACCGCCCCGACGCACCCACGCCAGCAAGAACCCGCCACCGCCGCCGTCCACAGGGCCAGGCGCGCGGGAGAGGAGTGCTGCAGAGGAGAGCTTTGGAAGGGAAGAGGGTCGCCTGAGGAGTTTGCCGGTAGTGGGTTGGCGGCGGCCAGGAATACTCGCGTCGCGAGAGGATTCAGAGCGGCCGGGATTCAGATCGATCTAGCGATTTGGTAGTGCGACGTGGGGCGGTTGGCTGCGGAATTATAATAATACCCATAGTACCTTAATTTAAAATACATACTAATTAATTGGATAAATCGGACGGCCAGAATAAATTACAGTGGTACTACTCGGTACTGCTGGGTACTACTACCCAATCACCGGAACATATGTAAATATTCTATCTACTAATGAATCCGAAGGCCAGCAATTGCTGGATCTTAAAAAAAAAGGATATCTGAAAACGAGTACTATGTGCTAATGTCGAAGTTGGTGAGTGGGCCAAGCATATTAACAGAAGGCTGCAATATGTGATGCAGTTGGTTAAAGCAGTGAACGACTTGTTTAATGTCACGAAAATCTGGGAGCCCCTTGCAGTTCAGAAAAAAAAATTCAAATTGATTTCATTTATTTTCCAGGGATTACTTGCTTAGCATACGTGGACTGGGGCTCAAAAGTGTTGAATGTGTTCGTCTACTGACATTACATCAGCTTGCCTTCCCTGTAAGTTACTTCTGTTCGAGTAGTTTTGGTTCACCTGCAGTCATTTTCATATTTACACACCAATGCTTTGGACACTCAGGTTGACACCAATGTTGGGCGGATATGTGTAAGGCTCGGTTGGGTGCCTATCCAACCTCTTCCTGAATCTCTTCAATTACATCTCCTCGAGCTGTAAGCGTCCTACATTTTCTAAACATTTATTTCGTCATGTATTTCAAGATAAATTTTCTTATATCTGTTTTTTTTTTGCTTGTCAAAGATATCCTGTCTTGGAGACTATACAGAAGTACCTCTGGCCTCGGCTGTGCAAACTTGATCAAAAGACACTGTAAGTTATAACAATAGCAGCTTAAATTTACTTTTGCTAGAAAGTGCACGTTTACACCATAAGATTGGAGCAAACTGTTTACAACTGCATCACATGCTGCATTGTTTACACTGTATTGACTGCATCGCAAGTTTCAACCGCATTGTTTGTTTCTACCGCATAGCGTGTTCTGGCGTGGGAGCGTGTAAGTTTGAAGTGGAAGTGCGCTTGCGAGAGCGCTCACTTGCTTTTATGTAATGATATTATGATATTATTGGTTATTCTTTCCAAGCAAACTGCAATCCTTATAGATCATGTACATAAAAGAAGTAAATAGTTAACAAACTTATTACAATTTCACAGGTATGAGCTACACTACCATATGATTACTTTTGGAAAGGTACTTCATTACGATCTACAGATGGATTTGTTTTCTTTTGGAACCAGAAAAATACATATTCCGTAAAAAAAAACAGTAAATGCATTCGTTTCCACAATCAATGCAGGTGTTCTGTACTAAAAGCAATCCAAATTGCAATGAATGTCCAATGAAAAGTGAATGTAGGCATTTTGCAAGTGCCTTCGCAAGGTATCATCACTTTTTTCTTTCTCTTTGCGTAACAGTAGCTTATTTTCATGATAAAAAAACAAGAATCTTATGGAGCAGTCAGGAGACGAGAACAATTAGCATCGATTTGACTTGCATATCAGTCTCACTTTGATTGGACCAGTTGGCCTTCTGTTGGCTAAGACTCGGGTCATGCATTAATTTTACTCACAATATAACCTGCTTGTAATCAAATGGTTCTGTTAGTTGTGAAACACAAATCAGTCTCACTTTGCTTGGTCTTACCTGCGAGTTTACTTTTGTGTAATTATTGAAAATTTCCTTTTTTTTCCTTCTGAATCCTCTTTTCTTTTCCTGATTCCTTTTAATGAAGTGCACGGCTTGCACTTCCCGCTCCGGAGGAGAAAAGCTTGGTGTACTCAAGCAATCAATTCAATTTCCAGAATGGTGGACTGCCCACTCCGATTCCGATATCAACTGCTCTGCTCAGCTTGAGGGAAATACCCATGTACGGGATTTTCTCACAAAAAAATTGGAGCCAATAATTGAGGAACCAGAAAGTCCAAGAGAGGAAGATCGTCCAGAAACTTTGGAAAACGATATTGAAGATTATGATGCAGATACTGATGAAATCCCAAGGATAAAGCGTAATATTGAAGCTTTTGGTCAGAACTTGGAAAATTGCATTAAAGAAATCAATAAGGACATCGAAGCTGATGATGTTGCGAAAGCACTTGTTGTTATTAGCACTGAAGAGGCTTCAATTCCAGCCCCTAAACTAAAGAACATACGCAGGCTTGGAACAGAACACTATGTGTAAGCAGTGAAGTGACTTGCTTTAGCTTTAAACATGCATGGCTTTACACTGACGGTGTATCTATTGCTTTCCCATACATATAATGTTATTTATCCAGAAAATTTTCAAGTTATTTAATTGCCAATCACTGAAGTTAGATTCTCTGCTTGCAGCTACGAGCTTCCAGATTCACACCCGCTCGTGCAACAGGTTAGATACTGCCATCTTCTTCTAAGCAGGTGTTTTCTAGTACCCTCAAATGAATATTAGCCCTCTATTTTCGAGTATCTAATGGCCCATATCTATTCATACTAGTCCTAAAAAGAGGACTAGTGCAATTCATACTTGTAACATCCCACTTTTGGTGATCAAGAGTTTGCACTTACTTAAGTATCTGTCAGGATAAATTAAAAACTTTGGTTAAGCATTGTGTTGTTGTTCCTTGAATGCATGAGTGTAGGTGTGGACTAGTTTGTATGATTTCATGTGAATGCATGATTCTATGTGAGTGCTAGTGTGTGTGCATATGATTTTATGTAAGGGTGTAGGTTCAATTTAAACCTTGCTTCCTTTTAACACATGTGCTAATGACCTAGAAAGTGTGCTATGATTCTGTACATCCATTTTGACCTTAGCTCATGTTGCTGTGCACCAGAAAGTGCACCAGAAACCCTAGCATAGATCCTTGGTGTGATCCCCTCCCTCTTATTTTCTTTTTCTTTTATCTTTGTTTCCAAATACGAATATTGGAAGCAACTCCAAAACCCTAGTCTAGTTATTTTAAAATTCCTCAAGCTTCGGCCATGATCTTGTGGCTTTGATTGAAAACCCTGGAAACTATTTTCGGAAGGTTTTCAAAATCTTTTCAAACAAATTCGAATTTGAATTTGCATTCAAACACAAAGACCCTAGACTTGTTATTTCCTTTCTCTCCCTTCTTTTCTAACAAACCGACCAGGGGAGGGGAAAGGCCTGCAGGAGATCTTCTTTTGGAGTCCAGAGATTTTTGCAAACCTTTCCTTTTGTCGTCTACAGTTTGGACTCGAGGGGGAGAAGGAAGCCCGAGGCCCTGCCAGTGTTTCGCCTCTCCTCCCTCTACTCTTCGACCTGGAGCCGCCCTTCACCCCCAGTCAACGATCACCACCTTCTCTGGAACCCTACCACGACCCCACCCCGCAGAGGCACGCCAGCAGCACCCCACGCCGCCCCGCCCGTCGCCATGGCCGCCGTGGGCGTCCAGCACGAGCAGGGACGTCCCGTCCACCCCCAGCCCTGTAACCTCGCCGTCAGGCGTACCACGACGCGGCGAATCAATTCCCCGAATCAGATCGCATCAAGAACCAATGTGCACCGCGCCCCCGGCCGTGACTGTCGACGTCACCAGCCCGCCCAGAGCGCGCAGCTCACGGGTCACGTTCCCGTGCACCCTGGCCCTCTCCTGCACCGCCGCTCACGCTCACCTGCACGGCATCGAGCCAGTAACACGACGCCACCGTTGCCCAGCGCCCTAGAGCTCGCACCCGACCGAGCCAAGCCTGAACCCGACCGCAACCCGTCTGAACTCACACGTGTCCCGGCCGAACCTAGCAGCCACCGACACTACCGTTTGATTCCCTGCACTCAGCGTACAATGCCGCACCCAGAAACCGCCCACGCCGCCCAATCGTTTCCAGCGACGACCACCGTAGACCGAGTGCACCCCTCCAGTTATAAGCCGGGGAAACCCTCTGGAAGCCCCTCTCCCCTCTCATTTGCTTCTCCCCACCTTCTCTCACTCCCTCGACCACTCCGCTGAGACGCCGAAGCCTAGCCGCGACCGAAGCTCATCGGAGCTGCGGTAGATCAACGGCGGCAGGGAAGGTTGCCGTCCTCTCTGCAGATCCCCTGCTCCTTCCACCTAGATCTCGCGCACTTCTCCTTAGAGAATGGATCTCACCTCGTTTCCGATCTCGTGCAGGCAGAGACGGAAACGACGTCGCCGTGCCCGTAGACGTCCGGAAGCCGACGGAATCCCTCGAGTCAATCCTAGCTCGTGCATGCACCGTCTGAGGCCACCTTCACCACCGCAGACCTCGCCTCGGCCGATTTTCGCCCTCACCTGAGCCCGACGCCCTCGGTAAGCACCCACTCCGCGAAACCCTAGCCGGCGTCGAGCTCTCTCGCGCGCATGCACGGCCACCGGCGACGATGATGGTCGGCCGTCGGATCCCGCCTAATCGCATGGCCAATACTCCCCCGTACCGCTTCGGCCACTCCGGGCTGGCCGGCGAGCCGGCTGGGCTGGATCCGGCCCAGATCTGGCTCGGCCCGGCCAGATCCGGCCTGCCCCGCCGTTCTTCTTTTTCTTATTCTCTGTTAAATTCAAATCTGGTATTGTGCTGTACTTTAAATCGATTTAAAAGTGATTTAAGCCCCAGAAATTTGTGAAACAAATTTTGCAGGTTACAGTAATAAGTTTTTAATCATATGGTGCTGCATGTTTGGATTTTAGAATCTTAAATAATATCTGAGGTTTATTATTGCTAGATCTATTGATTATTACCTTTATCTGCAAATATGTTGTTATGCTTGCTAAAAATTGGTGAAACCAATTTTCACCATTAGCTTACTGTTTCTCTGATCTATAGAAACTAGTTTTACTATTTTAGGACTTGTGATTTGCTTGTAGTAATTATTTTGGCATTAGTAATATCCTGCAGTAATTGCTTTACTGTGCACAAAGTAATTATTATTTTGGAATGATTCCACTTCTGGAGTGTTGTGCATCTGATTAGCTTTCCAGATTGACCTCTGTTAAATTTTTTGGACTTACAGATTTATTTTAGGAATTATCTTGCTATTCTAGTGATTCCTAGAAATAGTAAATCCTTATTAAATCACCTTTGTAGTATTTAAGGGTGTTTCCAAATGTGTTGCTACTGAAATGTTATCAACTACCTGTAAGTGTGCTGATGCCATGTCTTGATATGTTTGATGCATGAAAGTGTTTGCTTGGGATTGGGTAGTATCATGCAAGTAGAAATTGCTTGCTATTATGTTGGTGACTATTTTCTTTTATAAAATAGTTTTATGTTCAGAAATCTAAACTTGTTTGCTTCTGATACTCAAATGCCTGAGTTGTATGGTGTTGTTTGAGTGAACTTCATGTATGCAAGAATGCTTATTGTATGTATGTTGCGTTTCTTTTCCGGCGATAGAATCGAACGACGACTGTGCAGAGGAGGGGGGAAGTATTTGAGTATCAGGAGGAAGGTGACCAGGGACAAGCAAGTCAAGGCAAGCCATCTATTTGACTCATATCTGAATCCTATCACAGCACTATGCATTATTCTATTCTTACTCTTACTACTATGCATGGTTTTTCTTATATTGCTAATTATCCCTAGTTAGCAATAGATGGTGACTTAGCTCCACGGGTCACATTGTTATCATCCAGGAAGGATGACACCCTTAGCACCTACTCTTTACCCCCTGAAAGTAGAGACTCGATGATTAGCATCGACGTCTTTGGGAAACACTTGTAGTGGAGCCAAAAACTCTAGGATGGGATAACTTCCGGAAAAGTTTTCGAAAGTGGTTACGAAAACCTTGGAGTAGTACCTACTCCACTGAAATGTTTTCTAAATGATTTTGAGACAAATGGACACTTGGGTTATGGAAAAGAGGAGTTGGTGGTTTTAGAAAGAGACATCGGTGTTTCTTTGTAGTCGCTCGAAACAATTAAACAGTGCAACCACATTACCCGGTATGGGACGGGCTTAGTTTGAAGTCTATCTGCTTTAGTGCGGGGAGCCTCACACTATATAAGGGTCTGGAGGACCCCGGAATCCGGGTTGTCGCCAGTCATGGGCAACAGTGTAGCGGGCCCGCCAATAGGCTACCCGTCCGGAAGACACTTGGGTTTCTCCCGCCGTGGCACTGGAACTACGCTCGGCAGAGGTAGACGGCCAGGGTTTGCCGGGGATGTATACTCCATAGGGTAGGCACCCGTATTAAGGTGGATAGATGGACGGCTTCGATCGATTATCCGAATCCCGCATACTGGTGTATGACGGTCCGTGGCGGTATCCCGGCGGATTTATCGGTTGGTGTGGGTAAAGTGTACAACCTCTGCAGAGTGTAAAACTATTCAAATAGCCGCGTCCTCGGTCATGGACGGTTGTGGAGATCACTACATTGCCCAATGCCAGGTTTTGATTTTATAAATGGTTTACTAGAAAATGGAGTTTTGTGCCGGACGGAGTACTTGGAGGGTACTGCCGTGGCACGGAGGTGGATCGAAGTACTTGGAGGGTACTGCCGATGCTTTGGGGTGGTCATGTTTGATTGACCACCGGTCTATTCTTTAAAGGAGTTTCCCCCTTCCCTAGAGATTTTACTAAATGCTTCTAAAAGTCTTCTTTAACAAGGATATAGAAATGTCGTGAGACATGCTATATCGACACGAGAAGTTAGTAGCACATAGACTCTACAACTCAGCCAAACCTTGCTACAGCCATATAGCATGGGAATCAATTCTTTCTCTTAGATGGTTTGCGAGTACAATTCCAAAATGTACTCACGGCTTTGTCCCTGGCTATTAACTTGGCCAGACTTCGGAGATGACTACTATGAAGATGACGAGGAGTATGACGACACCGGTGCGAATTAGGATTCGTTTCCTGGTCAGTCGCCTGTAGGGTAGTAGGCCTGACTTGGTCCACTACGCTATGTGTATCCGCTGCTATATTATTAGTGTGTCTGTTGAACTTGCCCTATGAGGCGTGTGTATTCAGCCAAGCGGCTATGTAAGACTTAACGACTTATTTATGTAATGGATGATGTATCTGTAATGCCAACTCTGTTATGTAGATTCACGACGGTCTCCTGGGATTGTGAATTGTATGCATAACGGGTATCCCGGGTGGTAAGCCGGGGTCCCCACAATACTAGTCTAGAAAATCTTCACGTTTTGCAGATGCGCCTCAGCCCAACAACCCCTGGCCCAAAATCCTCCAACACACGCAAGCCCTAGATCGAGGTCAGTGCCAGTCCACAGCGTCCGGCTGCCTTACTCTAGATCTCTCTCTCGGCCGATATCTCCCTAGCTCCTCCTGCCACGCCGGACCGCCGCCGTGGTCGCCGTCCACGCACAGCAGAGCCACTAATCCCGCACCTACCGTATAGACATGCAGTGATGTCTGATTACTCCACGGTTGTAAACAAGAAGGCTTATTATCTATACTTCTGGTTTACTCTATATACTGGAAAATAAGTTTGAGAATAAAATGATAGTCTGGTCTGGTTTGGTATGCATGTTACTTTCATATAGCTCTTATTTTACTGAAATGCAATCACATGCTCGCATCTTGGAGAATCAGGTTTCACCATGATCGGCACTTCGTCATTCATGGTAGGCAGTAGTACATCAAGCCATACAACAAAAACGCATGGATGATCTAAAAAAGAAAAGAAAATCCAGGGAAGAAATGTTACATATATGTTTTTTTTTTGCCTGACTTCACCATATCTCCTTAATCCATACATATGTAGATGGTGAGAAGATGTTTGTGAAGTACATAAAACTTAAAATTCCGTTCCTTTCCAATGCAGAGACAGTAAAAATCATCCAATGCACTGGCTAACACTAGTTTCCAGCAGAGGACCCATGGTTCTGTCTCACATGTGCAAAATATCATATTGATCCAAGAAAAAATTGCAATATTTAGCTGCCATTATCACGGGACAAGGTAGTGCTTTCTTTGCCTATATAATCGCAAGGCCCTGGAAGCAGAAAAACATACATATTCATTTGCCTACTTCTGATAAGCACATCAGTTACTTGATGCTTTTATAACAAAGCAGTATCGTCTAGTGCACTGGGCATTTCCGGATCCATCAATGTTATCTGATGTCATCTGGATGAAAGCATTCTGTGTTCACATCTTAAAACAATATACTCTGTTGGCCCAGCCCCCAATACGCCGAGTGCAGTCCGGCGATAAACGACGAAGCTCCGGCGAGACGTCACACGCACGTATTCCACAAAGACGCGCGTGTATAGCAAGCCAAACTGATCGATCCTTTACGAGCAGCTAGCACTACTTGCACGCACACGTATAGCTAGCAAAGCCAATCGATTGGTACGATCAGCTAGCTAGTTCAGCTCACAACTCACGAACACACGCAATCAAGTATCGCCAAAGGCCCGTGTCGGACCTTGTTGATTTTATTGCTCAGTTTCCGGTGTGTTACAAGAGCTGGCTCCTCGTGTATATATACACGGCCAGTTCGACTCCTACTCGGTGAAGTACTCAGCGTCCAACTCTACGTAGCCTACGTACAACACGACGCCGACCCGGAAACAAATCCGGTTTAGACTAGAACTAGGAACTACGAAACTATACGAGCACACGACGTCATGCCGACGTCCCTTGAGTGATTAGTATTGCTAACAATCACCCCCATAAGCACGATGTGCTCGTCTTCACAGCTTGAACGCCGATCCTTCCTCGCATCTCTAAGAACTTCAGTCGACCCAAAGACTTGGTCAGAATATCGGCAAGCTGATCATCGGTGCAAACATAATTGACTTCAATCTTGCTCTCCTCTACACACTCCCGTATGTAGTGATACTTCGTATCAATGTGCTTACTCCTGTCATGATGCACCGGATTCTTGCACAATGAGATTGCAGACTTGTTGTCAATATTGAGCACCACTTGTTCCTCTTCCTTGTTCATGAGGTCACCAAGTAGCCTCCTTAGCCACACGCCTTGACACGCCGCGGTCGCAGCTGCAATATACTCTGCTTCACAGGAAGACTGTGCCACTACTTTCTGCTTTTGTGATAGCCAACTTACCGGGCTTTCTCCAAAGAAATATGCCACGCCCGAGGTACTCTTACGGTCGTCAACATCTACTGCCATGTCACTATCACTATAGCCAAGTATCTTCACCTTCCCCTTCTTCTTCAAATAGACAACACCAAAGTTAGTTGTCCCTTTGATGTACCTGAGTATATGCTTCACCGCCGCCCAATGCTCCGTTGTAGGTGCTTCCATGTAGCGACTCACAATGCCAACGGAATAGGCCAAGTCCGGTCTTGTGTTCACGAGATACCTCAAACTTCCGACCACACTCCTATACTCCGTTGCATCAACCGCGGGTGCTTTGCTTCTCTTGCTAAGTTTAAGCCGAGGTTCCATAGGAACTTGAGTTGGATTGCAATCTTCCATAGCATAACTCTGGAGTATCTTCTTTGCGTACGCCTCCTGGCATAATGTGATCTCACCCGGCTTTTGATGTACCTCTATTCCAAGGTAGTAGCTCAATAAGCCTAGATCACTCATCTTGAATAACTCCTTCATCTGTAGCTTGAACTTTGCAATCTCCTTCTCATCCGCTCCAGTTATCAACAAATCATCCACATAGATGCCAACTAGTAGATGACCCCTTCCGTGTCCTCGCTTATACATAGCATGCTCCAGTGGGCTCTTCTCGAATCCGAGAGACTTCAACGTACGATCAAGCTTGATGTTCCACGCCCGAGGCGCCTGTCGGAGCCCGTACAATGCCTTGTGTAGCTTCAAAACCTTGTGTTCTTCTCCCTCCTTGATGTATCCCGGTGGTTGTTTTACATAGACCTCTTCTTCTAACTCTCCATTCAAAAACGCGGATTTCACATCCATATGATGTAATTTCCAACTTTCTTGAGCCGCGAGAGCCATAAGTAATCTCACCGATTCCATCCTTGCTACCGGAGCAAACACTTCTTCAAAATCCACACCTTGCTCTTGCACGTATCCTTTGGCCACTAGCCTCGCCTTGTGTTTCACCAATTTTCCTTCGGCATCTTTCTTGATCTTGTACACCCACTTGAGCCCTATGGCTTTATGATTCTTGGGTAGATCGACGAGCTTCCATGTATTGTTGTCGCGGATCGATCCCAACTCATCATCCATAGCTCGACGCCAACACTCCTCCGTGTTAGCCTCCTCAAACTTCGTCGGTTCCTCGGTGAGTAGACACCCACCCCGACCTCGTCCTCTCGCACGCGTCGTCCGAATAGGATTTATCGTGCGAAACGTCTCCGGCGGATACAAATCCATTACGTCTCGTAATTTTTCCGGAGTCGGCGGCCGTCTCCGTTCCTGTACACTTGGAGGAGACGCCGGAGCTGATCTCGTTGCCGCTAACGATGAGCCGCAAGCTGGCGACGCTTGATCGCTTGAATCGGGCACGTCCGTCCCTTGTGGACTGGCACGTCCTGGCGTGCCGCTAGGCCCGGCTGGGCCTACTTCTCCCCATGCTGAGCCTCCGGTTGGAGCTCCTGCTGGCTCCAATTCTGGCCAGCCACATGCACGTGCACCTCCACTTAATATGGTGCATGCACCAGCAGTGACTTCCGTTCTTGCCCTGCATGGAATGGACGAGCTAGCTTCTCTAGCTAGGCTCTCGTACGCGTGCGGAGAGACGGCTAAACGCTTTCCAGTGCCCGCGTTTTCGTCTGCGTGTGGATCGTCTAGTCGCGGCCACGCTGAGCCATGCGACGCTCCAGCTTCCGCACGTACTCACGAAGATGTACTTGTTATTTCGGGTCCAGAATTCGTATCTGCCGTGTCCGCAGCAACGTGGCTTCCAGCGCCTTGATCATCTGCATGCATATCACTGTAAACAACAGTAAATATCTCGTTAGAGATTGGTTCGACCGGTTCCGCGGAGCTCCAATTCCATGATTTCTCCTCCTCGAAGAGTACGTCGCGAGTTACAACCAATTTTCTGTTCACCGGATTATACGCGCGATATGCCTTCGTGCCGGCTTCATAGCCGATCATAACCATTGGAGTACTTCGATCCGCCAACTTGTTAGTATGCCCGGCCACCGTCTTCACATGCGCCACGCACCCAAAAGTGCGAAGATGATCAACCGAGGGCTTGCGCCCGTACCATGCTTCGTACGGCGTCATACCGACTACACTCTTAGTCGGCGCCCTGTTCAGCAAATAGACGGCCGTACTGACCGCCTCGCCCCAAAACCTGCCTGGCATGCCTTTGCTTTTCATCATGCTGCGTGCCATGGCCACCACGGTTTGGTTCCTCCTTTCCACAACACCGTTTTGCTGCGGTGAATATGGCGCGGTGAGGTACCGCTGGATCCCATGAGCTTCACAAAACGCCTTGAATTCATTGGAGTTGAACTCACCACCCCGATCGGTACGGAGGGCCTTTAACTTGGCCTCGGCCTCAACCTCGGCCGCCATCTTCACGATCCGGAACGCTTGCAAAGCTTGATCCTTCCTCTCCAGCAACACAACCCACATGTATCTACTGAAGTCGTCGACGATGAGCAAGAAATACCTGTTCCCGGCGGTCGTCGCCGGCGTGATTGGTCCGCACAAGTCGCCATGGACCATCTCAAGAACTTTGCTTGCTCGATATTGTCCCTCCCTTGGAAACGGGGCTCGCCTTTGTTTCCCAACAAGACAACCGTCGCACAATTGCTCAACATGATCGACGCACGGCATGCCGCGAACCATCTGTTTTTGTCCAAGTTGTCGTAGAGCTTGGAAGTTGAGATGCCCGTAGCGCGCGTGCCACGTCCACGCCGAGTCTTCCATGC
The DNA here is from genome assembly GCA_007115705.1 of Dactylis glomerata. Lineage (NCBI taxonomy): Eukaryota > Viridiplantae > Streptophyta > Magnoliopsida > Poales > Poaceae > Dactylis > Dactylis glomerata. The sequence continues at coordinate 500,386 of QXEO01000217.1, forward strand.
TTGACATCAAGCATATTGGATCCACACGATCCAAGTTGAGGATGTAGAGCCTGTTCTTCGCTCTCTCCACCTTCATGATGAGTTTTCTCTCACGGTCGTATCCCCATAGGAACCTGTCCTTGAGCACAATCTCGCATCCACGCTCCGCAAGCTGACCAAGACTGATAATGTTGCTCTTCAACCTGGGAATATAGTACACATCAGTGAGTACCTTGTGACCGCCGTCCTTCAACTCAAACAAGACAGTGCCTCATCCTTCTATCCCAACGGTCCTTCCATCGCCGAAACGAACCGTCCCTCCCACCGAGAGGTTTAACTCAGAAAACTGAGCCTTGTCGCCGGTCATGTGGTTGCTAGCGCCTGTGTTGAGGTACCATACGTGCGTAGCCGTATTCCTCGTTCGATCATGAAGAAGAACCTTCTCTTCCTCGAGCTTGACGATCTCCGTGGCCGGCTTCTGTGGAGGTGACTCTCCATTATCCGATTGCTCGCATACTTCGAGCATCATCATCCTAGGTCCATCATCTCCTTCCATCGCCATGAGAGCCTTCTCCGCCGGAGCGTTGCGACACTCCGATTTGAAGTGACCGAGCTGATTGCACTTATGACAGCGAAGATTCTTTTTGTCGAATTTCTTCTTTGGCTTCTTCCCCTTACCCGACTTCTTCGTCGAGTTGGAGTCTTCCTTTTTTCCACCGCTGCCAGATGCACCATCGCTCTTCTCTCTAGCGTCCATTGCCTGCCATTGGGCGCGCGTGAGCATGATATGCTCCTCCACTTTCGCGTCGCCGTAGGTGATCTTCATCCGCTCATCATGCGCCTTGAACCGTCCGACCAAATCATCCAACGTGACAGTCTTGAGATCAACGCACTGCTCGATCGCTGACACAACAGAAATGTACCGCGCCGGTGCGGCACGAAGGAAACGCCTAACCACCGAGATCTCCTCGAGCTTCTCGTCCAGTCCGCGAATCCCATTGACTATTGTAGCAACCCTCAAGGCGAAGGCGTCCAGTGTCTCATCTTCTCCCACCTCCAGGTTCTCGAACTTCTTCTGAAAAGTTTGCAGGGTCGCCTCGCGCACACGCGCGTGCCCAAGATTGAGGATCTTGAGCGTGTCCCACGCCTCCTTCGCAGATTTCTTCGAGATTAGGTGCTGCATCACGTCCATCGGCATCACCGAGCAGATGGCCGTAAGTGCCTGCCGGTCCTTGCGGTACTTCGACGCGCCCTTCTTGTATTCGTCGCCGCCTGGATCGACAGCCTCCCAGAGCTCGTTGGACTCGAGCGCCCACTCCATCGTGGTCGCCCACACCGTGAAGTTGTCGCGGTTGTACCGCGGGTACGTCGTCGACACCGGCGCGGCCGCGGCCGCCCCGGAATACTCGCCTGTCTCCTTCGCCATAACCTCCCGTTACTAGGAGATCCTCCACGAGGCTCTCATACCAATTGTTGGCCCAGCCCCAATACGCCGAGTGCAGTCCGGCGATAAACGACGAAGCTCCGGCGAGACGTCACACGCACGTATTCCACAAAGACGCGCGTGTATAGCAAGCCAAACTGATCGATCCTTTACGAGCAGCTAGCACTACTTGCACGCACACGTATAGCTAGCAAAGCCAATCGATTGGTACGATCAGCTAGCTAGTTCAGCTCACAACTCACGAACACACGCAATCAAGTATCGCCAAAGGCCCGTGTCGGACCTTGTTGATTTTATTGCTCAGCTTTCGGTGTGTTACAAGAGCTGGCTCTTCGTGTATATATACACGGCCAGTTCGTCGTCAAAGGTCGTCGGAAGCTACTCGACGGCAGGGGCCGATCCAACATACTCTACCAAATCAAGAACACAAGGCTGTTAATTATTATTGCCTAGCCCCTTGGTATATCCTAGGAGACATTTTATCACCCGTACGTAACACACCAAATGCGAGTCAGCTGAATTGGCTCCGTCCGGTGAGGCAGCAGGCTCGGCTTCTTTGTCTTAGTTGCACGGTGTTAACCTCTGCTTGGTGACCTATGTCAATTAACTATGATTAGCCGCAAGAAATGTTGGAGAAAGTTAATTGGAACCGCATAGAAAAAATCCAGCAATAAGTGAAAAGAATATAAAGGGATACTACATACGCAGAGAAGGTATATGCTTGGATTGTGAACATTTAAACATATACCGCTCGAAAGAACCCCTGTAACTGGTATAACAAATATGACCATGACCCCATTTTTCTACGGCAAATAATTCGAAGAAGCAAGCAATCAGTCAACGTGTGTTCGCACATGCACAATCAGACCATGCATTTAAGCAACAAGAATGGTGCCCAGATTATCACAATATGGAGACATTGCTTGAACCATAATAAATATTTGATGAAACCAATAAAATGTGCAGCACAATCATGTATTTAACCTAACAAACTTCCCCCTTGTAGTTGGTCAATAACAGTAAAAACATATCCTAACTGCAGTGAGCTTAAATCCAGTTTTTGCTTTAGCATTTAGAAGTTTTTTCTTTGCTGACTATGATAATTTGCAGAAATCATCTCTGACTATCTGAATTTAGATAAAAGCATGACATTACCTGATGCAAACGATCTGGATGCCGTGGGCGAGATTAAGACCGCGCCGAGTGGGTCGTGTGTGGTGTCGTCAGAGTCGGATTCGAGCAGGAAGATTTGGAGAGTGGAAAGAGGGTTCAGCGGCGTCTAGGGATGAAGCCTCCGCTCTTGAGGAGGGGAAGTCGGGCGCGTGCTCTCCACCGTCGACGAAGGCGACCTGCGCGATGGCGGCGGTCTGCTACGGCGTCTGAGCGGTGGCCGAGGGCAGCGAGGTGCGGCGGCGTCTGGAGATGGCGACAACGTGGGCGTGGAAATTACGACGGCGCTGGGGTCCGGAGATGCGGCGGCGGCGGGGTCTGGGATGCGGCGGCCGCGGCCGGGTCTGGGAGGTGGTGGCGTTGCTTCTGTCTGGATTGCTGTGAACCTTGCGTTTTTTTTTCTTTTTCAACCAATCCTCCCAGTAGTTGCGGGTTGATGATGGGCCTGTTGGGCCTTTCATACTAGTGGGTATTCCATGAGTAGTATGAATTGGAAGAAGGTACCATAAAACTTGCCATTTCAAAACATTGTTCCTGATTCAGGAAATGATTAACAGCGACGACTTGACCAACGGGAACCTGACGATCCAAGTCCTTACCTATTGACCATATGGATGCAAGGCAAGCTTATTTCTTGAGAATACATGACTGCAGTTGTAAGTTCATATTCACTGAATATTGTAGCTCTATGCAGATGACATAAAGGAAATGAGCAAGGCACCAAAACCATGCTGTGACTCTCAGACGGAAGCTGAATTTTGTAATAATGACGACTGTCAGTATTGTGTGCCTGAGCGAGAAAATCAATCTAAATTTGTCAGGTGCACGATTCTGGTAAAGCAATGAATTACCTGGCAACTTTGAATACTGATTAGAGTAGAGGTGTTAGTTTAGGTGAATGCAGTGCATAGTTTCATGAAATGTACAAATTTGTTTCTGGGCACCACAAGCGAAACCATCTTAGAAGATCTAAATCACTGAATTAATTAAAAATTGAAGGAAAAATTGAAGGTTAACATATACAGGGTGTGTTTAGATCTTCATTAATTCAGTGATTTAGATCTGGAAAGAAAATATATAAGACGAGTTGTTAATTAACGTCTTAACTCATAAAAAGCATTCTGAACTCAAGGAAAAATTGAAGGTTAACATATACAGGGTGTGTTGAAATTGTATATCAAACACACATCTGTGCTATATGTACCTTGTGTTTGTTGCATTAACATAATATTTGCTCAAACGAAATCAGTGTATATATAATTTGGGTTTTTTGGGAAATCTATGCGTACTTAATTATTTTTAGTAAGCTATATAATGCATACCAAGAGTTTAAGAAACATGAATAACTCTGTTCTTTATGTAAGTCAATTTGCAAGTCGATCGAGTGCACTTCTGTTCTTTATGTAACCTGTATTTATTGCATGAAAGTATTCTATAATTTTAGCTCTGAAGAAGAGTAGATTTTGATTTTCTTAGCCATTCTATCCATGCAAAATATATTGGTGAGCTAGTAAATACAAAGGGTATAGTAATAATATTAATAACTCATTGTTGGTCTGAAAAATCGCATGTGCTTCTCCAGTTTCCGCTAGTGACAAGTTACTGAACATGAACAGGTTCCATGTCGAACAGCTATGAAGGGTAGTTTCCCACTCAACGGCACTTATTTTCAAGTTAATGAGGTATGTCACGTCTTTCTTTTTTCTCAAGAATAGGGCAGAGAAAAAAGCTACTGGCCATGGGTCTCCTCTCTCTACTGAGCTGACTTTCAGGCTTTTCTGAATTATTCGTGCAGGTATTTGCTGACCACGAATATAGCCACGATCCCATACATGTTCTAAGGGAGCAACTATGGAAGTTGCAAAGACGATTGGTATACTTTAGGACTTCAATTCCTTCCATATTCAAAGGTTTGTGACGAACATACATCACTGTCCAGAGAAATCGCATCTGTAGTAGTACCAACAGCTCATATTTTCCTTCTGTAGGTCTAAGAATTGAGGAAGTACAGAAGTGTTTTTGGACAGGTAAGAATCAGTAGATTTCATTTGTAGTGCTAGCCTGCTGGGATCACATTCTCTAGAAAAGAAAAAAGATCCAGACATAAAGGGCTACAGACCCAAACTCTCAACTGAATAAAACACAAACTGTTCTTATAAGTTAGTATAATGACATGGCTTAGACTCGTTCCAGAATTTCTGGAGCATGGTAGTGTTAGATGTATATTGTATATTGTATTTTCCCTATCTGTTAGGGGGTTTCCTGCATATTTGCGCCCTGTACATGTACTATATATGTGGCCTTTGGCCCCCTGATAATGTATGTTGCATATTCCTAACATGGTATCTAAGCTAGGTTAGACACTGTTTTGCAACATCCGCCGGCTGTCTCTCTCCGGCCGCCGCCGTCGTTCTTGGTGGCCGCCCGTCGTGGTCGCCCGTTGCCCTCCCGTCCAGCTTCGATCTGCATCTCCAGGTCGCTCCCGCCCCTCGGCTTTGCCCGCCTGCCTCGTCCAGCCAGCTCCAGGTCGCTCTACGTACAGACTCTCCGGCCGCCTGCCTCGTCCGGCCAGCTCAGGTCGCTCCACGTACAGCTCCTGCTCCTGTCCGCTGTTGGCCGGAATCGGTAGCTTGTGCTCCGATCTAGTTGGCTAGTGCTCAGACTTTGGTGCTCTTGACCCGGTGCGGTCTCAATCGGCCGGATCTTCTCTTCCCTGCTGCTCGAGCACGAGCGTTGTGGTTCCCTGGTGCTAAAGCACGATCAGATATGAGATTTCTAAAAAAAAAATTAAATAAAAATCGAAAAAAAAATCTTCCGTCATGGTTTCCTGCTCCCATGATGTCGCTTCCGCTGCTCTCGTCTTGCACCCATGTCCTCCCTCGTTACTTGGTGCACGTCCGTCGACTCCCTCTTTGTCGGTTTGCTGCTCTCCATCGATGCGTGCGGCTTCTTCATGCGGGTATGGCCGCCTTTCGCCGACTATGTCTTCCTCGGTTCGCCGCTCTCCATCGACTCCCGCGGCTTCTTCAGGCGGTTATGGGCGCCCTTCGCCGACTCCATCTATGTCGGCTTGTTGCTCTACATCGACCTTTGCGGCTTCTTCAGGTGGTTATGGCCGCCCTTCGCCGACTCCGTCTCCGTCGGCTCGCCGCTCTACACCGACTTTCGCGGCCTCTTCATGCGGTTCTGGCCGTCCTTCGCCGACTCCGTCTCCGTCGGCTTGCCGCTCTACACCGCCTTTCACGGCCTCTTCCCATGGTTATGGTCGTCCTTTGCCGACTCCGTCTATGTCGGCTCGCCGCTCTACGTCGGCTCTTGCGGCTTCTTCAGGCGGTTGTGACCGCCTTTCGCCGCCTCTATCTTCATTGGCGCATTGCTCTCTCTCGCCTTCTTTGGCGGCCTCGGTGTGTGTTGATGACTGCTCTTCGTCGGCTCATGATTCTACCTCGTCCTCTCCAGTCGTGCCCCTCTCTGCGCATGAGATAGCGCAGCTTCGATGCCTGCTTGATGCTTGGGATTCTTCACCGACAGGTTCTGCTGGTTCTGCGACTGAGTTTTCTGGCATTGAGCGACCACCTCCTCCTTCTCCAGGTACATCCCCATGGCTTCTTGATACTGGAGCTTCTTTTCATATGACTCCTGATTCTTCCTTGTTGCATTCTGTTCGACCTGTCGACCCTCCTGTTCGTGTTCTTACTGCCGATGGTACCCCCCCTCCCAGTCATTAGTCGAGGCATTCTTAGTACTTCCTCGTTTCATGTTCCTTCTGTTGCGCATGTTCCTTAACTTAACATGAAACTCTTTTCTGGTAGTCAGATCGTCGACTCTCGTTGTAGCATCACTCTCGACTTTGATTCCTGTTCCGTTCAGGATCGTCGCACCGGCACTATGCTTGGTGCTGGCCCCCGCCGCCATGATGGCCTCTGGGAGCTTCACTGGCTTTGGCTTCCTTCTGATGCCACCGTCGCTAGTTCCTCGGCATCTGTAGCCGTCCCTACTAGCTCTTTTCAGCAGTGGCATCATCGTCTTGGATATTTATGTGGTTCTCGACTCTCGTCTTTAGTTCATCGTGGTGTTCTGGGGTCTGTCTCCGGGAACGCTTCTTTGGATTGTCAGGGCTGTCGGCTTGGTAAGCAGATTCAGCTACCGTATCCTCACAATGAGTCTGTGTCTGAGCGTCCTTTTGATCTTGTTCACTCTGATGTTTGGGGTCCAGCTCCCTTCCCGTCGAAAGGGGGTCATCGCTACTATGTTCTCTTTATAGATGATTTTTCTCGTCATACTTGGATATATTTAATGTCTTCTCGTAGTGAGGTCTTGTCTATCTATAAGAAATTTGCTGCCATGGTTCGTACCCAGTTCTCCACTCCTATTCGTGTGTTTCGTGCAGATTCTGCTGGCGAGTATATCTCTCATTCACTGCGCGCTTTCCTTGCTGAGGAGGGTACTCTTGCTCAGTTTTCTTGTCCTGGTGCTCATGCTCAGAATGGTGTGGCTGAGCGCAAGCATCGTCACCTTCTTGAGATGACTCGTGCATTGATGATTGCCGCTTCTCTTCCGCCTCACTTTTGGGCTGAGGCTGTTTCCACTGCCATCTATCTCGTCAATATTCAACCCTCTGCTGCTCTGCAGGGTGGTATTCCTCTAGAGCGCCTCTCTGGTTATCCTCCTGATTACTCGGCGCTTCGTTCGTTTGGTTGTGTTTGTTATGTTCTTCTTGCCCCTCGTGAACGTACCAAACTGACCGCTCAGTCTGTTGAGTGTGTCTTTCTTGGATACAGTGATGAGCATAAGGGCTATCGGTGTTGGGACCCTGTTGGTCGTCGGATGCGCATTTCTCGTGATGTCACGTTTGATGAGACGCGTCCTTTCTATCCTCGCCCCACCTCCTCGACCTATCCGATGGAGGATATATCCTTTCTACTTTTTCCTGACACACCTCCCTCTGTTCCTATTGATCCTCCTTTGGGACCTATTATTGCTAATGTCTCATCTTTGACCCCGTTGTCCTCCTCCCCACCTAGTTCTCCTCCTTCTTCTCCTGATCCTCCACCCACCTCACCGTTGTCTCCTTTTCCCTTCCATTATTCTCGTCGCTCTCATATTTCGGATCCTCCTCCTGATGTCCCTTCTTCTTCTTCTTCTGATATGTCTTCTTCTTCTGACGAGCTTCCCTCTCCTCTTCCGGCGACTCATCTTCGTCGTCCACCTGATCGTTACTCTCCTAGTCAGTACGGTCTCTCTGTTGCCCTTGAGCCGACTTCTTATCGGGATGCTGAGCGTCATCCCGAATGGCCGCTTGCCATGGCTGAGGAGATTGTTGCGCTTGAGCGCACTGGCACCTGGGATCTTGTCTCTCCCCCTCCCGATGTTCGTCCCATCACGTCCAAGTGGGTCTATAAAATTAAGACCCGCTCTGATGGATCTCTTGAGCGCTATAAAGCGCGTCTTGTGGCTCGTGGCTTTCAGCAGGAGCACGGCCGTGACTATGATGAGACCTTTGCCCCTGTGGCTCATATGACCACTGTGCGCACTCTTCTTGCTGTCGCTCCTGTTTGACACTGGTCTGTGTCTCAGCTTGATGTTCAGAACGCTTTCCTCAATGAAGAATTGAGTGAGGAGGTTTACATGCAGCCTCCTTGCTACTCCAAGTTGATGTGGGAGCAAACTGTCCTTGTGCGTGGTGAATAACCAGCCCGTTGGGAACCCCAAGATGAAGGTATGATGAGTGTAGCAGCAAGTTTTCCCACAATTAAGAAACCAAGGTTTATCGAACAGGAGAAGGGAGACGATGACGACTGAAGGTGTTGTGGAACCTGCACACACACAAACAAGTACTTTGTTCCCAACTTGCGATGAGGTTGTCAATCTCACCGGTTTGCTTGAAACAAAGGTTATGAGTGTATCGAGTGGAAAACAGTAGAGTATGCGAGTAAAGTAAACAGTGCGGGAAAAGTAAACAGGTGATAGCAATATGATTAAAATAGGACCGGGGTCCACAGTTCACTAGTGGTGTCTCTCCATAGATAAAATAACATGCTGGGTAAACAAATTACAGTTGGGCAATTGATAGAATAAAGATAACGTGATATGTCAAGAAGATCACTATGAGATTTACTCTGGGCATTACAACAAAATACATAGACCGCCATCCAACTGCATCTATGACTAATAATCCACTCCCGGGGATATCATCCGAACACCCTAGAAGTATTAAGTTGCGAACAACAGATAATTGCATTAAGCAAAGTGTGTAATGTAAACAAAGCATATGCCCTTGAGCATATGAATGTTGTTTTCTCCCTAGTAGCAACAGCACATCTACCACCTTATAGGTTTCTGTCACTCCCCCAGGTGAAATAGAGACATGAACCCACTATCGAGCATAAATACCCCCTCTTGGAGTCACTAGCAACTACTCGGCCAAGATAGCTACTAACAACGGAGAGCATGCAAGATCATAAACAACATAGAGATAACAAAAGATATAATTCAGTACAGCAACTTAATCATAAACACCAATATTCATCGGATCCCAACAAACCAACATCATAGAATTACATAACGGTGATCTCAATCATGTATGGCAGCTCATGAGATCTAAACATGAAGCACATGGTGGAGAAGACAACCATCTAGCTACTGCTATGGACCCATAGTCCAAGGTAGACTACTCACTCATCGCTCCGGAGGCAAGCATGGCGATGAAGAAGACCTCCGGTGGCGATTCCCCTCTCTGGCAGGGTGCCGGGAAGAGCTTCTGGACCCTCCCGATCTTCGGGTCGACGGTGGCGGCGGATCGCGATGTGTTCTGGAAAACTGATCGGGCCCTTAGGTTTTTCTCGTCGGGGGGTCTTTATAGGCGAAGGGGCGATGTCAGAGGAGGAACCAGGCCCCCTCACACAGGGGTGGCGCGGCCAGGGGCCTGGCCGCGCCGCCTGTGCGTGTGGGGCCCACGTGGCCCTCCTCCGTCTCTTCTTCGGATGTCTGGAAGCTTCCCCGTGATATAAGTCTTCAGGAACTTGTTTCGTCCAATTCCGAGAATATTTCCTGTGTATCACTTCTGAAACACAAAAACAGCAGAAACACAGGAAACTGGCACTGTGGCACTTCGTTAATAGGTTAGTTCCGGAAAATGTATAAAAGTGCCACTAAGTGTAACGAAACAATAGGTAAATGGTGTAAAAACAAGCATGGAGCATAAAAAATTATAGATACGTTTGAGACGTATCACTCCTCCTGGGTATTCTGTTCCCGATGGGATGGTTTGTCGTCTTCGGCGTTCTCTTTATGGCCTGAAACAGGCCCCTCGTGCCTGGTTTGAGCGCTTTGCCTCTGTGGTGACTGCTGCTGGTTTCTCTCCCAGCGCTCATGATCCAGCGCTGTTCGTTCACACCTCTCCTCGTGGACGCACTCTTCTCCTTCTCTATGTTGATGATATGATCATTACTGGTGATGATCCTGAGTATATTGCCTTTGTTAAGGCTCGTCTTCGTGATCAGTTTCTTATGACTGATCTTGGTCCTCTCCGCTACTTTCTTGGGATTGAGGTCTCCTCCACTTCTGATTGCTTTTCTATCTCTCAGGAAAAGTATATTCAGGATCTTCTTGCTCGTGCTGCTCTTGGGGATGAGCGCACTGTTGAGACCCCTATGGAGCTTAATGTTAAGCTTCGTCCTACTGATGGTGATCCTCTTCCTGATCCGACGCGTTATCGCCATCTTGTTGGGAGTCTTGTTTATCTTGCTGTCACTCGTCCTGACATATCTTATCCTGTTCATATTCTGAGTCAGTTTGTCTCAGCTCCTACCACTGTTCACTATAGTCATCTCATCCGTGTTCTTCGCTATCTTCGTGGCACGATCACTCGTCGTCTTTTCTTTCCTCGTTCCAGCTCCCTCCAGCTTCAGTGCTACTCGGATGCTACGTGGGCGAGTGATCCTACGGATCGTCGTTCACTTTCTGCTTACTGTGTGTTTCTTGGTGGTTCGCTCATTGCTTGGAAGACGAAGAAACAGACAGCGGTTTCCCGTTCGAGTGTTGAGGCTGAGTTGCGAGCTATGGCCTTGTTGACTGCTGAGGTGACTTGGTTACGGTGGTTGCTTGCGGATTTTGGGGTCTCTGTTACGACACCCACTCCAGTTTTGTCTAACAGTCAATGTGCTATCAGTATTGCACGTGATCCGGTAAAGCATGAGCTTACCAAGCATATTGGTGTTGATGCTTTTTATACACGTGCTTAGGTGCAGGCTCAGGTTATTGCGCTTCAGTATGTGGCTTCAGAGTTACAGTTGGCGGATTTCTTTACAAAGGCACAGACTAGAGCACAGCATGATTTCTTACTCTCCAAACTCAGTGTTGTGGATCCACCACGAGTTTGAGGGGGGTGTTAGATGTATATTGTATATTGTATTTTCCCTATCTGTTAGGGGGCTTTCTGCATATTTGCATCCTGTACATGTACTATATATGTGGCCTTTGGCCCCCTGATAATGTATGTTGCATATTCCTAACAGGTAGCATTGCTATGCGCAACTGTACACATGATATCCTTGTGCCCAATTTTTAGAAAAACACTGCCAGGATAACAAAGCTCTTCTTCCTGAGTTAACAACATTATTAGGATGTTAGTATATTACTATATTTTGGCTGCAAAGTAATGTTTACATTTTTTAGAGATAATTTATTTATCAGGAGTTTTCTTGACAAGGGGTAAATGCAATGCAGTATTTGTCTGCGTGCGTGGATTTGACATGGTAACTAGGGCTCCAAGACCTCTATGCCCCCATTTGCACCTCACAGCAAGCAAATTGCCCAGATCCCTTAATTCAGCAGCAACCAAGCAAAGTGCAGATTCAGCAAGGGCATCAGTTGTCAACGACCTGTTGCCACCAGACGACGTACCTGACGAAGCACCTGAAGAAGGCGGCAACGAGGTACCAGAAGCAAGGCCCACCAGAAAGAATAAGCAACCTGCTTGGCTAACAGGCTATGAGTTGGGCTAATCAAGGCCCGTGTATAGTTCTAGCTTGAGTGCTATTACCTCCGTTCGGAAATATCAACTTCTAGAAAGTTAACTTAGCTTTTTTAAATGGGTTATATTTTGGAACGTAGGTAATATTAAAAAATAGAACACAGACGGCTAAATTCGGCTAGGAATTGGATGAACAACGAGACTGCCGGCACAAGGAACAGTAGGCAAACGATGCAGAGGCGGCCACACTCGCCTGATTCCACTTCGGATCTAGGGTTTCCCTTGGAAGCTTCTGGGCGGAGGAGCGTGGACACCGCCTCGACGATGCATTCAAGAAGTATGCGGCGCCCAGGGGCATCATCATCTGTCCTGGCCGGCAACCAGGACAAGGCTTTCACCCGGCGATGAAACGCGAACCACGCGTCCGCCGCACGAAGACCAAGACCAGCCAGACCACCGTCGCAGACCCGCACATAGACCACAAGCCCCATGTGCGTTGCGCCGAGCCATCTCCTTGTTCACGGGGCAATAGGAACCGCCATCCAGGGCTGCCGTCCTGACTTTCGGGTGTCAGCCAAGCCGTAGGCAAACACCCCGCCAACGAATACTTCAGAACTGAGTAGGCGAGCCCCCCCCCCCCCCCCCCCCCCCCCCCCCCCCCCCCCCCCCCCCACACACACACACACACGCCGTCACGCATGCCGTTGTCTGGATCATCACCACTAGCCTGCCAACAAGACGGACAAATCGGGCGCGGCTAACCGCCAACATTCGATAGCATACACGAACCATGTCTCATAGTAGCATCTTATGTACAACTCATATGCTAGAACAAATCACAACGAATATTAAGTCATGTGCAACTAAGAATATCCCACTTGGAACCAATGTCCAACTCCCATAATAGCAGGAATCATGAGGAAATCTAAATATCTAATGATCTCGAATGTTGTACCTCTAAGTTCAAGGTGGATTTTAACGCAACAAACTCCTTAGAAGTTAGACATACCTTGAAATAAATCTCTCCGGCTGTTTCACCCTTTGTTTGCGTGTCAGACACATAAGAAAGTCAAATTTCCTCTTTCCTGTCTATTCTAATGTGTTCGTAAGCTCTTCGATAAAGAAAAACACAAGCAGAATCCTCGTTTCCGAGTTATGCATGTTTCTACATTTTCTAATTTCTGCTATCCAAGGAGATTTTTCGTTTTATATTAATCTGTGTGGTGACACATTTATTATATTCACCACCAGAAACAAAGAAACAGTACACTTAGCGGGTTATTGAGTGAGATATACCCCCTCCATTTCAAATATAAGATGTTTTACATTTGTAAAGTAATATATTTAGATACCTTTTAGTGTGTATTTTTAAGTAAACTATACACTAAAAAATGTCTAAATACATTGCTTCACAAAGCTATAAAAAACTTATATTTTAAAACGGAGGGAGCAGCTAATTTCAAGTCTACCGAGAATAAGCAAAACCGAGAAAATAATGTTTACAGGTGTGATATGGAATGGAAGTTCTGTATAGTAAAAACAAGAAAAATGTTCTCTCAACTCATGATCTTATAAGAAGTAGGTGGCACAATGAAAAATAAAATAAAATAAAATCGCTATTTTGATAGCATCTATTCTTCTGTAGCAACGCATGGGTATTTAGGTAGCAGTAGTAATTTGCTTGGCTGCAGAATGCGTTTATTTATTTCTGTTTTTCTTTCATAAAAATAGTAAGGATTTGTGTCTCCTCTATTCCTGCTCCGGAGGCTGGGCATTGAGGTCAATGCCAAATAGCCTGCACCGATCCCCAGCCGCGACCGGCGCTGCCACCGGTGGGAGAGATCCACCATCGATCCTCTCACTCTCAGTGCGCTGCCTCTTGTACCCTGCAGTGTCCTCCTGCCTGCTCTGCCGTCCCTGGTTGAACAGCTTGGTGTAGCGCTCCATGAGCAGCTCTCTGGCTGCCGCCGACATGCCGCCCCGCCCATGCTCCTCCTCACCGCTGCCTAGATTCTTGCCCTGGTGCTGTGCCTCCAAAGCTGCTGCCGCTGCCTGCTCATTCCGGGCCTGGGCCCTTTTGTGGCCAGCCATGTGCCCGCCCAGCGCCATATGGGAGGGGAACACTGCCTGGCAAGTTTTGCAGATGTAGGGGCGCCTGGCCTTGTTTGCGATCACATTCTTCTTCTTCCTGTGCGCCTCTTTCGACTTCTTCGTCCTCCCCCTCTTCATTGTCGGGACAAAGTGTGCACTGCGCAGTGTCACCTGATCATCTCCCGCCATCGCTGCAGCTGAACTGCTGTCTTCCCCGCGGATCACCGCGTCGGCTAGGGCCATCTCATCAGCTGAAGTGTCATTTTTCTTGTCGCCGTCCCCGGCTCTGCGCACTACTGAACCTTCCTCTTCAGGTGGCCCATCTGGTTCATTCATGGCATTGACAGACTGGTCCTCCGCGATCCAGCTGCTGCGGTGCTTGAGCGTGAGCAACACGTAGGCGGCCTGAATATCGAACGCGTTCAGGTTGGGGTAGCGCTGGCTGAGCATGGCCACGGGGCGGTCGTCGTGGTGGACAGACGGCGGCTGCTGTGAAGGTGCGCCGTGGCGCCTCGTCTTCGCGGCTGGCGGGGTCGCGCCTTTGTAGCCCCGGTCCGGGTGGCACCGGAGGTGGCCGAACATGGACTTGTCGCTCCTGAAAAGCTTCCCGCACTCCGGGCACCGGACCTTGCCACGGCCGCTGCTTCCACGCTCTTCTGAATTGTTGCTGAATTCAGTATGACTATCAGCTCTACCGAGCAACAAATCGTCTCCGCCCTCTACAACATCTTCTTCATCAGGAGATCTGTCTAGATCCAGCGCGTGTTCTCCGTCACGGACGACGAGCACCTCTTCATCTTCAACGCCACCTGCATACGTTTCTTCATCGACGACGACGTCCATGTCCTCCTCCTCCTCTCGGGTGAAGGAAGGAGGAGCAAGCATGGCGCATACGAGCTCGACATGACTACCATGGCGGCTAAACATGAGGCTGCTGCTGCCCGGTCCCTGGATTGGATCTTGACGCTGACGACACAGAGCAGCAGCTTACGTACTCATGTAAAGAGGGAGGAACGATCGGGAACACGGAGTGAAGGTGTGGTTGTGGAGGGCGGCCGGCGGCGTGCCTGTGGAGGAGGGGGAGATGCGGCGCCGCTTGGGCTGCAGAGAACGCACGTACTAGTACTACCTACCGACTACCGGAGATGCTGAAAAGTAATGATGGTGGAAATCCGTATCTGTAAACAAGGAATAGTATCTGTCTGCAATCATGGAAAATTAACTCTAATTTTTTGGGAATAAAAAACTTGCCGATCTGATTTTGATCGGTTACTATTTCCGTTCGTTTTTCACATATATATTGCCATGGGCCCAGCCTGGCCATTACCAAAGACAAAAAAAAATATGCCTGTGCTTTCATCCATAGACGCGTGATCTGTTATTTCTGTAATCGATCTGTTAATCCTCTTATTTTATTTTTTGACGCTAAAAGAGATTTCATTCATTCAATAGCTGGTTAGAGGGTCTGATTTGTTCACGCACACACAAGAACCACATGCCTACAAAACCCTCGACCCTAGCCAGTTTCGCCAGCTTATGAGCGGTGGTATTACAATCTCTTTTAACTAATGACATAGAAAATTTGAAATCATTTATCCTAAACCGTTCAATCTCCCTGAGCTTTTTATCTTGTGCTTTCTCTAATCAATATGTTGGCCTTTTCAGATCCAAACGTGTGTGAAGGATGGCGCTCATCCGGATGACGAGCAACCGGACATGGAAGAGAGCATGCAGTCATGCGTAAGGCCCTTAGAGCAGAGGACATATATATTCATTGTTATTCCTTTGAAAATACAATCACCGGGGTTGGAGTAGTGTCCAGATGGGTGGAGTTGTAGCAGAAGCCCTTACAGCTATCTTTAACGAAATATTAATAGAAACGGTGTTAGACTGAACTTGATATCTATGATGTTCTATGTGAGCCCTTGCAGTTATCTTGTCGAACGGCTCTCTATATTAATTACTTGAAATATTGTTTAGTGATTTTCCTACAGTGCTTTTTGCGTGATCATTTTCTGGTTATTCCTAGAGGATCCATAAATGGATGCAAGTGTTTCATGGAAAATCCCCGCCAGCTACATTGTTCTTAAACTGCATGTGCACTTCCGTACTTAACACATTATTTTTCCTTGTGATTTCTCGGACAATATCAGCTTGTTTTACTGGAGTTCTATGTCAGTCAGAGATTCTGTTTGATGTTTCATATGTTGCAATTTACTTTATCACAAGAAAACTTCACATGTGTTTTCTCTATTGCAGTCTTGTAACTATTTGAGTGAATTCCACCTTTTACCCCTTAGTTATACATTTATGCCAGTAATTACCCTATCGAATAAAAATTCGTCTAGATTACCCCTTTTAAAAGATTTAGACCCTCTCTTTTTTATATGTGTCTATTGAGCAAGTTGTAAAGTGATGACCGAAGTTTTAAAATATCAGATAATGATAAAAAAATGGAACAAATGGATATTAGAAATTTGGACAAGAATCGTCAACGGCGAGCTTCGATCTTTACATATTTTGTCATGCAAGATTGACGTAACATGACTGTCCTAGCGAACATAAACAAGCAACAAGTAAAACTGGGATAATACCATGTTTAAGGTCTCCTAATTGAGTTATTTCCATAAATTTTTTACTAAATGGGGCAAAATGTGTCACAAATGTACAACTATAGGGTAAAAAGTGGAATTCGCTCTAACTATTTCCGGTGCATCTCTTGATAAAAGAGCATTACTGAGGGGGCATTCTTTTTCTTGAATTTCATGCCATTATGACCAAATTCATGAAATCACACTCTGTCAGTTGATATGAGTACCACCGGCAACTATTTTCGATCAAATTACCATGCAAGGGTCAAGCAATACTATTATTTCTAATGACGATTAGAATGAGATGCAAGGGTCTTCATGTGGTGACAACTATAATTTACGCAATAAAGATATTTGCTAGAAAATAGTTTATGTTTTCCCTTATTTGTCGTTTACGAGGGCATGAATTTGATCTGATGTAGTGTTCCAGTGGTGGCCCCATAGTATGCTATAATATGTATACGATTTGCCTCTTTTTCAAGAAAAAAACGTGAACTTTGAGGGGGAACATCTAATCTGAGATAATATCTCTCAACTTTTTATGAGTTAATAAGGTCTAGCTGTTTAATATATTGTGTGTGAGGTGTTTTTTTTAGTTGACAAAGTTGTGCAAGGAACAAGACTTATGGTACTACTTGATCAAAGAAAATTTAACTGTTTCTTCACTTCATCAACAGGATGACCGGTTTCTCGCACTCTTTATGGACACATGTGCATACAGACCAGTCGATGATTAGAGTGGAGCCATAATATGGACCAAGGTGATCCCATTGAAGTTATTTGACAAAAGGAATGTGTGTTCTGTAAGATAATATGTACCGCTTATTGGCAGTGAGGATTAGATGTGAAATTGAAACTACACATGTTCCCTTAACTGCATATCGATTTGTTGTCAGGAAAGATTGTTGTGAAGAGACAAAAGGCTACTTGAACAATTTACCACAGTGCAACGGTACTGGTTAGATTTTGAAGGTGTGACAAAATATGCTATTCACACAAAAAATGCCATTTAGCTATGAAACTGTCCATATTGCACAAGCGTAGAATTGACAAGCTGCTTTATTTTGGATTTGTAAGATGGGCATACATGTGGATTCATGATTTTTGTTTTCACTATCTCTTCTAGCATTCTGATCTTATTTTACTGTAGTACATTTGCTGAATAGCTAACAAATTTGTGTAGTTCTTAGCCATCTTGGACAATGTGAAGTTTGTATTTAGCCATCTTTTTTTTCCTTACATGTATTATTATCCATAGCAACGTACGGGCTTTTCCTAGTCTGTAAACAAGGAATGGTATATATTATATGTCTGTAATCTGGAAAACTAACTCTAATTTTTTGGGAATAAAAACCTCGCCAATCTGATTTTGATCGGTTACTATTTCCGTTCGTCTTTCACATATATATTTCCATGGGCCCAACCTGGCCTTTACTAAAGACAAAAAAACATGCCTGTGCTTTCATCCATAGATGGATGATCTGTTATTTCTGTAATCGATATATTAATCCTCTTATTTTATTTTTTGACGCTAAAAGAGATTTCATTCGTTCAATAGCTGGTTACAATCGCTCCAGACAGAGGGTCTGATTTGTTCAGGCACAAACAAGAACCGCATGCCTACAGAACCCTCGACCCTAGCCAGTTTCGCCAGCTTATGAGCGGTAGTATTACAATCTCTTTTAACTAATGACATAGAAAAGTTGAAATCATTTCTCCTGATCCGATCGATCTCCCTATAAATATAGCAAGAGCTTTTTATCTTGTGCTTTCTCTAATCAATATGTTGGCCTTTTCAGATCCAAACGTGTGTGAAGGATGGCGCGCATCCGGATGATGAGCATCTCGACATGGAAGAGAGCATGTAGTCATGCGTAAGGCCCTTGGAGGATGGCGATCATGTCGCCTCCGACATCATATGTAGTAGCTCAAAGAATAAGCACGAAAAATGGTAGAAACACAATTTGCGCATTTGCATCTAAAATCACGAAAAAAATTCACGCATTTATTTTGAGATGTCAAATTGACGGAGTTCGACTTCGGAGGTGTTAAGTTCAGTGCATCCACCGAGGGAGTTCCAATTTAAGCGTGACATTTGGACATTTCAAAAGTTTGGAGAATCTGACTTTGCACTTAAGCAACTAAATGGAGTCTTTGAATCAAAAGCAAACAAACATTTGAATGATAGTCTTAAAGAATTAAGTGAATACATTTGAATTCAAATTGGGAGTTTGAAATAATCAAACTTGAGTTCAAATTCAAGAATTCATAATAAATAGAATAAAACTTAATAAATCATCAGAAAAATATCACAAGAAGGTTATTATCAAATGCTTGGTAGAAGACCTCGATCATATTCCGAGAGATAGTACATACGGGAAAGTTTTCTCGCGCAACGGTTTTAGAAGATCTTGGACGATCACTGCATACCCTCTTGTCGGTGATATGAAGCTAGCCCCCTTGCCACCTACTGAAGACCTGCCGCCGGACAACATCGACGCCCACCCTTTCCAAGTAGCAGTCCTCCCTCAGCATCCAGTCGATGCAGCCTGGAACGCTCCCTGGCCTGAGGGTGGTATTTTTCCCATGGAGCAAGCTTCTGATGTGGCACGTACTGCTAATCCAAGTCATCTGTCTGATCCTACTAGTTGGACGTCAGCTGCTACTTCCACACCTCTTGCTCAGTTACATGTTCCTTATTTGGGTAGCCCACCAGAACAGCTTGTTGGTTTAGCCTCTGCTGACATTTCTTCTATGTCTCTTGAAGAGGACCAAGACAACCTTTTCAGCTCTGCCGAGTTCACTAAACCAATCAATCTTGCTGTAGCTGCGAAGGATCTGAAATTGGCAGGTTATACTGATTTGGAAATTCTGGCAACTCTTGACGAATTCAAACGTTCTGGAAACCCCTATGTGCCTGGTTCTCCTCCCTGGACGCCAAAGTTGCCTGTTAACTTGCACGATGCAGCCTTGGACCTGCAGCAAGGTGGCTATTCAGTTCAAGAAATTGATTCCTGCATCAAGGATTTCAAGCTTTCTGGCGTACCCTATGTGGATGGCTCTCTTCAGGGGTCTGTAATCGGACTCCTACCTGCAATTTCATGACCTTACATGCGGCTCTACTCCGGCAAATGCCATTTTGTCTCTATGTGAATCTCTTACCCCCAGGCACAATGGGGAGAACTTTTCCTCTCCGCAAGACCTCTTGATTAATTTATCTGGAGGGCCTCTAAAACTTCTACAAGTTAGTATGGCACAGAAAAGAAGGGGCAGATCAGTTCGTTAATAAGCTTTCGGCTACCGTTAACTTGGAAAGTCACTTATCTGAAGCTACTAAAATATCTGAGAAACTGGCTTTTGAACCGATGGCTATCACCGGCACTATTCAATTTACTAGTCCAACCATCTCTGATACCTCCCGTGAAGATCAACCATCTGTTTTCAACCGCTTCTGCAATATACAGGGAATTCTTATCACTTACCGACGCCGCAAGCGTCATGGCATCCCAGTTTCAGCCTGCAATCTGAGAAGGAGCCCTCGACTTAGCCGCCTTGCAAATGGCTATAAGCCCTTTTTATCTGATTCTAAGCAGAAGGCTATCATTTGCACAACGTTGAATGCTCGCAAGTCCACTATGTTCAAGAAGAACGCTCCAAAGCTGAAGACGCCCAAGCCTACTACATCAGTGGAGCCTAAAGTTTCCGATCTCCCTGTTATCCCTGACATATCTCCACTTCATTACAAAGCTGCTCCACATCTGCCAGTTGAGACGCTGCGCGCCCTGGGGACTAACTTCTGCGGCATCCCTCCTGAGGAGCTTGCCGATGAGCAACTTCTAAATCTGGATGTCATTAGACGTTGACTGAAAGATTAGGTCGTCAGGGACGACACGCCTAGGGCCATGTCAACGTTCCGGCTTCAACTGCTAGTTTCTTTACTTTATGCAACTTTGTAATGAACCTTATGCGGGATTCGTGTCCCCCTATTAGTATCTACTTAACGGTTATGTATGGACGTTTAGTCTACTTGTGTTTTGTTTGGTTCTGCTTGCCTTCAAGGGTTTTGGCTATGCCTAACTCTCCTTTTTCTGCAACCTTCTAGTGCGTCAATGAATGAAAAAATTAAATGGCTTATCCCAGATTGGAACATTCATGGAATTGGTTCTGAAAATAAACATGACGCGGTCAGAGAAAAAATTGATGAATCCCCCATACTTTGTTTATGGGAGATGAAAAGAGAATCCTTCGACCACTCCTATATTAGAAAATTTGCGCCAAATCGCTTTGATCAATTTGCCTTATTCCCCTCTGTTGGCTCCTCGGGAGGGATCATCACCATTTGGAATGGTGCTCTTTTTCATGGTCAGGTCATTGAATCTACATCTTTTGTGGTGCATATCAAATTTACTTCAGATGTCTCTGGACAGTGTTGGCAACTTCTCAACATCTATGGCCCTTGTGCCGGAGATACTCGTGAAATTTTTGTTCAATGGATGATGAATCTTGAGATCCCGGATGACGAGCTTTGGCTCTTAGCAGGCGATTTAACTTCTACAGATCAGAAGAAAACAGAAATAGGGAGGGTGGGAACCTACAGGATATGTACACTTTCAACAATTTTATTAACTCTCACGAGTTGGTAGAAATTCCTATCTCGGGGCAATCCTTCACTTGGAGTAATATGCAAGAGAGCCCCCTTCTGGAACAAATAGACTGGTTTTTCTCCTCGGCGCTTTGGACCTCGACTTTTCCAAACACGGAGGTAAAACCTATGTCACAAAATACTTCAGACCATGTCCCTCTCTTGATTTCAATAGGGACTGAAATTCCTAAGGCCAAAATCTTCCGTTTTCAAAACTTTTGGCTGGATTGCCATGGCTTCATGAGCGTGGTGGAAAATGCTTGGGCAATCCCTTGTAGGGTCAGAGACTATGCGGGTATCATTTCTTCGAAGCTTAAAAACACTACAAATGCCTTAAAGAATTGGAGTAGAAATATCTCTCGATTTTCAATGTGGATGAACAGATGCAATATGACTCTCAATCTCCTTGACGGCCTAGAAGAACAAAAGCCCCTTTTGATTCCCGAATTTAACATTCGGAATATTATTAAAAGGCGCATTGCCAACCTGTTGCATTACAAACGTGTCTACTGGAAAAATAGATGCACCATAAGGTGGGTTAAACTTGGTGGAGAAAACACTAAATTCTTCCACGCGGCAGCCACTAAATCCTACAGAAGGAATAAAATCCCCATACTTACCTCAAATGACGGTATTACTTACAATGATCATGATTCCAAAGCTACGATAATTTGGAACACCTTCTCCAAGCGTCTAGGCTCTTCGGACAAACCCATCATGCTTTTTTCTCAAGATAATATCATTAACAAGATGGATGGGCTGGAATCTCTTTCCCTCCCTTTATCAACCGAGGAGATTGACAATATCATCAAGTTGCTGCCTATTGATCGTTCACCGGGACCGGAAGGCTTCAACGGCCTTTTCCTCAAAATATGTTGGCATATTATTATGATGGATTTCCATGCTCTCTGTCATGCTTTTTTCAACAACTCTGTCAACCTCCAATGCATCAATAATTCACATATCACGCTGATCCCGAAGGTTCTCACCCCTAAAAATATTGGAGACTACTGGCCCATCTCGTTGATCAATTCTTGTCTTAAGTTGCTCACTAAACTCCTTGTTGGTCGTCTTCAAAAGGTGATCCTCAAAATCGTTCATCTAAACCAATATGGTTTCATAAAAAATAGGACTATCCAGGACTGCCTCTCTTGGAGTTTTGAGTTTCTTCATCAGTGCCACCAATCCAAAAGGGAGATTATTATTCTAAAACTTGACTTTGCTAAGGCCTTCGACATGATAGAACATGATGCTATCTTACAAATGCCGGGGCATTATGGTTTAGATGAGCGGTTTATTGAATGGATTAGCTCTATTCTTAGTAATGGCACTTCTTCGGTCCTACTCAATGGTGTTCCCGGGAAAACCTTTCATTGCTGAAGGGGTTTGAGGCAAGGAGACCCCCTCTCTTCCCTTCTATATGTTGCTACTGCAGACCTCCTTCAATCTGTCATCAACAAGGCTTGTCAAATGAATCTTCTTCAACATCCTATCCCTTCCGTCAATGGTGACTTCCCGATAATACAATACGCTGATGACACCTTGTTAATCATGCAAGCATGCTCGTGGCAGCTTCTTTGCTTGAAATCCCTCCTCGAAACCTTCGCCCAATCTACCGGTCTATGGGTAAACTTTGATGGGTTCGTAGCATAGAAAACAAAAAATTTCCTACGCAAGAATGCATAAACTGGCCAAGATACTCTACGAGATGGTAGCAACGGAAACTAACCCTCGACGACCGTAAGCGGGGATTACGTTCCCGCACAAACGTTGACGATGGAGAGTTGGTGAAGACACACGTAGTCGACGTAGTTGTTCACTTGACGTAGTCGACGTCGTGGTTCACTTGACGATCACAAGATCGTGTACCCGGCGCCACAAGCGGCAGCGCCCCCGTGCTCGGTCACACGTGCAGCTCGACGTCGACTCCTCCACGCCCTCGTTCCAGCGGGGCAGCGGAAGAAGGGATCCGCCGGACACTCCTCCACACACTTCACCAAGTGTATGAACTATGAACTACAATTTCGGCAGAGCTTCGCTAAGCCAAGACGGAAAGTGGGCAGCAACTATGCAAGGGAGGGGAGGATCAAGAAGTGTGTGTCAAGGGAGAGAGGGAGGGGTTTATATAGAGGAGGAGGGGCAGCCAAGGGGTGGCCGGCCAAGGGGTCTCCTCCTCTTCATTGTCCCCTCTTCATTCCCATTATGGTGATAACTCCCTCATCAACATGAGGTAACCCCCATTTTAATGCATGACATTCATGCTAATTAAAATTCACACTTATTGATTTAATAAAACATTTTTTTTCTTTAATATTTGTTAATTCATTCAATTAACAAACATTAACAAATACACCCTCGAGTTATTTCGATATCCGAAACAGTTTCGGTGCTTTTCTGAAATAACCCTCATGCTGTCCTGTAATTCAATCGGAGTATCGTATCCACTCAAAAACGACGGCGAACCTTAAGTGTGTCACCCTACGGTTCGTGAATAACGTGGACATGATCGAGACTCCTCTCCGATCAATAACCAACAGCGGGATCTGGAAATCCATGATGACTCCCACTTACTCAACGATGAACTAGTGATCGTGTGAACCAGTAACGAACATAGTTAATTCCTTTTGTCTCGCGATATTATTACTTGTCCGAGATCCGATCATTTGGTATCAACCATACCTAGTTCGATCTCGTTCCCGACAAGTCTCTTTACTCGTTCTGTGATAATGCATTCCCGTGACCTAGTCACATGCTTGCAAGCTATTCCAATGCAATATCACCGAGAAGGGCCCAGAGAATATCTTTCCGTCATCCGGATGGACAAATCCCACTCTTGATCCATGAGCCTCAACTAATACTTTCAGAGTACCCAAATCAACCTTTATAATCACCCTATTATGGTGTGACGTTTGATATCATCAAAGTACCCTTCCGATATCAGTGATTAACATGATCTCATGGTCTAAGGATTAGAACTACTTCGCATGAGTTTGATATAGCAATGAACTTGATGACTTGATCGTATTGCTATTCGTACTATGGGTGTGAGTGTTCATCACATCATTCTTCTAATGATATGACCCCGTTATTAACAACATCCAATGTTCATGATCAGGAAACCTTGATCATCAGTTAATCAACGAGCTAGTATAAAAGAGAGGCTTTACTAGGAACCCTTTTAGTTTATTAATCACACAAGTATTAATGTTTCCGATTAATACAATTCTAGCATGAGAAATAAACATCTATTATGAACACGGAATAATATAATAACAACTTTATTATTGCCTCTCGGGCATATTCCTTTCAGTCTCCCACTTGCACTAGAGTCAATAATCTAGATTACATAGTGATGAATCTAACACCCATTGAGTTCTGGTGCTGATCATGTTTTGCCTTGGGGAGAGCTTTAGTCAACGGGTCTGCCACATTCAGATCCGTGTGCACTTTGCAAATCTTTACATCACCATCCGCGACATGTTCACGGATGGAGTGAAATCGGCGCTTTACATGCTTGAATTTCTTGTGAGACCTTGGCTCCTGAGTATTGGCTATGGCACCATTGTTGTCACAATAGATAACCATTGGATCCAATGCACTCGGAACCACACCCAGTTCGGATATGAACTCCTTCATCCAAACTGCTTCTTCTGCCGCTTCTGAAGCAGCAATGTATTCCGCCTCTGTAGTCGATCTCGCCACCACGCTTTGCTTGGAACTCCTCCAGCTTACCGCTCCTCCATTCATAACAAATACGTACCCGGATTGAGACTTAGAGTCATCCGGATCAGTGTCGAAGCTAGCATCGACGTAACAACTTGCGACGAGCTCTTCTTCACCGCCATATACGAGAAACATATCCTTAGTCCTTCGTAAGTACTTAAAGATATTCTTGACCGCCGTCCAGTGTTCCAAACCTGGATCAGATTGGTACCTACTAGTCAAACTAATAGCATGTGCCACATCCGGTCTTGTACATAACATGGCATACATGATAGAGCCTATGGCAGAGGCATAGGGAATCTTATTCATTTCTTCTCTATCTTTAGCTGTAGCCGGACCTTGAGTCTTACTCAATATCTTTCCTTGCAACATAGGTAAGAACTCTTTCTTACTATCTTCCATTCTAAACTTCTTTAGAATCTTGTCAAGGTATGTACTTTGCGATAGCCCAATTAAGCGTCTCGATCTATCTCTATAGATTTTGATGCCTAAAATATACGCCGCTTCACCAAGGTCTTTCATTGAAAACTTACTGTTTAAGTAATCTTTTACGCTCTTCAAAAGTTCCGTATCATTTCCAATCAGCAATATGTCATCCACATATAATATTAGAAATGCTACAGAGCTCCCACTCACTTTCTTGTAAATACAAGTTTCTCCATAAGTTTTGACAAATCCAAACCCTTTGATAACTTCATCAAAACGGAGATTCCAACTCCGGGATGCTTGCTTCAGTCCATAAATGGATCGCTGAAGCTTGCATACCTTGTCAGCATCCTTAGGATCAACAAAACCCTTGGGCTGTACCATGTACAACTCTTCCTCAATGTTACCATTAAGGAACGCGGTTTTCACATCCATCTGCCAAATTTCGTAATCGAAAAATGCAGCAATTGCTAACATAATCCTAACAGACTTTAGCATCGCTACGGGTGAGAAAGTCTCATCGTAGTCAATTCCTTGAATTTGTCGGAAACCTTTTGCGACAAGTCGTGCTTTATAGACGGTCACATTACCATCAGCGTCTGTTTTCTTCTTGAAAATCCATTTATTCTCAACGGCCTTTCGGTCATTGGGAAGTTCCACCAAAGTCCATACTTGGTTTTCATACATGGATTCCATTTCGGATTTCATGGCTTCATGCCATTTGTTGGAATCTGGGCTCATCATCGCTTCATCATACGTCGCAGGGTCATCGTTCTCAACAATGGCATTTACGATAAGATCACCGTACCATTCAGGAGTGGTGCGTGTTCTTGTCGACCTGCGAGGTTCGGTAGTATCCTCTTTTGGAGTTTCATGATCTTCATCATTAGCTCCCACTTCATTTGGTGAAGTCACCACCGGAACGGTTTCCGGCGCTGCGCCACTCGCCAATTCATGAAGAGGAGGTTCAATAACCTCATCGAGTTCTACCTTCCTACTATTCACACCTTTCGAGAGAAACTCCTTCTCCAAAAAGGATCCGTTCTTAGCAACAAACACTTTGCCTTCGGATCTGTGATAGAAGGTGTACCCAATTGTTTCTTTAGGGTATCCTATGAAGACACATTTTTCCGCTTTGGGTTCGAGTTTATCAGGCTGAAGTTTCTTCACATAAACATCGCATCCCCAAACTTTTAGAAATGACAGCTTAGGTTTGTTTGCAAACCATAATTCATACGGTGTCGTTTCAACGGATTTAGATGGAGCCCTATTTAAAGTGAAAGCGGTTGTTTCTAGCGCATAACCCCAAAAAGATAGTGGCAGATCGGTAAGAGACATCATAGACCGAACCATATCCAATAAAGTACGGTTACGACGTTCGGATACACCATTTCGTTGTGGCGTTCCAGCGGGAGTGAGTTGTGAAACTATTCCACATTCTCTCATATGTGTGCCAAACTCGTAACTAAGATATTCTCCTCCACGATCAGATCGTAGAAATTTAATCTTTCTGTTACGATGATTTTCTACTTCACTCTGAAATTCTTTGAACTTTTCAAACGTTTCAGACTTGTGTTTCATTAAGTAAATATACCCATATCTACTTAAGTCATCAGTGAAAGTAACAAAATAACGATATCCACCACGCGCCGGTACACTCATAGGTCCACATACATCAGTATGTATGATTTCCAATAAGTCTGTCGCCCGTTCCATTGAACCGGAAAACGGCGTTCTAGTCATCTTGCCCATAAGGCATGGCTCGCATGTTTCAAATGATTCATAATCAAGTGATTCCAGAAGTCCATCCGAATGAAGTTTCTTCATGCGTTTAACACCAATATGACCTAAACGGCAGTGCCACATGTATGCGGCTATATCATCATTTGACTTAATTCTTTTGGCATTCACGTTATGAATATGTGTTTCATTACTATCAAGATTCAAAAGAAATAAACCTTTCTTCTCAGGTGCATGTCCATAAAAGATATTATTCATATAAATCGAACAACCATTGTTCTCAGACTGGAATGAATAATTGTCTCGCATTAAACAAGATCCAGAAATAATGTTCATGCTCAACGCAGGCACCAAATAACATTTATTCAGGTTTAAAACTAATCCAGATGGTAAATGTAGAGGCAGTGTCCCGACGGCGATCACATCAACTTTTGATCCATTGCCGACGCACATCGTGACCTCATCCTTCGCAAGTTGCCGCTTATTCTTTAGCCCCTGTTTCGAGTTACATATGTGAGCAACCGAACCAGTATCAAATACCCAGGTGCTGTTGCGACTACTAGTAAGGTACACATCAATAACATGTATATCATATATACCTTTGTTAATCTTCCCATTCTTCTTATCCGCCAGATACTTTGGGCAGTTGCGCTTCCAGTGCCCCGTTTCCTTGCAGTAGAAACACTCAGTTTCAGGTTTAGGACCAGCCTTGGGTTTCTTCTCAGAACCGGCAACAGATTTGCCGTCCTTCTTGTTTCTACCCTTGGACTTATTATCCTTTCTACCTCTCTTAAAACTAGTGGTCTTATTGACCATCAACACTTGATGTTCCTTTTTGATCTCCACTTCTGCAGTCTTAAGCATTGAGAGAAGCTCGGGGAGAGACTTACTCATGCCCTGCATGTTGTAGTTCATCACAAAGCTTTTGAAGCTAGGTGGGAGAGATTGGAGAACCCGATGTATTCCCAACTCATTGGGAATCGTTATTCCCAAAAAGATGAGCTTATCGGCGTACCCAGACATTTTGAGTACGTGCTCGCTAACGGAGCTGTTCTCTTCCATCATGCAGCTAAAGAACTTTTCTGAAGCATCATAACTCTCCACGGCAGTATGGGAGTCGAAGATCAGTTTCAACTCTCCCATTGTATCATAAGCGTTGCTGTTCTCGAAACGTTTTCGCAGCTCCGGCTCAAGTCCATACAGTATGCCGCAATGAACTAAACTGTGGTCCTCTTTACGAGTCAGAAAAACATTTTTCTCTTCATCGGGAGCATCTTCTGCAGGCGGGTTACCTAGCGGTGCCTCAAGCACATAGCCCTTTTGAGAGGCATTGAGGAGGATCCTCAAGTTAAGTGCCCAATTGGTGAAGTTGCTACCGTTGGTGGCTAGTTTTTCTTTCTCCATGAACGCATTGAAATTCAGAGCAGGTGGTGCCATGATCTACAAATTATTTGCAAAGTTAACTTAGACTAAGTTCATAATAGAATGAGTTCAGGTTAAATCAAATTCTATGTGAACTCCCACTTAAAAACAACATCCCTCCTAGTTTTCTTAAGTGATTACACGAACCAAATCCACTATACCGCAACCGATCATCACGTGCAACGGTATAGTTTCAAAGGCGAACATCACCATGTTCATCATATCAATCATATGACTCATGCTTAACCTTTCGGTTCGTGTTCCGAGGCCATGTCTGTACATGCTAGGCTCGCCAAGTAGAACCATAACATTTGCGTGTGTAAAACTGTCTTACACCCGTCATATGTGAACGTAGATTCTATCACACCCGATCATCACGAGGTGTCTCAAAACGACGAACTTTCATGACGGTGCATGTTATGGGAGAACACATTTTATCTTGATATTTATGTGAGAGGGATCATCTTATAATGCTACCGCGCGATCAAATCTAAGCAGAATAAGATGCATAAAAGGATAAACATCACATGCATATGTAATGTGATATGATATGGTCCTTCATGCACTCGATCTCCATCTTGTGCGTCATGGCATGATCTCCATCATTCCACCGGCGTAGCACCAAGGTCCATGGCGCGCCAACTTGGTTGTCTTCCTCCATTACAATATATCACTTGGATATATATATACGGCATGCAGGCCATTTAAATGTAAAGACAACCATATGGCTCCTGCCGGTTGTTTATAACTTTACAAAAAGGATCATCGCATACAATTTGTAACATAAACAATTTGACCATATCACATCACATGCCCTGCAAAAACAAGTTAGACGTTTCTAATTTGTCTTGCATATTTTACGTGGTTTGGGGCTTTCTAGGAAGAACCGTTCTTACCTACGAACAGGAACCACAACGGTGATAAAAATATTATTAACAACTCTTTGTAAAATAGATCATAACTATAGTGGGAGACACGTGCACCCGCAAAGCCACATATGCCGAAGCATGTCAAGTGTGGGACAAGTCTCGTGAACGCGGTCACGTAAGGTTAGTCTCGGGCAGCTTCAATCCCACTATGCCACTATGATCAAAAATACCAAAAAATTGCAATAACATGATCATCAACGCCCACATCCACATGTGTTCTAACCGTGCAAACCAACTACGCATAGAGATGGCTCTGATACCACTGATGGGTTCGTAGCATAGAAAACAAAAATTTTCCTACGCAAGAATGCATAAACTGGCCAAGATACTCTACGAGATGGTAGCAACGGAAACTAACCCTCGACGACCGTAAGCGGGGATTACGTTCCCGCACAAACGTTGACGATGGAGAGTTGGTGAAGACACACGTAGTCGACGTAGTTGTTCACTTGACGTAGTCGACGTCGTGGTTCACTTGACGATCACAAGATCGTGTACCCGGCGCCACAAGCGGCAGCGCCCCCGTGCTCGGTCACACGTGCAGCTCGACGTCGACTCCTCCACGCCCTCGGTCCAGCGGGGCAGCGGAAGAAGGAATCCGCCGGACACTCCTCCACACACTTCACCAAGTGTATGAACTATGAACTACAATTCCGGCAGAGCTTCGCTAAGCCAAGACGGAAAGTGGGCAGCAACTATGCAAGGGAGGGGAGGATCAAGAAGTGTGTGTCAAGGGAGAGAGGGAGGAGTTTATATAGAGGAGGAGGGGCAGCCAAGGGGTGGCCGGCCAAGGGGTCTCCTCCTCTTCATTGTCCCCTCTTCATTCCCATTATGGTGATAACTCCCTCATCAACATGAGGTAACCCCCATTTTAATGCATGACATTCATGCTAATTAAAATTCACACTTATTGATTTAATAAAACATTTTTATTTCTTTAATATTTGTTAATTCATTCAATTAACAAACATTAACAAATACACCCTCGAGTTATTTCGATATCCGAAACAGTTTCGGTGCTTTTCTGAAATAACCCTCATGTTGTCCTGTAATTCAATCGGAGTATCGTATCCACTCAAAAACGACGGCGAACCTTAAGTGTGTCACCCTACGGTTCGTGAATAACATGGACATGATCGAGACTCCTCTCCGATCAATAACCAACAGCGGGATCTGGAAATCCATGATGACTCCCACTTACTCAACGATGAACTAGTGATCGTGTGAACCAGTAACGAACATAGTTAATTCCTTTTGTCTCGCGATATTATTACTTGTCCGAGATCCGATCATTTGGTATCAACCATACCTAGTTCGATCTCGTTCCCGACAAGTCTCTTTACTCGTTCTGTGATAATGCATTCCCGTGACCTAGTCACATGCTTGCAAGCTATTCCAATGCAATATCACCGAGAAGGGCCCAGAGAATATCTTTCCGTCATCCGGATGGACAAATCCCACTTTTGATCCATGAGCCTCAACTAATACTTTAAGAGTACCCAAATCAACCTTTATAATCACCCTATTACGGTGTGACGTTTGATATCATCAAAGTACCCTTCCGATATCAGTGATTAACATGATCTCATGGTCTAAGGATTAGAACTACTTCGCATGAGTTTGATATAGCAATGAACTTGATGACTTGATCGTATTGCTATTCGTACTATGGGTGTGAGTGTTCATCACATCATTCTTCTAATGATATGACCCCGTTATTAACAACATCCAATGTTCATGATCAGGAAACCTTGATCATCAGTTAATCAACGAGCTAGTATAAAAGAGAGGCTTTACTAGGAACCCTTTTAGTTTATTAATCACACAAGTATTAATGTTTCCGATTAATACAATTCTAGCATGAGAAATAAACATCTATTATGAACACGGAATAATATAATAACAACTTTATTATTGCCTCTCGGGCATATTCCTTTCAAACTTTGCCAAATCATGTCTTCTTCCCATTAATCTCTCAAACGAGAAGGCAACGCTCTTGGTTGGCCTTTTTGGATGCAAGCTTGGAACCTTCCCTTTCACATATCTCGGCCTCCCTCTTGGTTTATGCAGACCTCACATCCGTGATCTTAGTCCTCTCTATTTTAGGATCAATCATCGTCTCGCTGCCACTTCCTCTTTCCTTTCCCTTGATGGGAGAATCATGGTGGTCAAGGCCATCCTTAGCTCGCTTCCTACTTTCTATCTTTGCACTCTCAAATAGCTACTGGAGCCATCGAAATTGTGGACAAAAGTAGAAGAATTGGTGTTTGGGGTAAATTGGAAAATTCAAATAGACCAAAATCTTTGGCAGCCTGGGACCTAGTTTGCATGCCAAAATCAAAAGGCGTCTTAGGCATTATTAATCTCGCGATCCACAATGAAGCTCTCATCATCAAGTTTTTACACAAATTTTTCAATAAGGAGAACATCCCTTGGGTTCATCTGATTTGGAGAAACTACAATAATTCTACACCAGAAGCTACAAATGTCACTAGTTCTTTCTGGTGGAAGGGCATCGTTAAGCTTTGCACTAAATTTAAAAGGGTTGCCTCTTGTACAATTGCTTCTAGTGATACGGCCCTCTTCTGGAGTGATCTTTGGGACTCAGAACCGCTCATGTCTAAATTTCCTAGACTTCACTCCTTTGCGATCGACAAGTTGGCTTTGGTTATAAATATTCTAGATTTAGATGACCCCATTGATGATTTCCATCTACCACTATCTACCCAAGCTTTTGATGAATTTCAGGAGTTCAACCACCTTTTGAACCAAATCAGTTCCATCCGAAATGCCAATGATAAAGACTTATGGTCTTATAGTTGGGGCACTCATTTCTCTGCCAAAAAGTTTTACAAGATGCACTTCGAACACATTCAAACGCCCTTATTTTCTCCTTGGATCTGGAAATCAAAATGCACTCCCAAGATTAAATCATTCTTCTGCCTTCTTGCCAATGATCGCCTCAACACAAAGGATATGCTCATGAGGAGAAGTTTTAATCTTAATGACAACGGCCTTTGCCGCATGTGCAATAATGGTTTGATAGAAACAAGGGACCATCTCTAAAGGAGTTGTCCTTTCAGCCTACAATGCTGGCAATCCATCAACATCAAGCTTGAAGACAACATGGATCTCTCTCAAATGATTGCTACCGCTAGAAGCGATTTTGGGAAGCCTTTCTTTTTTGAAGCTTTTGCTACTACTACCTGGAACATTTGGAAGCAAAGAAATGAAGGGCGATCTTAAATCCCCGCTTATAGCTTGGCTAGACTCCCTATAGTTTCCTTTTTTTGGGTTATGCCCTCTTGTACATTCCCTCTCCCTTGCTCTTGTAAATGTGTTTTCTTTTTAATAAAATTTACTATCGGGGCCTCCCCTATAGTTTTTAGTTCAAAAAAAGATAATTTCATTTTCAAACTTAATAGTATTTTTTACAAGATTAATTAACCATGGAAACAAAAGATAAAAATTACAAAGGAGGAAATCCTACTGCAAACTAATAAGAAAAACCTGGTCTAAACCCTACACTAATTCTACAGTAGTCCTCTTATCTTCTAATGTTCATTCCAACCCTAGCCATTACTTTGAACCTAAAAAGTATAAGAAAACAACAGGAAATAATCTTAAGATTAAAATGTAGGAACCACGAGAAGGTGATGCCCTTTAATTTAGAATCCAATGAGATTGATTCCAGGAACATGTCCTGAGACCAATGCATGACCTTGAGAGTAAGACCAAGATAAACCAGTAGAAAATCCTAAAATTGATCTAGTTTAAACCAACATATCAAGGCAATTGTCATAGAAGCAAATAAAGACAAGATTTATTCAGTAACAAAACCCATAGATAGCACTAGAAAGAATGTGAGTATCTAAAAGTGATCACAACAACATTACCTGGACAAGATGATGAATTAAACACTAGATTAAACACTCACTGGATTAGACACTGAAACCGTGATAGAAATAGTCATTGAATCAAATAGCAAGATACATTTAAAGTGAATTAACAATCCTTAATACAAGGGGTAAAATGTTAAATGAACTTAAATCATGGATAAATCACACACAAGGGGAAATAGCCACAGTAAACCTAAATGAATTTCATATAGTTTAGAATTTCTTCTTCAAAATATTGTCATTACTGGATGATGATGTTATTTTTTAGAACCCGATGTCTCGGGTCAAGTAGAAACATTGAACTGCACTGTCTCGCAGTTACCAGGCAAGTTCAATCTTGCATGTCACAGCCAAATAAGGCGGCATAGGCATTGACCTCTTTTAGCACCTAATGTGGTCGTCTGGTCCGTCGTGGTAGCCCTTGTTGCTGCGTTGCCCCAAGTAGCCGTAGTTCACCTAATCGGGTCTCCAGCAGCCAGAGATGCTCTCCCTTGCCGGACTCGGCCGAGTGCTCCCTAGTGACAACGGGTTAAGATCGCAGTCGTAGCCCACCTTGTCAGGGGTCAAAACACCGCCTTGTGACAAAAGTTATTTTTCTGGATGCCCCTCATTCATAATTAACTAGATTAATTAAGTCTGGTAGCATGATTCTAAAAAAAGGTCTGGTAGCACGGAACCAACGTTCTCTTTCTTCACTTTTACTACTACTACTACTACTACTACATGGCAAAGACTACCGCTGGGCATCCGATGAATAGATAGAGATAGTGCATATATAGAGAAAAGAAATGTAACTGTAAATAAATGGTGCATCGGATGAGGGTAGGTGTGGTTAATACCAAACACTTCGACCCTTCTTTTAGGTCATCCTGAAACAATTCCTGTTAGGTAGAAACATTCAAATTTCCAACTCTGCTGCCAATACGTTCTCATACTTCACATCCCTCTGTCCCCTATATATAAGCTATGACAGTGCTTCATATTTTACATCATGAGAGGCTGAAGTACTCATAGACATGGGGAACCTACAATATCCAGGAAATGCATTGTGCTAGATTTAGCCACAAATACTAAAAACCAATATAAAACAGACAGACACCTGGACTGAAGATATTTTTCACTCTTGAATTGCATTTCATTTTTTTTCAGCTAAACTACTCAAAACTTTGTTTCTTTCTTAGCCATACATTGTGGTATAGCAAACAATGCCACCAATGTTACCGAGTGTCAAAAAAAATGCCACCATTATTACTGCAACACATCCAGCAGTTTCGAAAGATGAATAGCGCTTGATGACCACGCCCAACCTTGACCGTGGGATCAAACATTTAGAATCTTCTGATCATAACAAGTTCTATTCTACAATTTCCAGTTAAGTTGACCAGCGAAAAGGAACAGTTAAGCACGTGTCCCTAAGCTTCAGTACGCAACCCTCTCTATTTCATGAATTTTGCCTGGTGTAATGACCAGATTTATACTACCTTTTTCTAAAGGACCATGAAAATAATATCATGCGTCCTTGTTCACGATCAGTTCAGCATCCATGCTAGAGAATCATGTGACCTTCAGTACAAGAATACAGTGTTAATGTTGGCAGACATTTGTTTTATACAACTCATCACTGCTTCGTGGGTTTGGAAGCAGCATCACACTGCCATCTGCGACGACGTGCAGCCCAAAATTGCTATCTTTGCTCGACACAACCGAACAGAGGCTCGTGGTGGCGGTGGGTCTTGTACCGCTACTTCCGGTGGTGAATAGCACTTAGGAGTGTAGCATTGTAACTAGTGATGCTGTTCTTCCTAGGGCTTGTATGTAATGCATCAACACGCCAATTGATTTGTGCTTTCTCCAGATAAAAAGTGCATATCTATCACTGATGTATAAATGCAGTTTATAAGGAGTCAAATTGATTAGGATTATCAAATTTAGAATTCACTTGCTTCAAGGATTCCTTTAGATGATAAAATTATTTCGTCTGCTTGTTTAGGCTCATGAGAATGCTTGTCAGGTGGAAACAATTTCAGTTCATCATAATAATGTACATATTTGACATTGATGGTCAATACATTCACATACTTTACATCATTGTTTGTAGGCATAAACACCACTTCATACTGTACATCCCTTGGCAATCCAAATTCCAACTCTTCAAAATCATATCCATCTCTAATCCTGTAAGAATCCATTTTCTTCAAGATATGACACTACTTTATCAGCCATTGATTTAGGCGTAGCGCAATCGCCTTCTTTGCAATGTATTACTATCTGCAAGGAGCAGTTAAAGGTCTCAATCAGATAAGTAAAGTGTCGTTATCATAAAACTAGGAACCTCTAACAGATTAATATGTAATAGTAATACTAGGCTGATTTTGATTAACTCTGCTGAGTTTTTGATACTACTTAGGTGTTCAAAGATTTGCACTAACCTCGCAATCAGAAGGTGGTTCATAAGGATCATCTATTCCAGTAAACCCTGCGGATGATTTCCAAAGTAAGATTTGCAAAAGGTAAACAAAACGGTAGTCTGTTTGGTTCTTTTACCTTTGATTTTACCAGCACGTGCAAGCTTGTACAAGCCTTTTGGATCCCTAGCTTCACAAACCTCAAGTGGGACATTGAGAAACACCTACAGAAATATACTTCTCTGTAGCAGTTATCTTACTAAAACATTGAGTAGATGGTTTGATGTAGTTCTGAAGTTTGACGATAAACACCTCAATGAATGACGAGCTGTGCAGTAAATTGCGGCAACCACTTCGATCACTTCTGTACGGTGATATCAAGCTAGCAATGCAGATCAGACCAGCATCTGCAAATAGCTTTGCTACTTCACCTGAAAAGTAGGACACGCGCATATTTAGAAATAGTAAATTTGCAACGCAAAAACCGACCATGCATTTCTGAACCAAGCATCCATACCTACTCTACGTATATTTTCAGCACGGTCCTTTGCTTCAAAACTGAGGTCTCTGTTCAACCCATGCCTGAGATTGTCACCATCTAGAATGTAGGTCAGATGACCTCTGGAGTACAGCTCGCGACTCAGTGCGCATGCTAATGTGCTTTTTCCTGAAGTAGATTTATAAGATTTTGTTGAGATATTAGAGGCTTCAAATTTTCAGTGTATGAATGATTACTTTTAAAAAAAAGAATATGATTACTTGATAAGCTCATAAATACCTGAACCACTTAGCCCAGTGATCCACACAACACAGCCCTTCTGGTTTAGCAATTTCTGCCTCTCAGGCTGCCCTATTGGACAGTCATGCCAAAGGATGTTTGTCGATTTCCCAACAGTTGAAGTCACAAGCTTATCTATTCCTGATAATTTCAGACTCATAAGTATTTATAAATGCTACTAAATCTTATATTGTAGATTGCTGCCAACTGCCAAAGTAAGTCATATTTGGCATCATATAGTGTTCCAGGATGTGATTTCTCATCTCTGAAGAAAGATGCTGATTCCTACTGTACACTTATTTTTTTTATTTTTTTTTGAAAAATTTTACGAGGGCAAAAGCTTTGCCCCCCATTCATTAAATAAGAGAGGAGTTTACACTAGAGAAAATAAAGATACAAAGGCCAAAGCCTACTCTCCCGGAATTAAATCACCCAAACGCTTTGCCCCGGCTAAAACCCAAAGTCTAGCCTCACATTTTATGCCCTCAAGGATCACAAAGGAAGGCGAGAGCTTATTCCTAAAAACCCGGGCGTTCCTCTCCTTCCAAATTTCCCAAATGGTTAGCAAAACGAGGGACGCCAAACCCTTGCGGAGGGGGTTTGCACCTTCCACCATAAGAGACCACCATTCTTGGATGCCCATTCCGCTCCATTGCCTTGGGAAGATGGTATGGAGGCCAAGCCAATCCTTGAGGAGCTCCCAAACTCTCCCGGTGAAGCGACAATGGATGAAGAGGTGATTATTTGTTTCCTCGGTTTGCTTGCAAAGGGGGCAAAGGCCGCAATTATCCCAACCGCGCCTGCGCAACCGATCCGCCGTGGAAAGCCTATTTTGGAAAGCAAGCCAAGCGTGGTTCTTAACTTTTGGAGGCGCCCAAGCCTCCCTAAACTGTACACTTATGATTCTGTCAAAGGGAGGGTGCTAAAACTTCTAGAACAGGAGACTTGACAAAATTGTCAATCTTTGGTTGGATGGAACTGGTGTGAGCATGACATTCAAGGGACCCGGTCGACATCTCAGCAGTGGCGGGCCCAGCTTTTTAAACTTGTGTATTCAAAATTTTGATGTCCAAAAATTTTTTGTTTAGAGCCTAAATGCCATGTGATATCTTTCATTATAGCAGAAATTATATAGTGGTAATTGTATAATACATAGAGATGTAACACAATCTAGCATAATATGCAAAATAGCAAATGCCATAAAAGCTTACAAATTAGATAACAACTTTCCGATACTTTATATTTTGAAAATGACTAATATCGTGCTTGTCACGAACACAACCAAGTCCACGGCTGCAGTATGCACGGCGGAATCCTCAATGACCTGATTGGGTTGTGCGCTTGTGTGTTGTGGCATATTGGACTAAGTTAAAGCCCACAATGGCAAGTAAATTATTTTTTCCACGTACATACTAATATGTACTACGTATATATATATTTTTTGTTCACAAATCTTGGGTATTCAATGTATACATTTGAATCAAAGCTAGGCCCGCCCCTGCATCTCAGTGTCACCAAATTATGTTTTGTCAGTACCAAGTACCAACCAGTCCTAATAAGCATATAAAGTTTTTCATTTTTCTTCTTTAAATTCTCTATAAGAACATCATACAGATATATATGATCGAATTAAATGATCAAGAACAATGTAGAAAAATTGCATCACGTTCTTGCCGAAGTTAACCAAAGCATGTTATGAAATGAAGTACTAACACCTGTCATGATTTCATATCAATGAGCAGCATGATTGAACGGACTAGAAATTTCAGAGACCAGAGTAAGAATCAATCTATGACAAAAAAAAGTGGCCCCCTTTTTGCACATGGTGCTCGTTGTTTATGTGACAATACCTAGTCGTGCAGTTATAATCAGAAACAGAGCAGAGACAACAACCTGAAGCTGATATGCTAAAGTAAGAACTAACACGTGTCCCAGTAGAAAAGGATACTGACAGTGATCTCCAAGCCACATCAAACACATATTCGTTGCTGTTCCTTGATTACTATCCACCCATTCATTACTAGTTATTTTGATATGCAATTTGCAGTTTATTGATATCTACATACATAACTCTGATATTCGCCCAGCTTTGTTCGTGTCAACTTTTTCCGAAACTTCCACTAACATATGAAGAATTACTAAAGTTGCAATCTTAGCATTGTCAGTTGGTTACTGAGAAGGTGCAAGCCCCACGGAGAAACTGCTATACTGTCTGTCGTCAAACAGAGGACTAGTGACAAGCATAACTCAGCTCTAAGTCTGTCATAGTCATCGTTCTTATAATCTTATCCGTACATGGGGGCATTGCATCAGAGGCGAAGTTGGTTTTGCGATCGGAGATCAACAAATATATTAATGGACCATGCGTGGCACATGGTGAGAAATATAACAGAAAATCAGTTGGTGGTCTGATTAAAAGGATTCAATAATGGTTGATATTGTTGTATGGCTGTAGCATTAGGTTTTGATTTTCCTTCACTGCCCAGTTAGTACCTCCAAGCCCTTTTCGAAAACAAAAGTACTGCCTTCAAGCGATTATTTCCAAGCACCTACTTTATCTGATGCAAGCACTCGAAAATAAGATAGGAAAGGAAAGGAAAGGACAGGACATGGAATAAATAAAATACTACTATTTAGTGTCCGTGATTCATGAACTAATTTTACAATAATAACGAAAGAACATGATGTGAAGTTTTAACTTTTCAATTATTACAATTTATACTCCAACGAGAACGAGCATGATTTTTCACTTCTTAAAAGAAAATTGCTATTCAGCTACGAGTACGAGTTCCTCTTATAAGAAATGAAAATCTTAATTTCAAAAAAAAAATGAAAAATTTGTAACTGACTGCAACGAGAACGAATAGCACTCGCAAATCAATAACGACTCACCTGCCACGGCGGACCCATTGACGAGCTGCCTCCCGCCGGCCACAGCCGCCGCCTGCACGGCCTCCGACCTCTCCCCTGCTGCCGCCGCCACGAGCCTGCCACCGGCTCCTCCCCTCCTCCAGACAGACCGTGGCTTCGCCGCCGGTGAGCCACGGCGGCACTTTACATCGGCGCCAGCGCCGGAGCACGGCCGAGGAGGAGCCTTTGCGAGCATGGCGCGTTACGCGTGGGCGCCTGGGCAATGGCTGGTGGCGTTGGGTGCGTGCCAGACACACACACGCACACTAGTACTTCACTCGTGGAAATGTTTTTGTTGAGAGAAATTTGAGGAGTGGGGAGAAGGTGATTTTCTATTTATAGGACCGTGGAACCGATAGCACATGGCGAACGCTCGTGTCCGATGTCTACTTGGAATCTCGAATCATGTAGCCTCGGATCTATAGGGTTTCGTTCTTGGATTGAGACAGTTAATTT
Source organism: Dactylis glomerata (assembly GCA_007115705.1). NCBI lineage: Eukaryota > Viridiplantae > Streptophyta > Magnoliopsida > Poales > Poaceae > Dactylis > Dactylis glomerata. The sequence continues at coordinate 539,965 of QXEO01000217.1, forward strand.
CCCGGTCAAATTTTGGATTTTAGTAGTAGGTGCATAATATAGCCAGCAAGCGACTATAAAGTCATATCATGGGCCTACTCATATTATAAATTAGCTATTAGGTTAGCTTTTAAATGAGATTTAATTAAGATTTAATTAATTAATGCATGCATGTTATTGGCCCTAGGCTCTATGCAATCTCCTTTTCCTTGTTTCTTGTGGTAACTCTCTCTCCTCTATATAGAATTTTTAATGATATGACACATTATAGCCACTGACTAGTCTTATTATATTTGCTCTTATGGGTTACATGAAATTACTAGTGATTTGGTTTATCAGAACTTGGACTACTGAACTTAGACAATTGAACTTGGAGGAACAGAATGCAAGTAACCTGGAGACTATCGAAAACTAAGGGCACAGCGGAACTTTACCCCAAAAGACGCTCTCTCTCCCTAACCCTAATCCCCGTGCCCCTACCTAGGGGACGCGGAGGGGGGGGGGGCTGCCGCCGGCTCTCGACCCCTTGATGTCTACGCACTTCTATTCTTGTAGACACTTGTTGGGCCTCCAAGTGCAGAGGTTTGTAGAACAGCAGCAAGTTTCCCTTAAGTGGATCACCCAAGGTTTATCGAACTCAGGGAGGTTAGAGGTTAAAGCTATCCCTCTCAAGCAACCCTGCAATTACGATACAGAAAGTCTCTTGTGTCCCCAACACACCCAATACACTTGTCAGATGTATAGGTGCACTAGTTCGGCGAAGAGATAGTGAAATACAAGTAGTAGTGATGATTATAAGTAGTAAATACAATCTGGAATAAAAATCGCTGCAAGCAAACAAGTAACAAAATAGCAAGTAAACGGTGTGCAATGCTTGGAAACAAGGCCTAGGGATCATACTTTCACTAGTGGACACACTCCCAACAATATAACATGAATGAACAAGTAACTTCTCTTGCTAAGGTACTCTGAACTACTCTCCTATTGAATAACACTAATCATTGCATAGTGGCTACAGAAGCACCCCTTAAAGTTCATCAAGTACTTGACAAACACCACTCATAGAGATATCCAAATCAGATCACAATTCAAGATAGAAATCATTGCAACTTAAACCAAGTACTAACACGGTGCACACACTGTCACCTTTACACCATGAAAGGAGGAATAAATCACTCAAACTATCATAGCAATAATTATTCTCATAATCCACAAGGGATCACGATCATAGCCTAAACCAAGTACCACCATGGTGCACGCACTGTCACCGTTACACCATAACAGGAGGAATAGATTACTTTAATAACATCACTAGAGTACACAAAATATCTGAATAATAATATGTACTTGTTCAACATGATACAAAGCTCATGATCACATAAAGATCACATCATGGGAGAGAGAGGTGAACCACATAGCTACCGGTAGAGCCCTTAGCCCCGGGGATGAACTACTCCCTCCTCATCATAGGAGACAGCAAGGTTGATGGAGATGGCGGTGAGGTCGATGGAGACGGTGGAGACGGCGATGGAGACCGATGGAGATGGCTCCGGGGGCACTTCCCCGTCCCGGCAGGGTGCCGGAACAGAGACTTCTGTCCCCCGAAATTCGTCGGCGATGGCGGCGGAGCTGCGGAACTCTTTCTGGAAAATTGCCGAATCCCCTAGGGTTTTCCGTCCCGAGGCTTCTTATAGGCGAAGGGGCGATGTCAGGGGTGGAGCCAGGCTCCCACACACGGGCCCCGCGCGGCCAGACCCTTGCCCGCGCGAGCCATGTGTGAGGAGGCCTGGTGGCCCCTCTCCTTCGTCTCTTCGGATGTCTGGATGCTCCCGGGAAAAATAAGACTTCTGGCTTTTGTTTCGTCCAATTCCGAGAATATTTCCTGTGTATCACTTCTGAAACACAAAAACAGCAGAAAACAGGAAACTGGCACTGTGGCACTTGTTAATAGGTTAGTTCCGGAAAATGCATAAAAGTGCCACTAAGTGTAACGAAACAATAGGCAAATGGTGTAAAAACAAGCATGGAGCATCAAAAATTATAGATACGTTTGAGACGTATCAAGCATCCCCAAGCTTAACTCCTGCTCGTCCTCGAGTAGGTAAGTGATAACAAAAGAATAATTTTTTAGGTGACATGCACCTACACAATCTTGATCATATATGTAAGCATTGGTGAGCTGGGATCAATAGAACTTAAAACATGGGCATGAAGATATAATCATGACAATAAGAACTTAGCAACCATGTTGTAAACATGCAAATGAACACAAATAAAGGATCATGATAATGAAAGAATGAAAGTCAAACATGTGTTCAAATCATAAGGAAAAACATACAAATGGTTTTCAGCTTGTCCCTCATGGAATAGCAAAACATAAATGCATAGGACACCTTCAAGTTTAAGAGGGTGACTAGATACAAATAATTTGAGAACAAGTGAAACCAACAATATGAATCAATCAATGAACTTTGGGACAATGCATATTACACTAAGAATGACAACTATGCTCTCTTAATGGTGCATAAAGATAGAAGGTGGTGACTCAACATAAAAGTAAAAGAAAGGCCCTTCGCAGAGGGAAGCAGTGATTAAACATGTGCTAGAGCTTTTCATTTGTAAAACAGAGAGATAAAAATTGGTTTTGAGAGGTGGTTGTCTTTGTCAACGACTGGCAATGGGGTTCTTACTATCTTCCATACAAAAATGAAGCAAGTTTTTGAGAGAGAGATTGGCACTTTGGTGCTCTTTTTATAAAACTTGGCACTCCTCCCCACCTTTTTCCTTTCACAAACCATGGCTAACCGATTCTATCGGGTGCCAACCAACATTCACATACCATGGAGGAGTGCCTTTTTTCTTTTCTTTTTTTCTTTTTTTTTCCTTTTTGGAATAAGCAATATGGAAGATAGCAAATCCGACCACTACGTCCCCATGAGCTAAAAACAGTGGCACAAAATGAGAAGTAGTTGAAAGTTTTTGAAAGGTAGCACATGAAAATTTACTTGGAATGGCTTACAAATACCATGCATAGGAATTTATAGTGGACACAATGGCAAACTTTGATTTTTAGGAGTTGGATGCATGAGTAGAGCTCATACTCAGTACAAGGCGAGGGCTAGCAAAAGACTAGGAGCGACCAACTAAGAGAGCAATAATGGCCATAATCATGCAAAGCGACAAAGCGACATTAAAAGAAGCATAAGATGGCATCAAAAGTCAAAAACTAAATGATCATAGAGGCTATTGGTGACTTTGTATGAGTCTAACATGTGTGAGCATGCGCCAAGTCAACCCAAATAAAGCATCAAGGAGAAAACCAAAATAATGCTTCCATACAATAAAAACAACGCGTGATTTTTTCAAAGGCTCGTTATTCAATCTCAGTTATTTGAGACAAGTCATGCTACAGCAAAACCACTAAGCATACTATCAAAAAGACATCAAGCATGACATGAAAAAGTCTAACCGCAGTCTACACAAGCTCCTTCTTGTACCACTATTTTGCACAAAGCTTTTTCTCTTTTCCAACACCATTTGAAATTTTTATAAACACCTCTTTTGATAAAAACCAATAAAGATCAGAGGCAAAAATACACCTTGATGAAAAGATATGACAAAATCTGAACGCATATCAAGGCGAAAACGAAAACCAAAAGCAATAGCAGAAAAAGAAGAACACCCGGTGAAATTGTAAGAATGAAAAACGGAGTGTTCTTTGCCAATGAAAACGAGTTCATCTCCTCCAAAAGAAACATGATGTGATCTAAACATTTATTACAGCAAACAAAACTAAACTAACTAATAAAACTAAAACAACTGACGCTCCAAGAAAAACACATAGTGCATGTGAAAGGTGACCTGATTTTTGCCGATGAAGAAGGGGTGCCTCGGGGGCATCCCCAAGCTTTGACGCTTGTACTTCTTGGATATTTCTTGGGGTGATGCATGGGCATCCCCAAGCTTGAGCTTTTGTCCATTCTTCATCTCATCTCATCATTCTCCAATCCCTACACTTGAAAACTTCCTTCATACAAAACTAAACACAATTCTATTAGCAACATTAGTGTAAGCATAAAATATATTCAACCTCTTTTTGCTTCAGGTTTCAACCTAAAACCACCACATATATAGCACATACTACTGTAGCAACTTCCCTAAAAGTTCCATAACAAAAGAACTCAAAAGAAAGCGATAAAGTGGCAAACACAAATATTGGCAGAAATCTGTCAAAACTGAACAGCTGAAAAAGGTCGAATTTTTGAGGGGTTTTCTGTTGCTCAAATCAAAAAGTGTTCAACTAATGAAAGTTTGGATACAACCTGGGGCATATGCACAAGAAATCGCAGGTCCAAAAGATATACAGAGAATTTTCACGAATTTTTACGGTGCAGCACCGAAAACTGTTTCAGGACAGCAACATCCCCAAATCTTACCTCACTCAAATTAGAGGCTTCTCTTGGCACAAAAACGAAATAAAAAGGATAAGGAGCGGTCATTACAGTAGTAATGACTTCCAAGACTCAAATAAAAGAAAAAGTACTGAAAAATAAATAATGGGTTATCTCCCAAGAGTGCTTTTCTTTAACGCCTTTGAGCTAGGCGCAGTAATTTGCAAAGATGCTCATGTGGACGCCATATAAGAGCTTGAGGCAAAGGCGCCATATAGGAACTTAAAGCAATAGAGAGCATCAAAAAGCAAGTATGAAAGACATTTATATCTGAACCACTTCCTATGCATAGGAATCTTGTAAGAAAATAAATCAATGAGGCACATAGTAGCAAGCATGGATCGATAAAACAAGTGCCACTTCAAGATTTGCAACATAAAGAGGGGAAACTTAATATTGTTGAGATCCATCAAACCATGTTTCCCTCTCTCATAATAACTTTCAGTAGCATCATGAATAAAACTAACAATATAACTATCACATAAAACATCCTTATCATGAGCCACATGCATAAAAGAATTAATACTCACCACAAGAACAATAGTAGTAGGAGCAGATTCAACAGAATAATTATTCTCATCACCATAATCATCATAAATAGGAGGCATATTGTAATCATAACTAATTTTATCCTCAATAGTAGGTGAACTGAAAATATTATACTCATCATCATAGCTATCATAAACTAGAGGTTTAGTATCATCACAAGCTAGAGAGCAACTATTTCGCAAAGCATATTCTTCAAACATATCATCATAAGAAGGAACATCATATAGAGGAGATAAAATATCATCAGAGCAAATTTTCTCCACTAAAGCTGGGGAACTAAAAATATCATGCTTAACAAAACCAGCTTCCCCAAGCTTAGACTTTTCTATAGCATTAGCAACAACGGTGTTCAAAGCATTCATACTAACAACACTATTAGCATGCAAATTAAGCTCCAAAGGTTTTTCAATTTTCTCTTCAAACACTTCATATCTAAACTCAGGAAAAAGACTACATAACTCATTGTTTTCCATTAAGCCTAACTAGTGAAAATAAAAACAAGAAAAAAAAGATGTAATTGCAGAATCTAAAGGAAATAACTCCGAGCACTCACACAGGAGGATGCGAGTACCTTTTACCTTACCTCCCCGGCAACGGTGCCAGAAAAGAGCTTGATGTCTACGCACTTCTATTCTTGTAGACACTTGTTGGGCCTCCAAGTGCAGAGGTTTGTAGAACAGCAGCAAGTTTCCCTTAAGTGGATCACCCAAGGTTTATCGAACTCAGGGAGGTTAGAGGTCAAAGCTATCCCTCTCAAGCAACCCTGCAATTACGATACAGAAAGTCTCTTGTGTCCCCAACACACCCAATACACTTGTCAGATGTATAGGTGCACTAGTTCGGCGAAGAGATAGTGAAATACAAGTAGTAGTGATGATTATAAGTAGTAAATACAATCTGGAATAAAAATCGCTGCAAGCAAACAAGTAACAAAATAGTAAGTAAACGGTGTGCAATGCTTGGAAACAAGGCCTAGGGATCATACTTTCACTAGTGGACACACTCCCAACAATATAACATGAATGAACAAGTAACTTCTCTTGCTAAGGTACTCTGAACTACTCTCCTATTGAATAACACTAATCATTGCGTAGTGGCTACAGAAGCACCCCTTAAAGTTCATCAAGTACTTGACAAACACCACTCATAGAGATATCCAAATCAGATCACAATTCAAGATAGAAATCATTGCAACTTAAACCAAGTACTAACACGGTGCACACACTGTCACCTTTACACCATGAAAGGAGGAATAAATCACTCAAACTATCATAGCAATAATTATTCTCATAATCCACAAGGGATCACGATCATAGCCTAAACCAAGTACCACCATGGTGCACGCACTGTCACCGTTACACCATAACAGGAGGAATAGATTACTTTAATAACATCACTAGAGTACACAAAATATCTGAATAATAACATGTACTTGTTCAACATGATACAAAGCTCACAATCACATAAAGATCACATCATGGGAGAGAGAGGTGAACCACATAGCTACCGGTAGAGCCCTTAGCCCCGGGGATGAACTACTCCCTCCTCATCATAGGAGACAGCAATGTTGATGGAGATGGCGGTGAGGTCGATGGAGACGGCGGAGACGGCGATGGAGACCGATGGAGATGGCTCCGGGGGCACTTCCCCGTCCCGGCAGGGTGCCGGAATAGAGACTTCTGTCCCCCGAAATTCGTCGGCGATGGCGGCGGAGCTGCGGAACTCTTTCTGGAAAATTGCCGAATCCCCTAGGGTTTTCCGTCCTGAGGCTTCTTATAGGCGAAGGGGCGATGTCAGGGGTGGAGCCAGGCTCCCACACACGGGCCCCGCGCGGCCAGACCCTTGCCCGCGCGAGCCATGTGTGAGGAGGCCTGGTGGCCCCTCTCCTTCGTCTCTTCGGATGTCTGGATGCTCCCGGGAAAAATAAGACTTCTGGCTTTTGTTTCGTCCAATTCCGAGAATATTTCCTGTGTATCACTTCTGAAACACAAAAACAGCAGAAAACAGGAAACTGGCACTGTGGCACTTGTTAATAGGTTAGTTCCGGAAAATGCATAAAAGTGCCACTAAGTGTAACGAAACAATAGGCAAATGGTGTAAAAACAAGCATGGAGCATCAAAAATTATAGATACGTTTGAGACGTATCACCCCTCCCTTCCTCTCTCCCTCTTTGCCTGCCACAGCTGGAGGACCTACCAGGCAAAGCCAAGTGGTGCCGACGGCCACGGGGACTTCTCCATGTGGTGGTCGGCAGCCCTTTTTGCTGAAGGCGGCGATGCAGTTTTCCAGCGGTGTTCGGAAGCGAGGTGATACGATGACCAACGGAGAGAGCGCCTCGACATCGAATGTAGAGAGGTGCAGCACCCAGCGGTGGTGGTGCCCCTACAACGGCCGGGACCTCCAAGCCCACTCGACCCATCTTGACCCGTGAGAGACTGCACTCTCTCGGTTTCAGCAGCGGGCAAGCACGGTCTTGCTTACGGGCGCTGGTTGTTGGCACCGTGGTGGTGTCGGTGGTCGGCCAGACGGCGGTAGGCTAGATCCCACCATCCGGTCTCGTCTGGGACCTTGAATAAAGTGATGGTCTTAGGGTTCCTCTTGCACCAAGATGATGATTTGTTTGATGCATTCCATCGTTGATACGGTAGAGTGTGGAGTTCTGGAAGGCTCCGCCGGTGAACTCCACTGGGTGAAATATCTAGAGATTGCTGGATCGGGTGGTATTTGGTTGTGCGTACCCATGTTTTTCTGACCGTTTGGTTTCAGAAGGAGCGTGTCGAATATCTGTTGTCTGTCGCCATCATGGAACACATCTTAGGGTCCATGGTGAAGTTAGATATGGAGAATGACATGGAAACCGAGTTTCTGATGACTAGCAACGGTGGTTCGAGTCTTGGTGGTGATGAGGAACTTGCTTGATAATTCATGACTCATAGCAGCGGCATCGACAAGTGGGGGCGACAGCACAGGAGAAGTACAAAGTCCTATATTGCAGAGTGAAAATCCAAGGTCTGGCCTTAATTGGTTATGCCTGGCAATGGCCTTGTTGGAGGCATTGTTTTGTGAGCAAGGACTTTCTCAAGGGTGAAAACCTATGATCCCTGATCGGGTGACGATGATGCTTATGCACTATTTCCTTCTTCAAAGTGTCACTATTGGATAAGCTGGACTACTTCTGGTAATGTCTTGGTGGTGCTTGTACTATTGCTACAAGGAATAGATCACTGTAGCGGGACATTTCTTTTCTGTAATTCTTCTTTTTTTGGTTGTGTGCATCTGTAATGTCATTAGGTCACTATGTTGTTGCAAAGTTTGGGTGTAACTAATAGCTTCATGATATTTATATATACTCCTTATGGTAACAGACAATTGAACTTGTCCAACTTTTACCAAATAAAATTTCTACCTCTAATTCTATAGTATATCGATATTTCTATATGTTTTAATATCAATGGTAGGAGGTGGTTACATTTTTTAGCCTATTATAGGGATTAATTTGATCCCTACGTGTCAGAGATTGTCCTTTTAGTGGAAGCCAATATTTTTCTTGGTAGCAAGATGTTAATGGTTGCTTGATTGTGTGAATGCATCTGTCCAAAGAGGTTGCAAATCTCTATGGTTTGAAGTCATTAGGAAAAAGCTTGTTAAAAACACTACCGTGTGAGAATAGGCCTATAATAACGGGATATGGTGCTTTGGCTCCGAGGTGCATATAAATCTATAACAAAAAAATGCATAAGAAATTAAAATCCTAGAAAAATTTGAAAAAAAAATCATGCAAATTCTGAAATTATATATTAGCACACAAGTTTTTTTGGGGGGGGGGAGAACATATTATGTGGTATGTGTACAACATAAAAGAAATGTTCCCTGAATATTCATGTTGGAGCATCGAAATTTTCATTCTAAACATTATTGAATATTGAAATGAGTTTTTAAACAATGGGTTCGTATGCACCCAAAAGCTGAATTGAATTTCTGAATAATTACGTGCTCTTTTATACATGACCAAACAAGGTTTTATAAACTCAGTTTTCCACTAACGATGGGAATCTTCCTTATATTTGTTCTGTGATACGATACGTTTAGAACTGGAATTCGGTACGCAGAGATTAGCGAAATGGTACAACCTGTAGGGGGGGGTCAGGGAGGAGGCATTCCAGAAACCAATATAGGGTTATGCCCCCCTCACCAGCGACACCGTTTGTCCCGCGGTGGCCTTGGGCCTTGGAGGAGCGGCGGACCATGACCTATTGCCGGCAGGAGGGTTCTTGTTCTTTTATACGATCGAGTAGTTATTTGCATTATCTTTTTGAGGGAGGTGAGGCGGCAGCTACACCATGGAGTAAAAACAAGGTCCTTTCTGCCCTATCTTCGTTCCAGCGGTGCACCTAGCATCGGCGGAGGACGTGTAGAGTTGTCTTTTTGGTGGATCTTCTGTGATTTTCTTGGTGTTCATATCAGTTTGTGTGGTTGTAGGTCTAGCACTGATGCTCTAGTGTATTGGTTCTTTGGGATCTTAGCACCATAATTTTCTATCTGTCTACTATAACATATTTTACTCGGCTCCGGCGAGGGAGCAACAAGGATCGCGGCGTGCCTTCGGCTTGCTCTAGTACTTGTAGTCTTCCTTAAGTGGTCCAAATAACTATCTTAAATTTTCTCTTTGTACTACTGTTAATGATTCGATTGACTTTTTCACAAATAAAGGAATTTTCGGTGTGCAACTTTTCACATAACGATAAACGAATTGTTCATTTTCCTTGGTCTGAAGAGAAAAATGGCACAAGCTAAACAAGTGCTAATAACGGATTGCCGTGCGTTTAGGGAATCTTTATATACCAGGAAACGTCATTAAGTGGACAAGAGTTATTCAGCATGTAGTGTTGTTCCTGTCCAAGGTTAACTTCGCGGGCAGATTCAGTGAACCTGAGTTTCAGTCGAGATAAGTTGTAGACGGCTTGAAGCATAGACCTTTTTGTTTCACGAGGAACTGAGGAAGACTGCGTTTTTTGGTTGGAATCGACCTGTTTCATCATGCATAATTTATGAAGCAAGTGGAAGCTAGCGACCTTTTTAGCTCAACCAGTCATATATAGTAAGAGTAAATTCACCAATAAATACTCATGATAAGAACACAAACAAGGGAAAGAAATTATTATTTTGCAAGAAAAAATTGTCCCGACGCACTAAAAGATGAAACAAAATTACAGGGCACTACTAAAGGGCTGAAAGGCCTTGGCCCCGGCCACAACCCACATTACATATCTGTTAACTTGTTGGCGAAGACAAGACCGAAAAAGTCGAACGACCGTCAGCGTGTGGGTTTATCATTTTCCACCTTTACTTTGTGGAGTTTGTGAGCTAACAGTCAGCATCCACATAGCCACATACGTGTCTAATGCCTGCCAAATGTTGCTCAACTAAAGACTCACAATGTTTGGATACCTCGGTCACAATTAGATTTTTTTTTGAAAAGGAGCCAATGCCCCTGACCTCCTCAATCACACCATGATAAAGGTCAGGGCACCAAAATAAAGTACAAGCTATCCTCTGAGCATACGAAAGCTATATTTGTCTTCTGAAAAGGAGCATAAGCCCGGCCTATGTATCTCGATTGATGCACACAGCCACAAATTATCAAAAGTCAGATAAAGGCAGGCAAAGAAGCAGAACAAAGTCGACCCAAAAAAGAATAAAAATCCCGTATGCCTTGCAACACTACTCCAAGTAACCATATGGTAAAAGACCAAAACAAACGAAAAGTATACGACATTTAGGCTAAGCGTTCAAGACGGATCACCGCACGTCGATGATGATGATTTAACCCTAGGTCGATCTTGAGATTTTCTCCAAATCAAAGTTTTGGGCCACCATCTTAAACAAGGGCACGTCACATGCGCACGTCGACATTGCTTCATCAATGATGTTGTGTTTCCACCTAAGTGCGCATACCACTCATCATCAAAGTTGCTTCTACCATCTCATCACTTGACCGGCTATCAACGCCTCGCCGGCCTGTACCATCTCTCCTCACAAGTAACAGAAGAATCGCTGCTGACGCCGCGCAGGCTTCGCCCGGCTGCACCATCTAGCGGCAGCGACGGGAAGAGAGGTGTTGCGGCCGTCAGCTAGGCTTTTCCCGGGCTACCCACGGCACACCAAAGCCCTCTAGCTTTTTACTGACCAACGAAGGATTTTACGTTCTCCAATCTAATACAGCTGCCAAACTACACCGGTTCTAGCAAGAAAGCATGTACAAATATATTGATTAGGCACAACATATGGTATGGCGAGATCTATTATTGACACAACTTGGGCAGCCTATTTGCAGCATACAAAATGGCAACTCATGATCCACTACTGTAGTGCTACTAGCACTTGCCATGACCAGGTCACTTCTGTCTTTGGTTACTTCATGAACAATATATTTCTTATCCAACATAAAGCTTTTGAGCAGCATAAACCAATTGTCATGAGATGCCAAAGCTAAATACTGGACCATGAGAACTCTCTCTTTGTCAAAGTAGTTTGGAGATTTGAAGTCATTAATTACTTATATATATTTATTTCACGGGATCTGTTCTCTTCAGGTAATTTCAGCATATCTTCATACTCTTGTTTCTTTTAATACTAATTACCATACTCTTGCTGTGAATCTATATAATTAGAATACGAATTGGAGGGTCTTTGCAATATTTTTGCTATGATCCGAAAATGACAGGAATAAATTGCCAAGGAACCATTATCATTGTTAATCGGCTTTATTTGATACATTATTTCCGTAGTGCTTATGGCTGGCAAGGTATGCCCTTGCTCTAACTTATTTGATACAATATATTTACTTACTGTATATACGGCAAGGCAAGTTCTTCCACTAATTGTCAAGAAGCAAATAAACGATGTAAAGTCAGGGTTAAAATCTAAGAACAATTGCACATCCTCAGATATTGGCCAGGTTAGCCGTTTCCTGGGACATGTCATTCTTGGTCTGCACCACTTCTCAGACTGAGGCTGATGTCCATGCCATTGTAGGCGAGGGGCGCGTACATCCAAGTCTCGTCAGAGCTCAAGACCTGTTCAGGAAAAGGCAAGGACGATCAGAAAAATACTCGCATGCTTGAAATAATTACTTGTATATAATGGCTTATTGGATGGAGGTGGGGTGGCATTTGTCTCCACAGATCTAGTATTTTGTTCAAATTTGAAGTTCCAAAGACCCCTCATCCAATCAACGCCTCGGGATAATAAGGCTCAAACGGATGACTTCCACCACGTCAAGATGACACTACCGCTGACTTATACCCCTTCCCCGTTGGATCGAGAAAGAGAATCAGGCAAAGGGGTGAGGAACTCAGAACCACTATTATTGATAATCAAACTCAAACTGATGGCTTGTCTTTCTTTTCACACTTTTATGGATAGTCAGTAATTGAAAAGAAAATAGGATTAACCCAATGGCACGAGCTAACTACAGTCATGCGCCATTTGTGTTTGTGTTTCCAGGGGCACCCCTCTTCTTCAATAGTAGGATTCACGCCAAGTCAAGGACCGGTAAGTTTCTTTCACTTTGCATCAAATTAAACCACCCACCGCTTTTACGTTGACGACTACTTAAGGTGTTCTCTATGTGAAAATACTTACACTTGCCCGGACATTCTGGAAGTGTCCATGGAAATTTTTGGAGAAAGGTTCGATGAATTCAGTGTTGCGTTTTCCAAGTATGATAATCTAGTCTAGTATATACTAAAAGCACAATACGGGGTCTTAAAATAGAGACATCACGTTAACCCATATCATCTTAATTTATTCTAACGGTTAGATCTAAAATATGTGGTTGAGATTTAAAAGTTATAGATGTTACATAAAAATTGTTTACGAACAACCTGGCATGTAACATAAACCAGCAAGTAAAAGAAAAAAATGTAAACCTATTGACTCCACGTATTGTCAGCAGTAAAAGGAAAAAAAATAGATCTACTGACTTCACATATACCTACGTGTTTTTTTATAGAATATACCTACGTGTTATGTGTAACAAAAAAGGTAGAACAAGATACATCGAGACTCATATATCTGATACTACGGATGACTTTAAACTTACATGGACTCTTCAATTTAATTGGACGTGGAACAGTGGAAAGAAAAGGTTGGACGTGTTGTGACCTGTGACCCATCCCTTCACGTTACCAAGAAATAAATCCAAGTAATTTTGTAAAAAAAAACAAATCTAAGTAAGAGTCCGTATATTTCAAACTACTTAAAATGGGCCCTCACCAATCCGGAAATGTTCAAGGAAAATATAATATTTGGTCAAAAATATCCTAAACCTTATTAGGCAGTGAACGTTATATCATGTCTACTACTCTCTGTGATCCAAAATACTTATCATGAAATAAGAGAATCTACACATCAAAACACATCTAGATACACACATTTTTGGACAAGTATTTTGGACAAGAGGAAGTACATATTTTGAATTAATTAAAAGACCATCATATAACTAATTAGTGTAAAATGTTACTTTAGAAGACGCCCATCCAATCTGCGCAATTTCATGTTACTAGAAAAAAATTAGTTACATATTCGCACGAGAAAATAAAGTACTTAATTCCAATATTTTTATGCAAGCAAAAAGGAATGGAATCATGAATGTTTGTCTAGCATTGATTGTTTGGAAATAAATATTATACATAAATTAAGCATATCCTATTTTATTAAAATAGAAATATGACGGCAAGTTTTACATACGTACAATATTGTGTATTATTGACATATGCTTAGGCAAGGCACAAAGGTTTTCTAAGAAGTCTATGATATATTTTTTTTTACAAAACATAACTTGATGTTACAGAGAAAATATAAGGTTACACATTAGCATGAGAAAATAATATTCTTTAAAAATCTATATTTTACAATTGATTGTTCAGGATAAAGAGAATCTATTTAACAAATTTGATGACAAGCTAGGTAAGCAAAGGTGGCTATGACATCTTTCCAAAAAACGTGTGATGATAACTCAAATTCAATTCTTAGAACAGATGGCTAAACATTACCAAGGTAATATAACCTAATTATTCATCTAGCACATGTCCGTAATCTTTCTAGGTAACATTGTGATGACATAATTATTGTGGTACTTACGTATATATAGTTAGGGCAAAAATGAAATCCATCTGATTGACACCTCGATGCTTTGGTGTTTTATTGAAAATTGCTTTATTGGTTTATACCCCCTCTGTTCCATGCTAATTTATACAACTTTGTACTATATCAGTGAGGGAGTAGAAAATTCTACCTTATCTCTCTTTTCCATTGTTACTAAGATTGTAATATATAATATAATCGATAGAGTCAAAAAATTGTAGGATTGAGTATATTAGATCATGGGGGTAAAAGGCGATGTCCTCGCATTTGCGAGGGCCACCATGCTAGTTGACTTAACAAGAACACAAACAATTACCTTTATCTGCAGTTGCAGAAACTTGACGTACTGAACTGCATCCTCCAACATTGTGCTGATGTCAACCTGGAAATACAGAAGTAGAAGTGTTTAAAATACTGTTCATTAGGCAATAACTGAATCACTAACCAACAAGTGAGAGCTTACTTTGGTTCCATTGGGAATCAGCTGCTGCAGTACTCTCAGTTTCTCGTTGATCCTCTCTCTTCTCTTCTGTTAAGAAATATCACAAATACCATCAGAAAAGAGAAGCACTAATATTTCATGATAAGAGAAGAGTAACATAACCATCGGCTAACCTTTGCATAAAGACTCTGCAAATTCTTTGAAGGCCGCTTGCAACCTCTTGCATTGTCACTCTGGTTCGGAACAACAGATTTCTCCGATGTGCCAATTGAATCTTCTTCCGAGCTGCAGCAGGACGAGGATCTCTGATTGACATTGTCGGCGTTTGTCTCCTTATCGGTTAGGCTTGAACTCAGAGGCTCTGATACCTAATAATATATTGCGTCAATAAGAATGTTAGAACAGTCAAAAGCATTATTTCGATAGATGATGCATAGTTCAGGTTTCACTGTATAGTAATCTTACCGAGGGAATAGTCCGGAATTTCTTGCAAGTCTTCTTGACCTGCTCATGCATGTGGGATACCCTCTTGTGACCAGTAACGGACTGATGCCGGTGATCAATGCATAAGTCCATGCCAGTGTTCACCATTGGCGCTGCGTAATAGCCCTGGTTGTCAAGAGGAAGAAACACACTACTAGGCACTGTGCTAGCTGTGACACAAGAACTGGCACTGGTGTTTGGAGAGCCAAGGTTGGCAGCAACATCACTGTTGTTCCAGAACATGGACTGCAGGTGAGCAATCATCTCAGACTCCTCGCTCCTCACATCCATGGAGCTCCAAAGCGCTGCACACTTTGCCTCCATTCTGTTTGCACTTGTGTCTGAACCTTCTACCACAGCTCCTAAAACTTCTAAACTCTAGTGCGGGGGGCTCTGGTGATGTTCTGCTGTGAGCACAGAGCAGGTAGGGACATGTACATTTATACAGCGTTTCCAAAGAATCTTTTCAGATATATATTTGACTAAGGTTACACACTACTCTTAATTAGAGTAGAACGACAACTAAGCAGGCTAATAGTTTACATCTTAAGAGCCATGACCAATACCATCATGATCTTCAACTTCAAAGACATATCACATTGGGAATCGTCTGCCCGTTGAGCAATCTAAAGAGGCAATAATGCCATATTGAGACCTCCAAGGAGTACCAAAAGAACAATAATGCTATAAATTCATGGTTTAATACAAGAGAATAGCAATAATAATGGTAATTATATAATGCCATCAAGTGATACATATGATCAGTAATAAAGTTACGAAAGCCGACAAGACGATATTAGTCAAAAACAAAATATCAGTTATAAGAAATGATTGGGAGTTGTCCAGGAATAAGAAACTTTTAGTGGACAGTCATGGAGGAGAAGTGCTCACAGATCATAATATTTTTTTTAAAAAATAGTAGATTAAGATATTTTTGCAACTTCATGTTCTTCCCTTTGTGGGAAGACTTTGCAATAGTTCCTTCAATATGTAAGGGAATTTTGTTACACCATTTGATTTACTGTTGCATGAAGGATCGATATGTAATTCACATTATGCTATTATACTTCAACTCAGACATATAGTATGTACTAGCATTTTTACATGGCAACCTTACCAGTTGCCACCGCTGAAAACAACAAAAGAAAAAAAAGAAAACCTACTTGTTGAATGAAATTCCATATTAAATAAATAAGATGGGAGTCATGAAGTATCTTATTTCGTGTATTAGGACAGCTTGAGACGTGCTTATTTTGGTATCAAGTTTGATAAACGCGGTTTCCGTAAGACATCAGCATTCTAGTTGGCGTTAATTAAGATGCAGAATGATCAGAAACTAGATTCATAAATCAGAAGAGATTGCTTTGAATATGGACCTCCAAATGGGCCAAGTTCATTATTGCCTTCGCAACATACAAGCTAGCTGTTCTTCCGTTTGGTACTAGCACTTGAAAGGATCAAATGGAATATCCCGGCTACAATCATTTGTTTAACAACTGTGAACGATTTCAACCAATTATGAACAACTTCAATAGGACTACCAAAAAAAATTTGCACAATGCATACCACAGAAGTTTGAATACGGGAATTGAGATCATTACTGCATTCGGAACTGGAAAACAATAGCACAGTGCAACCAAAGACTTCTTCAAAGGAGGGGTAACCGAGAGTAATTTTTTTTTTTTTGAGATTTAACGCTGCGATTATATTAAGCAATAGACAAGTCTTTTACAAGTGTGTCCATAACAATAGAAGGGGGCACAGCCTGCCAAACCCTGTTTATTCTCCCGTCGCAGCCTTCCTTCGCCATAATGTGCGCAGCACCATTTGCTTCACGCCGGATTGATCGAATGACCATGTCACCGAATCCCTGAAGAAGATGTTTGATGTCTTCGATCAGCGAACCATAAAGTGACCTATCACGATCTCCATTAGCCAGTTTGGCAGCAACTCCGCAGCAGTCCAGCTCGAGGATAACCTTCGCCAGGTTGAGCTCCTTCGCGAGAAGTAGACCGTGCAAGCACGCCCTGAGCTCCGCGCCTTCAGCGTCAGCGACATGGGGAAAAAAATGGCAACTTCCAGCGATGAAGCCACCATGGTGATCACGCACAATCACGCCACCCCCGCCATTACCCTCAGCTTTGCGAAAAGCTCCGTCCGTGTTGATCTTACACCAGCCAGGTTCAGGAGGGAGCCAGTGCTCCGGTGTCATGGAAGTTTTAGTCGACTCCTTCCGATGGATATTTAGCCATTCCTCAACTGCAGAGATACATCTTCGAGCTACACTGGTAGGGTTATCCAGTTGTAGCGACTCCCGAGCATCATTGCGAGTGAGCCACAAACTATACAGCATTTGAAAGCTTAGAGCAATCTGGTCACTCGATCCTTTTCCTATCCAATCCAAGAGCCATCCCTTGAGATCAGCATGGCACCCTAGGTTGGCAGGCGGTTGAGGAAACTGACACCCAGAGAATTCCGACAGATAGTTCCATGCTGAGGCCGAGTGGGGGAAGGACCAGAAGTGATGTACCAAACTCTCAGTTCTGCCGCACGCAAGACAGACAACGCCGTCCTTTATCTTCCTACGACTGAGTTCGGTACCTACCGCCAATCCGTTCATCACTAGTCTCCACACATGAACTTTGATCTTATTTGGGACTTGAGCATCCCATAACGAGAGCCAGCCTTTGTGGTCATCACAAGAGCTGCTTGATTCAGTGGCTCCCCTGGCCGCTTTCTTCCTTTGCATAGCAAGATGATATGCCGTCTTCACCGAGAACACACCATTTTTGGTGAAGTTCCACGTCAGGAAATCTGTCGAGCCCGCCCGCCCAACAGGGGTTCGTAGGATATCAGATGCGTCAAGAGGGACAAAGTGAGCCATTACCTTGTCAACATCCCACGCACCCTCTTCATCTATGATAAAATCAGAAACACGCTCGGGGCACTCTTCTTGGAGACGTCCCAGTGGACGTTGAACTCCAGACCGTGGTATCCAATTATCTTCAGCGATCTTAATGGATTCCCCATTACCAATTCTCCACACCAGGCCTTCCCTTAGTAAGTTCCTGCCATGGATAATTCCTTTCCACGTATAGGAGGCCCTCTTGGGACATGCCGCACTTAGGAAGTCACCATCTCTGAAGTATCTTGCTTTGAGGACACAGGCACATAGCGAGTTGGGATCAGTGAGTAAGCGCCAACCTTGCTTTGCCAAAAAGGCTTGATTGAAACATTCATAGTCCCTGAAACCCAAACCTCCTTGTTCCTTGCTTCTGCACATTTTGCTCCATCCTATCCAGTGAACTTTCCTCTGCCCATCTTTGTCGCCCCAAAAATTTGATGAGATAGAAATGAGTTGAGTGCATAGTTTTTTGGTGAACTGGAAACAGCTCATAGCATAAGTTGGGACTGCTTGAATGACCGACTTGATCAACGTACCTTTTCCAGCCTTAGACATACCTTGACCCTTCAAACCTTTCACCTTCCCCCAAGCCCTTTCTCGAATGTGCTTAAAGCATCCATCTTTAGATCGGCCAACTACCGTGGGCAGTCCCAGGTATTTTTTCGAGAGGGCTTCCGAGGAGATACCACACACTTGTTTCAGATTTTCCTTGACATCATCAGCGCAGCCTTTTCCAAAGAAGATGGAAGACTTTGCCAAATTAACTTTTTGCCCAGAGCTCACCTCATAATCCGCAAGGATTTTCTTCAAAGTCTGAAAGCTACTATCTGTGGCCTCAAGGAAAACCACACTATCATCCGCAAAGCGGAGATAAGTGATATGAGGACCACTTGATCCAAATTTAACCCCTCTGAGAAGATTTTCACGCTGAGCTTCCTTCAACAGAACCAAAAAAACCCTCCACACAAAATAAGAACAAGTAAGGAGATATTGGGTCTCCCTGACGAAGACCTCTGGAGGGGAAAAACGATTCAGACAGACCACCATTCAGTTTTACTGAAAAACGCACCAAAGAGAGACATCTCATAATCATGTCCACCCACACTTGGGAGAAGCCAATTTTCTGCATCATCCTCTCAAGAAAGATCCACTCTACTCTGTCATAAGCTTTCACCATATCTAGCTTAACAGCACACAGCGGGGTTTTCTTCTTCCTTGTTCTGATCATTTGAGTGCATTCATAAGCAATAAACACATTGTCAGAAATAAGCCGCCCAGGAACGAACGCACTCTGTTCTTCTGAGATAAGGACCAGAAGAATTTGCTTGAGTCTATTGGCCAGCACTTTAGACCCAATTTTGTACAAAACATTACATAGCGCAATCGGTCTAAATTGGCTCAGACTCTCCGGGGCATTAACCTTCGGGATTAGGACCAAAATTGTGTCATTAAAATCAGCAGGGCAGTCCATTTCCGCCAAGAAACCCCGAACCGCACAGGAAATAGTGGGTTTTAAAACAGCCCAATGGCGTTGATAGAATAGGGCCCATCCGGTCCTGGCGATTTGGTTGGGCCCATTTGGAATAGGGATTTTTCTATTTCAACGTCGGAGATAGTTGCTGTCAGCTTCTCGTTCATGTCATCCGAGACAAAGGCCGGGACCTTGTCAAGAATCCGTTCCGAATCGGTTGAGCCTTCTGAGGTATACAGAGACGAATAGAAAGATCTGGCCATCTCCCGCATACCAATATCCGAGTCACATCTGCTTCCATCCGCATTCTTTAGAAAATGGACTGTGTTTTTCCGTCGCCGGTGCGACGCTCTGTTCTGAAAGAACTTGGTGTTTTTATCCCCTGCTTTGAGCCATTCCTATCTAGATCGTTGCCGATACATGATTTCCTCTGACTCATAGACCTCATGCAATCTTTTTTCAATATTCCTAACCTCCAGTGAGGGTCCAGAAACTAGAGCCTGAGACTTGGCTTCCTCTAGAGCAGCTCACAATTTCTTTATTTCTTTTTGGACAGAGCTGAAAGTGTTGAAACTCCACCTTTTCAAGTCCGCAGACACCTCTTTCAGAAGCAAGCATAAGCCAGAAGTACCTGAACCAAGATGGCTGCTATTTTCCCAAGCTTCACTTAGCATGTGATCATAGTCAGGGTGCTTGGTCCACATTTCTTCAAACATGAACCCCCGAGATCTTTGTTGTGGGCGGCAGTCCGTCTCCGCAGCGATTTGGATCAGCAATGCCATATGATCAGACTCTTTTGTGGCAATATGTTGAACTTGGGATAGCGGGAACATTTCTAGGAAGGGGGCATTGGCCGCAGCCCTGTCTAACCTAGCTTGCACATTTGCTCTGCCCTCTCTTTTGTTATCCCAAGTGAAAGGGTAGCCAGAGTACCCCAGATCAGTAAGACGGCAGTCCGTCAAACATTGCCTAAAGTTTGCCATTTGGTTCTCATTTCTTGCATTTTCACCCCTCTGTTCCTCCTGGCTAAGTATTTCATTAAAGTCCCCAGCACATATCCAGGGAAGGTCATCTTGGGCTCTCAAGTACCGCACAGCCTCCCACGTTTTCCCTCTCAGCTCCGTTCTTGGTTCTCCATAGATGCCCGAGAACCTCCACGAACCAGTGTCCGTATAAATTTTTGCATCTATAAAATACTGACACCAAGGGCGGACAGCTACCTCTACACCATCTCTCCACCATAACGCAAGACCACCTCCCTTTCCTTTACCTTCCACACACACACCATGCCTAAACCCCAAGCTCCATTGCAAGCGATCCATAATTTTCTTCTTCTGTTTTGTCTCACAAAGGAACACCACTGCCGGGTTGTAGGACCTAATCAGGTCCCTTACTTCGCCTACTGCCGCTTCCAACCCCAAGCCGCGGCAGTTGAGGCTGAGGATATTCATTGCTCTCGGCGGCCCTGCCTCGCAGGGTGGGGTGCTACCGGTTGATGGCGCCAGAAAATAAGCTGTTGGCGTATGGTTGATGTGGAAGCAGATGTCCTTGTGCGTGGTGATGACCAGCCCGTTGGGAACCCCCAAGAGGAAGGTATGATGAGTGTAGCGGCTAGTTTTCCCTCAGTTAAGATACCAAGGTTTATCGATCAGGAGAAGAGAGGTGATGACGACTGAAGGTGATGCTTGCTAGCTTGCGACAGCAGCGGACAATTTATATGTGGCGCCTCGTCCAAGCTTTGCTTGCTAGCTGCAACGTGGAACCTGCACACACACAAACAAATACTTTGTTCCCAACTTGCGATGAGGTTGTCAATCTCACCGGTTTGCTTGAAACAAAGGTTATGAGCGTATCGAGTGGAAAATAGTAAAGTATGCGAGTAAAGTAAACAGTGCGGAAAAAGTAAACAGGTGATTGCAATATGATTAAAATAGGACCGGGGTCCACAGTTCACTAGTGGTGTCTCTCCATAGATAAAATAACATACTGGGTAAACAAATTACAGTTGGGCAATTGATAGAATAGAGCTAACGTGATATGTCAAGAAGATCACTATGAGATTTACTCTGGGCATTACAACAAAATACATAGACCGCCATCCAACTGCATCTATGACTAATAATCCACCCCCGGGGATATCATCCGAACACCCTAGAAGTATTAAGTTGCGAACAACAGATAATTGCATTAAGCAAAGTGTGTAATGTAAACAAAGCATATGCCCTTGAGCATATGAATGTTGTTTTATCCCTAGTAGCAACAGCACATCTACCACCTTAGAGGTTTCTGTCACTCCCCCAGGTGAAATAGAGGCATGAACCCACAATCGAGCATAAATACCCCCTCTTGGAGTCACTAGCAACTACTCGGCCAAGATAGCTACTAACAACGGAGAGCATGCAAGATCATAAACAACATAGAGATAACAAAAGATATAATTCAGTACAGCAACTTAATCATAAACACCAATATTCATCGGATCCCAACAAACCAACATCATAGAATTACATAACGGTGATCTCAATCATGTATGGCAGCTCATGAGATCTAAACATGAAGCACATGGTGGAGAAGACAACCATCTAGCTACTGCTATGGACCCATAGTCCAAGGTAGACTACTCACTCATCGCTCCGGAGGCAATCATGGCGATGAAGGAGACCTCCGGTGGCGATTCCCCTCTCTGGCAGGGTGCCGGGAAGAGCTTCTGGACCCTCCCGATCTTCGGGTCGACGGCGGCGGCGGATCGCGATGTATTCTGGAAAACTGATCGGGGCTTAGGTTTTTCTCGTCGGGGGGTAAATATAGGCGAAGGGGTGATGTCAGGAGAGGGACTAGGTGCCCTCACACAGGGGTGGCGCGGCCAGGGGCTGGGCCGCGCCGCCCCCTTGTGTGGGGCCCTGGTGGCCCCCCTCCGACACTTCTTCGGATGTCTGGAAGCTTTCGGGTAAAATATGACTTCAGGAACTTGTTTCGTCCAATTCCGAGAATATTTCCTGTGTATCACTTCTGAAACACAAAAACAGCAGAAAACAGGAAACTGGCACTATGGCACTTCGTTAATAGGTTAGTTCCGGAAAATGAATAAAAATGCCACTAAGTGTAACGAAACAGTAGGCAAATGGTGTAAAACAAAGCATGGAGCATCAAAAATTATAGATACGTTTGAGACGTATCATGGGGCCCATGGATCTTCAAGTCTATCAAAAACAGAGGCAGTTCGTTGACGCTTACCAGCTGATACCGAATCCCCCTCACCTACTACCTGTACTGGAACTTGCACCCATATTTTCTTAGTGCGTTTGTTTGTTCTGTTGCCCTGTGGCAAAAGTTTCCTCTTAGCAACTTGATAGTTCGCATCTGGCCTTTGGCGGCGAGTGAAGGTACCAGGCTTTTTCCTTTGATCTTGCTGTAGAGGAGCCTTCTCCGCACGCTGATCATGCACCCCGGGGGCAATGAATTTCCCCGAGCTTGTCACATCTTCTTCCTCTCTCCTCTGATCCCTCCCGCCAGTGCGAGATAGGTTAGACTGAGACTGCTCAAAAGCAAGGTTTCTGCGAGGAGGAAGATCTCTGATAGTCACACCTCCTCTTCCTCTAGGATCTGATTCACCCGATCGGCTAAAATTAAAGCTGCCAGAAGACATAGACGGGCGAGCTCGAGGAGGAGGTTTATGGCTTCTACCAGGAGAAGCTCTGAGCCACTCACCCCATTGCTTGGAATCATCCTTCTCAGCTTGACACCCTTCAACAGGATGCACTAAACACCCACAGTCGAAACAAAAGTGGGGAATTTTCTCATACCTCAGATCAAACCAGTTCCCCTACACATCATCTTCCTCTGAGTTCTTTAAAGGCACACCGCGCAAGAGAGGTTGATCGACCCGGATAGCAACACGAATTCTCAGATCTTTACCCCAGGCTATCCCTTCCTCATCCACATCAATTTGAATATACTTTCCAATCCATCCTCCAATAAGCTCTCCATAAGCACTGTTCATGAAATCCATCGGGAGGTCCAAGACCCTAACCCAGATGTCTAGAGAGTCAAAAACCATGTCAGATGGCCGAACTGAACCATTGAATTCTCTCAGAAGAATAACATTGAAGTCAAACTGCCACGGGCCGTTCTTCATCACATGTTTCCAGTCTCCCTCTGAGGAGAATCGGACCACGAACCGGTTGTCGCCAATGTCTTTGAATTGCGCAGAACTGTGAAGTCCCCACGCTCTTTGCATAGCCCTTTCCAACGCACCGATCACCAGCTTGCGGGGTGAACACACCATGCCCACCACCGCCCATCTCGGACGAGGCACCGCCGCCGGTGCAACGCCCTTGATTACCAGCCCAGTGGCCTCCTTCTCAGTAAGAAGCAGATCGCCCATCCTGGCCGAGAGACCAGCAGCCAGATCCTCCGCACCCCTCTTGGCAGGAGATCGAGACGGAGTCCTGGAGGACTCGCCCCTTCTCACCCCAGAGTCAGCCAGATCCTCCGCACCCCTCTTGGCAGGAGACCGAGACGGAGTCCTAGAGGACTCGCCCCTTCTCACCCCAGAGTTCGTCGAAGAAGCCATGAAACCCTAGATCGAGACACTCACCAGAGGAAGCACGACCCAGGGACAGACCACACCGTCGCCCGAAGTCTGGATCTCGCCGTTGAGGTCCCCTTCGTCACCGATCGCCACCACCCTCCGGGGGAAAACCCTAGCTTTAGCGCGATCGCCTCTCGATCGCCCTAGCACATAGTTTCAAAAACCGGACCGGTGAGGTGACTGGCTTACTGGTTCACTGGTTCAACCGGTGGCTCAGCTGGTTCAATAGCGACAAAAAACCATCAAATTTAATAAATAATTAAGTTAATTTTGGAAAAATTTATCATCGAATCATATATTTTGTGTTTGCTTTCATAGTAGATCACAAACTAAGTGTAGTAAAGGTGGTATTAGGCCTTATGCAAAGTATTTGGAGCAACGTTCTAGGTTTTACGATCATCTCCTCGAGAAAACACATTATTTTTATGCAGTTTTTCTGGTTTTTTCTTAGTTGGACCAGTGACTCTTAAAAAACCGATGAGGGCTTCGGTTCAGGTTTTTTCTAGACGAACCACCGAACCGGTTTGGTTTTTAAAACTATGCCCTAGCGTAACTTCCCCCTTTGGTGGACCCACCTTTCAAAAAGTTAATCCCACCAAGAGTAATTATGGAACACCTTGTTTGGCCTTAGTATAACATGCTGTGTGTACTACGAGCAGAGCAGAATTGTGCAATGTCCCTGTTTCAAAAAAAAAAATTGTGCAATGTCTTTTGTTAACACTGAAGTCGTCCAATTTAGTTCACATTTTAGTTGCGTTACATTGACTGAAGTGTGCCCCAAACAAGTGGATAATTAGGAGTTAAAAGCATTTTGAGTTGCCAATTTCGATTTCATCTCTCTGCAATTATACAAACCACAAAAGGAACAAAAGAAAATAAGATTTGAGCCCATGCACAAGTAAATGTGGTTTTAGATCAGGTCTCCGCAGTGTCACCGTGCTAAAAGGAAAACAAGGAGAAGAACAAGTATGTAATGTATCTTTTTCAATAGAAGGGCATTTTATAAAATCAGAAAAGATCAAAAAAAATCTTTGACAAACAACGGTATGCTGCGTCCCATCTTTGCTGTTTCACAACAGTAGGAAGGCACCAGTGATTGATCAGATATTATTCAACTCTTGGAAAATCCTGGAAAATATTAATTGTAGTAGTAGCAGTGCCAGTTCTAATAATGTTAAAACCAGATTTCTCGCCAAAATCATCACACCAATTTTCTATTGTCGTCGACAGCATTTGGTTCAATAGTTGCTAATCGAGTATAGCTCAGTTTGCAACCAACATTGGCCAGTACATCTTCCTGCCAACATTGGCTAAAAATATGAGCAGGTGGATAATTTTTTTGGATGGCAAACTAAAACATAATACGCCCACAATAAATATCGTAGTAATAACAAGCATCACAGCTGCCAAAATTGAGTGGAATTTTTGGTTCACTGTATACGCATCCACAGCAACTAGGAAAAAAACAAGAAAGAATACGAAAGCATTAGAGGCATTCCAAGTCAGATCAGGGTTATGTCGTCGAATACAGAAATTACTTCAAGTTTGAACACATAGTCACTTCAACAACCACACGGTTCTCTCACCAAAACTTGAACAAGTTCACTAGCATAGTACCCTGAACAAAAAGCTAAAGCATATAAATTAAGCCTTCAACGAGGCATCCATTCTTCTGACGCATGTAAGGATCTCCGTCACAGCATCAAAACCAAAGTTTTCAACGGTACTGCAAGGAAAAGAAAGACAAGTGAGTGAGACTTGCTGCAGATAAAAGCTTCTGAACTATAAATTCAGAAACAAGTGCCAATTGTTATGCTTAGAAGCATATGTATGATAAAAACAGATGTATATATACATGTAGTGATCGAAACATTAAGATTGATTTGATTCAAAGATCACCAGAACAGCAGAGTATATACACAACTCACAACAGTAAACAGGTAACCTCGAAACTTGATGTATGACTGCACAAGAAGGGAGCATGATAAGGTGATTATACCTTGATGAAGCCAATGTCCTTGGCGTTGCTGCGGAAGCACTGCCTGCAGCACATGAGGCCATACTTCCTGATCAGACCATGGGAGTTGCCACAGACCCGGCTGCAGAAACACAAACAAGATATTCAGTGCAGAACAAATAAACCTACAGCCCATAACATACTTCAAGCATAGTTGGAATTAACAGTATTATAGCTGAAGTAATGATCCATAATACAAATAAAGAGTAACACTACAACAACCGAAATCCAGAAATGCAAAGAGCATCTAATACTAGTATAGTGATTACCGCTGCAAAGTTTAATTTGGGTTATTATGCAGATAATAGTTACTCGCATCTACATCAAACAAGGCTTACAAGCTTTCGTGTGAACATATAATATCAATTTAAATCCAGGAATGCAGACACAGTTTCCAGGACAAAAAAAAGATACATTTTAAGCCTTGCAAGCACGACCACGAAATAACATCAGGCTATCAGTCAGAGCACGATTTCCTAGCAAACAGCTGCCAAACCTAGAATCAAATGACCCAAAGTAACTCCCTAGTGAGCATCAGACTAGAACCAATTATCATTAACGAAGCAGCTAATACAATTATTACAACTAGTAACGACGGATCACAGTGAGGAAAATGCGAGATTCACGGAGTAGTATCATCATCAGAAGCAACAAGGCGCGATTTGGATGCTTCTAATTCACTAGGAAGTAAGGTAAAACTCTTAATCGCGCACGGTAGCGAAGGGGAGAGAGATGAAGGGAAGCGAGCGCGTACCAGACGCGGGATCCGGGGCCGTAGTTCTTGGGGTGGGAGTTCCACACGTTGTCGTGACCCATCTTCTTCTCCGCCTCCGAGCGCTGTACTTTCGTGCGAACGGCGGCGCGCGAGCTTCAGTGCGAGTTCAGGGGCGGCGGCGGCGTGAGGAGATGGCGAGGCTATATAGTTGTCACGAGGTGGAACCCTAGCTCGGCGATCCCGGATTCCGCTGTTGGGCCGGGCCTACTTACATGGGCTTTTCAATTGCCTCGTCAGGATTGAAAGCCCATCTGTCTCTTAGGCGCACCAAATCCTTTTGTGTTCCCTTTCTTTTTTCCTGCTACCATCCAAATTGTCCTTGGTGAATGGTCAGTTGTTCTACAAAAAGTCTGCATGAAACGAAAATAGCATTATAATTAAACGCCTGCATGTGTAACTTTATGTATATTTTAACTTCCCCATTTTCTACCACTGTATTCCAAAGTTTCTTAATGTAGACATTCTTTGGAATGCAAAAATATAAGAACCCATAAGTATTAGAAACTCGTAATGGAGCGAGTGAAGGTACAACATGAATAAAATCCGAATATTATCTCTTAGGGTATGTTTAGATGTAGGAATTTTAGCTCGGAAATAAATTAGACTGAAAATTTCAAATCTAAGATGGAAAGGAAATGACCTCCATTTCCAATTTCATTGTTTGGATATGCATGAAAATTCTTGTTGAAATCAAAGAATGGTACCTAATTCCAAATCTTGTTTGGATGTACAAAATATGGAATAGAATTTTGATCCAGGGTTAGGGCGAGCTTCAAATTTTTTATTTTTTATTTAAATTTTCTCAGACTTTTATATTTGTTCTATTTACAAATTTCTAGATTTTTTGGATTTTTTTGATCTTTTTTAAAAAAATTAAATTTGGATTTTTATTTGATTTTTCACATTTTTTGATGTTTTGAATTTTTTAACCTTTTTAAATTTTTTGAATTTTTCGAAGTTTTTCGTATTTTTAAAGTTTTAAGTTTTGAATTTTGAAAAAAAATTGAATACATTTTCAAAATTTCAAGCAGGCGGCAACTTCTCTAGGTCGCGCCAGGATTCGGCCATGTCGAGCTCGGTTCTACCAATGAGACGTTGAAGCGGTACGCTTGGGGAGATTCCAGCCAATTTGGAGTGGGGCAGCTCAAAATTATGTGAGGCTAGAATAACACATGGTGGATTTGGCTCGGAATTTTGGCTAGTTTCTAAAATCGAATTCCATGGCCACCCAAACTGCAGAATTTGGGCCTCTAAATTCCAAATGGGCAATTTCAAGCCCCAATTCATACATCCAAATAGGCACTTCGACAAGTGTTTTGATGTTGAACTGTTATAATCGCTCCCATCAATCGGAAATAAGGGCCAGTAACTTCGCAAGAATTTTGTTGTAATGCCCAGAGTAAATCTCATAGTGATCTTCTTGACATATCACGTTTATCTCTATTCTATCAATTGCCCAACTGTAATTTGTTTACCCAGCATGTGTTATTTATCTTATGGAGAGACACCACTAGTGAACTGTAGACCCCGATCCTATTTCCATCATATTGTTATCACCTGTTTACTTTACTCGCACTATTTACTTTATTCGCATACTCTACTGTTTTTCACTCGATACGCTCATAACCTTTGTTTCAAGCAAACTGGTGAGATTGACAACCTCATCGCAAGTTGGGAACAAAGTACTTGGTTGTTTGTGTGCAGGTTCCGCGTTGCAGCTAGCAAGCAAAGCTTGGACGAGGCACCATATATAAATTGTCCGAAGCTGTCGCAAACTAGCAAGCATCACCTTCAGTCGTCATTGTCTGCTTTTCTCCTGAACGATAAACCTTGGTTTCTTAACTGAGGGAAACAAGCTGCTATACTCATCATACCTTCCTCTTGGGGTTCCCAACGGGTTGGTCATTCACCACGCACAAGGACCTCTGATCTCCCACATCAATTTAGAGTATCAGCCTCTTTTCTGGCGCCGTTGCCGGGGAAGAGTGGAAGACTTCTGTGAGGGGAGTTTTCGCACGCACATCCTTTACTTTGATTTATTGTTTTGCTTTACTTTATTTATTTTACCTGCATTGCTTCATATCAAAAACCCAAAAAAATTAGAATCCTTGGTAGTTGTTGAAAGGACACAGATGTCGCCTAGAGGGGGGGTGAATAGGCGATATCAAATTTTACGAATGGCTTGAACAAAAGCGGAATTAAACTAGTGTTTATTTTGTCAAGCACACAAAACCTAAATAAACTAGGCTCACCTATGTGCACCAACAACTTATGTTAAGCAATACAAGTAACAAGGTGATAGTAAGATATATGACTTCAAGCACGAAGGCTATCACAATGTAAAGTGCATAAGTAAAGAGCTCGGGTATAGAAATAACCGAGACACGTGGAGACGATGATGTATTCCCGAGTTCCTCCCTTGAAAGGGAGTACGTCTCATTGGAGGGGTGTGGTATCGCCACAAAGGCCTAACCAACGCCACAAAGGCCTCATCCTATTCTCCGGTGTGAGCTTGCGCCACAAAGGCCTAGCTCACTCTTCCACTAAGGGGTTCCTCAAGGCGGAACCGGGCCTTTACACAAATCTTGGGGCACACATCCACAACTTAATTGGAGGCTCCCAAGGATAGCCACCAAGGCACCACAAAGCCGTCTAGGGTTCCAAGAACCCAAGAGTAATAAGCTCACAAACTTTCACTTACTCGAATCTCCGGGGAGAACTCAAACCGATGCAACCTATGCAATGGCAAGAGCACACAAAGTGCTCAAATCCTTCTCACCCAAATCTCACCAAAGCAACTAATGCTATGGAAAGATATGAGAAGAAGAACAAAGGAAATCCACAAAGAACTCCAAGATCTAGATCCACTATGTTCCCCTCACTTAGAGGAGAGATTGATTGGTGGAAATATAGATCTAGATCTCCTCTCACTTTTCCCTCAAAGATATGCAAGAATCATGGGAGGGATTGAGAGAGGGGCAAGCTTTCCAAGGTCAACAATGGTGAGAGAGAGAGAAAGAGAGGAAAAACCGAGCTAGCAGCCCTTGGGGAAGAAGGGGGTCCTTTTATAGGTCCTCCCCACGAACTATGACCGTTACAGCCATTTAGACCGGCTAAAGCCGGACTTAACACCGGCTAAAGCCGGCTAGACCGGCTAAAGCCGGACACAAATCTGGACTGAAACAGAGAGGCAATCGAGCGCCCCAGTCCGGCTATTTCCGGCCCTGGGCCGGCTAAAGCCGCCCCTCCTGAAACTGGCAGAAACACCAAAACGAAAACGGCAATAACTTGAGCATCCGGACTCCGTTTTTGATGATCTTGGGCTTGTTGGAATCACAACAATAAGCTCTACAACTTTATGCAGACAAACATCATAGTCCAACAAAGGAGGATAAAACCAAATGATGAAAGGTTTGACCTCTCTTCGAAGGCAAACCGATAAAACCTCCAAACACCAAAAATACAAGAAGTGTTCTATACGGATTCCGTTTTTGATGAGCTAGAGCTTGTCATGGAAACAACCACAAGCTCTAGAACCTCACATGGATAAAACCCAAATAAGAACCAAGAAAGATGATGCCAAGTATGCAAAGGTTTGAGCTCTCTCCGAACGATACGATTAAGTTACTCACTCGAGAGCCCCTCTTGATAGTACGGCTACCGATCCTATAACCCGGTCTCACAACTAACACCATGAGACCGGTAAGAAAGAAACCCTAACACTATCATACCTTTGCCTTGAGCATTCCACTTGAGGTGGATAATGACGATCTTGATCTTCTCAAGTTGGACCACCTTTCTTGATTGAGCTTGCTTGGTGAAGTCTTGCGGATTTCTCCCCCATACTCTACTATGGAAGAGACTCTCTTAAAGCATATCTTCACATATCCATAAACACAATATAGATGGCAAGCTTCAAGCATATGTTCTCTTCTAGTTGTTCATCTTGAACTTGTGCTTTGACTTAATCAATCCTCTAATCAATTCTTCTTTCTCCATAATGATGGTGTCTTGAGGATACACATGAGAGCTCACTCAATCTTATTCTTCAAGACACACTTGACATAAGCTCAACTCCCTTAAGACCAATCTTTGGATCACTCCTTGAATAACACCTTGGTCAACACATAATCTTCTTCTTACAACCTTAACTCCAACAAATGGTTCAAGCATTGTCTATGGACAAGTCCTACACATATAACTCAATGCAATCATTAGTCCATAGGGATTGTCATTAATTACCAAAACCACACATGGGGCTCGATATGATCTTTCAATCTCCCCCATTTTGGTAATTGATGACAATCTCTTTGAGAGGGTTTATATAATGAATTCAAAGAACCAAAATGGTTGTACTAATATCAAATACTACAAAAGTATGTGATGTTAGTAAAACCACCATATATAGAGCAAACTCTCCCACAATCTATGCACGTGTGAATGATCTTGATTTCATTGCATATATTGCCAACCAAGGTTGTTGGTGGAGTTTCCACTATATACTCAACCATGCAAAGTATGCAAGGCAAATACTTTAAGAACAAACCAAAGCATAAAAGCCAATTCCCTTTAAACCCTCAAAACTTCTTGAAAGAGCATTTCCCTAATAAATGTATTTTGGTGTTTGTTAACAACATTTAGTGATTTAACCATGCTATTAAAGTTCTGCAGATTTTCTAGGTTATTTAAGGATCTCGCGGAGGTGCACCCCAAAAAGGTAGAAAAGATCGGAGCCCGTAGTCCAGTAGTGGAGTTAGGGCTTAGTTGTCTTGTAAGGTGCTTCGCGAAGGTGGAAATGGTGGAGAGGGGTTCCACGAAGTGCTGCTGTTGCTTCCTCTAGGGCGGAGACTCTGGCCCTATTTGCCGGAGACTCCGGCCTAAGGGATTCGTCCCAGCAACCCTCCCAGTTGGTCAGTTCAGATGCCCTCCCGGAGTTGGGCCGGAGACTTTCTGTCTCTGGCCGGAAACTCCGGGTGGGCCGGAGACTCCGGTCCCCCGGGGCCGGAGACTTCGGTCTGGCCAGGTGGTCGAGGGGTGCAGGCTGGGTTGGACGATTCAGAGAGTTGGGTTGGAGACTTTTGTCTCTGGCCGGAGACTCCAGCCCTGGAGTCACTTAGGGCGGAGACTCCGGCCCTACTGGCCGGAGACTCTGGCCCTAGTCGTCCAGCAACGGCTACTTTTCGTGGAGTACTATATAAAGCCTTCTTCTTCCTCAAGAGCTGGCTGCGGCTTCCACTCTCTCTCATCCATTGTTCCAAAGCTTCAAAGCACTAGATCTCTCTCCCTAGCCAATAGAACTCAAAGCCCTTTTGGGATTTGAGGGAGAAGACCTAGATCTACACTTCCACCAAGGCGATTTGATTTCCCCCTCTCTTTGTTGAGGGGCTTGTAACTTGTGTGATTCATCGGATTCCTAGCCGGAAGAAGCCGTCCTCCAAGCTTAACTTTGTGTGTAAGAGCTTGGTGGGCCTATTGGGAGCCTCCAATTGAGTTGTGGAGCTTTCCCCAATACTTTGTGTAAAGGTGTCGTGCCGCCTTCAAGGGCATCGCTTAGTGGAGCGTGAACTCGCCTTTGTGGCTTGTTCACCGGAGAATAGGGTGAGCCTTTGTGGCGTTGGTGGCCTTTGTGGCACCACACCTCTCCAACGTAGACGTACTTCCCGTAACAAGGAAGAAACTACGGGAATACATCCTTGTGTCTTCGTGTCTCTATTGCGGTTACCTCTATCCTTTACTCGTACCTTTACTTATATTATTATTGCTAGCTAGCTTGTCACTCTAGGTAAATTCACTTAGTAGCACATCTAGAGAATTTACCTTCTTGTCTAGCCTTAACTTGAAAAGAAGTAAAAATTTGGGTAGCTCCTATTCACCCCTCCCCCCTCTAGTCGCTCATACGATCCTTTCAATTGGTATCAGAGCGTGGTCTCTTATTCGGGCTTAACCGCCTAAGAGTTTGAGCAACTATGGAAGGGGATAAGGGTAAAGAAACTCCTCCCGAAGATACTCCTCCATCTATCTCTTCCTCTTCAATCTCACGTGAGGAGCACTTGGCGTCATTGGATACAATGCAAACCACCATGAGATTGGAGATGAAGGCTATGTTTGAGGAATATTTTGGAAGAAAACCTTCTAGGCCCACCGACCCAAACACCACACCTATTGTGGAACTCTCCTTGGCTAAGGTGAAGCCACCTAACAATGGCTCCACCTCCGCCGAGAATAAAGGTGACCCTCCTAAGGAAAATGATGGTCCGGCAAAGGGTGCTAACATTCCACCCCCTGACACTTACTCCCCTCTGCCGGTCCATTATCCTATGCCACACATTAACAACATGGGATCTCCACCTAAGCTTGATTCTCGTAATTTTATTAAATGGCAAGGACTAATGAAATCTCATATTTCTAGCTCTTCTACTCATTTGTGGAGGGTCATACAAAATGGCTTCGCACCTCATGATCCTCTCAACTTGACCGGAAGGGAAGAAGTTGATGAGCAACTCAATGCCACCGCCAAGCATCTCCTTCAACAAGCCGTACCGGATACTCATGCGGTACACATCAACAATTTGAGCACCGCCAAGGAAGTATGGGACTATCTCACTATGCTCTTCATTGGGAATGAGAGTATTTGGTCCTCCAAGTTTGATGAGCTCAAGAGTGAAGAAAGGGATTTCATTATGCGTGACAATGAGACTCCCGATGAGATGTACCAAAGGATCTTGGCTCTTGCAACGGCCTTGACTGGGTTTGGGTGCAAAGACAATGGTGATGACTATATCAAGCGTATGTTCATTACCTCCATCAATCCAAGAGAACCCATGCGGTCCGAGATAATCCGTTCAAGACCGGATTTTGGGAGAATGACCTCAAATGAAGTTCTTTGCGAGTTCACCGCCTTGTCTATCTTGAAGAAGAACGCGGAAGAGACTAGAGCTCGTGTTCTTGCCAAACAAGGAGTTCACAATCTTGCTCTCAAGGCCAAGGTGGTGTCCAAGCAAGGAGAAGGAGAAGAAGAAATATATGAAGAAGAGTGTTGGTCTCCGGAAGATCTCAAGTTTGCACTCCATGAACACTTGGCTCTCAATGCAAATGCCTTTTGGGATGCCAACAAGCACAAGACGAAGGGATCCAAGTTCAAATCCTTTCCAAGGAAGGGTGGTGACTCTAAAGTGAGGCATTGCTACAATTGTGGAGGAATCAAGCACTTCATCGCCGAATGTCCTTATGAGAATAAGGAGGACAATGAAGGCCGGCTCATCCCCAAGCGCCGGTCATCAAAGTTCTACCCATCCAAGAAGCATAGGAACAAGGACAACAAGAAGAAAGGAGAAAGGGTATTGGTGGTTCATGAGGAGTATGACTCCGAGTCCGATGATGATGACTCCGTTGATGAAGAGAACGGAGAAGTGGCCGCCATTGCCATTGTCTCCACACCACCTACATCCCTCTTCAACTCATAAAATGAGAACGCCATCATCACCACTCACAAGTGTCTTATGGCTAAGGCCTCAGAGGTAACCTCATCACCTACTCCTTCATCATCTCATTCCAATGCTACCTCGATGGATGATGTGAGTAGTCTTAAGATTAAGAAAGAAATAGTTTCTTGTGATGATTTTCTTGCTAACATGAAGGGGCCAACCAAGATATACTTTGAGACACTAATGTGTGAAGTTGGTGATGCCCATGACACTACCAAGGAGAAGGAGGAGTTGGAAAGATTAGCCGCCGATGATATTGGCTCTCTATCAATTGAGCTCGAAGAAGAGCAAAACTTGAGAGTCTCTTTAGAGGAGAAATTGTTGGGACTAGAAGAGTCTCATAATCTAATCTTGTCAAAACTCACTAAAGAACGTGACCATGCTCTTGCTATGGTCAAGTTGCTTAAAAAAGAGAAAGTTGAATTTGACGTTGGTCATAATGATCTTCGTGAGAAGCTTGAGAAGCTTGAAGAAGCCCACAAGGCTTTGGAGGGCAAATTCTCGCATCTCACCAAGATACGTGAACAACTTCAAATTCAACTAACTATTAAACAATCTAAAGTCCCACCAATGCAAGTTATTGAAGTTCCTTGTTCTTCTAACTCTATTTGTGATCATAGTGATATCATTGAGGAGAACAATAGGTTGAAGGCCGAGCTTGCTAAGGGCCTTGCTACTTGCATTCAAGGAGAGAAGAATCTCAATGATCTCTTGAACAATCAAAGATTGTTCAAGGGAAAGGAGGGCCTCGGATTTGTTGCCGAGTCCTCAAAGAAAGGGGATCTTTGTTTGGTGGCCGAGTCCTCAAAGAAGAAGAAGAATAAGAAGAACAAGAAGAAGGCAAAGCCTGCTGCTGCTCCTACTCCTCATGCCCCCTTTGATATTTGTTACACCGAGGAGGAGTGGGAGGAGCTGAATGGAAAGAAGAAAATCGAGGAGACCGGAGTCTCCGGGTCAAAGGTTCCGGAGTCTCCGGTTAGTTCATCTACCCCGGAGTCTCCGCTCCCAAAGGCCGGAGTCTCCGGCCCTTCTCATAATAATTTTGTAGGAAAATATAACCCTCATTATGTTCTTCTTAGGGACTATTATGGTGATGTCTATGCTAAATATGTTGGTCCCTATAATGGTTACATTGAATATGCTATTTGGGTACCTAAGATTCTTGTGACTAACAAAAGAGGACCCATTCAAAAATGGGGACCTAAAACCAAGAATTAATCTCTTGTAGGACATTGCTTCCGGAGGAGGAAAATGGATTATTGATAGTGGTGCCACAAGCCACATGACCGGAAGCAAAAATATTGTGGAAGATCTAAAGCCAAATACTTCAAATGTCACGGTCTCTTATGGTGATAATTCATCCTCTAAGGTACTTGGTTTCGGTAAGGTGGTGATCACTCCGGACGTGTCCCTAGTGAATGTCATGCTTGTCAAAACCATTGGTTATAATCTACTTTCCGTTCATCAACTTGCTACTATGGGCTATGCCACATATTTTGATGTTGATATTGTGGTCATCTTGTGGAGTAAGTCTCTCAAGGTTGCCTTTGTTGGGTATGTCGAAAATGGCTTGTATGTGGTGGACTTTTTGGAGAAACCCACTACGGCCGCGATATGCCTAATTGCTAAGGCCGACGTGGGATGGCTTTGGCATCGCCGGTTAGCCCACGTCAATATGAGAGCTTTGCAAAATCTCTACACCGGCGGCCACATACTCGGACTAAAGGATGTTTCTTTTGCCAAAGATCGTATTTGTAGGGCATGTATTGAAGGAAAGATGCATGAAACAAGTCATCCGAGCAAGACTATTATCTCTTCCAAGAGGTGCTTGGAGCTCCTTCACATGGATCTCTTTGGACCTCCCACTTATGCAAGTCTTGGTGGCAAGAAGTATTGCTTGGTGATTGTCGATGACTATTCAAGATATACTTGGGTTTATTTCTTCGAGTTCAAGAGTGAGACCCAACAAACCGTCAAAGACTTTGCCACCGAAGTTGAGCGTCAATTCAATTCCACCATATTGACTATAAGAAGTGACAATGGCACCGAGTTCAAGAACTACTCCTTAAATGTTTTTCTTAGTGATGCGGGTATCAAACATCAATATTCCGCTGCATATACCCCGCAACAAAATGGAGTTGCCGAGAGGAAGAACCGGACTCTTATGGATGCGGCAAGAACTATGTTGGCGGAGTTCAAGTCTCCATACAACTTTTGGGCCGAAGCTATTAATACCGCATGCCATGCCACCAACCGGCTTTATCTCCGCAAGAACTTGAACAAGACTCCATATGAAATTCTTACCGGGCAAAAGCTCAACATCAAGTACTTCTGGGTATTTGGTTGTAAGTATTTCTATCTCAAGAAAGGTGTTCGTTTGTCAAAATTTGAGTCTAAAGCTATAGAGGGTATCTTTGTTGGTTACTCCACGGACTCACATTCCTATAGGATCTATAGCAAGTCCACCGGGCATGTTATAGAGACTTGTAATGTGAGGTTCAATGAAGATAATGGTTCCTTTGTGGGACAAAGTGGTGTTCGTGATGTAGGTGATGAAATTCCTCCCCAAGCCATTAGAAGAATGGGTGTCGGATTCTTCTGGCCCATTGAGGGACACCTTTTGGCCGAAGGAGAAGGACAATGCTCTACACAAGTGGAGCCTTCACCTGCTGAACACCCACAGGACATTGACCAAAGACAAGCTGCGCACCCTCAACCTCAAGATCATCCCTCCGAGCAATCTTGCCCGGAGTCTCCGGCCCCTGTGGTCCGGACTCTCCGGCCTATACCAGAGTCTCCGGATATGGATACCGGAGTCTCCGGGGATGATCAAGGCCTTGATGAAGATCCTTTGGAATTCCGTGGCTATGGGCCACTTGATGATCAAGGCAATCCAGATGGTCAAGGCGAGGACCAGAACGATGATCATGAAGATGATCAAGTTGTCTCTCAAGAATCTCCTCTTAAGGCTCGCACTCGCCGTGAGAAGAAGCTTGAGTCCATTCTTCGACGAAGAAGCATATCCTTGGAAAATGTGGTTGGGAGTGTTCGTAAAGGTGTCTCCACTAGGAGGCAACTTTCTAACTTTTGCTCTCATCATGCCTTTGTCTCTTGTGTAGAACCCAAGAAAGTTTATGAGGCGCTTGAGGATACGGATTGGCTTGATGCCATGCATGATGAACTCAACAACTTCGAGCGCAACAAAGTTTGGACTCTAGTAGAAAGGCCTAAAGATTGCCGTAATGTCATTGGGACCAAGTGGATCTTCAAGAACAAGCAAGATGCAAATGGCATAGTCATTCGTAACAAGGCAAGATTGGTGGCTCAAGGTTTCTCCCAAGTTGAGGGTATTGACTTTGGTGAAACTTTCGCTCCCGTTGCCCGTCTTGAATCCATTCGCATCTTACTTGCATATGCATCACATCATAACTTTAAACTTCAACAAATGGATGTTAAAAGTGCATTTCTCAATGGTCCCTTAAATGAATTAGTTTTTGTGAAGCAACCCCCGGGCTTCGAAAACCCTAAGTTTCCTAACCACGTTTACAAACTTGATAAGGCGCTCTATGGCCTCAAACAAGCCCCACGTGCGTGGTATGAGCACCTTAAAGAGTTGTTGGTTGATCGTGGTTTTGAAATTGGGGTGATCGATCCCACTCTTTTTACTAAGAAGGTCAATGGGGAGCTTTTCATTTGCCAATTATATGTTGATGATATTATATTTGGTTCTACTAGCAAAGCTTTCAATAATGAGTTTGCCAAGCTCATGACCGACAAGTTTGAGATGTCTATGATGGGGGAGTTAGAGTTCTTCCTTGGATTTGAAGTCAAACAATTGAAGGGAGGGACTTTTGTGAACCAAGCCAAATATACCCAAGACATGCTCAAGAGGTTCGAGATGATAGGAGTCAAAGGTGCAAAGACTCCCATGCCAACAAAGGTTAATCTTGATCTCGATCCTAATGGTAAAGAAGTGGATCAAAAACTTTATAGATCTATGATTGGTTCCTTGCTTTACCTTTGTGCATCTAGACCGGACATTATGTTAAGTGTGGGAGTTTATGCACGTTTTCAAGCCGCACCAAAAGAAAGCCACTTCGTGGCGGTCAAAAGAATCTTTTGATATTTAGTGAATACCCCTAACTTTGGTCTTTGGTATCCAAAAGGAGCAAGTTTTGATCTTGTAGGTTACTCGGATTCGGATTGGGCGGGAGACAAAGTGGAACGGAAATCAACCTCCGGGGCTTGCCAATTTCTTGGTAGGTCTTTGGTGTGTTGGTCATCTAAGAAACAAAATTGTATGTCTCTCTCTACCACCGAAGCCGAATATATAGCCGCGGCTAGTTGTTGTGCACAACTCTTATGGATGAGGCAAACTTTGAAGGATTACGGTGTCATTTTTGACAAAGTGCCTCTTTTATGTGATAATGAAAGTGCTATCAAGATCGCTCACAACCCGGTGCAACACAACAAGACGAAGCATATTGAGATTCGTCATCATTTCATTCGGGATCATGTCAACCGTGGAGATATTGAACTATCTTATGTTGGCACTCATGAGCAACTTGCCGATATATTCATAAAGCCTCTTGATGAAGCAAGATTCCGGGAATTGAGGCATGAACTAAATATCATTGATTCAAGCAATGTGGCTTGAGCTAGGTGCATTTACTCCCATACTTCAACTTGTATGTTGTTCTAGATGTGGGCATGGAAATAGGGGGAGTGCGGTCCTAATTGATTGGACTATCCCTCCCCCCATAATGCCAATAATAAGCGTATTGTTCTATCTTGTCATTTGTGACATTTTTTTAGCTTAATCGATGAGTCTAGGTTTTGGGCCCAAGATATATCTTCGCGGTGCCATACCTATATACTCATACATGGTGGCCTTTTGGTCACCAACCTCCCTAGTGGAGGAGTTTCCCATTTAATTTTATTGTCTTATCTTTTATGGGAACATGCTCATGTTTGGTCTTATTTGATTTTATTTGCATGTTTGCAAACATGAGCATTTTGTACCACACAGTGACAATGTGTCCATCCCAAGCCTATCTCATCCTCAAACATACTCATCTTTAAATGACATGTCCTATTCCACTATAAATGTGATCTTGTCAATGGGGAGGCCGGAGACTCCGGGGTTTATAGCCCGGAGACTCCGGTGGGCCGGAGACTCTGGGGTAAGTATCGGAGACTCCGGCCGGGCAGTTTCGAAACAAATACTTAGGGCACGGGGTGGGGAAGAACGGTTCATTCTTCCCCATCCACCCCCGTGCCCCTGCTCTTCCCCTGCCGCCCCCATCATCCAAGATCGCCCCCGGAGCCTCTCCAAGCTTCGGGATCTGCCGTACCACCGGCAAAACAAGTTCTTGAAGGTGTGGGATCAATCCCACCGGTCGATTTCGTGCCATGGACTCCGGTGCAGGTGGTTCTCGGAAACCGGCCGCTCATAGCAAGGACAAGTTGGTTGTCAATCCCGCCACAGGGGCTATTGCTCAGAGGTCAGTCATTGCTCAGCAAGCAAGGGATGCTAAGAGACTCAAGACGAGGATGGCTGAGGAGGAACATGCTGAGGCAGCTAAGAAGGTCAAGTTCGATAGCCTTGTGACATTGGAAGGGCTGTCATCATCTGAATATGTTGAGATGAGGAAGAGGGACATGTACACTCTCCCGCGGAACTCTCGTGACCGTTGCTTTGTCCGAAAAGAGCAAGAGCTAATCATGAAGGAATTCTATGCTTCTCTCAAGAAGTATCCGGTGTGCCCTCAGACGGTCATGGACTTCTCTCATTTTGCCAAGTACAGTGCCTATTTTGGAGAGGCCATGTGGATCACTCGCAAGCTTGGGCTCCATCCACTCGTGAAGATTCAAGAGCCCTATAACATCACTTTGATCCATCAGTTCTTTGCTACCTTGGTACTTGGAGATGGTGAGGAGATCCCTATGACTTGGATGACCAGAGAAGAGGTTTGTCACTCCACCTTCATGGACTTTGCTGCTCTCCTTGGGTATGAGTTCCGTGGTGCTACTACTCCTAGTGGCATGAGGATGCATGTGGATGGGGAGTACTATGAGAAGAAGAAGCTTGCTCCTTTCTACACCGGGGATGATAAGAAGATTGTCATTGGGGGCACCCTTGGGCTATCCAAACGGTCCAACATATTGCTCCGCATATTCCGGGCCTCCATTGCCCCTCAAGCCGGTAACTTTGATGCTATTCGTGGGGCCCTTGTGAATCTCTTGGCTTACTCCCACGAAGTCTATTGCAAAGGGGAGACCGCACCCGTTGAGCCACTTGATGTGATGGATTTCATTCACAAGGAGATCAATGATTGCATTCTCAACAAGAAGACTCCTCTTTATGCCCCATTTATCATGAGGCTCATCCGTGCTCAAGGACTCAACCTTCCTCTTCTTGATGCAAACCTTGTGAATCACAAGGTTGTGAAGCTTCAATGCAAAGAACCCACCGGTCACTCCAAGGAACCTTTTGCTCCGGTGAGAGGTGAAGATGATGATGCATTTGCCGAGGGAGTTTCTACTAGAAGGGGCCCAAGGATGAAGCATGCTAGCAATGCCGGCTCTAGCTCCAACAATGAGTTTGGGCAAGAATTCAAGAAGCTCAATTGGTTCCAAAGGAATGTGCTTTGCATGAATGTGGACATCCGTCACAAGCAATACGAGAGCTACATTGCCCAAAAGCATTTGAATGACAATCAACAAGTTCTTCACAAGGCCTTTCGGAAGTCTCAACCGGACTATGTGGAATCACCTCCTTCCTCTTCTTCATCCGGCACTCACTCCTATGGCAAGTGGAGCAAGGGTCTGACTGACTGGCAAGCCTTTGAGGAGGTCACCTCTGGCACCTCCAATGTGCATCATGGCAAGAAGCCCATGGCTTCTGATGATATTGAAGAAGGAGATGAGGACTTCAATGCCGGTTCTGAGGATGAGCCCGAGGATGAAGACGATGAGTGATCCCATGGGCGTGTAGCATCGCTCTTTTCCCTTTTTGGTGTCTTGATGCCAAAGGGGGAGAAGTAGCTCTATTAGGATGTCATCGTTGGGATTTTCCATGGGTTGGTTTATTTGAATTTGGATTTGCATTTGCTTTGGTTGAGACACAACTTCATGGACTTTCATGTTGTGTCTCATCTATCTTAGTGTTGAACTATTAAATGTGTGTGGTATGTTATGTTTGTGAGACTTAAGTTCCTCTGTTGCTTAGTAAGACTATTATTAATATGTGCTATCTATCTTGTTAGTCTTACTTATATGCTTATGGTTTGTCTCATGTACTTCTACTTGATCTTGGTATAATTGTGAAATATATAGGGGGAGTGATGATCCTTACTTGTGTGGCTCATGTTTAAATGCAAATTGTGTTGTGCACACAAGTAGGGGGAGCTTTGGCTATATATTTTATTTTATTGTGCTTATATCTTGCAAATCCGTATGTTGTCATCAAACACCAAAAAGGGGGAGATTGAAAGAGCATTTCCCTAATAAATATATTTTGGTGTTTGTTAACAACATTTGGTGATTTAACCATGCTATTAAAGTTCTGCAGATTTTCTAGGTTATTTAAGGATCTCGCGGAGGTGCACCCCAAAAAGGTAGAAAAGATCGGAGCCCGTAGTCCAGTAGTGGAGTTAGGGCTTAG
This sequence comes from Dactylis glomerata, assembly GCA_007115705.1. Taxonomy (NCBI): domain Eukaryota; kingdom Viridiplantae; phylum Streptophyta; class Magnoliopsida; order Poales; family Poaceae; genus Dactylis; species Dactylis glomerata. Next base: position 581,926 of record QXEO01000217.1, read on the forward strand.
TTGTCTTGTAAGGTGCTTCGCGAAGGTGCAAATGGTGGAGAGGGGTTCCACGAAGTGCTGCTGTTGCTTCCTCTAGGGCGGAGACTCCGGCCCTGTTTGTCGGAGACTCCGGCCTAAGGGATTCGCCCCAGCAACCCTCCCAGTTGGTCAGTTCAGATGCCCTCCCGGAGTCGGGCCAGAGACTTTCTGTCTCTGGCCGGAAACTCCGGGTGGGCCGGAGACTCCGGTCTGGCCAAGTGGTCGAGGGGTGCAGGCTGGGTTGGATGATTCAGAGACCAGGCCAGAGTTGGGCCGGAGACTTTTGTCTCTGGCCGAAGACTCCGGCCCTGGAGTCACTTAGGGCGGAGACTCCGGCCCTACTGGCCGGAGACTCCGGCCCTAGTCGTCCAGCAACGGCTACTTTTCGTGGAGGACTATATAAAGCCTTCTTCTTCCTCAAGAGCTGGCTGTGGCTTCCACTCTCTCTCCTCCATTGTTCCAAAGCTTCAAAGCACTAGATCTCTCTCCCTAGCTAATAGAACTCAAAGCCCTTTTGGGATTTGAGGGAGAAGACCTAGATCTACACTTCCACCAAGGCGATTTGATTTCCCCCCTCTCTTTGTTGAGGGGCTTGTAACTTGTGTGATTCATCGGATTCCTAGCCGGAAGAAGCCATCCTCCAAGCTTAACTTTGTGTGTAAGAGCTTGGTGGGCCTATTGGGAGCCTCCAATTGAGTTGTGGAGCTTGCCCCAATACTTTGTGTAAAAGTGTCGTGCCGCCTTCAAGGGCATCGCTTAGTGGAGCGTGAACTCGCCTTTGTGGCTTGTTCACCGGAGAATAGGGTGAGCCTTTGTGGCATTGGTGGCCTTTGTGGCACCACACCTCTCCAACGTAGACGTACTTCCTGTAACAAGGAAGGAACTACGGGAATACATCCTTGTGTCTTCGTATCTCCATTGCGGTTACCTCTATCCTTTACTCGTACCTTTACTTATATTTTTATTGCTAGCTTGCTTGTCACTCTAGGTAAATTCACTTAGTAGCACATCTAGAGAATTTACCTTCTTGTCTAGCCTTAACTTGAAAAGAAGTAAAAATTTGGGTAGCTCCTATTCACCCCCCCTCTAGTCGCTCATACGATCCTTTCACTTCTCCCCCATTGGCATCCAATGCCAAAATGGGCGAAAAACTTAGAAGGCCAATATAGTGTGAGTTCCTCCAAGACGGTGTGCATATCCAAAAGAAATAAGTGAAAACACATGCACATATACAAAGGCAAATATATGAAGGAAACCAAACTATATTGAGGATCAAGGATGCAAACAAAATAAGATAACACGATGGATAAACTTCAACAAATGAAGAGAGCAATCAATCGATCCAAAGAACAAATTGAATAAAGATATTATGATAAGATCGAAAAGGTGCTCTAAATAATATGAGGAAGCTCCCTAAGGTGTGTTCACAAAATATTCTATTTGAGTTGAAGTATAAGGTGCACAAACATGGAATCATCACTCCCTCAAGATTATGCAAAACAAAATGATACCAAGTGAAATGAAATACTATTCTAACCGCAAAATGGTGCTTTAAATGAAATAAGGAAGCTCCCCAAGGTACGTGCAAAAATTGGAATGTTTGTATTTGAATACAATTTACACAACATGGAATCCTCACTCCCTCAATAACATTTAAAATGCAACCATTTGCAAGAGATCATAGAGAAGAAATTAAGCTTAACACTTGCATCAAAGAAATGGTTGAGCAAAAAGTAAGGGATAACATATAAAAGGCTCAACCAAGGAATGTGTGAGAGAAATGACACAACATATTATAAGACTAATACAAGGATTAGCATAGAGCATCCACATAGTCTTCAATGAATGATATTGCTTAGCATTCCATCCCAACACATAAGGTTCAAATAAGATATCAAATAATGAGATATCATCTCTCATGTGTATAAGTTTCTAAGTAGACAATATCACAAAGATAATTATCACAAAGAAACATGTACACACAAAATAGATACTAAGAATAGAACATGATATACAAAATGAAGTCATGCAATATACCAATGAGATTTTTTGCTTTTAAAGCATGGCCAAAGGCTTAATTTATCTTATTGTATATTGATGAACTTCAACCACCAACATGTCAAAGACATCACAAATATCAACAAGGGAAAGAAGATAGTTGGGATGCTTTGATAAAAACAACAAGTATCAAAACGAAGGATACCAAACGGAAGAAATAAATTTGCAATTTCATCAATATTGCACATGTGAGCTTATTGAAGAATTGGTATGCAAAAAGATTGCTAAGTTGACATATATGGGATAGGAGAATCATGAGCATGATTTTTATATATTCCCAATAATATGTCCTCATCTCAACTTGCTCACATTTGAAATAAAGAGGTTTCATTAGAATTCTTGCAAGAACCACATGATTTTCAAATAAAGATATCCATGCCAAGAAACCACCTACACAAGGTTGGACGCTAGAAAAGTATGCATAAAAAAAGATACTTGTTACCGAGATATTAAAGGTAGGATGTAGTAGATAGGAGTTCTTCAATAATCCTAGCTTGCCTCAAATTATCATTTAGTCACCACTTCATCCTTATTATTGAGACAAGCACCAATATATCTCTATGTACCTAAAGCAAAGTTCAAGTACAAGATGGTCCCCAAACTCATTGGGTCCAGAGTAGTTAGAAACTACAACATATAGGACAAACTCCACATAAATATGTGCATATATATATATGAAATTGAATTTCATGCACATCTTAGCCGATTTAGGATTTGATGGAGCTTCTCCTATATATTTGATCAAAGAAAGCAAAGCATGCGATAAAGTATACATTTAGTAAATATGCATGCACATGACTTTCAAGAGCCAAAGGAAATACAATTTGGACAAAACACCAAGAAGGACAAGCGAGCACACAAAATTGTGAAGCGACAAAAGGTTGTCCAAATTATATCAAAGAATCAAATCAACACAGGATTGACTCCAAAGTTCAACTAGTGAACCAAGCAAAAGCCAATGAGCATAAAGCATAACTAAAACACACATGCTCAAAGACATATCTCATTTTAAAAGTAAGAAATAAATAATAAGGACTGAGATCACCAACTCCCAAAGAGAGCAAGGTTCAAACAAACAAACCAAACTCTCCACACTTTTTATGATGGCACACTAAGTACCAAAAAGAAAAGATTTGTCTTACAAAAAAAACCAATACCAATTAAAATAAGCACAAAGAGTGTGTTATAACAAATATAGGAGAGCTCCTCCAAGCAGTGGCGGAGCTGCTCTTTGTTTGTGATGTCAAGCGACATCACAAAAATTTGATTAGCACCATTATGTTAGCTATGATACACACATTTTGACCCAAATAATATTGGAGATTGACCGCACTAGCCCTCATTTATCACTCAATTTGGACTCTTGACATCACTGACCGCCAATCCCAGCTCCGCCACTGCCTCCAAGATTAGTGCATTATTTATGATTTTGCATTTGAATACAAAATGCACACAAGTGGGATCATCACATCTACCTACATAGAAATAAACACAAAACAAGTTCAACGAAATCAAATGGAAGAACAAAAAGTCAAGGAAGACAATGGGAGCTAAAACAAATACATTTTTGGCTAGAGATAAGGCAATTAAAAGCAATAGCCAATGTGAAGATGATCAATATACATATCCCACATGATATAGTACCAATTGTCCAAGAACAAGAGGTATTTGGATTTATTTCCCGGTGGTAGTTTACATATAAATCCAAGATCATATTCACAACAAAGAAGCATACAGAGAAGGATAAGAATTAATCACCATGCTCAAGAAGATATTCTTGATAGACTCAAATAGTTAAACAATCACGCAAAGCAATGATTAAGATAACTTGAAGCAAATGGTTTTCCAACTTTGATGTAGTATTCCACATTTTAGGAAAACCCTATCAAGAAAGTATCTCACAAACAAGATCCAAAACAAGAGCAATAAAACAATTTGGCAAATTGGAATTTGTTTGAGAAAACATGCCACATAGAAGCAAGATAATTTACAATATCAACACTATGTGATACAACCTCAAATATACACATTATATTGGTTTGTAGTATGCACAAAGCATATTACTCCCCCATAATGTGATAAAACATTTATTTTTCACAAGAGGCAAATAAAATCCAACAAGATGATTAATGGACATTATAGAATTTGAATTTCTCATGAGAATGACATACCCCATAGAAACTAGATAATCTTTAAATATCAACACTAAGTGGTATTCCTCATGTACACACATTTTTAGGATTGTGAGGTGCAAAGCATATCACTCTCCCAAAATGGGATGGTCCAATAATCTCTCACAAGAGCCAAGTAACATAAAACAAGATGCAAAAGGCTCAACAAGAACAACCGTACATGGTGTGCAAACCAACATGCACATACTTGATTACTCAAAATGAAGCAAGTAGGAAGCACAACATATACAAACACATGCAAGATACAAAACCCAACACATGTAAAGGGGCGAGTAACTTTCAATGTAGATAAGTTGAATACATGTTACCGCAAGGAGGAACATTGGATATATGATAGTGTGACGACCTCAAATTTGACAACAAATTCGAAGTGCCCGTTATGTAATCCATCACAATCCCAGAATCAATGTTGTGATTTACATAACGTAGTTGATACCACAGTTCCATAGCCATTACAATACGAGGGTTCAAATACAATGGTCATACAGACCAAGTCATATTACAACACAATATAGCAGCGGAATTATCGTCTTCGGGTCCATGCCTTTACCCTACAGGCAATGGCGACTCATGGAGATGAGCTTAGTTCTGGTACTCTTCTTCATACCCTTCCTCCTGGTATCCCTCCCCATAGTCTGGCCAAGTTGATAGCCAGGGACACAGCCGTGAGTACATTGGATGCACTCGCAAACCATCTTATAAAGGAAAAGATGAAGTAGATATGCAAGGTTTGGTATAGTGGACTAAGCACTAAGCTTATTTGCAAAAGCTAGTTTTATTTCCCAAGAATGTTCATTTGTAGAAAAGAAGTTTAGTTCTCTAGGTTCAATCTAAAGAGGACTTCAAGTGTGTCAACATCATTGTCAAGCCAAGTCATTCATCAAGTTCACCATTGTCACTTTTAGTTCTGACAAAAGTGAGGTACAGCTTGCCAACCGTCCATGACCGTGGACGCGGCTATTCGAATAGTTTGAAAACCTCTGCAGAGGGGTACACTTTACCCACAAGATTCGATACATCTGCCGGGAGAAGTCCACGGATCGACATACACAAAGTATGCGAGGTTCAGATAATCAAACAAAACCTTTCACTTGCTCACCCTAGTATAGGACCCTTCCCTAGAGCCCGGGATACGGATTCCCCTGCTCCGGCGCCTCTAGTTCTGCCCATCCCGGAAGCCGGGTTAGTGGAATCCACCTGGTCCAGAAGTAACCGCTCACGGTGTCCTTCCATGAAGCTTTAATACAAGGCCTCCCATACTAAGATAAACAAGCTACGGACTAAGCCCCTTCCCATATAGGGGTAATGTGGTCGTACGGTATAATTGGCTCCCATGGTATATCACTCGTTGTCATTTAGAAATATATTTCATAGTGCTTAGTCAAGATTGATTTTCTTTCATAAAACCATCATGTAGGAACAATCTCCATTTCAAGTTTCAAGTGCAAGTCACCAAATTCAACTAGAGTTCCCCTTATAGATGGCCTCAATATTATTAGCGACTAAGCAACTACATTGAGTGATGACCACTAAATAGAGTTGGATAAACTCAACTTGATGCTCTTGTTAAGCAAGATATCACTATGCTTCTATCATTCTACTCTAGCAATTCAATCATGCAATTTACTTAAAACAAGTAGAATGCAATATTAAAACTAGGTAGTGGGAGTATGAATCAAAAGATGGCTTGCCTTGGTTGGCAAAGTGTCCGGGGTATTCTTCTTCTTCTTCTTGATAATAATTCCCTCCAATATCCTCCTCGGCAACACTAGCGTCTAATAACGAATAAACACAAAACACACAATCACTATACCATGCTAACAACACACCAAGCACACATGCTTGCTTTCAAACAATAGTATTCATGTTCCCCTTTAATTCATGTTGCCTTTTAATTCATGTTGCATTTTATGGTGTGGGGTGGTAAGTTTCTCTCTAGGTTTTCATCAAGTGTGCAAGTTAAGTTTTCTACTAAGTGTCATATGTTGTTCACTTTCCTAGCATTGGTAAAGGTTGAGGGTTACTAATACTAGTTCAAGTGGGAGTGAGTAACTAAGTGAGTTGGTAGGGATGGCAATTTGATTCTAAGTGTGCAAGTAGGGTTCTATCATTTTATGCTACAAGGTAGGATTAGGTTAGGGTCTAATTGATCACACTAATAGGGTTTGGGGTTGGCTAACAGTAAGAGGGGTCATTAGTGAGTTCACATTTTAATTTTTATGATTTTTGATGGCTTAATTAATTTTCTAGAAATCTTTCATTAATTATCAAGCTATGGTCACACTATTCATATCCAATTTTATTCCTAACTTATTTTGAATTCTAACCAGTATTATTGGGTAGAGTATTTTATAAGCTTTCCAAAGCCTATTTATTTGCTAGATTTGGATTTGTAAAACTCTAGGAATTAAAGTTTGAAAATAACATCTGAAACATATTCAAATTAATTAAAAAGGCGGGAGAATAATTTAGAAAATGAAACAGACTGAAACTTCTCTGGCTGGGTCCAATTCAGACGAAAGCCGAACGGGCCTGGCCCAAAAATGATTCGCTCGGCTAGGGAAAAATAAGACAGGCCTGACAGGTGGGACCTACTCGTCAGACCTAATTACAAAACCCGAATCGGTACGCTAGCGTCCGATCGAGATCGAACGGCGCAGGTTCATCTTCTTCCTCAGCACGGGCGGGAGCTCACCTGCGTGCAGTGAAGATCGTTCGACGGCGAGGGCAAGGCGTAGAGGATGCAGAACTCGTCGGCGACGTGCGGGATCGGCGGCGGTGCTTCTCCTCCTCCGATTCCCTGCAGCAGCTAGCTCCGGGGTGGTCGAACGTGGCGGCGCTCCGCCCGTCCAGTACTTCGCCGGCGTGGCTGGCGATGGCGAACTAGGGCAAGCGGGGCTCAGCGACTATGTCTGGGAGGTAGCGGGGAGTGAGGTGAGTCGCTTCATTTGATCGGAGGGGGTATTTATAGTCTCAGGAGGCCGGGAGCAAGGCGACCAGAAGCTCGCCGGCTCGGGGGTCCTGGTTGCGTTCGACGGTCTCTCCGGCCACGGCGGCCACGCTCGCGTGCTGGGAGGGTTATGGCTCGGCCGCGGGAGGCTGTGGGTCGGCTCTGGCGCCTCCAAGCTGGTCGGCATCGAGCAGGGCAACATGTTACTGGGAGGGGGCCCTGGGTGCAAACCTCGCCGTCCCTCCGCTTCTCCTGGCTTGGGTCGGGGCTGGGGGCGCTGGAGTCGATCGAGGAGAGGCCAGGGAGCATGGCGCCAGTGCGGGAGCGAGCCAGCACAGTGCAGCTCCAGTGAAGTTTGATTCGATTTGATTTCCTTCTGCCAGTGTTCGACGAAATGCTCGAAGAACTCAAAATTCGAATTTTCAAAATTTTCCACTTTGGGTACTCAACATATTGGCTAAGGTACCCAGTGATATTTTTGTTACAGTGAAAGGATGAGTTTTGCAAAAATTTATATTTCAAATTGGATATGGTCAATGATTCAGATTCAAACTTTGGCTCAAGTTTGAATGATGTTCTCGTTTGAAATTTTGGTAGATCTTGGTTGGTTGAGTTAGTCTGCAACTTGGTTAAGCTCAACTAGTTGGCCAATCACTGATTTGAGTTACAGATTTCCTAATCCAAGGGCTCAAAGTGGTGTAATCAATAATAATTCCTAGATCATATTAACTTTATCTCTTTCTTTCTTATTTTTATTTCTGGTTTCTTTGCTTCTTATAAATCTTCTCTTTTGCTTCTGTTGGTTATCTTAGAACTAACTAATCAATGCACAATCAAAAATAGCACACATAAAATCATAGAATACAAATAAGAGAAAATGCATGTATGCATACAATAATAGACAAAAAGTTTTATTTGGGTCCCAAAATTTGGCACTTTATTTATTAAGAAGTGGATTACAATTTCTGAGTTGTTACAATCTTCCCCCCTTAAAAAGAATCTCGTCCCCGAGATTCACTAGTTAAGAACCGAAAAGATTGGGAAACTCTTTCTGAAGGTAATCTTCGCGTTCCCACGTAGCTTCCTCTTCGGTGTGATTACTCCACTGAACTTTCAGAAACTTGATGCTTCGGGTTCGAGTGGTTCGATAAGCTTCCTCGAGGATACGGGTAGGTACTTCACGGTAGGTCAAATCCTTGTTGATGTCCACAGAGCGGTAATCAATATTCTTGAAAATTTCTGGCTTCTCCGGAACTTCAAGACATTTCCGAAGTAAAGACACGTGAAAGACATCGTGCACTTCAGACAATTCCGGGGGCATTTCCAACTGATAAGACACTTCTCCTCTGCGGTCGAGTATCTTGAAGGGTCCAATATATCTTGGGGCAAGCTTTCCTTTTACTTGAAATCTCTGCATTCCCTTGAGTGGTGATACCCTGAGATACACAAAATCTCCAATCCGGAAGGTCAGTTCTCTGCGTCTCTTGTCGGCATAACTCTTCTGCCTCGACTGGGCTGCCTTTAGGTATTCACGAATCATGCGAACTTTCTCCTCGGCTTCTTGCAGAATGTCAGGTCCAAATATCTGACTGCCTCCGGTTTCTGACCAGTTCAAGGGGGTACGACACTTTTTTCCATACAAAGCTTCAAATGGGGCCATTTGCAAACTGGCTTGATAGCTGTTGTTGTAGGAAAACTCCGCGAAAGGCAGGCAATCTTCCCACTTAGCTCCATAAGCTAGAACACAGGCTCTCAACATATCTTCAAGTATTTGATTCACCCTTTCAGTCTGTCCATCCGTCTGAGGGTGGTAAGCAGTGCTAAAGGCTAATTTGGTTCCCAAGGCTTGATGCAAACTTTTCCAAAATCTCGAGGTGAATTGGGTTCCTCGATCGGAAACTATGGTCTTAGGGACTCCATGCAAACTGACAATTCTGGATAGGTACAGATCGGCTAGCTGTCCCGAGTTATAAGTGGTCTTGACAGGAATAAAGTGGGCTACTTTGGTCAATCTATCCACAATGACCCAGATAGAGTCATTTCCACGGCTAGACCTTGGAAATCCAGTGATGAAATCCATTCCAACAGATTCCCACTTCCATTCCGGAACTTGCAAAGGTTGCAGCAAACCAGCAGGACGTTGATGTTCAGCCTTGACTCTTTGACAAATATCACACTTAGAGATGAACGATGCAATCTCACGCTTCATTCCATGCCACCAAAATTGTTCCTTCAAATCTTGGTACATCTTAGTTCCACCAGGATGGATGGAGTAAGGTGTCTCATGGGCTTCTTTCATAATTACTTCCTTCAATTCTGAATCAGCAGGCACACAAATGCGTCCTTTATACCAAAGAACTCCTTGATCATCTTCCTCAAATCCTGGCACCTTGCCGGAACTAATTCGGCGCTTAATTCCATCGATACTCTCATTTCCCTTCTGGGCTTCTTTGATTTGGCTCATCAAGGTGGGTTGAAACTCAAGGCTGGCTAAGAATCCTTGACTGACTAGTTCCAATCCAAATTTTTCAAACTCTTGGTGCAACATAGGTTGCTCCTCTTTGATCCTCATATTCAACGAACACGGCTTCCTACTCAATGCATCGGCCACCACATTGGCCTTACCGGGGTGATAGTGAATTTCCAGATCATAATCCTTAATCAATTCTATCCATCTTCTTTGCCTCATGTTCAACTCCTTCTGGGTGAGAATATACTTCAAACTCTTGTGATCAGTGTAGATCTCACAACGGTTGCCCATCAGATAGTGCCTCCAGGTCTTCAGAGCTAGAACTACGGCTGCTAACTCCAGGTCATGGGTCGGATCATTTTCTTCATGAGGTCGAAGCTGCCGAGAGAGGTAAGCGATGACCTTGCCTTCTTGCATCAAGACACAACCAAGTCCAAGTTTGGAAGCATCGCAATAGACATCAAAGTTTTTGGTGATATCGGGCATGGTTAGGACGGGGGCGGTCACCAATCGCTTCTTGAGCTCTTGAAAACTGTCTTCACACTTAGGGGTCCATTCAAACTTCTTGTCCTTCTTCAACAATTGGGTCATTGGTCGGGCAATGCTTGAAAATCCTTCAACGAACTTGCGGTAATATCCCGCTAATCCGAGAAAACCTCTAACTTCAGTCTGAGTGGTAGGGGCTTCCCAATCCATGACTGATTTGATCTTCTTGGGGTCTACCGATATTCCTCCGGCTGACAATACATGGCCTAGGAATCCAACTTCCTTCAACCAGAACTCACATTTACTGAACTTGGCATACAGCTGATGCTCCCTTAGGGTTTCTAGAATTAATCTCAAGTGGGTTGCATGCTCTTCTTCGGACTTGGAGTAGATAAGAATGTCATCTATGAAGACAACAACAAACTTATCCAAGAACTCCATAAAAACCTTATTCATGAGGTTCATGAAATAAGCAGGGGCATTGGTCAATCCAAATGACATCACGGTGTACTCATACAATCCGTATCGGGTAGTGAAGGCTGTTTTGGGGATATCCGTTGCACGGATCTTCAATTGGTGGTATCCTGTTCTAAGATCTATCTTCGAGAAGACTCTGGCTCCAGTCAGTTGGTCAAATAAATCTTCAATCTTTGGGAGAGGATACTTGTTCTTGATGGTCACATCGTTTAGCTTGCGGTAATCGGTGCACAATCGGCTAGAACCATCACTTTTATCCACAAACAGAACGGGCGATCTCCAAGCAGAAGAACTTGGCTGAATCAGTCCCTTACTCAAAAGGTCATCCAATTGCTTCTTCAACTCAACTAACTCCGCTGGGTTCATACGGTACGGTCGTTGGGCTATTGATCCAGTTCCGGGGATAAGCTCAATGATAAACTCAATATCCCGATCCGGTGGCATTCCGTGTAGCTCAGCGGGAAAAACATCCGGGTATTCACAGACGATGGGAACTTCCTCTATGGTTGGCCCTGAGATACTCTTATGACACCGGGTGGTTTGGGTTGGTTTTACGGATACATGCCTGACTATGATTCCAGTGCTACTCTTCATGGTGATGGTCTTCTTGGCACAATCTATCACTCCTTGATGGAGAGACATCCAATTCATACCAAGAACTACTTCCAAACCTTTGGTCCCCAATACTATCAAATTGGCTAAGAAAGCTATCCCATGAATTTCTATGGGTACTGCCAAGCAGGTACAACTGGCTTTGGTTACTGACCCAGGAATTTGCACAGACATGACATCTTTTAAAGGTGTGGGTTGAAGTCCACTTTTATTAACGAATAATTGGGTAACAAAGGAGTGCGAAGCTCCAGAATCAAACAGAACTCTTGCCAGAACTGAGTTAACAGGGAACATACCAAGCACAACGTCGGTTGCTTCCTAAGCTTCTTCAACATTCATGTGATTCAGACGGCCTTGAGAGCGAGGCTGGTCCCTTGGTGGATAGTTCTTGCCATTTCCCATACGACGTTGTTGTTGAACAGGGGCAGTGGTCTTGGATGCATCATTCAGCTTCTTGGGGCACTCATTGGAGTAATGCCCTTTGAGTCCACACTCATAACAGGTAATACTAGACTTGTCACCAGGCTTGGGTAACACCGGGGCGCCATTTGGCCTTGGAGTATTGGTGTTGAAGTTGTTGCCACTGGGTCTTGGTGGTGCACGGTTGAAGTTGTTGCCGGGTTGACGGTTGGGATAGTTGGGACGTGGAGCAGGTGCAGACGGCCTCATAGGTCTAGGGGCGAAACCCATAGGTGCATTTCCCCTTGGCTTCTGCGAGTTGCTCGAGTTGCCTTGATACATCATACGGCGCTTGCGATTTTCTGCAGCTTGCTTGAGTTTGCCTTCCATCTGAATGGCAGAGTCAACCAATGATTCCAGGTCGGCAAAGTGAATGCTGACCAGGACACATTGCATCTCATCATGAAGTCCATCCAAAAACCTTTCTTGCTTCTTCTCAGTGGTGTTGGTGTCATCTGGGGCATACCTAGACAGGGTAAGGAACTTGTCACGGTAATCCACCACCGACATGGAACCTTGCTTCAGATTCCTGAACTCATCTCTCATCCTTTTAACCAATCCCATAGGAACATGGGCTTTGCTAAACTTGCTCTTGAACTCCTCCCAAGGCATCACATACCCTGGGGCTTGCATTGCACGGGTACTATCCCACCAAGCTCTCGCTGCTCCAGCAAGATAGTGGGTGGTGTACAAAACCTTCTCATTTTCACCAACTTCGGCGACTGCCAAATTGTTTTCCATAGTGCGAAGCCAATCATCCGCGTCTAAGGGCTCTTCAGACTTAGTGAACATAGGAGGGTTGGTGTTTTGAAAATTCCTCAACTTGGATCGGTGATCTCCATTGCCATGGTTTTCCCCTTCACCATTGCCATGGCCATTGCCATTGCCATTGTTGTGATTCATTGCCATCTGGGTTAATTGCTGAAGAGTGGCCAAGTTAGCTTGGCGCTCAGCTCGGGCTGCTTCCCGGTCTTCCATGATCAACCTTAGTAGTTCGGCCATTTCCGGGTTCGGGGGTGGGGGTGCTCGCGGCATCTGAAGATAAGGGGTGTAAGACAAGAGGGAAAGCTAATTTTTGCTAAGATTAAAAGTAACATGGATGATGCAATTTTGTCTTACTAAGGCCTTAAGAGCCAAATCCATATTTCATTCAACACTCAACAAACATATCATACATACGAGTTCACACATTACAAATGGTTTACATTAAACCATTGCGACTCGTCTAATAGAGAGGGGGATACAACTCACACCTACATGAAGTGAAACATAAAGTGGAACTCTTAACTAGATAACACATGGATCTCGAATCTAAATAGCGGGCTCCTCGGGGTCTTCCTCCTCATCACTCACAATGAATCCATTGTGCCCACCATCTTCCGGATCATCAAGGTCCTCCATGAAGTCATCCTCGTCGCTGATGAGGGCATTATCCTCCTTGCGGAGGTCAATGCCTTCCTCCTCACCAAGGTGATCCTCAAGACTCTCAATGTACTCAGTCAACTCCGCCACATTGGCCTTCAACTCCTCAATGTCCTGATCCTTCTCATCGCGCTGGCGACGAAGGCTCTTGCGCTCCTTCGCAAGAATCCTGATAGTGTTCCTTGCATCCACCAAGGCGAAGTGCTCAAGATTGGCCTTGGTACGGGCACGATCGGCCTCCTGCTGAGTGGAGTACAGCAAGAAGTCCATGTGATCGATGTAGGTACTCGGCTCATTCTGCCCGGGCATGTTTGCGGGATGTCCATCCGCATCACGCCGAGCAAAGTCCCTGAAGCGTCCTCCCTGAACTTCCTCAACATGCAGTCCGCACAAGCGGGCATGCATCTCCTGCATCGCTCGGACCAAACCATCGGCCCAAGTGTTCTCCACTAGCTCAAACTTGACCCTTGGAGAACCCAATTTCCCCTTCTTGCCACGACAACTGGCTCGGATAAGCCACCGTAGCTCTCCATCTGGGTGCTCATTGAGCACGGCTCCCTTGAACTCCGGATACAAACGATCCAGAAACAAGGTCAAGGTGGTGAGGTCGCGCTCAAAACAGAGGCTGCCACCCTGGCCCAACTGGTAGTGCTCAACGAACTCCAGGGCCATCTACAAAATTTTAGATTGGTTCAAGTTAGTGATCAACTCAAGTGTGCAAAATTTTAAGTAGGCAAATACTGAAGTATGTATAAAACTTTGCAAAATAGAGAGGAAAGACTAAGCAATTTTGAAACCATTACTTATATCTTTGCTTTTATCAAGTTTTCATGTAACGCCTATTTAACTAAGGTCTCCTATGGTCAACCTAGGCTCTGATACCAACTTGTGACGACCTCAAATTTGACAACAAATTCGAAGTGCCCGTTATGTAATCCATCACAATCCCAGAATCAATGTTGTGATTTACATAACGTAGTTGATACCACAGTTCCATAGCCATTACAATACGAGGGTTCAAATACAATGGTCATACAGACCAAGTCATATTACAACACAATATAGCAGCGGAATTATCGTCTTCGGGTCCATGCCTTTACCCTACAGGCAATGGCGACTCATGGAGACGAGCTTAGTTCTGGTACTCTTCTTCATACCCTTCCTCCTGGTATCCCTCCCCATAGTCTGGCCAAGTTGATAGCCAGGGACACAGCCGTGAGTACATTGGATGCACTCGCAAACCATCTTATAAAGGAAAAGATGAAGTAGATATGCAAGGTTTGGTATAGTGGACTAAGCACTAAGCTTATTTGCAAAAGCTAGTTTTATTTCCCAAGAATGTTCATTTGTAGAAAAGAAGTTTAGTTCTCTAGGTTCAATCTAAAGAGGACTTCAAGTGTGTCAACATCATTGTCAAGCCAACTCATTCATCAAGTTCACCATTGTCACTTTTAGTTCTGACAAAAGTCAGGTACAGCTTGCCAACCGTCCATGACCGCGGACGCGGCTATTCGAATAGTTTGAAAACCTCTGCAGAGGGGTACACTTTACCCACAAGATTCGATACATCTGCCGGGAGAAGTCCACGGATCGACATACACAAAGTATGCGAGGTTCAGATAATCAAACAAAACCTTTCACTTGCTCACCCTAGTATAGGACCCTTCCCTAGAGCTCGGGATACGGATTCCCCCGCTCCGGCGCCTCTAGTTCTGCCCATCCCGGAAGCCGGGTTAGTGGAATCCACCTGGTCCAGAAGTAACTGCTCACGGTGTCCTTCCATGAAGCTTTAATACAAGGCCTCCCATACTAAGATAAACAAGCTACGGACTAAGCCCCTTCCCATATAGGGGTAATGTGGTTGTACGGTATAATTGGCTCCCATGGTACATCACTCGTTGTCATTTAGAAATATATTTCATAGTGCTTAGTCAAGATTGATTTTCTTTCATAAAACCATCATGTAGGAACAATCTCCATTTCAAGTTTCAAGTGCAAGTCACCAAATTCAACTAGAGTTCCCCTTATAGATGGCCTCAATATTATTAGCGACTAAGCAACTACATTGAGTGATGACCACTAAATAGAGTTGGATAAACTCAACTTGATGCTCTTGTTAAGCAAGATATCACTATGCTTCTATGATTCTACTCTAGCAATTCAATCATGCAATTTACTTAAAACAAGTAGAATGCAATATTAAAACTAGGTAGTGGGAGTATGAATCAAAAGATGGCTTGCCTTGGTTGGCAAAGTGTCCGGGGTATTCTTCTTCTTCTTCTTGATAATAATTCCCTCCAATATCCTCCTCGGCAACACTAGCGTCTAATAACGAATAAACACAAAACACACAATCACTATACCATGCTAACAACACACCAAGCACACATGCTTGCTTTCAAACAATAGTATTCATGTTCCCCTTTAATTCATGTTGCCTTTTAATTCATGTTGCATTTTATGGTGTGGGGTGGTAAGTTTCTCTCTAGGTTTTCATCAAGTGTGCAAGTTAAGTTTTCTACTAAGTGTCATATGTTGTTCACTTTCCTAGCATTGGTAAAGGTTGAGGGTTACTAATACTAGTTCAAGTGGGAGTGAGTAACTAAGTGAGTTGGTAGGGATGGCAATTTGATTCTAAGTGTGCAAGTAGGGTTCTATCATTTTATGCTACAAGGTAGGATTAGGTTAGGGTCTAATTGATCACACTAATAGGGTTTGGGGTTGGCTAACAGTAAGAGGGGTCATTAGTGAGTTCACATTTTAATTTTTATGATTTTTGATGGCTTAATTAATTTTCTAGAAATCTTTCATTAATTAACAAGCTATGGTCACACTATTCATATCCAATTTTATTCCTAACTTATTTTGAATTCTAACCAGTACTATTGGGTAGAGTATTTTATAAGCTTTCCAAAGCCTATTTATTTGCTAGATTTGGATTTGTAAAACTCTAGGAATTAAAGTTTGAAAATAACATCTGAAACATATTCAAATTAATTAAAAAGGCGGGAGAATAATTTAGAAAATGAAACGGACTGAAACTTCTCTGGCTGGGCCCAATTCAGACGAAAGCCGAACGGGCCTAGCCCAAAAACGATTCGCTCGGCTGGGGAAAAATAAGACGGGCCTGACAGGTGGGACCTACTCGTCAGACCTAATTACAAAACCCGAATCGGTACGCTAGCGTCCGATCGAGATTGAACGGCGCAGGTTCATCTTCTTCCTCAGCACGGGCGGGATCTCACCTGCGTGCAGTGAAGATTGTTCGACGGCGAGGGCGAGGCGTAGAGGATGCAGAACTCGTCGGCGACGTGCGGGATCAGCGGCGGTGCTTCTCCTCCTCCAATTCCCTGCAGCAGCTAGCTCCGGGGTGGTCAAATGTGGCGGCGCTCCGCCCGTCCAGTACTTCGCCGGCGTGGCTGGCGATGGCAAACTAGGGCAAGCAGGGCTCAGCGACTATGTCTGGGAGGTAGCGGGGAGTGAGGTGAGTCGCTTCGTTTGATTGGAGGGGGTCTCAGGAGGCCGGGAGCAAGGCGACCAGAAGCTCGCCGGCTCGGGGGTCCTGGTTGCGTTCGACGGTCTCTCCGGCCACGGCGGCCACGCTCGCATGCTGGGAGGGTTATGGCTCGGCCGCGGGAGGCTGTGGGTCGGCTCTGGCGCCTCCAAGCTGGTCGGCATCGAGCAGGGCAGCATGTTACTGGGAGGGGGCCCTGGGTGCAAACCTCGCCGTCCCTCCGCTTCTCCTGGCTTGGGTCGGGGCTGGGGGCGCTGGAGTCGATCGAGGGGAGGCCAGGGAGCATGGCGCCAGTGCGGGAGCGAGCCAGCACAGTGCAGCTCCAGTGAAGTTTGATTCGATTTGATTTCCTTCTGCCAGTGTTCGACGAAATGCCCGCAAGAACTCAAAATTCGAATTTTCAAAATTTTCCACTTTGGGTGCTCAACATATTGGCTAAGGTACCCAGTGATATTTTTGTTACAGTGAAAGGATGAGTTTTGCAAAAATTTATATTTCAAATTGGATATGGTCAATGATTCAGATTCAAACTTTGGCTCAAGTTTGAATGATGTTCTCGTTTGAAATTTTGGTAGATCTTGGTTGGTTGAGTTAGTCTGCAACTTGGTTAAGCTCAACTAGTTGGCCAATCACTGATTTGAGTTACAGATTTCCTAATCCAAGGGCTCAAAGTGGTGTAATCAATAATAATTCCTAGATCATATTAACTTTATCTCTTTCTTTCTTATTTTTATTTCTGGTTTCTTTGCTTCTTATAAATCTTCTCTTTTGCTTCTGTTGGTTATCTTAGAACTAACTAATCAATGCACAATCAAAAATAGCACACATAAAATCATAGAATACAAATAAGAGAAAATGCATGTATGCATACAATAATAGACAAAAAGTTTTATTTGGGTCCCAAAATTTGGCACTTTATTTATTAAGAAGTGGATTACAATTTCTGAGTTGTTACAGATAGACACAAGATAATCCACTTGACTTGACTTGAGAAAATATAATTGATGAAGATCCCTTAATTCTTCATGATATGGCCAAGTCTCCAATGCCCTCCAACAACACCTATTGTTCTAGTAATGGCTTGTTGGTCCCCAACCAAGTTGGGTCCTAAGAAGTTAGAAACAATAGGTTTGGCAACCCAAATGGTTCTTTTCTTGACACCACTTTGAGCGCCAACAAATTTGGCAAACACATTGCCAATCTTATCCTTGCAAAGTGAATAAACATCTTCAATTATGATAGGGTTGGACGAGTTACCACTAGTGCATGAAGAAGATAGGTGACCCTTCTCATGGCATATGTAGCAAGTTCTTTTCTTCACCTTCTTCTCACTTGATTTCTCCACAAGGGGAGCATTAGCTTGATTTTTCTTGGGAAGTGACCTTTCTTCAACTCGAGGTTGAGCATGGGCTTGAACTTGAGGCCGCTTCCCTTGTTGCTTCTCACTAAGAGGCTTCTTCTTCAAAGAGCAAGATCTAACATGGTGCCCTTCCATTTTGCACTTGAAGCAAACAATCTTGGCCAAATTCTTGACTTATTCTTGGCCCTTCTTCTTCTTGTATATTTTGGACTTCTTCTTGTTGTTAGAGATAAATCCAAGTCCACTCTTGTCATTGGGGGATTTTTGCACACTCAAGATCTTATTGAGTGTGGACTTCCCTTCATGACGTTTTTCCAAGTCTTTCTTCAACGAAGTAACTTGGGCCTTGAGCTCTTTGATTTCCTCTACATGGTTAGTGACAACACAAGTACTAGAGGAAGTAGAGGCTACATTGATAGAGCAACAAGGCAAGGAGGGTAATTCATCACTAGATGTAGGAATAGTATGAGTGGATGAATTACTAGTACTAGCACATGGCAATATTGCATTTTGGGAAATAGTGCTAGTGCCCACATGAGGCTCACAAGATGTTACCTTTGTAGATATAGCCTCATGAGCTAACTTTAGGCGAGCATGGGACACTAGAAGATCCTCATTAGAGCTAGATAGCTTTTCATGAATTTCTTCCAATTTCCCATACTTGCTAGTTAGCAATTCAAGTTGAGCCCTTAGCTCAACATTCTCCTTCAAAATAGATGCTTCACAAGAAGTAGAGTTAGTAGCACAAGCATCATTATCATGAGCAATAGGAGAAGACAACTTGGCAAGAGCGAGGTCACGTTCTTTAGTGAGTTTAGAAATTATTTCATTACATGACTCCTCAATGGATTCAAGCTTCTCCTCAAGAGAAACCCGAAGCTCTTGCTCTTCCTCTAGAGCATATTTTAAATCATGGATATCATTGGCATACTCACGCTCAAGAGAAAACATATTATCAATTTGTTCTTCCTTCATCTCAATGAGTTTCGTGCTCTCAATAGCACAACTCATGATTTCAAAGAAGTTGGGCAAAATATTTTTATGGTTATGCAAAGCATCAAAGACCACCTTACCCTTCTTGTTTAAATACTCAATATAGTCTTCTTCATTTTCCTCATCCTCACCATTGTCCTCAACATCATTATGATTTGAAGACCTAGCCATAAGGCATATGTTGGAACCGTGAGAAGAAGAAGATGAAGAAATACTTGAAGCTCCATTCAAGACCTTGTCTTGGCCCAAAGACTCTTCGGTTTCCTCTATATGGTTAGCATCACAAATACTAGAGGAAATAGAAGCATTTGTATCATGGCAACAAGACAAAGCAAGCATATCATCATGAGATTTATTCAAGAAATTTACACATGATATGCAAGGACTATCAACACAAGCATGTAAAACATTTATGGGGCTACAAGTGTTTAAGTCCAAAGATGAAGCATTGCAATGAGATAGAGATGAAGGATCATCAAAAGTAAGCATACTATCACCATTGCAAGTTTCATCATCACTCACCATATCATTACCTTGTGTCTTGCCACACTTTGGTGAAGTGGATGAAAGTTCATTGTGGCCGGAAGTGGAAGGAATACAATCATCCTCAATAATCTTGGACACACCATATTTTTCTTGAAGCTTTGTCCATAACTCATGAGCGCTCCGAAAAGGCATGATGGAGAAGGTAACTACATCACTCAAAGCATTAACAATCACATGAGTAGCTTGAGCATTGAGATACAAGTTTTTCTCATCCTCTAAAGATAGATTTTGAGTATCCTTTGGAGGAGAAAAACCCGCATCTACAATTCGCTCCATAGATGGGTCCATGACCCAAAAATAATTAAGCATGTGAATTTTCCAAGTATCATAATTTGTGCCATCAAAAATAGAAGTGTTATTGTGCACTAAACCCCTAGACGACATCTTTGCTCTCAAGGCGGTGAAGCCTAAAATGAGAGACCGGGATCTGATACCAATTGAAAGGACACAGATGTCGCCTAGAGGGGGGTGAATAGGCGATATCAAATTTTACGAATGGCTTGAACAAAAGCAGAATTAAACTAGCGTTTATTTTGTCAAGCACACAAAACCTAAATAAACTAGGCTCACCTATGTGCACCAACAACTTATGTTAAGCAATACAAGTAACAAGGTGATAGCAAGATATATGACTTCAAGCACGAAGGCTATCACAATGTAAAGTGCATAAGTAAAGAGCTCGGGTATAGAAATAACCGAGACACGTGGAGATGATGATGTATTCCCGAGTTCCTCCCTTGAAAGGGAGTATGTCTCGTTGGAGGGGTGTGGTATCGCCACAAAGGCCTAACCAACGCCACAAAGGCCTCACCCTATTCTTCGGTGTGAGCTTGCGCCACAAAGGCCTAGCTCACTCTTCCACTAAGGGGTTCCTCAAGGCGGAACCGGGCCTTTACATAAATCTTGGGGCACACATCCACAACTTAATTGGAGGCTCCCAAGAATAGCCACCAAGGCACCACAAAGCCACAAAGCCGTCTAGGGTTCCAAGAACCCAAGAGTAATAAGCTCACAAACTTTCACTTACTCGAATCTCTGGGGAGAACTCAAACCGATGCAACCTATGCAATGGCAAGAGCACACAAACTGCTCAAATCCTTCTCACCCAAATCTCACCAAAGCAACTAATGCTATGGAAAGATATGAGAAGAAGAACAAAGAAAATCCACAAAGAACTCCAAGATCTAGATCCACTATGTTCCTCTCACTTAGAGGAGAGATTGATTGGTGGAAATATAGATCTAGATCTCCTCTCACTTTTCCCTCAAAGATATGCAAGAATTATGGGAGGGATTGAGAGAGGGGCAAGCTTTCCAAGGTCAACAATGGTGGAAGAGAGAGAAAGAGAGGAAAAACCGAGCTAGCAGCCCTTGGGGAAGAAGGGGGTCCTTTTATAGGTTCTCCCCACGAAATATGACCGTTACAGCCATTTAGACCGGCTAAAGCCGGACTTAACACCGGCTAAAGCCGGACAAAAATCCGGACTGAAACAGAGAGGCAATCGAGCGCCCCGGTCCGGCTATTTCCGGCCCTGGGCCGGCTAAAGCCGCCCCTTCTAAAACTGGCAGAAACACCAAAACGAAAACGACAATAATTGAGCATCCGGACTCCGTTTTCGATGATCTTGGGCTCGTTGGAATCATAACAATAAGCTCTACAACTTTATGCAGAGAAACATCATAGTCCAACAAAGGAGGATAAAACCAAATGATGAAAGGTTTGACCTCTCTTCGAAGACAAACCGGTAAAACCTCCAAACACCAAAAATACAAGAAGTGTTCCATACGGATTCCGTTTTTGATGAGCTAGAGCTTGTCATGGAAACAACCACAAGCTCTAGAACCTCACATGGATAAAACCCAAATAAGAACCAAGAAAGATGATGCCAAGTATGCAAAGGTTTGAGCTCTCTCAGAACGATACGATTAAGTTACTCACTCGAGAGCCCCTCTTGATAGTACGGCTACCGATCCTATAACCCGGTCTCACAACTAACACCATGAGACCGGTAAGAAAGAAACCCTAACACTATCATACCTTTGCCTTGAGCATTCCACTTGAGGTGGATAATGACGATCTTGATCTTCTCAAGTTGGACCACCTTTCTTGATTGAGCTTGCTTGGTGAAGTCTTGCAGATTTCTCCCCCATACTCCACTATGGAAGAGACTCTCTTAACGCATATTTTCACATATCCATAAACACAATATAGATGGCAAGCTTCAAGCATATGTTCTCTTCTAGTTGTTCATCTTGAACTTGTGCTTTGACTTAATCAATCCTCTAATCAATTCTTCTTTCTCCATAATGATGGTGTCTTGAGGATACACATGAGAGCTCACTCAATCTTATTCTTCAAGACACACTTGACATAAGATCAACTCCCTTAAGACCAATCTTTGGATCACTCCTTGAATAACACCTTGGTCAACACATAATCTTCTTCTTACAACCTTGACTCCAACAAATGGTTCAAGCATTGTCTATGGACAAGTCCTACACATATAACTCAATGCAATCATTAGTCCATAGGGATTGTCATTAATTACCAAAACCACACATGGGGCTCGATATGATCTTTCAGTTATTATTTCTTTACTTTTAGTTTATTATGTTGATCCCTAAGTACGTTCTGGAGGACCTCTTAGTAGGTAGTGGTTCAATTATTGGCAAAAGTAATATTGAGGAGTTCTTTAATCACATTAGTATGCATGAGAAAGTTGAGGAGAAATCTTTGGTTGAGCTAGCTCCTAGTATTGAAGTTGCTTCTGCTTATTTGATTCACTTGTTGGAAACTAGGTTTGCTAGTCTTAATCCTTTTATGCAATACATGTTCCTTAAGCTTCACGAAATTAAGGATCCCGAAAAGAAAGCTTTTATCTTGGAAGCTTTGCGCTTAGAATTTGAAGATGTCGTTATTGAAGCTAGAAAGGTTCTTAAATGTTTTAATAAACTCGGTTCGCCTATAAAGGTTATTGGTACTAACAATGAAGGAGCCGAAATACCTATACCTTGCAAGCTCTTGGGATTGTGTGAAGCTTTCAAAAATAATTTTGACTGGATCTGTCCTGAAAATCTTTTTGATAAAAATAGTGTACCAAAGCATGATCACAAAGGGTCTTCTAAAACTTATATGGATGAAATACAATGCCTTATTGACAAGACCTCTGCAGTTGATCTTGATGCTTCATCACTTGATATTACTTGATTCGCAATTTTCTGCGCCTAGCTCAAAGGCGTTAAAGAAAAGCACTCTTGGGAGATAACCCAATGTTTTCTTTCAGTACTTTTTCTTTTATTTGAGTCTTGGAAGTCATTACTACTATAATGACCGCTCCTTATCTCGTTTATTTCATTTTTGTACCAAGAGAAGCCTCTAATTCGAGTGAGGTAAAGATTTGGGGATGTTGATGTCCTGAAACTGTTTTCGGTGCTGCACCGTAAAAATTCATTGCGGTGACCCAGCATACCACTGCATGTTGTAGTATGCAAGTCGTTGATATAACACTTGCGGAACAAGCCTCCACAAATATTACATCCCTCGGAATGGTACAACAGAAACATTGCGGGCCCAAATACAAAGTGATCCACATTTATTACAAACCAAAGCGTGATGATACCGAAATGCTCGCAACAAAGAGAACACTTCAAGTGCTTAGTGTTTACAGTAACTGAAAACTCAGATAATTAAACACTGGGAGAACTCAACAACTTATTTATATGCTACAGTTGCCCGGTTTCCCCGGCTACGGTACTATTCTACTAGTTAAAATTTCTTCACTCAGACTCTTCTCCGGAGGATGCTCCGTAGCGAATGAAATAGTCGACTCCTTCGACGCCACGTGAAAGATCTGGCTCCTCGTAGAAGATGTCCTGCTGGCCTTCGATTGCGTTGAAGGTGGCCTCATCGAGTTCTTCACAGTCTAGCAAGGGTTTAAGAGATTGGGGTGAGTAACGAGCGTTACCCAGCAAGTTTCTTTATAAAGAAGGTGTGTGATATGCATTTTCAGTAGCCACAAACCCAAAGAGGTCGTAGGCAAATGCAGGTTTTTGATAATGTTTTCTTGAAAGATTGCTTTTACTTTAGAAAACTATGCCCAACAGCCAACACAGGGTATTAGTGCCTTGAGAGCACCTTTCCTGCCGCGTTCGCAACTCCTTCCCGGAGTAAGGGGTAACATGTCACATCTTTTTACACTCTGCAGAGGTGTGTCCTTCCAAAAGAGATCAAAGCCTTGCTGCACAACCGGGCGTACATTCCCGTCCACAATTCCTTGATGTGGGGCCCAGTCAGTGATCCAAGCCAATCACTGCCTTCTCCGCACAATGCATGCCCACCCAATTCACGCAAGCAGATTGTGCCCCTGATATTCACCCCCAACGATGAAGTACCTAGGCGTCCCTTGCGGACCATCATAGACACCAGTGCCGTGAGAACTTAGGTGTCCCACCCATATGCAAGTAGTCCTGCCGGATCTACTGCCACCGGCAACTGGCTGCCCGTTGACATGCGAACGAGAGAAGATACAGCTGACTTTCCCGTCCCATTCCAAGTCTCTTGGATGACACGGTTTTTACGGCACAAGAATAACTGTGGCATTGGTTGTTAATCCTAGGTTTACTTTCCCGTGCAAGTGGAACCTCCACCACATCAATCGTACCGTGGTTCCACCTGCCAGCCCTCCTAGGTTATCACCACTGGTCGATAACCCCTAGTCATGTTCATTTATGAAAATAAGTTTTCCAAATAAATTTTCAAATGTTAGGGTTTGAAGTCATCATTTTGCAAGAAGTTTCAAAACCAGTGCATTCAAAAGATATGAGCAAGATAAACTTGCCTTGTGACTGAAAGGTAATGGAGTCGGATACTTGGCGTTGCTCCTGATCTCCTTGTTCTACAGAAAACCAAGTATTGTCCGATAAGGACAATGTTGCGAGAAATAGGGAAATGTTATGCATAATGAGATGCTATGCATGGTGATTTATGAACTATGTTTTCTTATTTGTGTGTTTTACCCACTTTCTAGGGTTTGAATAGTTTCTTGCAACACAAAATTGTATTTGTGTGTTTTACCCCATTGGTGTGTTGAGGTAATTAAGTAAGAGTTTGGAATTAAAGTTTTAAGTTATAACAACTTTAATCAATTGATTTGAGAAGAAAAGGTTTCATTTTTACAGAAAGAATTCCATTTTGATAAAAATAATAATTAATGTTTTTTTTAAAATAGAATTCAAAAACATTTAATAGAATAGTTAAAAGATTAATCCAGAAATTTGGGTTTTATTTAAATACTTATTTTATTAGAGAATAAGAAGGTGTTGTATTAGAAGTATTCAAAATTTGGAATTTGGTTTGAATTCAGAAAAGAGTTGGTATTTGCATTTAAATTGGCTTTTGAATTAAATCAAATTGATAAAAGAAAATTCACTCGGCCCACCTGGCCTGTTAGCCCCCAGGCCCAACTGGCCTGCCAGCCCACTTAGCTGGCTTAACCAGCTGGCTCGGGTCTGGGTCGGTCAAACCGACCCAGCCCAGCCCTGGCCGCCTCCTCTCTCTCACCCCCGTCGCCCCTCTGGCGACTGAGTCGCCGCCGTCGTCGCTCGACGATTCCGGCTAGCCCCGATGGCCCTCGCCGGCGCCATCCTTGGGCAAATGCTCGCTGCCGCGCCCTCTTTCACCTCCACTAGGCGCTTTTGTCTACCGTCACCTCTCCGAGGAGATCGGGGTGGTTCTACCCCTCGGGATCTGCCGTCTCCTCTCGCCTCCGGTTGGATGCTTCGTCGAGCCTCCACTCTTGTGTGGACTGAACAACCTCTAATGCTTGCGTTGCACAAGCACCCGCCGGTGAGTGTGCTCTCTTCTTCCTCTCTGCACCCTCTGCTCCCCTCGATGGCCATGGTCTCTGGCCATGTTGACCATGATCAGTGAGCTAAACTCACAAATCCCACTCTGTGGTACTGTATGATGCAATTCTTGCTTCAGTTAGATGTGCCTTGCAGATTTAGTGGTGTTTCTGTAATGCTCCTCTCTCTGCCTTCTATCCCTGGCCATGCTCTCTGACCATTTGGTCAAGAACATTGAGCTAAGCTCACAGAGCTGGCTCTGTGATGCTGCTACTGGATGCATGTTTGTCTTCAATAGTTGTGCTGGTACTATCTATGTGATGAACTGTCGACTCTTCCTCTATTACTGTCAACACCCTCTCTGACAGAGGTGTTGTTACTGAACTTTGCACATTTGTAAAATTCAGTTAACACTTGACCTAGGCTTGCTGTCCTGTACTCTCACAGCTCACTCTAGCCTATGCATGCTAGATGATAACCTCTGTACTTGCTGTTGTCCCTAAACTGTGATGCTAACTGAATCTAGTTATTCAATTAACTATGGGTACCTGTTCAGTGATAACTATGTGATGTAGTCTGCTGTTACCAGCTTGTTTCTGATGGCCCAATGATAGTATGCTATGCTGTGTTGCAGGCTTCTGTGACACAAGCAAAAGCAAAAGTTTGATATGATTCCTAGTTCTAAATAACTAGGAAAATGATTATTTTGTGGTATATGAACTTATCTGTTCAATACCCAAATAGTTGTGTTGAGGTGTATGACCATCTTGGTCATGTGCCCAGCAACTAGTTTGTGTATACTAGCTTTTGGTGAAACTTGCCCCCTTTTGTTTAAACCTGTGAGGCTGGTCTGAGGTTATGAGTAGTTTGGTGAGGTGTTAAACTTGTTTAAGTGCTCACTGCTACTTATTTGGTGAAACTTGTAGAGCTTGTGTGCTTGAGGTGCATGCCCAACATGGCATGTGCCCAGCACAAGCTTCTCTGTGCTGCTTTACTCTTTGTGATATGCCAATGAAGTGTGTACTGAGGCTTTAACTAACCTTTCCCAATGATGAGCTTGAGAAAAGCATCACTTTGCCAAGCTGAGGGTTAAATCAAAAGCCATATATGCTGTAGACTAGCACTAGCAGTGATATTCTTGCACAGTTTCTACCTTTGCCTGTAGTTGTGCAAAAGTGTGGCTGTGTACAGCTGCTGTTGATGCTGACTTGCTTCTAGCTGGTCTACTTCTCCTGGCTTGGCTGCGGCTTGTCCTTCACCTCCTGGCTTGCTCCTGGCCCAGCTTGTCCTTCTCCTCCTGGACTTGCTCCTGGCTTGGTCTTGTGCTTCACTTGGCCTCCACAGTGTTTTGCTGGGTGTGATTTCTGATGTGTTGCTATTGCTGTGGAAGAACAGTGATGTTCTTTGAGTGGCTTGGTGCTGCGAACAAGAACTGTGGTGTCCTTGAACTAGTGCTGGTCGAATGTTCTACTCACTCCCCTTGGTGCTCCTCACCTAGTCGATGGCTTGGTGTTGCTGGCAGCTGTGGTGCTGCCAACACAACCATTGCATGCAGTGACTAAGCTGCTTGAGCTGCTTGTCACCAAACTTGATCTCATCCACTATGTGGCCGTGTTGTGCACCAGCTTTGTGCACAATGAACTTGTACCCAGTGATTTTTATGAACAGATGCTACTCTTGTTTAACTCTACTCAATGGTTAATCAAATCAGATACTACACTTGATCATACTTACTCAATGATGCAATGGCAATTAACTTGCCCTAATCTGAGAGTAAAACCTCTAACACTTAACCTATATTTCTTTGTTTTGTTTCTTTTTTTTTAATTTGTTTTGCAGGGTGCTGAAAATGAAGATTAGAGAATATTCTTCATGAAGATTTTTAGTCCTAGTTTAGATTTAGGTTTCCTTTTAATTAATTCCAATGTAATCTTCTTTTTATTTTCAGAAATGTAAAGACATTGTATATGTGTATAATATCAATAAAATTCTATTTCTGTCAATTATATATTCTATTTCTATTTCTATTTTTCAATTAATGCTTTAATTGAATTATTTATTTATAATTATGGAATTGTTCAAATTTGAGATAATTTAATAATCGAAGTTAAATTCTAAACCCACTTAACAAACCCATCAAGAGATCATAGCAAACTTATAACAATCAAAACAACTCTAACTAAAGATGCTTTGAAAGAAGTTCACTCTCCCAGGTTTTCTTTTATTTTGCGAAAAATTTATTCAGGGTTTTAGATGCATGAATGCACAACAGTCCTAAATCTATCCTTCGATTTGTCCTAAATGCTGGGGTATTACAGTTTTCCCCCCTTATCAGAACTTCGTCCCAAAGTTAATACTTTGTGTACCTGAACAGTTCTGGATAGGCTTGTCTCAGATCCTCTTCTTTCTCCCACGTTGCTTCCCTTTCGGAGTGATGATTCCATTGAACTTTACAGAATTTGATTGCTCGATTTCGAAGTCTCTTCCAATTCTCCTCTAAGATCTTTATTGGCTTCTCCTCATATGTCAAATCTGCTTGAAGATTTAGGTCATCATGAGTAACAGAATCTTCTGGTGCTTTTAAACACTTCCGAAGTTGAGACACATGGAATACATTGTGCACTTGCTTCAATTTCGCTGGAAGCTCTAATTCAAAAGCAACACTTCGGTTTTGGCTCCAAATCTTGAACGGTCCAATGTATCTTGGGCTTAACTTTCCTTTAATACCGAACCTCTTGACTCCTTTCATCGGACTAACCTTCAGATAGACCAAATCCCCCACTTTAGGTTCCCATGTCCGCCTCTTTTGATCTGCATAACTCTTTTGTCGACTTTGAGCTATTTTCAAACGATCCCGGATGGTATCAATGATGCCTTGAGTTTCTTTGACGTAATCCGTTTCAAACTCATGGTTGCCTCCCGGCTCAAACCAACATATCGGAGATCGGCACTTACGACCATATAGTACCTCAAATGGTGCTGCTTTCAAACTACTTTGGTAGCTATCGTTGTAGGAAAACTCTGCTAGTGGTAAGTGCTCATCCCATGAACCACCAAAATCAAGAGCACATGCACGAAGCATATCCTCCAAGATTTGATTTGTTCTTTCAGTTTGTCCACCAGTTTGAGGATGATAAGCAGTGCTGAAATCCAACTGTGACCCCAGTGCTGCATGAAGGTTTCCCCAAAAGGTTGATGTGAACACTGACCCTCTATCCGAGACGATTTTCCTGGGCACTCCGTGCTTACTGACTATTTCTCTCACATAAATCTTTACCAACTTCTCTGCACTATCCTTCTGATTCACCGCCAAGAAATGTGCACTTTTAGTGAGTCGATCAACGATCACCCAAATCATATCCTTGTGCCTCTTGGTTAGAGGTAAACCGGTGATAAAGTCCATTCCGATTTCTTCCCATTTCCACTCCAGAATGTCCAAAGGTTGAAGTAACCCTGCTGGACTTTGATGCTCTGCCTTAACTCTTTGACAGGTGTGACATTCTGCTACAAACTTGGCTATGTCCCGCTTCATGTTATTCCACCAAAACAACTTTTTGAGATCCATGTACATCTTTGTACCTCCTGGATGTATTGAATATGGTGTCTCATGGGCCTCTTTGAGAATCAGCCCCTTGATTTCTGGTATATCTGGCACACAGATTCTGTTCTGGAACCAGAGTGAATTGAAATCACCTAGTCGGAATTCAGATGGTCTACCCTCTTCAATCCTGCGGATTTCTTTAGCGATGAATGGATCTTCATCTTGTCTTCTGAATATGGTGTATTTCAGATCACTTTGCCTTTCCTCCATAACAATCATAGTGTGGATACTTCCCAAAGATTGGACCTCCGGACATTCTATTTCCAGTCTTTCTAGGTCCTTAAGCAATTCCTCCAGAATTTCTCTATCCATTTGTTGTGTGACAGTACTCTTCCGGCTTAATGCATCGGCTACCACATTAGCCTTTCCAGGAGTATAGTTGATAGTAAGATCATAATCCTTGATCAATTCTAACCATCTTTTCTGCCTCATGTTCAACTCCTTCTGAGTGAAGAAGTATTTTAGACTCTTATGGTCTGTGTAGAGCTCACATTTGGCTCCATAAAGAAATTGCCTCCATTGCTTGAAAGCAAATACCACTGCTGCCAATTCAAGGTCATGTGTTGGGTAATTGACTTCATGCGGTTTAAGTTGTCTTGAACCATAGGCAATTACTCTCCAGTCTTGCATCAGAACACAACCCAGTCCATTCTTGGATGCATCGCAGTAAACTATATAATCTTTTCCAGCTTCTGGTACTGCTAAGATAGGTGTTGTTGTGAGTTTCTTTTTCAGCTCTTGAAAACTCTCTTCACATTTCTCAGTCCACTCAAATGGAGTGTTTTTCCTTAACAATTTGGTCATCGGTCCTGCTATCTTAGAGAATCCTTCAATAAACCTCCGATAATATCCGGCCATTCCTAGAAATCCTCTGATTTCCTTCACATTGGTTGGATCTTGCCAATCCAATACTGACTGAACTTTGCTTGGATTCACAGCAATCCCTTCTTTGCTAATGACATGACCAAGGAATTCAACTTGATCCAGCCAAAATTCACACTTACTGAATTTAGCATACAGCTTATGTGCCCTCAACACTTGCAATGCTATTCTGAGATGTTTAGCATGGTCTTCTTTATTCTTGGAGTAAATCAGAATATCGCCGATAAACACTATCACGAACTTGTCCAAATATGGCATGAAAATCTTGTTCATCAAGTTCATGAAAATAGCCAGAGCATTGGTCAGACCAAAAGGAACAACTAAGTATTCGTGATGGCCATACCTTGAGACAAATGCAGTTTTTGGTACATCTTCAGGCTTTATCTTGATTTGATGATACCCTGATCTCAGATCAATTTTGGAGAAAACTCCAGCTCCATGGACTTGATCAAACAAATCTTGAATTCTTGGCAAAGGATACTTGTTTTTGATTGTGACATTGTTCAAATTCCTGAAATCCCCGCACATTCTTCTGCCTCCATCTCTTTTATCAACAAAGATGACTGGCGAACCCCAAGGTGATATACTTTCTTGGATGAATCCTTTACTTTCCAACTCATCCAACTGTTCTTTCAGCTCTTTCAACTCTTTAGGACCCATTTTATAGGGTGCTTCTGAAATTGGTGCTGTACCTGGCTTTAAATCAATAGGGAATTCTATTTCCCGATTCGGTGGCATTCCCAGTAACTCTTGGGGAAATACATCCATGAACTCGTTCACCACTGGAATATCTTCTAACTTGGCCTTCAGAGAATTGAGTTGAATTCCAATGTCCACATGAGTATACTTATCCGCTTGATATGTAATTCTCCCACCTCCAGGCTTCCGGATTGACACCGTCTTCTCTTCACAATCAATATGTGCTCCGTGATCGGACATCCAATCCATTCCCAGAACAACTTCAATTCTTTTAAGTGGGAGAACATAAAGGTTGGCATAGTAAGGACAGTCGCAGATCGTAATGATCTGGTCTGGTTTGAATTGGGACACTAAAAGTTTACCCCCGGCAGTCACAACAGTCATAGGATGTGCTATCGCCTGACACCTTAACCCATATTTTTCAACAAAATCTTTGGAAATGAATGAGGTAGTGGCTCCGGTATCGAATAAAACTTTACCGGGATGAGTAAGGATGCTTAGCGTACCTATGACCGCCGTTTCAGAATTTTTCGCCTCCTCCAGGGATGTGCAGTTTAATCTCCCAAAATTATGGCCTCTTTTTCCGTTCCCATTCTTGCTGCTGCTACCTCCAGATGCAGGTTGGCCACCCCCTCCTGACTTGCCTCCACGGTTATCCGGCCATCCTCCCGCTGGTTTATTTGGACAATCTGGACGAATATGACCTTCCTTCCCGCAACCGTAACAGATAATCCTTGGCTTACTGCAATCTTTCTGGATATGTCCTGGAAGTCCACACTTGTGGCAGAGAATATGACTCTTTGATGTGAATGCCTTCCGATTGGGTGGAGCTCCTCCAGTTCTGACCCTGGGTTTGAAACTCAGAGTTGGGGTACTATGGATTGGTTGCACCCTCTTGGCCTCCGTCTTGGCTCTCTTCAATCGGCTCATTTGAACCAACTTGTAGTCATTCTCCCAAGTGATAGCTGTATCCATTAACTCCTGGAAGTTACGCGGCTTAGTCAACTTCATCTGCATCGCCGCATAAGGATCCAGTCCTCTGAGAAACCTCTTCATTCTCTTACCATCTGTACTCACCTCGTCACTTGCGTAACGAGATAGTCTAGTGAACTCCTTGATGTACGCCATCATTGTTGCACTCCCTTGTGTTAGATCTTCAAACTCCCTTCTCTTCAGCTCAACCACACTTTCTGGTACATGGAAGGTACAAAATCTTTCTTTGAATTCATCCCAAGAGAATACTTTCTCTGGGAGTTGGAGTGTTACTTCGTTGTCCCACCACGATGCGGCTGGTCCAGACAGAAGGTGTACAGCATATCGTACCTTCTCTTCGTCGTTGGCTCCCACCGCCTTAAGTTTTCTCTCGGTATCCATAAGCCAATCTTCCGCATCCATTGGTTCAACTGCGGATGCAAAAGGTAGTGGTTTGGCATTGAGGAAGTCGGAAAGACTTACCCCTCTTGCCTCTGGGATCCTTCCGGCTCCAACATGACTCATAAGTTCTTGCATGAATTTATTCTGGGTCTCTTGCATGAACTGCATGTACTGCATGAAGCTTTGCTCTGCTAGAGGCCTGAACGGTGGTGGTGGTAGATGAGCTTGATTATCTTGTTCAGCCTTAGCTTTGGCTTCCAATTCTGCCTGCTGATCCTGCATTGCTTTTGCTTGAGCTTCTTGAGCCAGGCGCTGCTCCTCCGCCTCGGCAGCTAAACCCGTATCTATAGCCCCTCTAGTCCTGTAACATAAAGCGAAGATCTCATAATTACACCATGCCCATGCTTTCTGAGCTTCACTTCATGCTCAGAACTAGTCACACAATGGAAAACCAAAATCCAAATCCAAATAGAAGATCTCAAGCAAACCAAATTTATTAAGCACATATATACATCACATACAGGTCATCATACATGGTTCTTATTACAACACTTTCTCACCAAAGATGAGATACTCTCATAAACCGAGACTAGAAAGTACTACCATCCCTCTTATTATTACAACATACTACTAGCCCTAGCTGCATTCACAGATACAGCTAAGCTTCGGTCTTGATCTTGACATCGGTTCTTGCTTTCACGGCTCGTAGTACATACCCGGAGTCCACCCGTGATGGCGTGAAGTCCGGCGTACCGCCTCTGGAACAAACGGCCTCCCGCCCGGAGCATAATCCGAGTCGGATGTGTCCATAGCTGAAGTATCACTCAACACGAGTCCGTTCAATCCCAGGTAACTTTCGAAGTACACACTGGTCTCATGCGCAGTCATGGTAGGATAAGGCTCCGCCTCTCCGTAACACACACTATTTGTGCAATAGGTGTGGTCAAAGTGTACATCCTGCTCCATAGGAGTCACATCTGGCTCCTGACTCTCAAACTGGACCTCCATCGGATCCTCCTCCTCAATGGATACAACCGGAGTGACTACTGCATCGCCAACTCCTGCTGCGTGAACTGTCCCTCCGTAAGAACCAGTGTACTGTTGGCCGTCTCCCAGCCAGTCAAACCTCCATCCATCAGAGTTCTCAATAGGCATCTCAGACTCCGAGACCCCCTTGAGACCCTGCTGCGCCTCCATACTAGAAGTGATAATAGGATAATGTATGGGTTCTGGAGTGGGTGAATACCTGGAAGGTCCAGGCTGTGTCGGAAAACCATGAGTTTCCACAACTGGTGAGAAGTGTGATCCCTCCGACTCCTGTCTAGTCGCCTGTGCTCGCTTCTGCCTTCTTTTAGTATCAGTAAGATCTTCTAGCATCTCAGTCTTTTCTTCAGTAAGGACCTGGTGAGTGTTATACAGTGACCCCACCATCTTCCTATACCTGTCAAGAAGTCTGGCTGTAAACTTCGGCTTCTTCTTAACCAGAACATCATGATCCATTGCCAGCTCGTCCCCCAGTGTGTCATGGGGAATAGCGGCAAAAGTAGTGCCAACTAAATCCACCACTCTATACTCTCTTATAGTAGCAAGAGCTCGAACTACCGCCTCGTGGTAAGCTGCAGTCTCGCCTCTACCTTCCCCTGAAGGCTGCACTGTACTAGGTACCAGTCCGTCCGGTAGCATAATAACCACACGGTACTTGACCGTAGTCCCGTCATCCTTGTAATGGTAAGTCTTAACAGGGATGTCGGTGTTAAGTCCAAAAGCCCGTAGTAGCGATCCTAACTGCTCAGTCAAGGTTCCCTCATAGTCTTCCAAAGTACCCCTATGTGACCAAACGGTACGAACTGGAGTTCTCGATGCCATTATAGCTGTTACAAGAATAAGATAGTGAATTAGTATGATGCATCATAATAAAGAATTGTAACACTAAAAATATGACTAAGTTATTCTCAAGTGAATAACTATCATAAATTTAGAGAACTCTTTACCGTTGCTAATAAACTCCTACAGGTTCTCTCCCTTTACTAGGTTTCCAACCTAAGGTCAAAGCAATTGCTCTGATACCAGCTGCGGTGACCCAGCATACCACTGCATGTTGTAGTATGCAAGTCATTGATATAACACTTGCGGAACAAGCCTCCACAAATATTACATCCCTCAGAATGGTACAACAGAAACATTGCGGGCCCAAATACAAAGTGATCCACATTTATTACAAACCAAAGCGTGATGATACCGAAATGCTCCCAACAAAGAGAACACTTCAAGTGCTTAGTGTTTACAGTAACTAAAAACTCAGATAATTAAACACTGGGAGAACTCAACAACTTATTTATATGCTACAGTTGCCCGGTTTCCCTGGCTACGGTACTATTCTACTAGTTAAAATTTCTTCACTCAGACTCTTCTCCGGAGGATGCTCCGTAGCGAATGAAATAGTCGACTCCTTCGATGCCACGTGAAAGATCTGGCTCCTCGTAGAAGATGTCCTGTTGGCCTTCGATTGCGTTGAAGGTGGCCTCATCGAGTTCTTCACAGTCTAGCAAGGGTTTAAGAGATTGGGGTGAGTAACGAGCGTTACCCAGCAAGTTTCTTTATAAAGAAGGTGTGTGATATGCATTTTCAGTAGCCACAGACCCAAAGAGGTCGTAGGCAAATGCAGGTTTTTGATAATGTTTTCTTGAAAGATTGCTTTTACTTTAGAAAACTATGCCCAACAGCCAACACAGGGTATTAGTGCCTTGAGAGCACCTTTCCTGCCGCGTTCGCAACTCCTTCCCGGAGTAAGGGGTAACATGTCACATCTTTTTACACTCTGCAGAGGTGTGTCCTTCCAAAAGAGATCAAAGCCTTGCTGCACAACCGGGTGTACATTCCCGTCCACAATTCCTTGATGTGGGGCCCAGTTAGTGATCCAAGCCAATCACTGCCTTCTCCGCACAACGCATGCCCACCCAATTCATGCAAGCAGATTGTGCCCCTGATATTCACCCCCAACGATGAAGTACCTAGGCGTCCCTTGCGGACCATCATAGACACCAGTGCCGTGAGAACTTAGGTGTCCCACCCATATGCAAGTAGTCCTGCCGGATCTACTGCCACCGGCAACTGGCTGCCCGTTGACATGCGAACGAGAGAAGATACAGCTGACTTTCCCGTCCCATTCCAAGTCTCTTGGATGACACAGTTTTTACGGCAGAAGAATAACTGTGGCATTGGTTGTTAATCCTAGGTTTACTTTTCCGTGCAAGTGGAACCTCCACCACATCAATCGTACCGTGGTTCCACCTGCCAGCCCTCCTAGGTTATCACCACTGGTCGATAACCCCTAGTCATGTTCATTTATGAAAATAAGTTTTCCAAATAAATTTTCAAATGTTAGGGTTTGAAGTCATCATTTTGCAAGAAGTTTCAAAACCAGTGCATTCAAAAGATATGAGCAAGATAAACTTGCCTTGTGACTGAAAGGTAATGGAGTCGGATACTTGGCGTTCCTCCTGATCTCCTTGTTCTACAGAAAACCAAGTATTGTCCGATAAGGACAATGTTGCGAGAAATAGGGAAATGTTATGCATAATGAGATGCTATGCATGGTGATTTATGAACTATGTTTTCTTATTTGTGTGTTTTACCCACTTTCTAGGGTTTGAATAGTTTCTTGCAACACAAAATTGTATTTGTGTGTTTTACCCCATTGGTGTGTTGAGGTAATTAAGTAAGAGTTTGGAATTAAAGTTTTAAGTTATAACAACTTTAATCAATTGATTTGAGAAGAAAAGGTTTAATTTTTACAGAAAGAATTCCATTTTGATAAAAATAATAATTAATGTTTTTTTTAAAATAGAATTCAAAAACATTTAATAGAATAGTTAAAAATTAATCCAGAAATTTTGGTTTTATTTAAATACTTATTTTATTAGAGAATAAGAAGGTGTTGTATTAGAAGTATTCAAAATTTGGAATTTGGTTTGAATTCAGAAAAGAGTTGGTATTTGCATTTAAATTGGCTTTTGAATTAAATCAAATTGATAAAAGAAAATTCACTCGGCCCACCTGGCCTGTTAGCCCCCAGGCCCAACTGGCCTGCCAGCCCACTTAGCTGGCTTAACCAGCTGGCTCGGGTCTGGGTCGGTCAAACCGACCCAGCCCAGCCATGGCCGCCTCCTCTCTCTCACCCCCGTCGCCCCTCTGGCGACTGAGTCGCCGCCGTCGTCGCTCGACGATTCCGGCTAGCCCCGATGGCCCTCGCCGGCGCCATCCTTGGGCAAATGCTCGCTGCCGCGCCCTCTTTCACCTCCATCAGGCGCTTTCGTCTGCCGTCACCTCTCCGAGGAGATCGGGGTGGTTCTACCCCTCGGGATCTACCGTCTCCCCTCGCCTCCGGTTGGATGCTTCGTCGAGCCTCCACTCTTGTGTGGACTGAACAACCTCTAATGCTTGCGTTGCACAAGCACCCGCCGGTGAGTGTGCTCTCTTCTTCCTCTCTGCACCCTCTCCTCCCCTCGATGGCCATGGTCTCTGGCCATGTTGACCATGATCAGTGAGCTAAACTCACAAATCCCACTCCGTGGTACTGTATGATGCAAGTCTTGCTTCAGTTAGATGTCTCTTGCAGATTTAGTGGTGTTTCTGTAATGCTCCTCTCTCTGCCTTCTATCCCTGGCCATGCTCTCTGACCATTTGGTCAAGAACATTGAGCTAAGCTCACAGAGCTGGCTCTGTGATGCTGCTACTGGATGCATGTTTGTCTTCAGTAGTTGTGCTGGTACTATCTATGTGATGAACTATTGACTCTTCCTCTATTACTGTCAACACCCTCTCTGACAGAGGTGTTGTTACTGAACTTTGCACATTTGTAAAATTCAGTTAACACTTGACCTAGGCTTGCTGTCCTGTACTCTCATAGCTCACTCTAGCCTATGCATGCTAGATGATAACCTCTGTACTTGCTGTTGTCCCTAAACTGTGATGCTAACTGAATCTAGTTATTCAATTAACTATGGGTACCTGTTCAGTGATAACTATGTGATGTAGTCTGCTGTTACCAGCTTGTTTCTGATGGCCCAATGATAGTATGCTATGCTGTGTTGCAGGCTTCTGTGACACAAGCAAAAGCAAAAGTTTGATATGATTCCTAGTTCTAAATAACTAGGAAAATGATTATTTTGTGGTATATGAACTTATCTGTTCAATACCCAAATAGTTGTGTTGAGGTGTATGACCATCTTGGTCATGTGCCCAGCAACTAGTTTGTGTATACTAGCTTTTGGTGAAACTTGCCCCCTTTTGTTTAAACCTGTGAGGCTGGTCTGAGGTTATCAGTAGTTTGGTGAGGTGTTAAACTTGTTTAAGTGCTCACTGCTACTTATTTGGTGAAACTTGTAGAGCTTGTGTGCTTGAGGTGCATGCCCAACATGGCATGTGCCCAGCACAAGCTTCTCTGTGCTGCTTTACTCTTTGTGATATGCCAATGAAGTGTGTATTGAGGCTTTAACTAACCTTTCCCAATGATGAGCTTGAGCAAAGCATCACTTTGCCAAGCTGAGGGTTAAATCAAAAGCCATATATGCTGTAGACTAGCACTAGCAGTGATATTCTTGCACAGTTTCTACCTTTGCCTGTAGTTGTGCAAAAGTGTGGCTGTGTACAGCTGTTGTTGATGCTGACTTGCTTCTAGCTGGTCTACTTCTCCTGGCTTGGCTGCGGCTTGTCCTTCACCTCCTGGCTTGCTCCTGGCCCAGCTTGTCCTTCTCCTCCTGGACTTGCTCCTGGCTTGGTCTTGTGCTTCACTTGGCCTCCACAGTGTTTTGCTGGGTGTGATTTCTGATGTGTTGCTATTGCTGTGGAAGAACAGTGATGTTCTTTGAGTGGCTTGGTGCTGCGAACAAGAACTGTGGTGTCCTTGAACTAGTGCTGGTCGAATGCTCTACTCACTCCTCTTGGTGCTCCTCACCTAGTCGATGGCTTGGTGTTGCTGGCAGCTGTGGTGCTGCCAACACAACCATTGCATGCAGTGACTAAGCTGCTTGAGCTGCTTGTCACCAAACTTGATCTCATCCACTATGTGGCCGTGTTGTGCACCAGCTTTGTGCACAATGAACTTGTACCCAGTGATTTTTATGAACAGATGCTACTCTTGTTTAACTCTACTCAATGGTTAATCAAATCAGATACTACACTTGATCATACTTACTCAATGATGCAATGGCAATTAACTTGCCCTAATCTGAGAGTAAAACCTCTAACACTTAACCTATATTTCTTTGTTTTGTTCCTTTTTTTTTAATTTGTTTTGCAGGGTGCTGAAAATGAAGATTAGAGAATATTCTTCATGAAGATATTTAGTCCTAGTTTAGATTTAGGTTTCCTTTTAATTAATTCCAATGTAATCTTCTTTTTATTTTCAGAAATGTAAAGACATTGTATATGTGTATAATATCAATAAAATTCTATTTCTGTCAATTATATATTCTGTTTCTATTTCTATTTTTCAATTAATGCTTTAATTGAATTATTTATTTATAATTATGGAATTGTTCAAATTTGAGATAATTTAATAATCGAAGTTAAATTCTAAACCCACTTAACAAACCCATCAAGAGATCATAGCAAACTTATAACAATCAAAAAAACTCTAACTAAAGATGCTTTGAAAGAAGTTCACTCTCCCAGGTTTTCTTTTATTTTGCAAAAAATTTATTCAGGGTTTTAGATGCATGAATGCACAACAGTCCTAAATCTGCCCTTCGATTTGTCCTAAATGCTGGGGTATTACATTCATATAAATTCTCTGTATATCTTTTGGACCAGCGATTTCTTGTGCATATGCCCCAGGTTATATCCAAACTTTTTTTAGTTGAACACTTTTTGATTTGAGCAACAGAAAATCCCTCAAAAATTCGACCTTTGTCAGCTGTTCAGTTTTGACAGATTTCTGCCAATATTTGTGTTTGCCACTTTATCGCTTTCTTTTGAGTTCTTTTGATCACGGAACTTTTGGAGAGGTTGCTACAGTAGTATTTGCTATATATGTGGTGGTTTTGAGTTGAAACCTGAAGCAAAAAGAGGATTGATTATACGTTATGCTTGCACTAATGTTGCTAATAGAATTGTGTTTAGTTTTGTATGAAGGAAGTTTTCAAGTGTAGGGATTGGAGAATGATGAGATGAGTTGAAGAATAGACAAAAGCTCAAGCTTGAGAATGCCCATGCATCACCCAAGAAATATCCAAGAAGTACAAGCGTCAAAGCTTGGGGATGCCCCCGAGGCACCCCTTCTTCATCGGCAAAAATCTGGTCACCTTTCAAAACACTATATTTTTATTGCTTCATGCACTATGTGTTTTTCTTGGAGCGTCAGTTGTTTTAGTTTTCTTAGTTGGTTTAGTTTGTTTTGTTTGCTGCAATAAATGGTTGGACCCCAATAAATTTCCTTTGGAGGAGATGTACTCATTTTCATTTGCCAAGAACACTCCGTTTTTCATTCTTACAATTTCACCAAGTGTTCTTCTTTTTCTGCTACTGCTTTTGGTTTTCGTTTTCACCTTGATTTGCGTTCAGACCTTGTCATATCTTTTCATCAAGGTGTATTTTTGCCTCTGATCTTTATTGGTTTTCATCAAAAGAGGTGTCTTTAAAAATTTCAAATGGTGTTGGAAAAGAGAAAAAGCTTTGTGCAAAAAAGTGGTACAAGAAGGAGCTTGTGTAGACCGCGGCTTAGGCTTTTTAATGTCATGCTTGATGCCTTTTTGATAGTATGCTTAGTGGTTTTGCTGTAGCATGACTTGTCTCAAATAACTGAGATTGCTTAATGAGCCTTTGAAAAAATCATGCGTTGTTTTTATTGTATGGAAGCATTATTTTAGTTTTCTCCTTGATGCTTTATTTGGGTTGACTTGGCGCATGCTCACACATGTTAGACTCTTACAAAGTCGCCAATAGCCTTCATGATCATTTAGTTTTTGACTTTTGATACCATCTTATGCTTCTTTTAATGTTGCTTTGTCGCTTTGCATGATTATGGCCATTATTGCTCTCTTAGTTGGTCGCTCCTAGTCTTTTGCTAGCCCTCGCCTTGTAGTGAATATGAGCTCTACTCGTGCATCCAACTCCTAAAAGCCAAAGTTTTCCAAAGTGTCCACCATACATACCTACTAGCAATTTGCTATTCCAAGTAAATTTGACTTTCTTTTATTTTCTCTTCAAATTAAACTCTTACTAGTGTTATGCGAAATTCGGTCAGTAAAGCTCTCACGAACCGGAAGGCACACTTTACTTTTTCCTGTTCTTAAAATTTTTACATTGTGGTCTCTTATGTTGAGTTGTTATGCTTGCAAGTTGTAAGTTGGAGACTAGTCTAGCCATGCTGTCATGGGCAAGCTTTCAACATTGCACTTCTTAATTGAGTTGATATCGTGATCTTTTGTTTATGGATGCCCGCGGTGTGAAATGAATTGGGAATCTTGTGGGGATCATGGAGTTTGTATATGTGTTAGGGAAACGCTGGGCCACCAATCTAAGCCATGCATAATTCATGGTGGAAATTTGCAGCATACCCATGGTGAACATTCGACGATGCATCTCACAATATGAAAGTACAAGGATGTCGCCTAGAGGGGAGGGGGGTGAATAGGCGATTTAAAACTTTTATGAGTGGCTTGACAAAAGCGGAATAAAACTAACGTTTAATTTGCCAAGCATACAAAACCTAAACAAACTAGGTTCACCTATGTGCACCAACAACTTATGCTAGACAAGATAAGCAACTATGAGATAGCAAGATATATATAACTTCAAGCACGAAGGCTATCACAAAGTAAATTGCATAAGTAAAGGAGCTCAGGTATAGAAATAACCGAGGGACGCGGAGACAATGATGTATCCCGAAGTTCACACCCTTGCGAGTGCTAATCTCCGTTGGAGCGGTGTGGAGGCACAAGGCTCCCCAAACGCCACGGAGGCTCACCGTAATCTCCTCGAGCCCTCCCACCAAGATGGAAGACCCGACCACTATGGGACACTTGAGGGCGGTCACCGAACCCGTACAAGCTTGGGGCAATCTCCACAACTCAATTGGAGGCTCCCAAGAATTGCCACTGAGGCACCACAAAGCTTGGGAAGATCTCCACAACTTAATTGGAGGTCCCCAAGTAATTGCCACGGAGGCACCACAAAGCTTGGGAAGATCTCCACAACTTAATTGGAGGTCCCCAAGTAATTGCCACGGAGGAACCACAAAGCTTGGGAAGATCTCCACAACTCAATTGGAGGTCCCCAAGTAACCACTAAGCCGTCTAGGGTTCCAAGAACCCAAGAGTAAAAAGCTCAACGAACTTTCACTACCGAATCTCCGAGGAGAACTCAAACCGATGCACCAAATGCAATGGCAAGAACACACGAAGTGCTCAAATCCTTCTCTCCCAAATCCTACCAAAGCAACAAATGCTATGGAGGGATATGAGATGACGAACAAGGGAGGAAATCCACAAAGAACTCCAAGATCTAGATCCAATAGGTTCCCCTCACATAGAGGAGATAATGATTGGTGGAAAAGTAGATCTAGATCTCCTCTCTCTTTTCCCTCAAAAAGATGCAAGAATTATGGAAGGGATGGGGAGGAAGGGCAAGCTCTTCAAGGTCAACAATGGAGGAGAGAGAAATGGAAGAGCCAAGCCTCCAAATGAGGAAGAAGGGGCTTTATATAGCCCTCGCATGAAATCTGATCGTTACAGGAACTTTAACCCGGAAATTCTGGCCTCGGGGGCGGAATGTTTGGTCCGGGGGCGGAATTTCCGCCCCCCTTATAAAATTTCCGGCCCAAATTTCCGCCCCCCTACTGTAGGTTGTACCACAAAAAACTTAGCAGAATTTCACAGGGCCAGAAATTATAGAAATTTCCGGCCCTGGGGAAAACATCAGTACGAAAACGGCTGTAACTTTTGCATCCGGACTCCGTTTTTGATGATCTTGGGCTCGTTAGAATCACCACAACGAGCTCTACAACTTCATCCATATAAACATCATAGTCCAACAAAGGAGGATGAAGCCAAAAGATAAAAGGTTTGACTTAGCTATAAAGAAGAACCGGTAAAACCTCCAAACACCAAAAACGCAATAAGAGTTCCATACAAAATCCATTTTTGATGACCTAGAGCTTGTCATGGAAATAACCACAAGCTCTAGAACCTCACAAGGATAAAAGCCAAATAAGAACCAAGAAATATAATGCCAAGTATGCAAAGGTTTGAGCTCTCTCCGAATGATACAATTAAGTTACTCACTCGAGAGCCCCTCTTGATAGTACGGCTACCAATCCTATAATCCGGTCTCCAAACTAACACACAAGACCGATAGAAGAGAAAACCTAGCAAGAACAAACCTTTGCCTTGCAATCCACTTGAGCTAGATGATGACGGTCTTGACACCCTCAAGTCGGACTACCTTTCTTGATTGCGCTTGCTCGGTCTATCTTGAACTTGCGCTTCGACTTGATCAACATTGCACTTCATCTTCTTCCTTCTTAATGATGATGTCTTGAGAATGCACATGAGAGTTCACTCCATCATCTTATCCCTCAAGACACACTCCATAGGCTCAACTCCCTTAGACCAATCTTCGGATCACTTCTTGAATAACACCTTGGTCATTGAATAATCTTCTTTATCTTCATCTTCTTACACCCTTGAAACCAACATATGGCTCAAGCATTGTCTACGGATAAGTCCTATAAATATAACTCAATGCAAACATTAGTCCATAGGGATTGTCATTAATTACCAAAACCACACATGGGGGCACATGCTCTTTCAATCTCCCCCATTTTGGTAATTGATGACAATCTCTTTGAGAGGGTTTATATAATAAATTTAAAGGACTAAAATGGTTACGCTAACATCAAATACTACAAAAGTATGTGATGTTAGTAGAACCATCATATATAGAGCAAACTCCCCTACAATCTATGCACGTGTGAATGAACTTGAATTTCATTGCATATATTGCCAACCAATGTTGTTGGTGGAGTTTCCACTATATATACTCAACCACGTAAAGCATGCAAGGCAAATGCTTAAGAACCAAACCAAAGCATGAAGCCCAATTCCCTTCAAACCCTCGAAACTTCTCCCCCATTGGCATCCATTGCCAAAATGGGCGGAAAGGCTTGGAAGGCCAATATAGTGAGAGTTCCTCCTCAAGGTGTGCATGGCCCAACAAGAGTGAAAACACATGCACAAATCCAAATACAAAAAATTTGGAGGAAATCAAACTATATTGAGGATCAAAGATTGCAAAAAAAAGGATGACAAGATGGTAAAACTTCCAACCAATGAAGGTAGCAATCAAAAGATCCAAAAGCGAATCAAATAAAGATATTATGATAAGACCAGAACAATGCTCTAAATAACATGAAGAAGCTCTCCAAGGTTTGTGCACAACATATTCTATATGAACTGAAGTATAAGGTGCACAAACATGGAATCATCACTCCCTCGATATTATTCAAAACAAAATGATACCAAGTGACATCAAATGCTATGAACCGCAAAATGGTGCTTTAAAATGAAATGAGGAAGCTCCCCAAGGTATGTGCACCAGATAGAACGTTTGCATTTGAATACAATTGCACAACATGGAATCCTCACTCCCTCAATACCATTTAAAAAAAACAACCATTAGAAGGAGATCATAAAAAGGACATTAAGCTCAACACTTGCATCAAAGAAATGGTTGAGCAACAAGTAAGGAACCGACATATTAAATGGCTCAACCAAAGGAATGTGTGATAGGAATGACAAAGCATATTATAAGACTAGTACAAGAATGCACAAAGAGCATCCACATAGTCCTCAATGAATGAAATTGCTTAGCATTCCATCCCAACACACTAGGAAAAAATAAGATATCAATTAAGAAGATATCATCTCTCATATGTATAAGTTTCTAAGTAGACAATATCACAAAGATAATTATCACAAAGAAACATATACACATAAAATAGATACAAAGAATAGAACATGATATCTAAACAAGTTCATGCAATATACCAATGAGATATTTGCATTTAAAGCATGGCCAAAGGCTCAATTTATCTTATTGCATATTGAAGAACTTCAACCACAAACATATCAAAGACATCGCAAATATCAACAAGGGAAGAAGATAGTTGGGATGTTGAGAAAAGCAACAAGTATCACGAATAAGTATACCAAAAGAAAGAACTAAATTTGCACTTTCATCAATATTGCACATGTGAGGAACTTGAGGAAATGATATGCAATAAAATTGCTAGATAGACATATTTGGGAAGAGTTCCCCAAAATATGCACTCATCTCAAATTACTCACATTTACAATAAAGAGGTTTCATTAAGATCATTGCAAATAAAGATTTTCATGCCATGAAATGACCCACACAAGGTTAGATGCTAGAAAAGTATGCATGAATAAGATACTTGTTACCGAGATATCATTGGGAGGATGTAGTAGATAGGAGTTCTTCAATAATCCTAGCTTGCCACAAATTATCAACTAGTCACCGATTCATGCTTATTATTGAGACAAGCACCAATATATCTCCCATGTACCTAAAACAAATTCAAGTACAATATGGTCTCCAAACTCACTGGGTCCGAAGTAGTTAGAGACACTACAATATATAGGACAAGCTCCACAAAAATATGTGCATATAGATATGAACTTGAATTTCATGCACATCTTAGCCGAATTAGGATTTATTGGAGTTTACCCTATATATTGGATCAAAGAAAGCAAAGCATGCCATAAAATATGTAGTAAGTAAATATGCATGCTAAAAACTTTCAAGAGCCAAAGGGAGATACAATTTGGACAAAACACCAAGAAGACCAAAGAGTAACACGGAGGTGTGAAAACCCAAAAGTTGTCCAAATTATATCAAAGAATCAATTCAACAAAGATTGACTCCAAAGTCCATCAAGTGAACAAAGCAAACGCAAATGAGCATAAAGGATCACTAAAACACACATGCCCAATGACTTATCTCATTTTAAGAATATAAA
Organism: Dactylis glomerata; assembly: GCA_007115705.1. Lineage (NCBI taxonomy): Eukaryota > Viridiplantae > Streptophyta > Magnoliopsida > Poales > Poaceae > Dactylis > Dactylis glomerata. The sequence continues at coordinate 626,921 of QXEO01000217.1, forward strand.
GCAAAATCAAGAAAAGAGATAGCCATTCTCCCAAAAAGAGCAAGGTTCCAACAAACAAACCAAACTCTCCACTCTTTTATGATGGCACACTAAGTACCAAAAACAAAAAGATTTGTCTTCCAACAATAACCAATACCAATTGAAATAAGCCGCAAGAGTATGTTATAGAAAATATAGGAGAGCTCCCCCAAGATTAGTGCATTATTTATGATTTTGCATTTGAATACAAAATGCACACAAATGGGATCATCATCTCTACCTACATTAAAAATAACACAAAATAAGTTCAACAAAATCAAATGGAAACAAAAGAGTCAAGGAAGACAATGAAAAAAAAATACATTTCTTGGCAAGAGATAAGGAAATTAAAAGCAATAGCCAATGTAAATATGAACAATATATATATACCACAATATAAAGTACCAATTGTCCAAGGACAAGAGGTATTTGGAGTTATTAATTTCCCGGTGGTATTTTACACATAAAACCAAGATCATCTTCACAACAAGAAGCATATGAAAAGGATAAGAATTCAACACCATGCAAAAGAAGATATTCTTGATAGACTCAAATAGTTAAACAATCACGCAAAGCAATGATTAGGATAACTTGAAGTAAATGGTTTTCCAATTTTGATGTAGAATTCCACGTTTTAGGAAAACCCTACCAAGAATGTATCTCACAAACAAGATCTAAAACAAGAGCAATAAAACAATTTGGCAAATTGAAACTTGTTTGAGCAAACATGTCACATAGAAGAAAGATAATTTGCAATATCAACACTATGTGACACAACCTCAAATATGCACATTTTATTGGTTTGTAGTATGCACAAAGCATATTACTCCCCCATAATGTGATAAAGCATTTATTTTCACAAGAGGCAAATGAAATCCAATATGAGAAGATTAATGGACATTATAGAATTTGAATTTCTCATGAACATGATATACCACATAGAGACAAGATAAATTCAAATATCGACACTAAGTGGTATTCCTCATGTGCACACATATTTAGGATTGTGAAGTGCCAAAGCATATCACTCCCCCAAAATGGGATAGTCCACTAGTCTCTCAAAAGAGCCAAATAATATAAAATAAGATGCAATAGGCTCAAACACAAACACACATACATGGTGTGCAAAACCACAAGTACATACTTGATTAATCAAAATAAAACAAGTAGGCAGCACAACATATACCAACACATGTAGAACACAACCAACACATGCAAAAGGGGCGAGTAACTTTCAATGTAGATAAGTTTGAGTACATGTTACCGCAAAGAGGAACATTAGATATATGATATAAACAAGATAATCCAATTGACTTGACTTGAGACAATATATTGATGAAGATCCCTTAATTCTTCATGATATAGCCAAGTCTCTAATGCCCTCCATCAAACACCTATTGATCAAGTTTTGGTGTGATGGTCCCCAACCAAGTTGGGTCCTAAGAGGTTAGTCACAATAGGCTTGGCAACCCAAATGGTTCTTTTCTTGACACCACTTTGAGTACCAATATATTTGGCAAACACATTGCCAACCTTATCCTTGCAAAGAGAATAAGCATCATCAATTATGATAGGGTTGGATGAGTTACCCATAGTGCATGAAGAAGAAAGGTGACCCTTCTCATGGCATATTTAGCAAGTTCTTTTCTTCACCTTATTCTCACTTGATTTCTCCGCAATGGGAGCATTAGCTTGATTCTTCTTGGGAAGTGTCTTTTCTTCAACACGAGGTTGAGCATGGCCTTGAACTTGAGGCCGCTTCCCTTGTTGCTTCTCAACTAGTGCCTTCTTCTTCAAAGGGCAAGATCTAACATGGTGCCCTTCAATTTTGCACTTGAAGCAAACAATCTTGGCCGGATCTTTCACTTGTCCTTGGCCCTTCTTATTCTTCTTAACCTTGGACTTCTTCTTGTTGTTGGAGATAAACCCAAGTCCACTCTTGTCATTGGGGGATTTTTGCACACTCAACATATTGTCGAGTTTGGATTTCCCTTCATGACTCTTTACCAAGTCTTTCTTCAATGAAGTGACTTGGGCCTTGAGCTCGTTGATTTCCTCTACATGGTTAGTAACAACACAAGTACTACAGGAAGTAGAAGCTTCATTGTTAGAGCAATAAGGCAAGGCAAGTAATTCATCACAAGATGTAGTAATATTATGAGTGGATGAATTACTAGGACTAGCACAAGGCAATATGGCATTTTGAGAAGTAGTGCAAAAGTCCATATGAGGCTCACTAGATGTTACCTTTGACATAATAGCCTCATGAGCTAATTTTAGCCTATCATGGGAAGCTAGAAGATCCTCATGGGAGCTAGAGAGCTTTCCATGTTTTTCTTCCAATTTCCCATAATTGCTAGTTAGCAAATCAAGTTGAGCCCTTAGCTCAACATTCTCCTTCAAGATGGATGCTTCACAAGAAGTAGAGTTAGTAGCACAAGCATCATCACTAATGGAAAGCGAAGAAGGCAATTTAGTAAGCTCATTTGAATTTGAAGCTTTAAGTTGCTCATGCGACTCGGTGAGAATGATGGGCTCACACGAAATGACCCTAGAGTCATTTTTAAGAAGAACAACATTCTCAAGGAGTTTAGCATAAGTAACTACAAGCTCTTCATATTTAGTTTCAAAATCATTTGCCACCACAAGATTCCTATCATAGGATTTTTTATTTTAGATAACTCTAAAGTAAAGGTCTCCTCAAGAGATTCCTTGGTGGTTTGTTCTTCTTCTAGAGCTTCTTTTAGATCCGCGATCTTATCCGCGTAATCACGGGCATGACCTTGCATTTTAAAGATGGTATTCTCATGCTCCTCAATTATTTTATTGCTCTCGGTGGCAATTGCCAAAATCTTATAGAAGTAAGAGTAAGCAATTTTATTCTTACGAATAGCATGAAAAACAATTTCACTCTTCTCAATTAGAGAGGCAAGGTCATCATCCTCTTCTTCATTATCCTCATCATCATCACTAGATATATTGGGTTCCAAAGTAGGAGTTACCTTTGAAGACCTAGCCATAAGGCACATGTGGGAACCAAGAGATGATGAAGAAGAATCACTTGAAGCTCTAATTAGAATCTTGTCTTGGCCCATGGAATATTTGTTGTCCTCCACATTGTTAGACACACAACAACTAGAGGAAGTAGATATATTTGTATCATGGAAACAAGACAAATCAAGCATATCATCATGAGATTTATTCATGCAACTTGCACATGATATGCAAGGACTATCAACACAAGCATGTAAAGCATTTATGGGGCTAGATGTGTTTAAGTCCAAAGATGAGGCATTGCAATGAGATAGAGATGAATGATCATCACAAGTAAGCTTACTATCAACATTGCAATATTCATCACCACTCACCATATCGTTACCTTGTGTCTTGCACACATTGGTGAGGTGGATGTGAGTTCATCACGGCCGGAAGTGGAGGGAATACAATCATCCTCAATAGTGTTGGACACATCATATTTTTCTTGAATCTTTGTCCAAAACTCATGAGCATTACGAAAAGGCATGATTGCAAGAATAACTGCATTGCTCACAAAATCAACAAGCACATTAGAAGCTCGAGAATTAAGATAAGAGTTTCTCTTCTCCTCTAAAGATAAACTTTGGGAATCCTTAGGCGGAGAGAAACCCATATCTAAAATTCTCTCTATATTTGGGTCCATATCACAAAAATGATTAAGCATGCAAATTTTCCATATATCATAATTAGTGCCATCAAATATAAAAGTGTTATTGTGCACTAATCCCCTAGCCGACATCTTTACTCTCAAGGCGGTGAAGCCTAAAATGAGAGACCTCGCTCTGATACCAAATGAAAGTACAAGGATGTAGCCTAGAGGGGGAGGGGGTGAATAGGTGATTTAAAACTTTTATGAGTGGCTTGACAAAAGCGGAATAAAACTAACGTTTAATTTGCCAAGCATACAAAACCTAAACAAACTAGGTTCACCTATGTGCACCAACAACTTATGCTAGACAAGATAAGCAACTATGAGATAGCAAGATATATATAACTTCAAGCACGAAGGCTATCACAAAGTAAATTGCATAAGTAAAGGAGCTCAGGTATAGAAATAACCGAGGGACGCGGAGACAATGATGTATCCCGAAGTTCACACCCTTGCGAGTTCTAATCTCCGTTGGAGCGGTGTGGAGGCACAAGGCTCCCCAAACGCCACGGAGGCTCACCATAATCTCCTCGAGCCCTCCCACCAAGATGGAAGACCCGACCACTATGGGACACTTGAGGGCGGTCACCGAACCCGTACAAGCTTGGGGCAATCTCCACAACTCAATTGGAGGCTCCCAAGAATCGCCACTGAGGCACCACAAAGCTTGGGAAGATCTCCACAACTTAATTGGAGGTCCCCAAGTAATTGCCACGGAGGCACCACAAAGCTTGGAAAGATCTCCACAACTTAATTGGAGGTCCCCAAGTAATTGCCACGGAGGCACCACAAAGCTTGGGAAGATCTCCACAACTCAATTGGAGGTCCCCAAGTAACCACTAAGCCACTAAGCCGTCTAGGGTTCCAAGAACCCAAGAGTAAAAAGCTCAACGAACTTTCACTACCGAATCTCCGAGGAGAACTCAAACCGATGCACCAAATGAAATGGCAAGAACACACGAAGTGCTCAAATCCTTCTCTCCCAAATCCTACCAAAGCAACAAATGCTATGGAGGGATATGAGATGAAAAACAAGGGAGAAAATCCACAAAGAACTCCAAGATCTAGATCCAATAGGTTCCCCTCACATAGAGGAGATAATGATTGGTGGAAAAGTAGATCTAGATCTCCTCTCTCTTTTCCCTCAAAAAGATGCAAGAATTATGGGAGGGATGGGGAGGAAGGGCAAGCTCTTCAAGGTCAACAATGGAGGAGAGAGAAATAGAAGAGCCAAGCCTCCAAATGAGGAAGAAGGGGCTTTATATAGCCCTCGCACGAAATCTGATCATTACAGGAACTTTAACCCGGAAATTCTGGCCTCGGGGGCGGAATTTCCGGCCCGGAGGCGGAATTTCCGCCCCCCTTATAAAATTTCCGGCCCAAATTTCCGCCCCCTACTGCAGGTTGCACCACAAAAGACTTAGCAGAATTTCGCAGGGCCGAAAATTATAGAATTTCCGCCCCCCGGAAATTCCGGTCTCGGGGGCAGAATTTCCGGCCTTGGGGAAAATATCAGTACGAAAACGGCTGTAACTTTTGCATCCGGACTCCGTTTTTGATGATCTTGGGCTCGTTGGAATCAACACAACGAGCTCTACAACTTCATCCATATAAACATCATAGTCCAACAAAGGAGGATGAGGCCAAAAGATAAAAGGTTTGACTTAGCTATAAAGAAGAACCGGTAAAACCTCCAAACACCAAAAACACAATAAGAGTTCCATACAAAATCCATTTTTGATGACCTAGAGCTTGTCATGGAAATAACCACAAGCTCTAGAACCTCACAAGGATAAAAGCCAAATAAGAACCAAGAAAGATAATGCCAAGTATGCAAAGGTTTGAGCTCTCTCTGAATGATACAATTAAGTTACTCACTCGAGAGCCCATCTTGATAGTACGGCTACCAATCCTATAATCCGGTCTCCAAACTAACACACGAGACCGATAGAAGAGAAAACCTATCAAGAACAAACCTTTGCCTTGCAATCCACTTGAGCTAGATAATGACGGTCTTGACACCCTCAAGTTGGACTACCTTTCTGGATTGCGCTTGCTCGGCCTATCTTGAACTTGCGCTTCGACTTGATCAACATTGCACTTCATCTTCTTCCTTCTTAATGATGATGTCTTGAGAATGCACATGAGAGTTCACTCCATCATCTTATCCCTCAAGACACACTCCATAGGCTCAACTCCCTTAGACCAATCTTCGGATCACTTCTTGAATAACACCTTGGTCATTGAATAATCTTCTTTATCTTCATCTTCTTACACCCTTGAAACCAACATATGGCTCAAGCATTGTCTACGGACAAGTCCTATAAATATAACTCAATGCAAACATTAGTCCATAGGGATTGTCATTAATTACCAAAACCACACATGGGGGCACATGCTCTTTCACAATAAAAAGCTAAACAAAAGGCAAATAAAAGAGATGTCGAGGTGTTCATTGTCTGCTTGTCCTGTCATTTTGATGTGGGCTTGTTCCATGTCATCGGGCACGGAGGTACCCCATTGGCGGTTCTCAATGATATGCATATACTTATAATGACAAGAGCCTTGCTTGGGACTCTAAGTAAAGTAGCATGAGGTTTGGGTACTCGTATTCATGGGGCACGAGGTTTTCAACTTATGATTTGTCAAGCATATGCATCATAATTATTCTCGCATTAACTTTAACCATTCAAGATGCTTATGATGGGGGCAATGAGAGCTCAAAGCCGGTAAGTACCATAATTTTTGAAGGTTATAAAACTTGCAATCACTGTTTCCCTCTGCGAAGGGCCTTTCTTCTACTTTTATGTTGAGTCACCACCTTCTATCTTTATGCACCATTAAGAGAGCATAGTTGTTATTCTTAGTGTGATATGCATTGTCCCAAAGTTCATTGATTGATTCATATTGTTGGTTTCACTTGTTCTTAAATTATTTGTATCTAGTCATCCTTTTAAACTTGAAGGTGTCCTATGCATTTATGTTTTGCTCTCTTTGAAGAACAAGCTAAAAACCATTTGTATGTTTTTCCTTATGATTTGAACACACGTTTGACTTTCATTGTTTCATTTTCATGCTCTTTTGTTTGTGTTCATTTGCATGTTTACAACATGGTTGCTAAGTTCTTATTGTCAAGATTATATCTTCATGCCCATGTTTTAAGTTCTTTTGATCCCAGCTCACAAATGCTTACATATATGACCAAGATTGTGTAGGTGCATGTCACCTCAAAAATTATTCTTTTGTTATCACTTACCTACTCGAGGACGAGCAGGAGTTAAGCTTGGGGATGCTTGATACGTCTCCAACGTATCTATAATTTTTGATGCTCCATGCTTGTTTTTACACCATTTGCCTATTGTTTCGTTACACTTCGTGGCACTTTTATGCATTTTCCGGAACTAACCTATTAACAAGTCGCCACAGTGCCAGTTTCCTGTTTTCTGCTTTTTTTGTGTTTCAGAAGTGATACACAGGAAATATTCTCGGAATTGGACGAAACAAGTTCCTGAAGTCTTATTTTACCCGGAAGCTTCCAGAGATCCGAAGGAGAGAAGGAGAGGGGCCACCAGGGGCCCACACGCATAGGTGGCGCGGCCAGCCCCTGGCCCGCGCCACCATGGTGTGAGGCCACCTGGGCCCTCCTCTGACATCACCCCTTCGCCTAAAAAGACCCTCCGACGGAAAAAACCTAAGTACCCGATCAATTTTCCAGAACACATCGCGATCCGCCGCCGCCGTCGACCCGAAGATCGGGAGGGTCCAGAAGCTCTTTCCGCACCCTGCCGGAGAGGGGAATCGCCACCGGAGGTTTTCTTCATCGCCATGCTTGCCTTCGGAGCGATGAGTGAGTAGTCTACCTTGGACTATGGGTCCATAGCAGTAGCTAGATGGTTGTCTTCTCCACCTTGTGCTTCATGTTTAGATCTCATGAGCTGCTCTACATGATTGAGATCACCGTTATGTAATTCTACATGTTTGGTTTGTTGGGATCCAATGAATATTGGTGTTTATAATTAAGTTGTTGTACTGAATATTATCTTTTGTTATCTCTATGTTGTTTATGATCTTGCATGCTCTCCGTTGTTAGTAGCTATCTTGGCCGAGTAGTTGCTAGTGACTCCAAGATGGGGTATTTATGCTCGATAGTGGGTTCATGCCTCTATTTAACCTGGGGGAGTGACAGAAACCTCTAAGATTGTAGATGTGCTGTTGCTACTAGGAAGAAAACAACATTCATATGCTCAAGAACATATGCTTTGTTTACATTACACACTTTGCTTAATGCAATTATCGGTTGTTCGCAACTTAATACTTGTGGAGTTCTCAGATTGATTTGCCACAAGTGTATTATTAGTCATAGATGCACTTGGATGGCAGTGTATGTATTTTGTTGTAATGCCCAAAGTAAATCTCATAGTGATCTTTTTGACATATCACGTTTATCTCTATTCTATCAATTGCCCAACTGTAATTTGTTTACCCAGCATGTGTTATTTATCTTATGGAGAGACACCACTAGTGAACTGTAGATCCCGGTCCTATTTCCATCATATTGCTATCACCTGTTTACTTTACTCGCACTGTTTACTTTATTCGCATACTCTACTGTTTTCCACTCGATACGCTCATAACCTTTATTTCAAGCAAACCTGTGAGATTGACAACCTCATCGCAAGTTGGGAACAAAGTACTTGGTTGTTTGTGTGCATGTTCCGCGTTGCAGCTAGCAAGCAAAGCTTGGACAAGGCGCCATATATAAATTGTCCGAAGCTGTCGCAAACTAGGAAGCATCACCTTCAGTCGTCATTGTCTGTTTTTCTCCTGAACGATAAACCTTGGTTTCTTAACTGAGGGAAAACAAGCTGCTATACTCATCATACCTTTCTCTTGGGGTTCCCAACGGGCTGGTCATTCGTCACGCACAAGGACCTCTGATCTCCCACATCAATTTGGAGTATCATGAATCTGCTAAACACAAGTAGCAAGCAAATGAAATGCAATAAGAAAATTTTGTCTCACTCATTGGCAAATAAAATAAAGTAGCAAGTACCATATTAGTTCCCTGTGAAGGCTGCAACTATTTTCTAAATAATAACAATTTGAATTAGATGCAGTGGTAGCCATCAGCTCGACCATCGACATCAACAATGGTTGGAGGAACAGATCAAAGGCAATAGAGAAGTGAAGGAGGAGTCATCCATACCTTGGCAAGGAGCTGCTGCAGTTGGACACCGAGGTCACCTAGAGAGCACAGACACAAACTTGAACTCTGTAGTGGGGGCACCTGCTTGAGCCGCTATTTCGGCAGCAGCGGCGAACACCAACTCTTCCATCTTGGATGAGTGCATTCTGCAAGTATAGATACGACTTGGTAGTCTAGGAGAGAACTGAATCTGGATAATAGCTAAGGGTGTGTTTGGTAGCCTGTATCACTACTGAAAGTCTTTCTCACCTCAGATATGTTGACCTCATACAAGCTCTCCTCAGATTTTGGAAAAAATCCCCTTTCCGGAATAATCAACAATCTTGAATCGTTAATGACAAAATCCCCTTTCCCATAATGTATTTGGACAATATCTTGTATGTATTTCCATCAATACATTAATGCAAGAAAACAAAAGATTCCTTACCTCCACTATACAAACTGAAGTAAACAAGAAACATAGACGATAATCTTCAAGCTAGATTGGTCGACATATACTCTACTCTATGAATATCCAATCCACGAGCTCCTTAAAAATATAGATTGTGTGCAATATCTTCGCGTTGGTTAACATCTCAACCAAATAAGAACTCTAGAGTACCAGCAGTACGTCAGCACCGTGCCTTTGTCACCAGGAATCGACCATCTCCACCTTGTCATACACCCTAAAAACGTAACATATCTGGTAATGGGAAAACGTAACGATCAAAATAGGAAGGACTCTCAAGTCTCACTATAATATCAGGTAACTCTTAATTGTCAAGACAAAAAGTTGCAGTTCATGTATGTATCATTGGGAAATCAGAATTAGAATATATCCTCGCATGTAGATCAGTCAGCAATGAACCTAATATTTTTAGAAGTAACGACTGATCAAGCAAGAAACTCACCTGAGCATTAATTCCGCAAAAAAGTTTGCTTAAGAAGAGAAGCTTTATCTCCTAGCTTAGCCGCTGCCTATAGGAAAAATACAAATAAATGCAAATTAGTACCGAAAATCCTGTAGTTTGAAATGAACAAATAGGTACTGGTTGTACTTTCTTCAGTTTTGAAAATCTCAACATATATTTTAAGATGCTCTACATGAAAAGCACTCGCTTGTACAGAAAACAGCCACATGCTATCTGTAGGACAAAATGATATTACAAAAGCATGCTGAATTCCTTACACTCAAAATCAAAGGATTATTGCCACTCTCGGATGTACCAACATTATGTATTTCTTACATTGATATATCTAACAACTAACACCTTTCTCACATACATGAACATTGAATGAGATAATTCACCAAATATAAACATCAAAAGAAATTATCTGGAACTCTGTTGTCCAGGAAATATGACCAACAAAAAATTAGAATATAACCTCACGTCCAGAAAATGAACTGGCAGCTTATATAGCTACTTTAATCTGGATTAACCCATTGAAGCCAAAGGGAATAAACTGGTGCACACTCCAAGTTCCCATTTTCAGTACATTAAGATACTCAAAGATTACAGAGTAAAAGTGGAAAAACTTTGACACCAGTGTACCATACCAGTAAAATAAAAGGCACAACATAAGTATCTATATGAAGGGAAAATTGCAAGCTAAAGATCATGCTGCTCCGACCCAGCTAAATACTTGTATTCAAAATTTCAAACTGAATGTAATCCCCACCCTGAACCATAAATAGAGCTCCATTGATTGAAGAAAAAACTTCTACCCAAAAATGGCTACAGATCATGCTAGTACCTTGTGCATTGCTAGTGTTTTCCCTCAAGGATCTTATATAAATCAATAGTGTGTCATCATAACTAATCACATCTTAGTGCTCACATAAAACAGAGATAAGAAAGAGTTATACCATCATGGCTAGTGTTACAAAGCAAGTAAAATTGAGTAAAACAAAATCCTGAGTGTTACTGCTGCTCAAAATTAACCATATTGCTACAGGACTGACAAGGACTTGCCAAATATTGCAAGGGGAAACAGGAGAACCATTTAAGCTTTACTGCAAAGCAAATGGGGGGTTGGTTATCTATAGTTGAGCTTACAACAAATGAGAGGTTACCTTTGTACAATCGGCGAAAGACAGTTATGGCATGACGGCATTTTCAGCGAACCCCAATACAAATGCCCAAACATGCAAATGAAAGAGGAGAACCACCTGTTTGTGCAGTGTTTAGTTAGGAAACAACTGCAGTTGAAGAAACAAAAAGGCAATATAAAGATAGTTTGAATAAGATCATGAAGCTAGAAACATACATGTTTAACATAACTTATGACAAGGAAAATTATTTAGTATTAGGAGTAAATTAGCAAGCCATGTGAGAAGAATTATTAGCTCATAATGACATACTAAGCAGAAAGAAGGGATCAATTTATGCAGTAACAACAGTGAAATTACAGAGCAAAAAACTATTAGCTTGTAATAACATACTAAGCCACCCTCAACGCCGAGATCTGGCACTCCTCTTCCTCGAGCAGACCACCGGTGGCATCCAGCTCAGCCGACAGCGCGAGAGTGCTCCGCTGCTCCATTTCGCCCGGCGACCGGCGCCTTCACCATCCCTGGAAAGAACTATAGTTAAGCAAACAGCAATCATCAGCAAGCTTATCAACAACCCTATAATCTATCCTGATGGTCACAATTGCACATGGGTATGGTCTGCACGCAATGTTTCCAAGAACTGTATTACCTTTATCCAAGTTTAAAATATCCTACCAAGATTTCACCTGCAAGTGGAAAATTTAAATGGTTTAAAGCTAGGAGCAAAGATAGATGTAGTAGAATTAACATCACAACATTGCGGTGAATAAGCCAAACAGCCAAAACAGAAACCTAAAACCTGATAAAGATACAGTTCTCGGAAGCATTACAACAAACACATTGTGAGCACCAGCTCACTGCTAGGCAAGTGTACATGGCTAAACGCTCATGACTGCTCCACTAAACTGAATTAGTTATATGCAACAAAGGATCCTAGAGATGGATTTTCCCATTGCAAATCCATCAGTATGACAATACATGGTCAGGATCCTCCATAGCAATGAATATTTTTTTCTGATATAGAGAGAGGGGTGGTTGGGAGGGATGGGAGGACAAACTTGAGTCCATCATTCTGTTGCTTGCCGGCGTGCAGCCCATGGCATGGGCGACCAACCCGATGCATAGAGTAAAACCAGAAACAATCAAACACCAATCTTCCATAGCTTGTCTAGAGTTGCAAAATTAGTGCATGAATGGACCTTAGATAAGGAGGAGACCCGGCTGGAGGATCTCCTATAGAGGAGGCAGCAAGGAGCAGCGCTGCCCTGTTCCTTCCTCATCCTCTAACACTACGAGAAAAGAGGAGGTTTGTCGCTGTGGAGTTCGATCTGGAGGTCCCCGCGCCGCTCTACTCCAGTAGATGAAGATGGCACCGAGCTTGTGGTCAGGGAGGAGCAGCACGCCACGCTCAGGGCCCGCTCGGGTAGGCCGGTCGTTGTGGGGGTACAGGAGGCCGCCGTGCGAGCTCCGCGTCGCCAGCACGCGAGCCCGACGGGGAGAGACCACGTGGCGGCCGCGTGGACGCCGCGAGCCTGGCCGCCGCCGGCGCGCTCTGGGTCAGGCTCGTGGTAGACAACAAGGCCTCTGTGGTCACTGGCCTCCACCTCGCCCCACTTCTCGCGCAGAAACCCTAGAAATATCTGGAGCACACCGCCGCCACACCATGGATGGATGAGGGAAAGAAATGGGAGACGATAGGGTTTCGGGATGAACGGCGAGGGACGCGTATAGAAGACTCGCTACCCACAGAGGCGGCGGCGCTGTAGCCAGTGTACCCGCAGGCACATCGCCGTTCGCCACGAGCGTACGGGCCGGTGAGGAAATGAGGAAATGATACATGAAATGTCTATTTTGCCCCTGGCCCCTGGCACAACCACAAATATACCACCGCGTCTCTCTCCTCTCTCTTCCAGATGCACCTAGGACGAAACATGGGACGCTCACTGACGAGCGGTCCCTGCACAATGCAGGCCCACTTTTCAGTGAGGTTGGTGAGATAAGCGTGTGTGAAAGAAGAGAAGAGAGGGAGAACGGACGGCCAGGATCAAGTAAGCTATCTAAATCCAAGGTCTCAGATGGCCTGGGAGCTCTGGGTACCTCGCGGCTATATTTTGATGAATTCGACACCAATTCTACCATACACTAAAAATAGGTTGCTCAGTTTAGATGGCTTAATCTAGAAAAAAATGGGGGATAAAGAATTAGCGTCCATGTTTGGTTTTCTCCAAATTTAGAGCGCAAGTTTCTTTGATGTAATCCTATATTCACAAAGTTATAGAATCTTTTATTACTCCCTCCGTTCAAGAATATAGGATGATTTTAGCTTTAAGAAATTAGTGTATCTAGATCTGTTTTAGTGTTAGGATCACTTTGAATCTAATACTCCCTCCGGCCCGATTTACATGCCCCCCCGGCGGCCCAGCCCATTGAAACTTAAAGTTTGCAAACCCCCCCCCTAAAATGTGTCTTCTCCACCGACGGTCCTAGTTTCAAAATCGAGGGGACAAGACGGAGCTTGTCTAGCGCCCCCGCCGGCCGGACCTGGACTCGCGCCGGAGCTGGTCTCACGCCCCGCCAGCCGGCCGCGGCCGCTCCAGTAGCGGAGGAGGCGGGCCCTCCAGGAGAGGAGGCGGGGCCTCCAGGAGCGAAGGAGAGGTCGTGCTCCCCCGCCGGCCGTCTCCCCATTATCCTCCCCGGCCATCATCGCCGCCGTCCGCCACCTGAGTAGACCTTGGTGCCCTCCTCCGCCAGCGGCCGCCAGCTCGCCGTGCTCGTCATCCTCATCTACAGGACCAGCTCACCGTACCCGTCATCTCCAGGTGCCATTCTACTCCTAGCACCAAGTGTACTAGACAGTAACCCTGCAAGTCCAAGACACAACAGCAGAAAACAGTTTAAGCAAACACCCAATGAGGAAGGAGTGTAGAAAAGAAATTAATGGATAGGATAATGCGCGGTGCACTTTGCCCACTAATGGATGTCATGGAGGCAACAGGCCAACAACTATAGACCTATAGTGCCGAACAATGTTGGTTTTCAGCCAACATGGATGAAAACAAGCAGTAAACAGGGAAGTTTTCAGTTAGTCACTAATTTGACTATGCAGGCCAAAATACAAAACACAAATATGCTCCCAGATCCAGCAAATTTGTGGACTGCTCAAGGCTTCACATGCTACACCAAGTTTCAGTAAATTCAGTGCCAAGCAATTAGGCAGAAGATCAACACAGCAGAGTGATGTCTACGCACTTCTATTCTTGTAGACACTTGTTGGGCCTCCAAGTGCAGAGGTTTGTAGAACAGCAGCAAGTTTCCCTTAAGTGGATCACCCAAGGTTTATCGAACTCAGGGAGGTTAGAGGTCAAAGCTATCCCTCTCAAGCAACCCTGCAATTACGATACAGAAAGTCTCTTGTGTCCCCAACACACCCAATACACTTGTCAGATGTATAGGTGCACTAGTTCGGCGAAGAGATAGTGAAATACAAGTGGTATAGATGATTATAAGTAGCAAACGTGATGTGAAATAAATATCGCTGCGAGCAAACAACTAACAAAATAGCAAGTAAACGGTGTGCAATGTTTGGAAACAAGGCCTAGGGATCATACTTTCACTAGTGGACACACTCCCAACAATATAACATGAATGAACAAGTAACTTCTCTTTGCTAAGGTACTCTGAATTACTCTCCTATTGAATAACACTAATCATTGTGTAGTGACTACAGAAGCACCCCTTAAAGTTCATCAAGTACTTGACAAACACCACTCATAGCGATACCCAAATCAAAGAACAACTCAAGATAGAAATCATTGCAACTTAAACCAAGTACTAACACGGTGCACACACTGTCAACATTACACCATGAAAGGAGGAATAGATCACTCAAACTATCATAGCAATAATTATTCTCATAATCCACAAGAGATCACAATCATAGCCTAAACCAAGTACCACCATGATGCACGCACTGTCACCGTTACACCATAGCAGGAGGAATATATTACTTTAATAACATCACTAGAGTACACAAAATATCTGAATAATAACATGTGCTTGTTCAACATGATACAAAGCTCACGATCACATAAAGATCACATCATGGGAGAGAGAGGTGAACCACATAGCTACCGGTAGAGCCCTCAGCCCCGGGGATGAACTACTCCCTCCTCATCATAGGAGACAGCAAGGTTGATGGAGATGGCGGTGAGGTCGATGGAGACGGCGGAGACGGCGATGGAGACCGATGGAGATGGCTCCGGGGGCACTTCCCCGTCCCGGCAGGGTGCCGGAACAGAGACTTCTGTCCCCCGAAATTCGTCGACGGTGGCGGCGGAGCTGCGGAACTCTTTCTGGAAACTTGCCGAATCCCTTAGGGTTTTCCGTCCCGAGGCTTTATATATGCGAAGGGGCGATGTCAGAGGAGGGCCAGGGCCTCCTCACACATGGGTGGCGTGGCCAGGGGCCTAGTCGCGCCACCTGTGTGTGTGGGGCCCCTGTGGCCCCTCTCCGTCAGGTCTTCGGATGTCTGGAAGCTTCCCCTTGATTTAAGACTTCAGGATTTGGTTTCGTCCAATTCCGAGAATATTTCCTGTGTATCACTCTGAAACACAAAAACAGCAGAAAACAGGGAACTGGCACTGTGACACTTCGTTAATAGGTTAGTTCCGGAAAATGCATAAAAATGCCACTAAGTGTAACGAAACAATAGGCAAATGGTGTAAAAATAAGCATGGAGCATCAAAAATTATAGATACGTTGGAGACGTATCACAGAGTACATAACAACACAGCACATAATCAATTCTGGCCTAAAAAATTAACAAGTGAGCCAAGCGGGCCACTCTACCTCTAGTACTACTACTATCAAAACAAAGATTGACAGTGCAGGGAATTTGGGCTTTTCCAGATGAACACGAGCTAAGCAACCAAATAATGAAGTTGCAAACGTTACAACTTGCATGGCGGGACCAAACAAGCCAGTAGCATTCGCACGGATGGCCATCCAGGGACTAAGAAACAAAAAGCTCTTCATCTTGCACAGGCGGCTTACAAGGATTGAACAGTGCCTCGGCTTGCCGCTGAAAGCAATTATATCATACAGCCACAGCACAGAGTCCTAACTATGTACATCATCGGATCCATAGCCATGCTACGTCAAACACGTAGAGGAGATAGAAAGAGGAACCAGAGGACTCACCTCTAGAACGGAGGCATCGAACAAGGCCACGGTTGCGGCGCGGTCACATCCCCGCCATCAGAAAACACAGAGGGCGGAGGCTGCTGCTGCAAATGATCATCAAGTGCATACTTTCAGATATGAATATGATAATCAAATGCAGGAAGCAAAGCATAGACATCATAGATGGACATAAAATGAGAACATGAAGCAAGCAGTTATGTAGCAAGAGAAACACGATTTTTTACCCTGGTTCAGCCCTAGTGATACTACAATGCTTCAGAGAACAGTCTAATCAAATTTCATCGGCTATATGACCGGAGCACAATACATCCATGGCTTTATCGATGGCCATAGCAGCACAAAGCACCTAGCAGAGAGAATGGGATTAGCTGCTTGTCATACAAAAAAAGTTCAGTGTGCGTGTGATATACCTGAACCACAAACAATGCATAAAGAGTCATACAATCTAAGTTTCACATGGGTTTGGGAATAACCAAAACAACCCACCAAGCACAATTATATTTGGACCAATGACTAGGAATCTTAAAGCTTAATGTTCTCAGTTCTAAGGTAGTCAGCAGAAATCTACACTGTACTCCGACTGAATGAATTCCAAGTGGTCAATTTTACCCACGAAATCTCATTCATTTTGATGCGCTGGCATCAGACCTAACCCTAGGATGTAGCAGCGGAGAGGAACTAACCTGATGGCCTGCCGGCGATGTCGAGGCGGACCCTGTGGAGGAGGTCGTTGTGCTTGCTCCTGGCAGGGCGAAGGTCAACGCGGATCTCCACCGTCCGCTGCGCGGGCGGGCGAGCAGCGATGCCGGCGGCTGGCGCCTCGAGCCGAGGAGGTCGTGCGGGAGGGTGAGTGTGGGCCGCCGTTCCGCGCTATAGCTTCCAAGATGAAATCTTGGGTGGCTAGATCTCTCCTCAAAGCTCAAGCGAGGGTGTGGCGGCCGACGAGGCGGCGTCGGCGAGCGGCGCGGTCAACGGCGAGCGGGGTGGTCGACGGCGAGCAGCTGCAGCGAGCAGCGCGGTCGACGGCGAGCGGCGCGTTGCGCGGTCGACGGCGAGCGGCGCGGTGCGCGAAGGGAGCAAGCGAGCGGAGAAAGCGAGCAGAGACGGTGGGGGGAAGGAATGGTTTGTCGGGAATTCGTGGAGGGGGTTTTCGGAAAAAATAGAGGGGCCATGTAAATCGGGCCGGAGGGAGTACTAAAAGAGATCTAGATACACTACTTTGACAAAACTAAAACGTCTTATATTGTTGAACGGAGGGAGTACTTATTAGGATAGTGTGCCACTATTTTTCGACGTGAGTGTTTCTTCATCACTTGGTAAAAGGCGTAGTATATTCCATTACCAAAAAAGAAATGCAAGTGCGTGTAGGGATGAGAATCGCTCCCTAACTAACTTAATCCACGATCTGGAATCCCCAAGTGGAGAATATGATGCCACACGTGCACTCTACTTTGTGCCACCAAACTGATCGAACGTTGGGAACCAGTTCCGACTGGCAAGATGCCAAAGAGATTTCTCTTTTTCGGAGGGGGAGTTTCTCGGTGAGATCCGATGCCCACTGCCCAGCCGCAGCACGATTGGAAAAGAACGGTGTCTGGTCTGAGTATCCCAAACTGAATTTAGCAACACGAGAGTGACTGTAGGTGTTCGTGCACAAAACAGGTTTGCGGGTCATCGTCCTCGTCATTTTGCCACATAAATTACTCGTCCTAATACAATTGTGGCTTGCAAACTCCTAACCGTGTGAGCTACAGTAGATGAAAAATACATTCGGTACCTACTGGTTTTTTGATCTGTTGCTGCTTGCTGTCTTCCTATCTCCGAAATCATGCCCAGATCACATATACTGTATTTCTTGGAACATTTGCTACACTTGGGTATGTTGTGTTATTTCCAAAGAACCTTCTTCTTACGGTATTGCTTCCAAAGAACCTTTATGGAGAAGATTTTTCTAACCGCAGTTGGTTCACTGAACTAGAAGGCTGAAGCTAAGATTGAAACCACAACCGATCTGCTTTGGGATGGTCAAACAAAGCCATATTCAGTTTGTCGTGTTAGGCGTCCAACCAAGGAATCGACAAGTGTAGTTCTTGGTGCCTGTTTTCTCACAGGGAATAAGACACAAAGAAAGTCTCGAGCTCTGATTCACCAGTGGAAAAAAGGGTTTCTATTCGCCCCTATTAGTTCCCAACCAATTCGATCCGCGGCTAAAGGTCTATCAATCCCGGTTCATTTGAAAATATGGGCCAGAGGGCATTAGTCCCGGTTTAAATGGTCCCTTCAGTCCCGATTTCAGCCACCAACCGGGACTAATGCCTTTGGGCCTTTAGTCCCGGCTCGTGGCTCAAACCGGGACTAAAGGTCACCCTTTAGTCTCGGTTCGTGCCACAAGCCGGGACCAATGGCCCGTTCAAACGAACCGCTCTCTTCGCGCCAGTTACGATCGACGACGCTTCGGATCGATCGACATTAACGACGACGCTTCGAATATCATCGCGCTGATCGGGAACCGCCGGCGACCGCATTGGAACTCGACTGCATTCACATCGCCAGCGTGCTCATCTCCCTCTCTCTACACTATATATAGCACTCATATTTGATCATCTTAAGCACACCATTGCATCTTCTTCTTCCCCAATCATCTCTCCCACATATCACCATACCGCCGACGCCCTCGAGAGCTCTCTCTCCCTCGACTCAATGGAGGAGCAATTTTTTCCAAGATCTCGGCTCTACTACGTCATCATCGAAGAGATGAACTTCACCATCACGGAGACTCTCCGTGCTTCAAGGGTGGAGAAGTGGATCCGCGCCGTCAAGCGACGGTTCCTCGACGACGCACCGATCAAGTGTGTGTGCTTGGATTGTGAGTTCACCACTCACG
Organism: Dactylis glomerata; assembly: GCA_007115705.1. Classification (NCBI taxonomy): domain Eukaryota; kingdom Viridiplantae; phylum Streptophyta; class Magnoliopsida; order Poales; family Poaceae; genus Dactylis; species Dactylis glomerata. The sequence goes on from QXEO01000217.1 coordinate 645,948, forward strand.
AGGTCCCGCAGCGTGCCGCCATCCTTCAACTCTCGGTGGCATCCGAGATATTGATCTTCCAAATTTGCAAGGCCAATGGCATGCCGCAACTACTCAAGGACTTCTTGAAGGACACCACCATCAAATTTTGTGGTGCGGCTATCAACAATGATCTGCGCATGCTGAGGTCATACGGAATTATTATTCCGTCTGCGTATGATCTTCAAAAGGTTGTCCCAAACCCCACTAGCAAGCTAACGCCGAGTTTCTATGATTTGACCAATGCTACTATTGGGACACATCTTGAGAACAAGAAGAGGGACAAGAAGAAGAAGTACAAGAAGAAGAGGGACAAGAAGAAGTACAAGAAGAAGGGAGAAGAAGAAGAAGAAGAAGAAGATGATGATGATGAAGAAGATGCACTAATATTTGGTTGGGAAAAAGTTTCATTGAGCTTCAACCAAATATTATATGCCGCTTTAGACGCTCGCCTAGGCTTTGAGATTGCTAGGAGATTCTGAAAGTTAAAAGGCTACAATAGCCATGTTGATCGTCTTAACCTTAATAATTAGGTGGATGATTATGTTTGAAAAAATGTTGGATGAGCTTGCTTGGAAAAATGTACCCCCTTTGAGCCATGTTGGATGAGTATGTTTGGAAAAATGTACTCCCTTTGTTTCGGCTAACAAAGTCTATTAATTTTCGAATTTGTGATTTTTCAAGTATTTTGGCTTTTTTGAATATTTTAATTATTAAAAATTAATAATTAAATTATACATAAAGATTATTTGAAATTCATTGGTGCTTATTATACTTAATCATTGTTTCTTATTTTGCGAATTTATTTAGAATTTAAAAAAGTAATATTATATATTACCAAAGTGTATAGGTTAATAGAATTGGTACCATACCATTATCAAGAAGTCGCGAACGCAGTCTTAGAAGCTAGTAGGGAAGGAATGGAGAAGTTAAGCGTGCTAAGGGTGGAGCAGTGTGAGGATGGGTGATCGACCGGGAAGTGAGGACCACAAGTACTTGTAATTTGATATGAGATATGGAGTGAGAGCCATAAGTATCTAATTTGATATGAGAATAGAGATGATTAGATAATAGAGAAATAAAAAAATAAAGAAATAAAGGAAATACAGAAATTTCAAAACAGAAAATATAATTTTATTCTGAATAAACCTTTAGTCCCGATCCGTGTTACGAACCGGGACCAAAGGTCCTCCAGCCGTAGCACATGCCCCGGGCCACGTGGAGGCCCATTGGTCCCGGTTCGTAAGCAACCGGGACTAAAGGCTGGAGCCTTTAATCCCGCTTTGTTAGTCCCGATTGCTACAACCGGGACTAATGAGCTTTACAAACCGAAATTGAAGGTCTTTTTCCACCAGTATTTTTTTTCTTTCCATGCGTTTCATATAGCATAAAGCAGACGTCCACTGATACACCACTACTTCTTCTTAGCCTTCCCTTAAATTATCTCGTCCCACCACTCGGAGATGGTAGGATAGGTGAGGTTGAATTGATTGATAAGTGAATACAGCATGCAAATGTCGCGGCTTGCTACCGTATCACCGACTAGCCGTCCTACTTTATTTGCTTGATAAGTGATTTCATGAAATATCGATCTTTGACTAGAGCTGGTATCTCCAGTTAAGTTTTTTAGAAGTGAGCTGTTAACCAACTAGAGGCGGGTCAATCATTGTTTGACGAGGCTGGTGCATGTGTGCAGTCTTTCACCTCCACTTGTGTTGTTGTGCATCTGATCAGGCACAAACAGTTGCTCTAATTCTAGTATTCGGAAGATCTCATCAGACTCTCAAGGCCAACAACTTGCGCACCCTGAGAAGGACAGACTGAAAAGGAAAATCTGTGCATCTGTATCTGAAGTTCAGCTGGAAGAAGCAAAGCTGTCAACCAAAGTTACCAAACTGGTGTGCTCCGTAGAGGATAGATACTGACGTGGAAGTTGTCCCCTTGATTTTTGCACAGTGACGGAGACGCCTACAGGTGCAGTGCATCGTGTGCTAGTATGCTGCCAAGTTTTATTCCCTTTGGTGATGGCGATTCGACACTTGCCTAACCTTTGTCCAATCGGGGCCTCTGGGAGTTTGGAAGTATCTTCTCTTCTTTTCCCTCTGTACTTGCACGTGTGCTCGTGGTCCTTCAGAAGAACTCACAAGTGGTGATGGGCCAAGTGTGCGAACGGTATCAGGACAAGTGTATATACGTTTGTTGGTGAATAAATAGTGGAGAGTGATGATTTTGTTCATCACACTTATCAAATTGACCAAACCCTATGGCGACACGCATGTATCCCGAGTACGTTTTTGCTTAAATTGTTCTTTGCCCAACGCTGAATTCAGGAGAGCTAAGCCTGGTGCGCCGACAAAACAAAAGCAAGAACTGCTCCTCCATATATGCACCAAAAAAATTCAATAAAAAAAGTTGTATATATCTTTTCGATGCAGAGGATGGAGCTTCCCTATTTTAAAAAAAATACATATACACGAAAACTTTGATACGGTTTTATCAGTAAAGTAAGGAAATGCAGTTCGTCTCCGTTTGGCTTAAAATGGATTCATCGTTTAAGAGTGCGTGTTATCAGTTTTTTTTTTTGGTTGATAGACGACACCCAAAACGCACCTAAAATTCATGTGTCCACAGACCACAACCTAATTGTCGATGTGATACATTGTTGACGTGTCGTGTTGGATAATTAGGCACAATTTCCATTATTAATTCCAGAATATTAAACATGACAATAGCAGCTACTACCACATGTAACTCGAATATACTAGATGTACTAAACAACAAGATGAACGGAAACAGGCAGTAGCTAAACATGTACTCGCAGAACATGATGAACAGACGAACAGCAGTAGACCGCACGTACCGTTCGCTTGCAGATGTAGTCGTAGCAGTAACGTTGTTGATGACAACGTTGGAGAAGACCGGTCGAAGCAGACGGCGATGAAGACGGCGGTAGGCAGCACCGCCCGACTTGGATGGAAGACGACCCGTGATGAAGAGCTTGAGCAGTCGCGCAGAGCGCTTCCCAAAAACCTAATTCGCCCTCTCCCGTACAGGATCGCAAAGGCGAGTGGTTCCGGAGACCTGCTCTCCCGTTCGCCGGTGCACGCCGGCGCTCGGGATGGAGTAGACTACGGAGGCGGCGCAAGCAGCGAGAGGTGGTAAAACCCTAGATCGGTTTCAGGTGTGTACGGCGTGTAGCCAGGCAAGAGTTTATATAGGCGCGGACGCACAGCGGAAAAACCCTAGGCAACGTGGGCCACGCCCACGTCGCACGTCCGAGTCGGTTACAGTAGCCCACGATCTGGGAGCGACCCGAACTGGCTAGCTGTGACGCGTCCGTCAAGGACTCGGTCAAACGTTCGGTTTTCCTGTGCAGCAAAAAGATAAGCTCGGCTCCGAGGCTCAATTCCGCAATTCCGCAAACCGCGGCGCGCGCGCGCGCGTCGTGACGTGACGTGACGTGTCGAGTCGAGACGAGACGAGCGAGGAGGAGGAGGAGCGCGCGTGTGGCACTTCTCTTCTCACTCACTTACCAAGTGGTGCAACACCCCACCTTATATGTTGGTCTACATCTCTCCCAACTTCCCATGTGGGACTAAACTTAGCTCCCACCCCTTGCCTTTGTGCAGCCAAAAACTTGGGCTGCATTCCAAATGGGCTTACACACATGGGCTTTGAGATTTCTAGGAATTTCTGAAATCTACTATGGGCTCATATGAAATGGCCCAATATTTCAACAATCCCCCACCAGATCTCAAATGCCCATTTAGAGATTTGCCAAACCTCACTACTTGTTTATATACCAGTGTTTCAGCAGAGACTGTTAAGTTGAACTTCCGCCTAGAATCTTAAGCTACGTCTATCAGCAACTTGAACAATGGACTACGCCTTGAATTGCAAGTTTTGTGCGTCAAGATTTCACTCAAAGTCATAACCAGTACATGGCTGCCAGTAGCCTACCCCGCGGGTTGGAGCATATGCGTCGTACTCCATGGTCTCTTCATGAGTTTACTAGAGATCACCCAAATCTCATAGACTGCGACGTTTAACAGTCGGACTCATATAGGTGTGTTCTTTCAAGAATGCTCTGTAGGACAGCATCTTTGCTAATCATAGCCAACAGAAACACATTAAGGCATGTTGCCAACCTGCCTTACAGATTTTGAGAGTTTTGCATCTTCACTTAGAGAGGGTTACAGAATACTCTCCTCAGTTAAACCACTAGCTTGTTTTCCCAGGTCCTAATTCACGGGATCTCCGATCACAAAGGTTGGGTTACCGCTATGGCATAACATCTATGGGTCTCAAACCCATCTCCCTCGATGCACTATCTATCACATTGCGTGATAGCCCCTTAGTAAAGGGATCTGCCAGGTTTTTGTCTGTTTGAATATACGTAACAGTTATTACTCCGGAGTTTCACAATTTCCTGACAGACTTCAAACGTCTTTTAACGTGTCTTGATGACTTCGCGTTATCCTTAGAATTGTTCACTTTGACAATAACTGTTTGGTTGTCACAATTCAAGAGGATGGCCGGCACAGGTTTTTCAACCACCGGCAAGTCCATCAAGAGCTCACGCAGCCATTCTGACTCTACAGTGGCTGTGTCTAAAGCAGTAAGTTCTGCTTCCATAGTTGACCTCGTCAATATGGTTTGCCTACATGATCTCCATGATACGGCGCCACCTCCAAAGGTAAACACATACCCACTAGTGGCTTTGATATCATCTACATCAGAGATCCAATTTGCGTCACTATATCCTTCAAGCACAGCAGGGTGCCCTGAATAGTGAATCCCGTAACTCATTGTACCACATAGATAGCGCATGACCCTTTCAAGTGCATGCCAATGATCAATACCCGGGTTTGACATGAACCTACTCAACTTGCTCACAGCAAAAGAGATGTCAGGTCTTGTCGCGCTCGCTAAGTACATGAGTGAACCAATGATCTGAGAATACCTCAGTTGATCTGTTGGTTCGTTCTTGTTCTTACGCAATATCACACTGGGATCATAAGGTGTTGGAGAAGACTTGCCATCAATAAAGCCAAACCGGCTCAAGATCTTCTCAACATAGTGGGATTGCGATAAAGTAATCCCACTCTCGTTCTTATTTAGCTTGATGTTCAGGATCACATCAGCTTCTCCCAGATCTTTCATATCAAAGCACTTTGACAAGAAAGACTTGACCTCATGTATTACTTTCATGTTTGTACCAAAGATGAGAATATCATCAACGTACAAACACAATATAACACCTTCGCCCCCACCATGGCGATAGTAAACGCACTTGTCAGCCTCATTAACGACAAAGCCAACAGAAGTTAAAGTTCTGTCAAACTTCTCATGCCATTGCTTAGGTGCTTGTTTCAGGCCATATAAAGATTTTAGCAACTTGCACACCTTTGTCTCTTCACCTTTTACCACAAATCCATCAGGCTGATCCATATAGATTTCCTCTTCCAACTCTCCATTGAGGAAAGCTGTCTTTACGTCCATTTGATGAACGATAAGACCATAGGAGGCAGCCATGGAAAGTAGTACTCGAATGGTGGTTAGTCTTGCGACAGGTGAATAGGTATCAAAGTAATCTTCGCCTTCTCTCTGTGTGTAGCCTTTCGCTACAAGTCTCGCCTTGTACTTCTCAATAGTACCATCAGGCCTTAGCTTCTTCTTGAACACCCACTTGCAGCCCACAGGCTTACAGCCATGGGGGCGCTCTGATAATTCCCATGTTCCATTAGAAAGAATCGAGTCCATCTCATTCTGGACAGCTTCTTTCCAATCATCTGCATCTGATGATGCATATGCCTCAGCAATGGATTTGGGAGTATCATCCACAAGGTACACAATGAAATCATCACCAAAGGACTTTGCAGTCCTCTGTCTCTTGCTCCTTGTAGGAGCTTCATTGTCATCCTTCTCATGAACGTTCTCAAAAACGTTCTCATGTGGTTGCTCAAAATAATCGTCAGATGCACTAGATTCAGGAATTATCTCAGAAGAAAATCTAGCAGTGCTATGCATATCTTTCATAGGAAACATATTCTCAAAAAATGTTGCATCACGAGATTCCATTATAGTGTCAACATGCATATCAGGTACCTCGGATTTAACTACTAAAAATCTATAGCCAATGCTCCGCTGAGCATAACCTAGAAAGATGCAGTCCACAGTCTTTGGTCCGAGTTTGCGTTTCTTTGGGATGGGAATGTTGACCTTCGCCAAGCATCCCCAAGTGCGCAAATACGAAAGTGATGGCTTTCTCCCAACCCACTCCTCATAAGGGGTTTTATCTTTATTCTTGTTAGGAACTCTATTCAGGACATGACATGCAGTCAACAAAGCCTCCCCCCACCATGCCTTTGATAAACCAGCAGTGTCGAGCATGGAATTCACCAAGTCAGACAGAGTGCGGTTTTTCCTCTCGGCCACCCCATTGGATTGGGGCGAGTAGGGAGGCGTCCTCTCATGAATAATACCGTGTTCCTCACAGAATTCGTCAAAGATTTTAGGAAAATACTCTCCACCACGATCCAACCTAAGACGCTTGATCTTTCTCTCTAGTTGATTTTCAACTTCAGCCTTATAAATTTTAAAGTAGTCTAAAGCTTCATCTTTAGTTCGCAACAAGTAAACATAGCAAAATCTAGTCGCATCATCAATCAATGTCATGAAATATCTCTTTTCACCTTTTGTCAACACACCATTCATCTCGCATAGATCAGAATGTATGAGTTCTAGAGGTGCCAAGTTTCTCTCCTCGGCCGCCGTATGAGGCTTACGAGGTTGCTTCGATTGCACACAACTATGGCACTTAGAACCTTTGGCAATAGTGAATTTCGGAATTAAACTCATGCTGGATAACCGAGACATCAAACCAAAATTAATGTGACATAAACGAGAATGCCAAACACTGGTATCATCATTAACACCGCCACAAATATGGTTCACGGATTTATTACAGAAATCTGAAAGTGAAAAGCGGAACAAGCCTCCGCACTCATAGCCTTTTCCAATAAATTGTCTATGCTTGGAAACGACTACCTTATTCGACTCTAACACAACCTTAAACCCATCTCTGCAGAGAAGGGAACCGCTAACAAGATTCTTGTTCATAGAAGGGACATGCTGCACGTTCCTCAGCTGCACGATCTTCCCCGAAGTGAACTTCAGATCTACCGTGCCAACACCACGAACAGAGGCATGTGACCCATTGCCCATTAGGACGGAGGAATCCCGTGCGGCCTGGTAAGAAGTGAACATAGAGATGTCAGCACACACATGAACGTTAGCACCCGTATCAATCCACCAAGAGGGAGATTGAAATACCGAAAGAACAGTAAATAGATTACCATACCCATCAGTATTGCTAGCAGTCACGACGTTGACACTCTTGGCCCTTTTCCCTCTGCGGTCTGCGCGTTCTGGGCAGTCCTTGGAAAAGTGGCCGGGCTCTCCACAAGTGAAACAAGTTAGATCACTCCTGTCCCTGTTCGGCTTCTTCTTCTTGAAGGTTGTAGTCTTTACAGGCTTGTTGAAAGAGGGCTTGAAGTTCCCTTTATTCTTGCCTGAGGATTTGCCTTTCTGCTGGACAAAGTTAGCAGTAGCATGACCCTCTCCTTTCTCAGTAGTGTCCTTAGCACGAGCCTTCTCCTCAACATCAAGGGACGCTATCAGATTTTCAACTGATATCTCCTGTCTCTTGTGTTTGAGAGCTGTGGCGAAGTTCCTCCATGAAGGGGGCAACTTAGCAATAATGCAACCCGCCACAAACTTGTCGGGTAAGGCACACTTAAGGAGTTCGAGCTCTTTGGCAATGCACTGTATCTCATGAGCTTGTTGAACCACAGGAAGGTCCTTAGTCATCTTAAAATCATGAAAGCTCTCCATGATGTACAGTTCACTACCAGCATCTGCAGCACCAAACTTGGCGTCCAGTGCGTCCCAGAGCTCTTTCCCGTCTTTTATGTGCATAAACACATCACACAGACGGTCAGCAAGAATGCTCAGAATGCATCCCACAAAGATAGTATTGGCTTCCTCGAACTTTTTTTGATCATCGTCAGACATAGTTCCTTCAGGTTTGCCTTTACTAATCTGGAACACTTTCATCGTGGTCAGCCAAAGCTCAGCTTTGTACTGCCACCTCTTAAAGTGCACACCGGTAAATTTATCCGGCCTCAGTGCATCGGTAAAACCAGCCATTGATAATTCAGGAAATTGCCTACAATTAGGTTTTTTGGATTGTTGGATAATTAGGCACAATTTCCATTATTAATTCCAGAATATTAAACATGACAATAGCAGCTACTACCACATGTAACTCGAACATACTAGATGTACTAAACAACAAGATGAACGGAAACAGGCAGTAGCTAAACATGTACTCGCAGAACATGATGAACAGACGAACAGCAGTAGACCGCACGTACCGTTCGCTTGCAGATGTAGTCGTAGCAGTAACGTTGTTGATGACAACGTTGGAGAAGACCGGTCGAAGCAGACGGCGATGAAGACGGCGGTAGGCAGCACCGCCCGACTTGGATGGAAGACGACCCGTGATGAAGAGCTTGAGCAGTCGCGTAGAGCGCTTCCCAAAAACCTAATTCGCCCTCTCCCGTACAGGATCGCAAAGGCGAGTGGTTCCGGAGACCTGCTCTCCCGTTCGCCGGTGCACGCCAGCGCTCGGGATGGAGTAGACTACGGAGGCGGCGCAAGCAGCGAGAGGTGGTAAAACCCTAGATCGGTTTCAGGTGTGTACGGCGTGTAGCCAGGCAAGAGTTTATATAGGCGCGGACGCACAGCGGAAAAACCCTAGGCAACGTGGGCCACGCCCACGTCGCACGTCCGAGTCGGTTACAGTAGCCCACGATCAAGGACTCGGTCAAACGTTCGGTTTTCCTGTGCAGCAAAAAGATAAGCTCGGCTCCGAGGCTCAATTCCGCAAACCGCGGCGCGCGCGCGCGCGTCGTGACGTGACGTGTCGAGTCGAGTCGAGTCGAGACGAGACGAGCGAGGAGGAGGAGCGCGCGTGTGGCACTTCTCTTCTCACTCACTTACCAAGTGGTGCAACACCCCACCTTATATGTTGGTCTACATCTCTCCCAACTTCCCATGTGGGACTAAACTTAGCTCCCACCCCTTGCCTTTGTGCAGCCAAAAACTTAGGCTGCATTCCAAATGGGCTTACACACATGGGCTTTGAGATTTCTAGGAATTTCTGAAATCTACTATGGGCTCATATGAAATGGCCCAATATTTCAACATGTCGTACCCTAGGATGTTGAGCATCACATCACCAACTGCATCAAGGCAACAATTTCTTTTTGCTACAAGTGTGCAAAAAGACGCATGATTCCAACAACCGGATAGAGAAGAAAATCAAGCACTGCATGCATCCACGCGCGCATGGCTGCCGTCCATTGTTAAGACTGTCGCTTTGCTTGGGTCGACATCAGGTCAGTCGATCTCGTACCAGTGTCGACACAGTATGAGATGCATCAGGCCTCTACAAGTGCAGCTCATCTGCTGGGTGTATGTTGACAAATTTTAGGTTGATGTAATCGACCAAAATTGAGCACTAGGTTTTCCCCGTTTTTTTTTTGCTACTGGGTTTACCCCCATCTTATTAGTTATAGGGACAGATTAGGCGATGAAATATCATACTATTTGATTGACAAAATTTCAACTACTTCATCTTAGCACACGACTCCAGCAGGTTGGCACCGCCCTTGAAATCTGTTAAGCTTCATGCACTAGCCAACGCAACCAAAAGTCCGAACTGATGGAAAGGGCTAGTACAATCTACTTATACACTTCAACACCCCCTCTCACATGTGACGGGAGACGAGAAGACAAGTCAACACGTATAGAGAGGCAAAGAGGCAGCGGGAGGCCGGGCGCGGCAGGAGGCTGCGGAGAGCTCGCCAGAGGCGAGAAAGAGCGGCGGCGGTCGGGCGCGTCGGCAGGAGACCGAGGCGGGCGGCGGCGGCGGCTGCGAGAGAATTTAGAATAAATTGTGAAAGCCAGGATTTGAACTCGAGACCTGGGGCTCTGATACCATGTTAAGTTTCATGCACTAGCCACTTGAACCAAAAGTCCGAACTGATGGAAAGGGCTAGTACAATCCATCACACTTGGATTGTACTAGCCCTTTCCATCAGTTCGGACTTTTGGTTGCGTTGGCTAGTGCATGAAGCTTAACTTGGTATCAGAGCCCAGGGTCTCATGTTCAAGTCCTGGTTTTCGCAGTTTATTGTAAAATTGTTGTCGCCCCCTTTTGTGTCCACGTGTTGACTTTCTCTTCTCCCGTCACACGTGAGTGGGGGTGTTGAAGTGTATAAGTGGATTGTACTAGCCCTTTTCATCAGTTCGGACTTTTGGTTGCGTTGGCTAGTGCATGAAGCTTAACTAAATCAAGGAATCAAATGGTTTCCTTTTTGTTATCTTGTATGGCGTGCGCACCATGTTGCATGACTCTGTGTACGTTCGGTGTTCATGCGCTATGCAGCTCCTATGTACTTCATCCTAGGTGTTGCCAGCGAGACATCAGTGGGCTTGCTCTGGCTACAAAGATTCTTGCTCAACGAATCATCAAGCACACAAAGTAAGCCTTTTTGCGATTTATTGGACGGTGCAGGATCAAATTAATCACCGTGAAACTCGTTTGGAAGCGTATGAGAAGGTCATTCCTTTATTCATATGTTTTAGGTTTAATTACCTTGCTCGACCATTCTGAGTTAATAAATTTTTTCTTCATCAGAAGAGACTTTCACATTTCGAGGGTTGGTAGACGTAGTTAGCTCGCATTGATGAGTCAAGAAGAACAATGTTAATAACACATTACGTGTCTGACACTCCAATACTGATTGTTACTACTACTCCCTCCGACCATATTACTTTTCGCTAATACGGATATATCTACCACTGAAATGTGTCTAGATATATCTTTTTTTTTCGAAATGGGGAGCTCAGCCCCGGCCTCTGCATCAATCGATACACACAACCATTTTTATTAAGAGGTTCCAACGTATATAAAAAAAAGCAAAGATCGCACAATGTGCTAACAAAAATCATCCAACGGAATATAATAGGATATAGCCTATGCTTCATTGAGTCTTTTAGTAAACCGCCAGCCACCCAGGTTGTAGATATCCCGTGCAACCGTCTCCAACCGGCTGCATCCAGAAACCATAGGCTCTCGCTGCGCCTCCGTCTAGATATATCTACATTAGTGAAGAGTATTATGGGTCGGAGGGAGTACTAGGTTATCAATAAATTAAATGATCAGTTAATATTTAGTTAGCAAGGGTTCAACAATAATTAGTTCCAAGTGTGATATTTATATAGAGCTATGAATTGCAAATATACATATGAACCCAAATAAATATATCAAGAAAAAACACATCAAATCACATGATAAATGGGTTGAACTACCAAGCCACACAAACTCGGTTCAAACTCGGTTTCGTTGGCATCGATGTAGACAATCACCGACTAAGCAGTAAGCACCTACAACAAACATCAAACCCTTGTCGTTGGTGCTCTCCATTAGCTCATATCTAGCGATAGTGGTCAGAGTTACATCCATCTACTTTTATAAATACAATCTATTGAATTGCATGCACTAGCTAGTTGAACCAAAAGTTCAAACTGATGGAAAGGGGGCTAGGCAATTTATTTCAACACTCACCCTACGTCTTTGCCCTTTGGCCTATTGTGACGTGTTTTGGGGAGCCGCAATATATTTCTTTTAAATTTTGCGTTGGTCAGGATTTGATCCTAGGACCCCCTGCTCTGATACCATATTGAATTGCATGCACTAGCCAGTTAAACCAAAAGTCCGAACTGATGGAAAGGGCTAGGCAATTTATTTCAACACTCACCCTACGTCTTTGCCCTTTGGCCTATTGTGACGTGTTTTGGGGAGCCGCAATATATTTCTTTTTAAATTTTGCGTTGGTCGGGATTTGATCCTAGGACCTCCTGCTCTGATACCATATTGAATTGCATGCACTAACCAGTTGAACCAAAAGTTTGAACTGATGGAAAGGGGGCTAGGCAATTTATTTCAACATAATCAAAGGACATATTTATCAGTTGTGGATTAATACTGTATATTGGTTTTTTGGGGAGGGACTAACCTCTGACTCCCCACGTCACAGAGAAAGCTTCCAACCGCTATGTATAGTATCTTCTTACCCAGCAGCGGAAAACATTCAACATTGTCCACGGTAGAAAATGCCCCGGGGGCAGCTCCTTGTGTGTGTGTGTGGAGACATGCTAGCTACAGGGGCTAATTATCTTTCTTTTTTATAAGAAGTATATATTAATATAAAAAAGATATCAATTACACCCAGCCTCTGATACAATAGAGTGCCCTAATGACATTAAGGATGCACCTAGCCAAAAAAAGAAGAATTATAGAAAAGAAAGTCCCGCAGTGATCTATTCCTTCTAGCAGCAGTACAAACACCACCAAGACAGCACCAAAAGTCTAGCTTCTCGCATAGCGACACCTCCAAGAAGGAAACAATGCACAAGCGTTGTCATCACCCGATCATAGATCATACGCTAATTACCTTTCCTATCTAAAGATGGATTATACATAGTAAATAATAAGGTGATATTTGGGTGTCGGGGAAGAGGGGGGGAGCAGATTGCCCCGCCCCCGACTGGTGCTCTCATTGGGTGTAGTCACCCCTAATTTGACACTTGCTTGTTTAACTAGTAGTGATATTATTAAGAAGTTGATTCTCAGTTAATATAATATTTGCAATGGTCCAACAATAATTCCAAAACAGTCATGATATTTATATAGAGGTATGGATTACAAAAATACATCTGAACCCAAAAATATCAAGAAAAAACATCCAATCACACGATAAGCGGATTTAACTGCCAAGCGACATGAATCCCATGATTGCACATATTTCATGAGATTCGTATACCATTCCTAACATGCTCCGAGCTCCGTGTGTAACCTACCAACAAAAATAATTATGGTTCTAACCCGTACCGCATGGACCCTAGAAGACTTTGCCATGGTATTTTGGGGAGTGACTAACCTCTGGCTCTCGATCGTGTATTATTAGTCCACCTCACTTGTGTTTCTTCTGTTATCTATGATGCATTATAGCACCTGTTCTCCTTGATTACCACGACAATATCGCCATGGAGGTTGCATTCCACCAGATGTTGCTCCGAGAGAGATAGCTTAAGCTTCCATCGTGCGTGCGTGCGTGCGCGCGTGCGCTCGCGCGCCCGTGTGTGTGTGTGTGTGTGTGTGTGTGTGTGTGCGTGTGTGTGTATAAAACACAGTAAACTAGATAAACAGGTTGAACTGCCAAGCCACACAAACCCTATGGTTGTATATCTTTCACGAGAAACATATACCCATCCACACCCCACTGGCTTCCCCAGGAGTTCATGGTGATCCAGTAGGCTCCCCAAGTGTCCCGTTCGTAACCTCCCGATGAAAGGTTGTGGTTCTGACCCATACCAAAGGCACCCTCAAAGATGGCAGCGCTGTACTCCTAAAACTCAGTTTATTTGTCTTCGATATAGACATTAACTGGTTGAGCAGCTATAACAAGCATCAAGGCCTCAACAGTCTAGGTGTTCTGCGATGCGACACTGTCTATGACGCTATCAATTTGATTTTGTGAGGAGGGGGATGGTAGCCCATTGGTTTCAATCTTTGGTGCGTCCCCCGTTTGACAATCTGTGATACTCATTCTACCCAACCATTACGACTATGACATGATGTAAGAATGCACATTTTCGGTGTGTATGGAGATATAGGACATACATTGGATGATCCTAACTTTTTGTGTTCTCTAAATCGACCTTTGTGCATCTATGTATACTCACCGCCGAGGCTCCATACAATACACATGCATTACACCAATCCTCATCGTCTATCAGCATGGACATATGCACATATTTTATAGCTTAGGTAAACTACTTCATTTAGAATCTTGAAAAAGTAACTGCTTTAGGGAGTACAATACTACTAAATTTTAAGATGGTCAAATACTCTCCTTTCAACTATTCCGTGTTGTTCTATCCAATCCTATTTTTTTTTCGTGAATACACCCAAGCGGGTGCATTAATCACATAAAAGAGACAACGCCGAAGAACGGCAAGATGCTGCCAACAAGAGGTGGCAGCTCCTCAAGAACTAAAAACGGACCACTAGTAGGAAAACCCTTATAGGTGGGATGCAATTCTGTGGCGCACTAGCTAGCAGTGCGCCACAGAAAATAATTCTGTGGCGCACCTGGCAGGGTGCGCCACAAAAATACAACATTTCTGTGGCGCATCAGAAGGCCATGCGCCACAGAATTTGGGTGGGGCCCACTCCATGCCAGCCCCAATCATTGGTTTCACTAATTCTGTGGCGCACTGGATGTGATGCGCCACAGAATTAGTACATTCTGTGGCGCATAAGGTCTGGTGCGCCACAGAATTAGGACATTCTGTGGCGCATCCAGTTTGGTGTGCCACAGAATTAGGACATTCTGTGGAGCACTTGGCCAAATGTGCCACAGAATTAGCTCGTCCCACACCTTTAAAGTGCCAACCTCCCACACCTGCTACACTCTCAAGCCATTTATCTTCCTCTCCTCCATCTAGATCTAGCTCTAGCTCCCTTCCCTCTCATCCCATTTTGGCCATAGGTAAAGATGAGCCCGATGGACCCCCGCGACAGAGGAGCGGTGCAGATGATGATGATGATCAGACGGAAGGGACTCAACGTCTCCGCAAAAGGGACTCACGTTTCTGCGAAAGGGCTAAGAAGAACGCGGTGGTGCTTCCCGCTGCCTGCTTCACAATGAGTCCGGAGGAGCTCGAGCAGCTTTTCAGGTGCCTCCTACGAGTGAAACTTCCGCACGGTTACTCGGGAAATATAAGCAGATATCTAGACGTAGCGAAGAAGAGGTTCACCGGGATGAAGTCTCACGATTGTCACGTGCTCTTTGCAACATCTTTGACGTTATCACCAGGAAGTCGATCGGCGTGAGGCAGCTCAAGATGCTACAGGATGAGATCGTGGTGATACTATGTGAGCTCGAGATTTACTTCCCGCCTGCATTCTGTGATATATGCGTCCATCTCCTTCTCCATGTCGTTGATGACATCAGGCAGCTCGGCCCGACGTTCCTCCACAACATGATGCCTTTCGAAAGGCAGAACTGTGTCATGAAAGGATACGTTCGCAACAGGGCCCGTCCAGACGCAAGCATGGCCAAGGGGTTCCTAACCTACGAGTGCATCTCCTTCTGCTAGAATTATCTAAGCACCGAGGACGACCAGGATCATGTTGGTCTGCCCACCAGGACGCACCTCGGCAGGCTCGCTGGAGTCGGTCACCGCGAGGGCTACCGCTCAGTCCATGTGGGCATTGTCAATCGATGCGACGACTTTGAAAGGGCTCACCGGGTCGCGCTACAACACTTAAAATTGGTCGAACCTTTTGTGCAAGAGCACAAAAGCATAATCGAGCAGTATTACGCTAAGCTAGCTCGGAACCGAACAGAGAAGACTTTTTTGGTGTGTGTGATCGAGACTTTTTTGTGTATGCACATTCCAAAGCATAAGGCTTATATTTTTAGAAACTATCGACAACTATAATATTATATAGACATCATATGAAAATTTGGTCAAACTTTATGTTCTTTGAATTTTTAGAAAAAATATAAGCCTTATTCATTGAAACAGGGGGAGTAATAACTAATGGTGGCCATCGAGCCGGGCTTTTTTGGGCCATCCCGAGGCACGAGAAAAAAGCCCAACATGAAACCCGGCCCGACACGTACTGTTTCAGGCCCGACCCGGCACGAGGCCTGTAACGGGCTGGGCTATTTTTAGAAACTTGACCCGTGGGCTAGCACGAGCCCGGCCCGATAAATTTTGGGCCAAGCCTAGCACGGGCCCAGCCCGGCACGGCACGAAAAAGCCCGAAAAACGGTTGAGAGGGAGTTGAAAACTAGAAATTTTGAATGGGGAGAGGGAGCATGTGTGGCTGCAATATTGATTTATTTACGCTTTTCTTAATTTTTTATAATTTTTTGAAGCCAAAACAGCTAAAATAAGCGAAAAAAAGTCCGATGGGCCAAATAAGGCCACGTCGTGCTTAACAGGCCCGCAGTGCTTTCGAGCCATCGGGCTGCCCCGGAACAGTAGCCGTGCCGGGCTCTTTTATATTTTCCGTCCCATGGGCCGGCCGCGCACTGCTTCTTCTCTCTCTGTTCCCCTCGGTGATTCCTATTTGATGCCTTTTGCGTCGGTTACGAGCCGACGCGTACCCCTCTAATCGCTACTTTTGAAGCGGGCAGGCCCAGTAGCATTCAGCGCCTTACTTTTTTCGTTTTTTACCTTTTCAATTTCTTTTTGCGTTTTAAATTTTTCTGTTTTTGTTTCTTTTTCAAAATTTCGAAATTTGAAATTTGAAAATCTTTTCAAATACGAAAATTATTAAAATTATAAATCTGTTGCATTCAAAATCTATTTCATTCGAATCAGAACAATTTTTAAATTTGAACTATTTTTCTCATTAAAATTTTTTAATCTAAAATTTGAACAATTTTAATTGGAACAATTTTTAATTGGAATAATTTTAAATTTGAACAATTTTTAATTGGAACAATTTTAATTGGAACAATTTTTAGTTGGAACAATTTTAAATTTGAACAATTTTAAATATGAACAATTTTAAATTGGAACAGTTCCAAATTTTAAAAAATTCAAATTTAAACTATTTTCGAACAGGAAAAAGGGAACGAATATATGATCAAAAAATACACAGCGGTCTGGAAAGAAAAGAAGCCACAACAACTGAGCAGCTACATGGGCCGGCCCACCAAGGATTCGCCTCAGGCCTTGTTCGGCAGCCATGTTTTAATTGGGCCATTCGGTGGGCCGGTGTTGGACGGGCTCAAACCCATAGACCCTCCCGATACACGTCGGGTGAGGTAGGGTTGAGGGGGATTAGAACCGCTCGGTCCTCCTCGCGTTTCTGGCGGCGCGACTTCTTCTCCTCGGGGCGGCGCGGCTTCTTCTCCTCGGGGCGTCGCGGCCGACGATAGCGGCCACTCCCCATCGAAGCCGGCCGCTCCCCATCGAAGCCGGCCACTCCCCATCGAAGACGCCGACCGCTCCCCTCGAAGACGCCGGCTGCTCTCCATCTTGTCTCCTCCATCGGCCCCTCCCGCAGCAGGATTCCATGCCGCCGACCTCCGCCACGCCAAGATCGCTCCTCTTCTACTCCGGCAGAGCTGGATTTGTTCGCAGTAAGACATATTCCCTCCATCCCCATGGTCTCGTTCTTGTACTAGGGTAGTTCCTGTCCTAGGGTTTCATGACCACAGCGATCTGGGCAGCTGCAGAGTTGGCATCTGTTACCTAGTGCTAGTGATGATGCTATATTCTTGTTTGTGGTGATGACCAGTTTGGTAGTGATGATGCTATATTCTTGTTTGTGGTGATGATGCTATATTCCGAATGATAACAGGAAGAAATGGCTAAATGGTATACTCAAGCTGCACACCTTCTTTCTTACTAACATTTGTGCGGATGTTGGTTCTTGAAGTGCTATGTGTTGGGATCAGGCTTTCTCTAATTTAGAATATGAATATGTAGCAGGTTTTGTGCAAAGTGGATCTTGTTTACATGCAAACCTACACTATGCTATTGTACTCTCAAAAAATGTCATTCCATTTTACCCTATGGTCAGTCAGTACGACCCACTTATAAGAGATCATATTGGACCAATACCATAGCTACCGTATGGCTCTAAACAGTATACTTGTGTTGACAAGATATCATATCTTGCTGAATCAAAAATTGCCATGCTAATTCTATATCATATTATTGAGATGCCTCTGTTTTTTTACAGGATCCTGCATCTTTCATTCCAGTGGGGTTTGGTGAGCCGCCGCCATCGTGGGACCCTGTCTGCACACCTGATTTTGGTATGTGCATTGGCTCCTTTTTGCTATTCCTTGCTATGATTTATGAAGTGTCTTTTATTGTTTCTTGCTTGCTTTCTTTATATTTTATTTCTTGCTTGCTTTTCTGTAGAGTCATATACTCTGTTAGTATGCTCTGTTATAGTATGCTCTGGTTAGTATGCTCTGTTAGTATGCTCTGTTATATAGAATTGACTGCTTTTTGTTTAGCTGTGTCATATGCAATTCAGAATTGACTGGTTTGTCACAGCACATCTATGCCGAAATAAAATTCAGAGAAAAAATGAACCTACTTTAGATATGGGCTTAAGAAGTTGATGTTTGCTCATATTTAGCAATTATTCTAATTATGCCCTGACCTACTTTTTCTCTATGCTTTTAGGTACGCCATGGTGCGCCGCAAGATCACCACCTACGCTATGATGAGCCGACGCCCACCACCACCCCCTCCCCCTCCGACGCCGCCTCCAACGCCGCCACTGACACGTCTCAAACGTATCTATAATTTTTGATGCTCTATGCTAGTTTTACACCATTTGCCTATTGTTTCGTTACACTTAGTGGCATTTTTATGCATTTTCCGGAACTAACCTATTAACGAAGTGCCACAGTGCCAGTTCCCTGTTTTTTGCTGTTTTTGTGTTTCAGAGTGATACACAGGAAATATTCTCGGAATTGGATGAAACAAGTTCCTGAAGTCTTATTTTACCCGGAAGCTTCCAGAGATCCGAAGAGGAGTAGGAGGGGGGCCACCAGGGCCCCACACACAGGGGCGGCGCGGCCAGGCCCTGGCCCGTGCCACCCACGTGTGAGGGCGCCTGGCCCCTCCTCTGACATCGACCCTTCGCCTATAAAGACCCCCCGACGAGAAAAACCTAAGGACCCGATCAATTTTCCAGAACACATCGCGATCCGCCGCCGCCGTCGACCCGAAGATCGGGAGGGTCCAGAAGCTCTTCCCGGCACCCTGCCGGAGAGGGGAATCGCCACCGGAGGTCTCCTTCATCGCCATGCTTGCCTCCGGAGCGATGAGTGAGTAGTCTTCCTTGGACTATGGGTCCATAGCAGTAGCTAGATGGTTGTCTTCTCCACTATGTGCTTCAAGTTTAGATCTCATGAGCTGCCGTACATGATTGAGATCACCGTTATGTAATTCTACATGTTTGGTTTGTTGGGATCCGATGAATATTGGTGTTTATGATTAAGTTGCTGTACTGAATTATATCTTTTGTTACTCTATGTTGTTTATGATCTTGCATGCTCTCCGTTGTTAGTAGCTATCTTGGCCGAGTAGTTGCTAGCAGTGTTGGAAAAGGCGACGCCTAGGCAGCGTTTAGGCACGCTTAAGCGCTAGGCGATGGACAAACGCCTCGCCTAGGGCATAAGCGGAAGTCTAGGCAGTGCAACTAAGAAATAGGCTTCCCCAACAAAAATTTATGTCATATTGCACTAAGGATCCATATGCGCCATATTCTAATGGTAGTTGTTCATATGTTATTCACTTAGATGCGCTAAACTAATGTGTATTCACTATTATATCCCATATGCATGCTTGATGGTTCAAAAGTTGTAACCGCCTAGGACATGTCTAGGACACGCCTAGGACGCTTAAGCACTGCCTAGGCACTAGGCGAATGCCAACCGCCTCGCTTACGCCTAGCGCTTTTTCCAACCTTGGTTGCTAGTGACTCCAAGAGGGGGTATTTATGCTCGATAGTGTGTTCATGTCTCTATTTCACCTGGGGGAGTGACAGAAACCTCTAAGGTGGTAGATGTGCTGTTGCTACTAGGGAGAAAACAACATTCATATGCTCAAGGGCATATGCTTTGTTTACATTACACACTTTGCTTAATGCAATTATCTGTTGTTCGCAACTTAATACTTGTGGAGTTCTCGGATTGATTCACCACAAGTGGATTATTAGTCATAGATGCAGTTGGATGGCGGTCTATGTATTTTGTTGTAATGCCCAGAGTAAATCTCATAGTGATCTTCTTGACATATCACGTTATCTTTATTCTATCAATTGCCCAACTGTAATTTGTTTACCCAGCATGTGCTATTTTATCTATGGAGAGACACCACTAGTGAACTGTGGACCCCGGTCCTATTTACATCATATTGCTATCACCTGTTTACTTTACTCGCACTGTTTACTTTATTCGCATACTATATTGTTTTCCACTCGATACACTCATAACCTTTGTTTCAAGCAAACCGGTGAGATTGACAACCTCATCGCAAGTTGGGAACAAAGTATTTGTTTGTGTGTGTGCAGGTTCCACAAACACCTTCAGTCATCATTGTCTCTCTTCTCCTGATCGACATTAAACCTTGGTTTCTTAACTGAGGGAAAACTTGCTGCTACACTCATCATACCTTCCTCTTGGGGTTCCCAACGGGCTGGTTATTCACCACGCACAAGGACTTACTGCTCCCACGTCAACCATACGCCAACAGCTTATTTTCTGGCGCCATCAACCGGTAGCACCACCTCCAGCGTCCGACGGCGAGGAGGAAGAAGTCCCCGAGGTGGACTACCCGGAGGACGAAGAGGAGAACGACCGCCTGGAGGCGGAAGTCCAGGCGGAGATCGACGACATGGAGTGGGCCATCTTGGACCCCGAGAATGAAGAACAGGCGGCCATCCACGCCTCGTGGCGTTCTCTGCGGATGGAGAACAAGGAGGCGGCGCGCGACGATGAGTTGGACGGCCTGCTTCTTGAGTCGGGGCTCAAGGAGTCCCGCGACCGCCACACGACGGAGGAGGAAGCGCGCAGCTTCATGGAGTTGGAGCGGCAGCGCCTCTTGGCGCTGCTCGCGGAGGACTCCGGTCGCCTCCACAAGATTGTCGAGGATGACTTCCTCCCCGCCCCCGCCGCCGCACGAGATGCTCGATCGGGCCTAGCGGCGACGAAGAAGCGCGTGAGGGCCAACGGCGACGAGGCGGGCCCCTCTAGGCGCTAGAACTTTTTTTCGTATTATGAACTGCTTATATATGATCATATGAACTGCTATGTTTTATTCTAGGCTTATGAATCCTTGCCATAGTATTTGTGATCATGCAAGCATGCTTGTGAACTTTGTCATTCCTTTCGTTGCATAACATATATACTCCATTCTAGGCTTATATATGATCGATCGTCATCCATGCTATGTTTTATTCTAGGCTTATGAATCCTTGCCATAGTATTTGTGATCATGCAAGCATGTTTTTGAACTTTGTCATTCCTTTCGTTGCATATATAACATATATACTCCATTCTAGGCTTATATATGATCGATCGTCATCCATGCTATGTTTTATTCTAGGCTTATGAATCCTTGCCATAGTATTTGTGATCATATGCAAACATGTTTTTTAACTTTATCATTCCTTTCGTTGCATAACATATATACTTCATGTCTATACAGAGATGTCTTGTGGTACGTGGTGTACAGTGGTCGGGTTCTAGGAGTCTACGAGGAGTGGGAGGACTGCCAGGCACAGGTGACTAACTTCAGCGGCAACTGCTACAAAGGGTATAAGACAAGAGAGCTCGCGGTCTCCAAGTGGAGGAGACACGTGTGGAAGAAGAATCGGATGAAGTTCTTGATCATGGTCTCGATCTTGCTCATCGTCGTCGCCGGTGTGATCTATTCGAACTTTTTTTTGATGTTGGACTTGCTTATATATGATCGATCGTCATCCATGCTATGTTTTATTCTAGGCTTATGAATCCTTGCCATTGTATTTGTGATCATGCAAGCATGTTCTTGCACTTTGTCATTCCTTTCGTTGCATAACATATATACTACATGTCTATAGAGCTACAGGTAGAGCTACCTTTCTCTACATGTCTATAGAGAAAGGTGTTGTTATATGCCTTGTGTCCATAGAGATGACGTGGTACGTCGTGTTCAAGGGGCGGGTTACAGGAGTCTATGAGGAGTGGACGGACTGCAAGGAACAGGTGCACAAGTTCAGCGGCAACTGCTACAAAGGCTACCCGACTCAACAAGAGGCGGTTGCCAAGTGGAGGAAGCACCAGTCGAACAAGAGCAAGATGAAGACCTTCATTGTGCTCTCGCTCTTGCTCACCATCGTCGGAGCGGTACTATATTTCATCCTAGTGTAGGCGGCGGCCGGTGTCACTTCATTTGTATCTTGAGATGATGCACTTAATTTGCATGGATTATGAGTTGTATGGAGATCTATATATGTATGATGAGTTGTATATGCATGGAGCTATATGAAATATGTTAATATTCTATATGAAATGAGTTTTATATGGAGATATATAATTGTGCTATATGAAATCTATTGATATATCTGTATACTGCTATATTATATCTATTTAAACCTGTATATCTACACCAGACAGAATAAGTTCTGTATAAAACCTGTAATATTTCAGTGGCGCACTAAAATGTAATTCTGTGGCGCACCTAATTCTGTGGCGCACCAAGCCATAATGCGCCGCAAAATTACTTAATTCTGTGGCGCATTAGGGCTTGGTGCGCCACAGAATTAAGGAATTCTGTGGCGCATGTACTGGTGCGCCACAGAAAGCTTATTTTTGTGGCGAAGATTCTGTGGAGCACCACCCATGCGCCACAGAATGCATATTTTGGTGCGCCACAGAAGAGGTTTTCCCTACTAGTGGACTACTCTCCACCTATCCACGGCAACGGCTCCGGAAAGCCAAAGGAATCACTACGGAACAGCCTAGCTACACGCCACCTGCCGTACTCCTCTCTAATCTTCGCTAGGATGACCGCAAGCTCAGGCCGAGCCCCGTTGAAGACCACATCATTGCGGTGCCGCCAAATGCACCAGAAGACCAGGGTAATAGCCGTCCACAGGTCCCGCTGACTGGCCTTGGGGCAGGGCCTTGAAGTCCACCACTGAAGGAGATCCGAATCAGCCTCCGGAAGCCACTGTAGTCGATCCCAGTGGCTAAGGGCCGACGCCCACACCTCCCGGGCCACCACATAACCAAGCAACAAGTGTTGCAACGTCTTCGGCTCCTGGTCACAAAGCGGGCAAGCCGCGGGGTGCGGAAGACCACGACGCTCTAGCCGGTCTGCCGTCCAACATCTGTCCTTGGAGATGAGCCAAGCGAAAAACCTACACCCATAAGGGGCCCTCGAGCGCCACACCTGAGCCGCCGCTGTAGCTTGGCAACGACCCACAAAGAAAGCCTTGTAAGCTGACTTGGAGGAGTACGTCCCATCCGGCGACCAGGCCCAAATCAGCTCATCCCCACGCTCTGGAAAGAGCTGAACCTCAGCGAGGATCTGCCAGAGAACAAAGAACTCCGCGAGCGCCTCGGCCGAGAGGTTAGGCCCGCAGTCCTAAAGCCAAAGGCCAGAAAGCCCCTCCTTAACCGAGTGGGCTTTGGCAACGCGAGGAGGGATCCTCGCCGCCAGGTTGGGAGCCACGTCCTCCACACGAGCGCCATCCAACCAACGATCCAACCAGAACTGAGCACGTTCACCATTACCAAGGCGAACTATCGTGGCCGCCTCAAACAGGGCCAACGAAGCCTGGGGGAGTCGAAGATCAAACTCCGCCCAGGTCCTAGCAGGGTCAGTCCACTGCAGCCATGCCCAACGACAACGAAGCGCCAGGTTGAGAAGGCGCAAGTTCGGCAAGCCTAGCCCGCCCACAGACTTGGGCGAGGTCACCTTATCCCACGCCACCAGGCAATGGCCACCATTCACCTGTTGCCTGCCTTTCCACAGGAAGGCCCTACAGATCTTGGCGAAGGCCTCCAGGGTCTTCGGTGGGATATCCAGGGACATCAAGGCATGAACCAACATCGGCGAGAGCGTGGTCTGGACGAGAATTGCCCGGCCGCCACGGTTCATGAGCTTGGCACACCACGGTTGCACCCTCCTCATCGCGTTGTCAACCACAGGCTGTAGCTGCGCCGCGGAGACCTTGCGGATACCCAAGGGCAATCCAAGGTATCGAAATGGAAGGGAGCCCACCTCGCAACCGAGAATGTCACGCGCAAGCGTAACCTGCTCCGGCGAACACCGAATAGGGTGAATGGAGCACTTAGCAAGGTTGGTGCACAATCCGGATGCCACGCCAAAGTCCTCAACAATGGCCGAACAGGTGAGGAGGTCCAACCGAGTAGGCCTCACGAAGGTAACCACATCATCGGCATACATCGAGGTGCGATGCCGCAACCCACGCTCGGCAAGAGCCGAGAGCAAGCCATCGCTAGCCGCCCTCTCGATCATCAGGTGGAGCACGTCCATCACCGAGTTGAACAGGAGGGGGGAAAGGGGGTCCCCTTGCCGCAAGCCACGCCTGTTGAAGATGAGATTACCCGCCACGCCATTAACCACCACGCGGGTGGATGCCGACCCCAACAAGCCACAAATCATGGAGATCCAACGCCGGCCGAACCCTAGCTTAGACAAGACATCAAGCAGAAAAGCCCAATCCACTGTGTCGAAGGCCTTAGTGATGTCGAGCTTAAGCAGAATGACCTCCTTTTTGAGGCGGTGCAGCTTACTGGCGGTAGCCTGCACAAGCTGGAAGTTGTCGTGAAGACAACGTCCACGGATAAAAGCACTCTGTTGGGGACCCACAAGGAGAGGCATGCTCGACGCGAGGCAGACGGAGAGGACCTTGGCGATCAACTTAGCCACACTGTGAATGAGGCTGATCGGCCTGAAGTCCTTAACTTCGACGGCGTCCGCTTTTTTGGGCAAAAGCGAGATCAACGCCTGGTTGGCCACGTGAAGCCCCCTGCAGTCACCACTCCACAAGGCCTGAAAAGCCTCCATCATATCCTCCTTAATGATCGGCCAGCAAGACGCATAAAAGCAGCCCGTAAAACCATCTGGGCTGGGAGCTTTGTCCAACTCCTGCGATCGGATCACCCCCCACACCTCCTCCTCCGAGAAAGGCACCTCCAGGCCAGAGAGGTCATGAGTTTGCATGCCTAAAAAATCAAGGTTCAGGCCAAACCCACGCTCTGGGCACGATCCCAAGAGCCGCTCGTAGAAGGCGTCCACCGCCTTGCCTTATCGTCTTGGTCCAATCCTATTTTATCTCGTTGTGTTTGGACTAGGTGCATTGACATTGGTGATTGGACCAATGATCATGTCTATTCATCTCAAAAAAAGAAAATGATCATGTCTGTTAAGTAGATGCAGTTATGCAACGTGCAACCCTAATCAGTTGGGCCCTGCCATGGGTGGCGTGTGCCTCCCTACCCAGGCAAACGTGCGGTGTCATGCTCGTGGACCTCCCATTGTCCATGCCACGTGTAAGGGTGAGAAGTGAGGGCTATGAAGTTGGATCCACATGCGTTGCATCTACGGAAATTTTTCCAATATACAAGATACATGTACCTACCAAGTTGTACATGCTATTAATCCATTGCATTGCTACCTTGCTAGTGCTTTCTTTTCGAGACAAGATTTGGTGCACCTGGCCAGTGCTTTCGGTTTTTAAAATACTTAAAAATTGTAATTTTTATGTTTCAAAAAATCATTAAATTTATTATATAAATACATACGCATGTCCTGGATACTCGTGCAAAGTTTCGGCAGAAATCGCTTTATATTTTGAGCTACTAAAAAAAAGCGGCTACATATAGACTCTACTTTTGTCGGAAATTTGTCTTTTTTGCATAGCTCAAAATACATCATATTTTTCTCTAATTTCTTTTGTCATGCCTTTGAAATATCTATACGTATGTCCGTATTTAATTTCAGATTTTTTGGAATCATAGAAATATATTTTTTAAAACTAAGAGTACTGGTACTCATGTACCAAAGGTACTTTCCGTTTCTTTTCAGTATTCTACCTTCTTCCAATAGGCTCTTTAAAGACATGCAGATGATTAATGCATGTATATACAGAAGTACAAATAAGTTATAGTCCCATATGTATCACTTTCTTTGCGATGAACAACTAAAGAACTACACTTTTGTACTATAATAAAATAAATGGGTATGTCCGTCTATTTTCTGTACCCCAAAACGATCAGTAGCTATGGAGACACCGGGACAATATATTCTCTGTTGCAATGGATTATTTTCAGTGTAAGCAATTTTGAAGCTTGAAGTGCAAGAAATAATCAGGTATAATTTCAGATTTTTTGTTTAATGCAATGGTACCTTAATACGTGGATTAGTCGCAATCATCCAAAAAATTGCATGCCTTTCATACCACATGATCTAATACATTTCATATTTTTTAGGCCACTTGTTGCTTCTGTCAAAAAAATTCTATACATGTACTTGCAAATATAGTACAAGATAGATAGGAATCTATGAAAAATTGGTACACTGGAACTCTGACTGCAACGTTATCTACAAAGATTCACATGCGGCAGAAACTCGCGGCAAAGCCTTTGCATAGAGCATGCCATTGGCAAAGTCAGGCGGCATAACTCAGGCCGACAATGAGCCCTTTCCTACGGTTGTCCCTCAGGCACATGGCAAAAGGCTTTGCTGAGAACTTTGAGACATTTGGGCATTTTCGGCTAGAGCCTTTATCAAGAGCAATTTTCGAGTTGACTCTTGGTAAGTATCTTGCTGGACCACAACACATTGTGCGTTTTTTGGTAGCCCTTTGCCAAGAGGCCATTTGCCGACTGTTTTCTCCCTTTGCCAAGAGTCTTTCAGCAAATGGCTAGATTCCGCTAGTGAATTAAGGAGGATCGGGCTGATAATTATAACAGGATAATCCAAAATTAAAAATCTGAGTTCACATTCACACTATTTCACGTTGCTGACAAAATTAAACCAAGGATTGGAACAGTGGAAAACATATTCTCAGACAACTCAAGTCATATACTTACGGAACAAAGAGTTTCTGCTCGGATCTGCTTGATATTTTTTCATCAATCTACCAGAAATAAACTCCAAATCTACCCATAGACAAAATACGAAAAAAATCACCAAAAATGATGACGTGAACCATAGATTAACACCGACAAAAGCAAAAGTCTACAAACTAGGTATCAATGGTGTGAAGGGGCAAGCAGACTGAGCTAATTAATTAAGGAGAT
This sequence comes from Dactylis glomerata, assembly GCA_007115705.1. NCBI lineage: Eukaryota > Viridiplantae > Streptophyta > Magnoliopsida > Poales > Poaceae > Dactylis > Dactylis glomerata. Next base: position 672,968 of record QXEO01000217.1, read on the forward strand.
ATACAGAAAATAGACGTGGCTTACATCATGCAAGCACGCTTTGGGACTAACTAATGAGATCAAGAAGTGTCATGTTCATCTTGTCATGTTCTGAGATGTCCAAATCTGTGATTAAATACCAAGATTAGTTTGTAATTCCTCTCGAATCTGACAGCGCTAGCTAGGGAGGATATCGATTCACATCACCAACTACTACCTTAGCATAAAAAAGAGAATACATTAACTCGTTTGGTCATGAAAAAGACAGGTTAATCACAGATTCAAATCGTGAATTGTATACCTAGCAATCATTGAACTATTTATGTAGTAAATTTAACCAAGTCTATCAAAACATAGCAAAACACTTTTGTTGCTTCCTACCCTGAGTAAACAGTATGTCTAAGCTTGCTTTTATGACTGTTGTAATTCTTGACCATTTGGGGCACTATTATAAAACCGGGTGCAATGCTTTCATTCTAAAAAAGTTAGCAGCCAAACTATTTGTGGTCGGTTACTCTTGTACATAATGAAGTTGAGGTACCCTAGCTTGATCCGTCTTTTGGCTTCACAGGTCGTTGCAGAGCGTGCAACCTCAATCACGACAAACTATTAGATACCTTAAGATGTCACTTTCAAAGCTAAATCATGTGAGATCAACTATCTTCTGATTAATAGTTGAACTCTATTATAAGCTTTCAAGCCACTTCTCTCAGAGCTCAACACATCAATGCTAGGACGTTATAGTCGTGACTAATTCTAAAATAACTTGAAAATTCATGAAGACAGGTCAGTATTAGTCAAGCGAAATAATGTAACGATACACAAAGATGTCATTATGACCTGTCACCTTTGATAGTAAACTTGTCCGGTAAAAAAACATGACATGTTCTACACGAATATAAACTTATGGCATGAGCTGTCTCAATCATCCCGTAGCCTTATTTTTCATGCCAGGCTGATACGTTTGACTTGGGATGACACTAACATAAGCAATTATAAGAGATTAAAAAATCATGAGCAACTAGTATAATATTGTTAGGATCTGGACAACTGGGGCTGATGGTACTAATATGGTGCGCATGTGAATACGAGAGATCTAAACACACTGCATGTCGACTTGTCTGCTCAATGATTCTTGGGAAGGATTGATCAACTAAAAACATTGAGGAACCTAGTGTGCTATGGCACCCCAGAAAGTACACCAAATGAAAGCTGACGAAATTACCAAAGACTAACAAAGCACTTATGCTCAACATGCTTATCTTGACTTCTCTAAAGATAAAGACTCGATGAAATCTCCCATTGGGATAGTGTAAGTATGCTTTAAGAAGATAGCCGGAAATGTTCTCATGAATGAAACACTAATACCATTGACATGAAAATCAACAATACTATTGACAGGAAAATTGATTGGTTTCTTTACTTGCTTTACTAACAGCCCTAGGAGGCTATCCAAGTGCGTGGGTACATATAACATCACAACAAGGGTGGTTCAACTGTGTAGAGATACCAGGGGACACATAGGCTTGTGAAGGTGGGAGCAAATTATAATAGCTGGAGCTTCTTATCTCATCATGCCTATCCTTTTCTTGGCACTACATGGAAGCATCTTTCACACATCAAGATACATGGAACTCATTGGCCAAAGCGACTTGGATTTGTTTGGCATGCCTACAAAAGGCCCCACCAGTTGCTGTGCTGTGAAGCTCATGGCAGCCAGGAGAGAATCTTAAATTTCCTCTTCCATCACGTCCCTCTGCCTGCCTGCTACATATCTATATCTATCTCTCATACACGCCAAGCTGCTTAATTTGCTTGCTTCTCTGCAGAAGCAAAGCTCTTACACCTGGTAAACTATAAAAGAGAGCTTCTTTGAGAGAGGTAGAGGGAGTACCTTCCTTGCTTAGCAGGTGAATTTGGCTGCTGGAACCGAAGCAGAGGTAAGCCCAAGCTTCTTCTCATCTCTTTTTTTGTCTTGTTTCTTCTTCCACCTGTGGCATGCTTCAGAGTTCAGAGGATCTTTGTGTTTTGATTGGTGCTCTTGTCTTGTAAAGTTCTGTCATCTGCTATAGAGATTTTTGAGAAGGTCTAATGACATGTGCAGTCTGAAAGGGCATTTTTCAGATACTTCTTCCTCCGTCTCCTTCACAGCTGTATTCATTTTATCACTGTCATAGAAAGCAGAGTATTACAGTTGTTGTCAGAAGTGTAATGGCATGCTGTTTCGATGTGGGAAGGTGATCCATGGCAGCAATTGCAACCATGAAATTTTATTTCGTTAGTTCATTAGTTGTAGAAGTGTAAGACTTGATTGGTGATATTAAGAAAGGTTTAAGTTATAGGCTCATAACGGCAAAACTTGACAGCTCACAGAAAGGGTGAAGAGTCTGATGTCTCAATCTCTTGTATAGTAATATTCATATATTCAGTTTTATTTTACCTTACCTGTTCTCTATCCATTAAAGTTTGTTTTGAATGTACTGTATCTATTCATGTTTGATGGCACACAAATCATTTGATAGACGTTCAATTGAGAAAAAAAACAAGAATCCAAAAGTTCTCTTCTGCAGTGATGCGCTTACCCTTAAGAACATAGGCTGGAATAATAAAGTTACCAATTTGATGGGACAAGGCATACGAATATTTCGATACTGAATGTAGATATATTACCATTTATAGCAGAAATTTGCATGCAGTACTTATTGTGATGTTCTCATGAAACAGGTTGGAAATTAGTACGCAAAAGCTAAGGAGACTTGCATCTAGCATTACCAAGAGATGGACAGGGAGCGGATGAAGATGGCTATCCTAGAGCAAGAACAAACATTCAGACAACAGGTAACGAAACACACTCTTGTAAACACTATCTACTGATATGTGATCCTTTGAAAGAACACTGAACTCACTTCCGGTTAATAGCCATACTAAGATACTGATCAACCAGGCAAATTTTACCTGCATAGTTCCACGGATGTGTATATATCACGTTAAACAGAGAAACTAAGCAGAACATGCAACATTTAGCACATACGGAGTAGTTATTTTCTCCAATGCATCAACAAATGATTAAGAGTTGCTTGGCTAGTCATGAGTCTCACTGACTAGTAGTTTGATTTGTCTATGAGCCACAACTTGGCTTCCAACTAAAAACCTCGATTTGTTGTGACTATTAGTCCTCACTAGTCCATTAGTTAATAACCCAACATGACTCGACTTTTTCGCCTCTGAATCTCTGATCAGTGGCATAAAAAATTCCGGTGCACCACTAGGTTTAATGTTAATCACCGCTTGATTCCAGTTCCGTCCTGATAAGTTGAACATGGATCCTAGAAGCTTGAGGCTTTTCCCGCTGTGCTTGTTTGCGTGAAAGGGACTACATCCTGATCCCACTCATTCCAAAAGTTTAGTCTAACAAGCCTCTATAGGTTGGTAATTTCCTCGACCATGCAAACAAGGGAAATCTAAGGTGTGAATGTGAGGCAAACATAGTTATATGCGAGAACAAATGGAGTACAAGCAAGTAGGTAAGACATTACAACTAGTAACTAAGAAGTAGTACTGCCATCAAGTCACGCTAGCAGTAATATCAGCTAATTCATAACTAGCTAGCCAAAATTCTGGAGGCACTCCTGGTCCAAGTCTTTACCTTTCTCGCTTATAGAATAGTCGCAACATGTACTGATAGCTAAAACATGCATTGTCCATCGTATTTTAAATCGAGAAATTCTTGTGCACACTATCAGGGTAGAGTTTCTCACCAATCCTTACATTGTTGAACCAGGTTCATGAGATGCACCGGGTTTACCATGTTCAAAAGCATCTGATGAGTGAGATGCAGACAGCAGGGCTGAGCCGAGCTCACGCTGTGACGAAACAAAAACTAGACGTCTGGCGCATCGAAAAGGATACAAACTTTCAGAAATTTTATGGGTTCTCAGACAGCTGCACCCCTGCCTCTGCAGAAGAATGCAACCTTGAGCTTACTCTAGCAACCGGGAGCAGTACCAGCAGGAACAGCAGCAGAAGCCAGAAGGGCAAGCAAGTAATGAAATCCTCAGACTCAGATTCTGGAACAGCGGTATCATCAACATCGACTGAATCCGAGCTGGCTCGGTTCAACGAGATCAACACAACGGCAGCAAGGTTCCAGAGTGACATCAAGAGGTTTACAATAGTTGATGAGAAGAATCAGACTCCTTGGCCCAACCAGTCTGTGAGCGTGAGGATGGCATGGTGACCGAATTAGCTAGGATTTGGAGTTGTAGATTCCAGAGAGAGATGTTGTCACATGTACATCATCAGAGCTAATTTTTTTGCAAAATTTGATGACGGGCAAGAGATGGTTGCCTAGCACATTCTCCATCTTTTGGAGGTGACCATACAATTTAATTTAGTTGTAGAATCAGAATTTCAGGCAAGTTCGTAGCCATGATTAGTATGCGATAATACTCATACATAAAGTATAATGATGCGCAAACATAAAATGTCCAAACTTTTCTGGAATGAATCTCTAAACAGAGAAATAATTCAATCGTGTGAATTGCCACTGGAGTAAGTTCGGAACTAGAATCTGTCCCTGTAAATCAATTTGCAGCAATAGCTACTACGAACAAGATACATGGAAACTAAATCAACAGGCCTTCAGTAACGAGGCTACACCGCTACGAATTTGCCAGATAAATTATCCCAGAGGTAAATTATTCCCACAGTGACAGAGCTGCATCAATCACATATCCCAAAGGTATTTGTCGGCAGCAGCAGAAATCAAGAGCACATAATACGGTAAAGAAAACAGAGGGACGGGATGGAAGGAGAGCAAACCGTTGTATGTACTGCTCGGTGCCAAGCACAGGCTTCGCAACCGTAATGTGTCCTGGAGGCTGGAGGGGGGCATGCGCGTGCGGCGCGCGGAACCGACGGCTGCGGCTGGCGACGGCGGCGAGGTACGCGAGATGGCGGCGCGGTGCCGGTGCCGGTGCCGGTAGACGTGGGCCGCTCTTGTTTTGCGAGTTTGACCCGGAGCAGGGTCCCTTATAGTCGGCCACATTACGGCTCAGTGAGGCTTATACACTGTAGCGGCCCAATTTTTGTCATTTTTATTTTCTTTTATTACGAAAAATGTGAAGAAAAAAATTAGATTAATGATTTAATCCAAAAGAACAACCAGAGGTAGATTATTTCTCTCATACAAATTTATAACCTGCACTCCCCAGAAAAGAAAAGAAGACTTCAGATTTTCAAACAATGAAATACTCATATATGATTTAGTGGCATCTAGAATCAATCCCAGAATATCCAAACATTTTTTTTTGTTATGGAGGCAAAAGATTTGCCTCATATATTAATTAAGGAGCGTACACGATCAAGCCTAGAAAGGAAAAAAACAAATTTACAAGGTTTTATTCTCGCAACATGATGAAGATCAAATGGTCACGACCGATCCCTAATTAGCGGCCTCAGATTTAATCTTGTTCAAAACTTGGTATGGAGTATATATTTTGAAAAAAAATCTCACGTTCCATTCATTCCAAATCTCCCAAAATACCGACATGACGACAGACACAATGTTCTTTGGTCTAGTGCCTTGGGCGGAGCCTAGTTACGCCAAACTGTCGGCTTCATAACCGAGAGGAACGTGCCTTCAAATTGGGCATGATATGACAATGATGTGGAGTATTCTCAACGTTACTCATCAATGCCCGCACTTGTAACAAGATATCCCGTTTGTTCGGCTAAAGGGACAGTACTCACGTTGCGTGAGACCAACAACGTTACCTGAGATCAGCTTAAAAGCGAAAAATGATATCAAACCCCAGCAAATTAACCATCGATAAGAGAAAAAAGGCCCATGCAATAGCCCAATAACAACAGCCTGCGGTAGCAAGTTCAAAAAAAAAAAAACAGTCTCACCCAACACGCAGCCAAACAGAGGTAATACAACACGGGCCCACAAAGCACGGGAATAACCGATCTTGACGCCAGGAAGATCCAGTGGACCACAAGTTAGCGGAGCATTAAGCTAATCCTCAGCTAGCTGAGAATTAGCAAATCCGTTATTTTTATGAGAAAAGGAATATTAATATAAAGACCAATTACACACGGGTCTACACCAACAGGGCAGAGCTAGTAGAAAGTATCATAGATGCACACAACCAAGTAATTGTTGTCTTTCCATACAAGATTTTCCCAAGTCGTACAGTGCCAGTTCGGTGAACTGGAGAAAATGCGGCGATTTAAACAAAATTAACTCAAACTTCAAACTATTTCAAATAATAAACCACTTTTGAAAATATTTTACAGGACTAACCCCTTTTGGCCGCGCCAGTCACGGTGGCGTGGCAGAAGACGTTGCGGCGCCACTGCCGGTGGCGTGGCAGGGCGTGCGGCGCCACTCTGAGTGGCGCGGCAGAGGTGCGTGCGGCGCCACTCTGAGTGGCGTTGCACATTAGGGTTAGAAGCACAGCCGGCCGGCCCACCTCTCCTCCCTCCCTCACTTCTTCCTCCCTCCCCACCTCTCTCTCCCTCACCTAGGGCGGCGCCGGCGGCTCCTCCTCTCTCTTCTTCCTTTCTCTAAATCTCCACCAAGAAGAAGACTCCCCTTGCTCAAGATCTTCATCAAGGTATTCTCCCTCCAATCCCCTTGCTCTTCTCCCTCATCCCCCTCTCTAATCCCCTAGATTGAGTGTTGATTCATGTATTGATATGGTTGATGCATGGATTGATAAGGTTGATTGAAATCAATGTTTTTGATGGATGGATTTGGGAACCCTAGTTAGTGATGGATGGATTTGATGGATGGATTTGGGAACCATAGTTAGTGATGGATGGATTTGTATTAATTTGTATGGTGGAGTTGTAATGTGCAATTTGTTTGAATATGGTAGAATTTGGAAACCCTAGTTGTAATGTATTAATTTATATGTTATGTAGCTTGTTATTTTACTAGCAAATCTAGATTATTTGTGATGTGCAAATGTAGACATGTAGAATATATGAATTTTTGTACATTAATTGTTTGATTGTGTGCATAGATGCTCACATATATGTTAATTAGATGAGTTGTAGATAAAATTTATAGTTGAAGTTAATTTTAGTTGAATTGTATAGTTTTAGATGAAATGTTGAAGATAAATTATTATAGAAGAATTTTATGAGTTATGTGCATATATGCTCACATTATAGTCGGATTATTTAGGATGGAGGAGTTAACCAATGAAAGCATTCTCGATGATGAAGTTGATGTTCGTCACCGTGCCTTTATGATGACGGAGAAGAAGAAGGTAATTTTAAAACCAATTACTCAATGTAATATAGGTATGGTTGATTTGATATGTGACAATGAAGCTCGTGTGTTTGCAGGTTCTTGGAACATTGCGAGTTAGGTACTCGCAGATGTCGTCAACGCCGATGAACTACGATGAGCGGTACACCCCCTACATCCGCAATCTAGGGCTTCTACCGTTCATCCATATGATCACCCGGACCACACTCAACGTGAATACTCCCGCGATCACCGCGCTTGTGGATCGGTGGAGGCCGGAGACCCACACCTTTCACCTCCGGACCGGCGAGATGACGGTCACGCTTGAGGACATGGCGATGATACTTGCGCTCCCCATCGAGGGGGCTCCTCTTTGTATCGATACAGCCTGTGATGATTGGCGCGGGAAGATGCTAGATCTTATTGGGGCGTGCCCCGGGGATACTTACAACGATAAAGGAGTAAAGTTGAGGGTCACCGCCGGGGCTACTTTCACATGGATCTCAGATAACTTCAATACGTGCCCTGAGGATGCCGATGAGGATATCGTGAAGATCTACGCCCGTGTGTACGTGTGGTATGTTATCACACGGACTCTGTTCAATGACGCTAGTGGGAAGACCGCGCACTGGCATTGGTTGAAGGCGCTCACCGTCATGGATAAGAAGTGGAGCTGGGGCACTGCTGCTTTGGCTTGGTTGTATCGTCAGGTAATGAGTTGTTTTCATACATTGGCTACATTCTTGTTATATGTGCATCTCAGATTCAGCTACTTCAGAAATTAGGTTGCTCTATAAATTCTAATGATGTTTGCTTTCATACCTTCTGCAGCTTGACGATGCTTGTTGTAGGACAGAGCCACGGGACTCTTGTATTGCTGGTTCCCTCCTCCTTCTTTCGGTGTGGAGTTGGGAACGCTTGCCTGTTGGACGGCCGAAATATGGCCCTCGTAGAGACTGGGCCGATGGTGACGACCGCCTCCGGTATCCCACGTTTGCGTACTTTTGGGACCAGCATTCAGAGTTCACTTCTGACCCAGAACAAGCATATCGACAATACACCAACGAGTTTGACAACCTAACCCCTGAGCAGGTAAAATAACTCTATTCCATCACTCTCTCGTCTCGGGTATTTAGGATCTTCATTATTGGGCATGTTGTAGGTGATATGGCAACCATATGGCAAAGGATATGCTTACGGGGGGCCTTCTTACGGTGACGCTGCCTGGGAGCTTAACCCTGCTTGCATAGCTGAAAGAGTTCTGTTTCATATGCGTTGCCCGTTGATATGCATGTGGGCTGTTGAGCATCACTTGACGCAGCGGGTTATGCGGCAGTTTGGGCTATATCAAGAGTGCCCGCCGATGTATGAGGACACGGATCGTATGCTTCACCGGTATGAAACCTTTTTCCGCCGTTCCGCCATTGTGTAATGTAATTCTTATTTGTTGACAGTGTGCTATCTTATTATGCAGCTATGACAGGATCAAATGTCGGAAGACAGATTGGCCCAATATTCACAAGATGCATATCAAGACGTTTCAACAACGTTTGACGGAGGCTAAGCGGGCAAAAGGAAGTAATGCAGCGGACCATGATGATGAGGGTTTCAACAACTATCTCCATTGGTTTCAACCTCGGACTCGTTTGCAGCTTCTTCCGGATGCCTACACGGATGCCAATTTGGAAGAACCTTTGCCGTTCGACCAGCTTGGCAATCTTGCTTACAATAAGCTTGTCAGAGAGGGGCGCCAAGTCCCTTTTGCTTCATCGATGAACTTTGTGGTAAGCTTGTTCTTCTTTTTGGAATCTCACTACTATCTCTACTTTCCACTTGTGTCTTTACATATTCATATACATGCTAGCGCTCGGAGATCCAGAAGCAAGCTGCTGAATTCGAGGAGGCTTTGGAAATTCCGGAGCACAAAGATGGCTATTCAAGATTGCGAGAATTTGTGAAGGTATGAATTTGCTGGATAATGCACTAGCCATTGCTAAATGCCTTGCTGTCGAGTTCTTATAAATTTGTGATAGCCATTGCTAGTTCCTTTTGAAACTTTAAGACCATTGCCTAGCCATTGCTAAATGCCTTGCTTTTTAGTTCTTATAAATTTGTGATAGCCATTGCTAGTTTTTTTTCAAACTTTAAGACCATGAGACCATTACAATGCATGTGACTACTTGCGGTGCTTTTCCTTTTTACCCTATTCCACTTTCATTGTTTTATACTTTTGACTACTGCACTCACAATTATTTTCTTCTTATAGCGTCAGGGCCAGAAGTTACGGAGACTAGGAAACCTTCTTGGTTGCCGTGATCCTGAGATTGCATCACCGCCGTCGCCGTCCCAGTCTCAGGCCATATCGTCCTCCGCGGACGAGGAATCCACGCCGGAACAAGAGGATGAAGAGGAACAAGAGGATCCCCTACCATCAAAGAGAAAGAACAAAGGTGTGCATAGGGACAAGTTTACACCACATGATTTCAAGGAGAAGAGAAAGAAGAAGGTGGTCACGGAAGAAGTCTCCGATTCCGACGATAATAATTTCGTGTTGGAGCCACGGAAGAAGATTGCTCCGCGTAGGGGAGGGAAACGTGGAAGAAAGTAGTGCTTGTGTTTTGGCGCGCTGCTTGTCTTGCCATGTCTAGTAATCTCGATTTGAACTTGCTTTATGCTATCTAGCTGTATGAAATTATGTTTGATGCTATCTACTTAGGTTGTGCCCGAATATATGATCTAGCTGTTTGATTGATATATGATCTCGTGTTCCAATATGATGCTTGGATATGATGTTTGTGATATATGTCAATTTTGGAGCATGACCTTTGTGGTATTTACTTGCTATTGAGATTGTATGCCGACAAATTTACGAATTTCATGTTGAGCTGGCATTATAGCTAGGGTTTTAGCATGATTTTCGAATGCCAGGCCTGCGGCGCCACTGCCAGTGGCGCGGCAGAGAAGGCAGCGGCGCCACTGCCAGTGGCGTGGCAAGGCTGCGGCGCCACTGCCAGTGGCGCGGCAGAGAAGGCAGCGGCGCCACTGGTAGTGGCGTGGCAAGGCTGCGGCGCCACTGCCAGTGGCGCGGCAGAGAAGGCAGCGGCGCCACTGGTAGTGGCGTGGCAAGCCTGGAGGTCGAAAAACATCTAAGACTTATGCTAAAAATTATGCTAAAGCTGGAAATCACTAATATATCAGAAAACAAGCTCAATTTCAAGTGATACACAAGGTTCACACATAGTTTCAAATAATAATATTCATACGTAGTTTCAAATAATAATGTTCACGCATAATTCGAAAATGACAAGGTTCAAAGATCATATATCAAAGATCATAGAAATTCAGCAACAACAACTAGTGCACAAGCATAACACATAGATCGAAATGAGAGAGATCACACAAGGTTCACACAATATTTTGAAATAGTTCTAAATGACATGGTTCACAAGGTTCACACGAATGCTCTACTCGCTCAAACATGGTCCCTTTGCCTTCGCCTTCGCCATGGCCTTCCTCTTCTTCTCTTCTTCTTCCTTCTCCTCCCTAATGGCCCGCGCCTCGGCAGCCACCCTCTCAAATAGTTCCTTCTTCTCCCTTTTCTTCTCTTCTTCTTCCTTCTCCCTCCTTGCTAGGTACGCCGCCCAAACAGCCTGGCGCTGCTTCAATTCACGCGCTTCTCGTTCTCTCTTCTCTTTAAGTGCTTTGGCGCGCTGCTTGTCCTCCCACATCATACGTTCCCACCGCATTCTCTTTTCATCCGCCCACCTTGCTTCCTCATTCTCAGCTTCCTCTTTCAGCTTCCTCTTTCTTTCTTCCACTTTCTTGGCCGCATCTTGTTCCTTCACTCTCCTCAAAGCCTCATTTAGAACATCTTCGTCCTCCTTGTGACCTTGAGTTGAGCTATGTCCCGTCCCACTCACCTTTCTCTCCCTCTCCATCTCTACTTCCATGTTGCTTATCTTATCGAAGGCTCTCTTCATTATCTCGTCGTACTCACGAATGCTCTTTATTACCCCCTCCGCAAGCTCCTTCTGACGTTGCTCTTCTCTTTCTCTCCTCATTCTTTCCTCACGAATCCTCAATTGTTGATCTTCTTCCATCCTCATTTGTGTTGCCTCTTTCTTCTTCCTCTCGGCCGCATCCATCTCCATCACCTTCCTCCATGACTCATTGAAGGTCTGATCCCCCTCCTTGTTGGCTTGACTCCCCGCCATATCTACAATAAGAGTGGAGATAAATGTTAGTAAACACAATATGTAAAATGTTATCTCAAATTTAAAAATTGTAGAGCACAAAATAAAAGTACATACGGAAATGGTCCGTGTAGATATCCTATCATACTAGTTCGATTTACACCACGGACTCCTCTAAGACCTAGTTGTCTTCCTCTTTGTTGCCTAGGATTACGATAGCTTGGACCACCTCCGGGGCTTCGACCACCTCGGTGACTATGACCACTTTGATGGCTTGGACCACTTTGTTGGGTACTCCGTTGTTGGCTTGGACCACTTTGTTGGGTACTCCGTTGTTGGCTTGGACCACTTTGTTGGGTACTCCTATGTTGGCTTGGGCTTGGAACATCTCGGTGGCTTGGACCACTTTGTTGGGTACTCCTTTGTTGGCTTGGACCACCTTGTTGGCTTGAATCACCTTGTTGACTACTCATGGGTTGGCTTGCGTTTGAGTCATTTCTCTTTGTTCTTTTCCTTTGGGTACATGTCCTAGCATTGTGTCCATGACCATTACACTTTCCACAACGAGCTCTATCACATGGCTCTTGAAATTGGTCATTTCCTGATTCTCTCGCACCACCACGACCCCATCCATCCATATCACCCCTAAAACGCTTTGTCTGACGTCTTCCACGTTTAACAACCTTCCATGACGGATGGGGCCAGAGTTGGATTCCATGATACTCGGGCCACTGTGATTGGTCTAGGTATGGGTTAAACCTAGGAGCCCATGTTTTCTTGGTCGCCGTGATGGAGAACTCTGACTCTCTCACGGTGAGAGGGTGATTGTAGTCCAAATGAAGCACCCGAGCCGCCGTTAGCAAATGCGAGCAAGCGAGATGGACCAAAGATGGCCTCGCACATGTGCACTCACAAGTCCTTAGTGAGACCTTGAAAGCTCGGCCTCCGTGTTGGACACCGTCGGCCGTGGTTCCTCCGGGCTCGTTCACTTGATAAATGAGCTCTTCGTTATCATAAACGGTGGCAACTTCAGAATCCGCCTTACGAGACTGAAATGTCCTCCACTCGTCAACTTTGGGTGGGTACTCGTATTTGTGGTTTTGCGTATTGTCTCCCGCAATCTGCCTTTCTGTTTCATCTGAGTACTTCAAAAAATACTCATTCAACTTGTCGAATGTGTATCGCACAATTGCCGTCACGGGCAATGCACGGACACCCTTGAGCACCTTGTTGAAGCACTCTGCCATATTGCTTGTCATTTGACCGTACCTCCGACCATTTTCATCGTAGGCTCTTGCCCACTTTGTTCTATCTTGGATGTGCCTAGTGAGAAATGCTTGACCCTTAGCATCGAGCTTTCTGTTTGAGGTCAATTTAATGTACAAGTTTGTGAAACGCCGGTCAGTGAAAGCGAGACAACAATCTTGAAGATCATCGGTCAACTCCTTGCTACCACATGCCCTATAGAAGTTTGAACAGAAATGCCTCATGCACCATCTATGGTGCAAAGGAGCATGTCCTGGTATTTCAATATTTACCGCTGCGAGAATTCCTTGATGCCGATCTGAGATGACACAAATTTCCCTTTGTGGCGGTAATACCTTGGTCCTCAAAAGGTGAAAAAACCACTGCCAGTTATTATTGTTCTCCGCCTCAACGAAAGCAAATGCCAAAGGAACCAAACGGTTGTTGGCATCATTTGCTATTGCAACCAAGAGAGTCCCCCTATATTGCCCGGTCAGAAATGTCCCATCAACGGAGATTACCGGTCTACAATGCTCAAAAGCTTTCATGCATTGCTGGAAAGCCCAAAATGCACGGCCAAATACTCGGACAGTTCTTTCATTGTAAATCCTTGTTTCCTGTCCATAAGGCTCTACCACATGAACCATGCCCGGGTTTGCATCGGCCATTGCTAACAACAACCGAGGAATTCGGTTGTATGCTTCTTCCCAATCACCATACAACATCCTGAATGCAGCTTGCTTCGCTTTCCATGCCTTGCCGTATTTCACATCGTAGTGAAAGAGAGCTTTCACAAGCTCCATAACTGTCTTGATGCTCATTGTTGGAAGTGACGAGATTTGGTTGGAAAGTCTATATGCGATGAACTCGGAGGTGAGTTGTCGGTGATCGTGCTTTACTGCTTTGCCATCCACCCTCTTTCCGCGACACATGTGAGTTGGCACACAACTTGTTATGCGCCAATCGGGTCCTCCCTTCCATGGTCTTGCACGCACAATCCAAGGACATCGATCCTCCTCGCACTTAACAGTGTAACGCTTCTTCACGTCTGAGTGAAGCACCGTATAGGGACGATGATACTTAACCGAGAAGTCTTTGATCCATTGTTTAAATTCCAGCAAGGTTTTGAACATCAAGCCTTTTGATATACCATAACTCTCATGACTGCCATCCCGGTAAGAAGTAGGCCTTGGTCCAAGCACTATACCCTCACCGCCATCAACCGTGGCTTCATCCGCGAGACTAAGATCACGGAACAATGGTATCCGATGATCTCGTCCCAATACCTTCTCGTGGACTTCGGCCTCCTTGGTCGTGAACCCTTCCTCATCAACTTCTTCTTCGGGACCATCGTCATCCGAGTCCGATGCATAGCATCGCGAGTACGGGATGTCATGGTCCATGTTTTCTTGCGTGTAGTACATATCCAAATCTCCAACATTGTGGTCATGAAGCTCAATATCATTGTCATCATCCCCCCACTCATCATCCTCCTCTTCCAACGATAGTGCCTCATTTGAAATTGGCCTTCCATCCGTCATTTCTTCTTCGTGGTTCGGTGGAGAATTCCTAGCATCAACCCGGGAGGCACTCCGGTTCAAGTCCACATGCAAAGTACCACCAACCTTTTTGGTGGCAAATAACTCAAGAGCCTTGTCGAGAGATTCGGCCACCACCTCCTTGTATGCACCCCAACGTTGCTCGGAGTTGATACGCATTATCTTCCAACGGAAGTGCATGCCAAATCCGGCGTTGTGCCTACCCTCCAACTCAACAACATCACTAGGGTCCATCCATTTCAACTCTATCCTAACTTGTTCCAAGACCTCGGCGTACGTAGGAGTACGCTCGAACACCAAGTCAAGCTCATCCGGGTCGGGCTCTATATTGCCTTTCAAATATGCTTCCTTGTCAACATGATGAACATGAACAATTCTCGCCATACCTATTTTTGGTATAACAACAATAAGGTAAAAAAATTAATAAGTACCTATGCAAATATTTACTAACACATCATACTTCATAACAAGAAAACCCTAACCCTAACCCTAACATAACAAGAAAACCCTAACCCTAACCCTAACCCTACCATAACAACAAATCCTAACCTCACAAACCCTTACCCTAACCTACCAATCTACACTCAACTACTTCATACACATCATACAAGCCAACATTGACCAAATTAACAAGATTCAATATTGCAATTTGGGTGAATCAATATTTCTAGGGTTTTCAAGATTTGGGGATTCAAAACCAAATATGCAAATTCCAATTGGTCAATTGAATGGGAAATGATGGAGACTACCTTAGGAGACTTCGGGAAGGAGAAATCCACGGAGAAAAGCTTCGATTTGGGTGGTTTTGGGGGGGAGGATTGAGAGGGGGAGAGAGAGCAGCCGCCTATGCTGTGAAGAGATGAGGAAGTGAGGGAAGAGCCCAGCTCGGGGCTGGGAGAAAACCCTAACCCTAAAGTGCGGCGCCACTGGTAGTGGCGCCGCAAGCACTTGTGTCACGCCACTGTGAGTGGCGCCGCAAGCTCTTGTGCCACGCCACTAAGAGTGGCGCCGCACTTGCAGAACGGGACCCACTTAGCTGACGTGTCAGCACCTGCCTCGCCACTGGGAGTGGCGTGGCAGAAACCTCTGTGGCGCCACCGTGACTGGCGCGGCCAAAAAGGGTTATTTTCGTGAAATATTTTCAAAAGTGGTTTATTATTTGAAATAGATTCATGTTTAGGTTAATTCTGTCTAAATCGCTAGAAAATGCCCACTATGCACGCTAGCATGAAAGATATTATGTCCTGATGCCATTCATTCCCAAAATTTAGTCCAAACCAGCCTGTATACGTTGTGAGGTTTCTCCCACCGTACAAACAAGGATTTTCTTTGCTTGGTGGTGTGTGGGTGCAAGTCTAAGTAACCGTAGGTTGCATCGTGCCTCTTTGCATCCAAGTGAATATCCAGTTGATGGAGTTGATGGAGCCAGCATAGTTATAGGTGCGAGGAAATGGAGTACTTCAACAAGTAGGTGAGAAAATACAGCTAATCTCAAGCTATCAAGATGCCACGAACATTTCTGACTCCAGCTTTCCATGCTTGCGTTTCACGTTTCTCGCATAACAGACCCCCCTACTGAAAACATTCATTGCGCATTATATATTGCGTGAATTCATTTGTACTCTCTCTGTTTTAAAATATAAGATGTTTTAGATTTGTAAATATATTTAGATATCTTTTAGTGTTTATATTCAAGTGAACCTACACACTAAACTATACACACTAAAAGATATCTAGATATATTTGCTTCACAAAGTTAAAATATCTTATAAAGGATCTTATATTTCAAAATGGAGGGAGTAATACACTTCAAGGGTGATTACCAATATGCACATATTTACTGAACCAGATTCATGAGATGCACTTCGGAAACAACTAATTAGGCGGATGCATGCGCAAAGCTAGACTGTGCATAGTGTAAATTTGTGATAATAATAATAATTGATAATTTTACAACGAGAGAATACAATGGTTTATATAGGAGAGGGGGGGAGAGGAGGTGCAGCGCACCGGCCTAAACCCTAACTTGATATGCAAGTAAATATAATCTAACATCCCCCCCGCAGTCTCAACCGTGGGCTCGACAACGTTGAGACTGAAACGAATCTCTGTAAATGGTGTAGTAGCAAGTCCTTTGGTAAAAATATCTGCAAACTGGGCCGTAGAAGGCACATGAAGAACACGCACTTCTCCCAAAGCGACCTTCTCTCAAACAAAATGAATGTTAATCTCGATATGCTTTGTCCGCCGATGCTGAACTGGGTTTCCAGACATGTAAACAGCTGAAATGTTATCACAATATACCACTGTGGCCTGACCAATAGGTCGATGTAACTCAACAAGTAACTGACGCAACCAAACTATTTCAGCAACTGCGTGAGCAACAGCACGGTACTCAGCCTCTGCTGACGAGCGAGAAACCGTAAGCTGACGCTTCGAAGACCAAGAAATTAAATTGTTGCCAAGAAAAACACAGTATCCTGAAGTGGATCGACGAGTGTCTGGACAACCAGCCCAGTCTGCATCGGAATATGCTGTCAATGATGTGGGTGATGAGTGGTTGATATGCACACTATGATCTAATGTACCTTTGAGATATCTAAGTATGCGTTTGACATGGTTAAAATGCGGGACTCTTGGATCATGCATGTAAAGACAAGCTTGCTGGACAGCATATCATATTTCTGGACGTGTTATGGTGAGATACTGAAGGGCTCCAGTTAAGCTACGGTATAGAGTCGGATCAGGAAAAATATCACCATCCGAGGAAAATTTAGAAGAAGTATCTACAGGTGTACGGGATGGTTGACAATCTAACATTCCAGTCCTAGTTAGGAGATCAACAGAGTACTGACGTTGAGAAAGAAAAAGACCAGAAGAATCACGAGTGACAGCTATACCTAAGAAGTGATGAAGGGAACCTAGATCAGTCATAGAGAATTCAGTTTGTAGGAGAGAAATAATATGAGTGAGAAAAGTTGTGGAGGAGGCAGTGAGAACTATATCATCAACATAAAGTAGGAGATATGCAACCTGGGTGTTAGAGTGGTAAACAAAAAGAGAGTAGTCAGAACGAGAGGGAATGAATCCTATAGTTTGAATAAAGGTAGAAAAACGTTGAAACCAGGCTCGGGGTGCTTGTTTGAGGCCATAGAGAGATTTTTGGAGAAGGCAAACGTGATCAGGAAAAGAAGAATCTTCGAAACCGGAAGGTTGTTGAGAATAGACGACTTCGGTTAAGGAACCATGGAGGAAAGCATTTTTTACATCGAGTTGATGAATGGGCCAGGAAGAGGAAACAACAAGACTAAGAATGGTTCGGATGGTGCTAGGTTTAACTACTGGAGATAAAGTTTCGTCGTAATCGACACCGTGTTGTTGAGAGAACCCACGACAAACCCAACGCGCTTTATACCGAGAGAGAGTGACATCAGAATGAAATTTTTGATGGAACACCCACTTTCCAGAAACAACATTTGCATTAGGAGGTCGGGGAACAAGTTGCCATGTGTTATTGGATTGGAGTGCTTGAAACTCATCGCGCATGGCAGCGGACCAGTTCGGATCAAGAAGAGCAGATTTGTATGTTTTGGGAAGAGGTGAGAGAGTTGGAGAAGCATGAAGATTGAGGCGTGTTTTAGGAAGTCGAAAACCAGAGTTGGCACGTGTGCGCATGGAATGGTCGTTGTTAGGTGCGATAATGGGAACGGCATGTGAAGGAGGAGCTGCTGCATCCGGCGCAACGGAGGAGGAGGACGCAGCAGCATGAGGGGCAGAGGAGTGGGTAGTTTGATTGTCGGGGGCAGGAGTTTTGGGGCGGCGAGCGTAAACCTGGGTTATGGGTGGTCGAGACACAGGTGCTGATGGGGCTGTCGGGGCAGCCGAGTCGGCCGGGGCATGGTTAGGGACTACCGTGGCAGGATAGTGGGCAGCCGTGGCAGGGTTGGAGGGCAGGTTAGGAATGAAAAAGTGAGGGTTTATGGAATTGGCTGGGCGAGGGGTGGCTGTGGTGGGAGGAGATGTATGGGTCCTAGTGGCGAAAGGAAAGGTGTTTTCATCGAAAGTGACATGCCTAGAGATGTGAATGTGACCGGTCACAAGATCAAAACACCGGTAGCCTTTGTGTTCATCTGAATAACCTAGGAAGACACAAGGAAGGGAACGTGGAGAGAGTTTGTTTGGGGAAGTTGCATAGACATTGGGAAAGCAAAGGCAACCAAAAACACGAAGCTCAGTGTAGTTTGGGTGAGAGAGAAAAAGGGAGTAGAAAGGTGTGGTGTTTGGGTTAGTGCTAGATGGTCGAATATTGAGAAGATAGGTTGCGGTTCTAAGAGCTTCAGCCCAAAACATGGAGGGCATAGATGATTGAATGAGGAGTGTGCGAACTATGTCATTGATGGTGCGGAGTGATCGCTCAGCCTTGCCATTTTGTGGGGAAGTGTAAGGGCAAGAGAAACGAAGGAGAATGCCATGTTGGAGAAAGAAATTACGGTTTGCAAAGTTGTTAAATTCTTTTCCATTGTCACATTGGATAAATTTTATGGGTAAAAAGAAGTGTGTGTTGACATAGGTTTTAAAGTTGATAAAAAGTGAGTGGACATCAGATTTGTTGCAAAGTGGAAAAGTCCAAACGAAGTGTGTGAAATCATCTAAAATAACTAAGTAGTATTTGAAACCGGAGAGACTCACAGTTGGAGAGGTCCATAGATCACAGTGCAAAAGTTCAAAGGGATAAGTACTATGAGAAGTAGAATGCGCAAATGGTAAACGAACATGTTTTCCTTGTTGACAAAACTCACAAACGGAGGAATTATGAACCTCTTTATTACAAGGGATCGAAAAATCACTAAGTAGAGAGGATAAAGTGGCTTTATTCGGATGGCCTAAGCGTTTATGCCATAGATCTACAGAGGCGAGCATGGATGATGGAGACGAGGCCGCAGGAGCGCCATGAACAGAGTAGAGGTCGCCAGAGCTATCGAAGCGAGCGATCTCCGCCTTGGTCATGAAATCCTTCACAGACAAGCCAAAAGGGTCAAATTCGATGGAAACATAGTTGTCTTTGGTGAAACGACGAACAGAGATTAAATTTTTAATGAGGGCTGGTGCAACTAAGACATCTTTAAGTAGGAGTGGTTTGGAAGTGGAAGATGCAAGGTTTGTATGACCGACACATGAAATTGTTATGGAGGAACCATCGCCTAATGTAATGGATGAAACATGAGATGGTATGCAAGTTGACAGCATAGTATTCGATGAAGACATGTGACTAGAAGCACCAGAATCGAAAATCCAATCAGTACCTGAGTTACCTTGAGCAGCAAAATTATTCATGGCCTGTAGAAACGCAGCTTGGTCCTAGCTCGGAGTAGAGGGAGTCGGTGCAGTTGACGGAGCAGGTACTGGCGCAGGTGGTGGCGGTGCAGCAGGAGTCGAGTACATGGTGTATGGCGAGTAGTGGTCTCCAGGATTATAAGTGACCGGTGCCGAAGGGCCATAAGGACCCATAGCAAAGGGCATCGGCGAGTGCATCGGCGAGGCATAGGGAGCCGGCGATGGTGCAGCATACATGGGCGGTGAAGGAGCGGCGTAATGAGCTTGTGCAGGGACCCGTGGTGCAAGGAGGCCAGGTGAGCCTGTATGAGGATGCACGCCGGGCTGCCACGAACCAGTGTAGGCAGGTGGCACGCCAACAGGAGAGGGCGCGGTCCAGGGCATTGGCCAAGCCTGAACCATGCCAGTCCAAGGGTCCTGAGAAGATCGCCAAGCTGGTGCTGCAGGTGGAGCCGGTGGTGGTGCCGGGGCAGGTGGAGGAGCCGGTGCTGTTGGAGGAGGCCGTGGTGCAGGCGGCCGATAGATAGGCCGGGTGCCCCTATAGTTGGGGCTAGGGCGCCAACCTGGCGGTGGAACAGGCGCAGGTGGCGCCGGAGGCGGTGGCGGTGGCGGTGTAGGAGGCCGTGGAGCAGCAGCATAGGCCTGAGGGCGAGACTCTTGAGTGGTCATGGCGCGGTCCGCCCAGGAGAGCATGGAGCGGACTTCTGTAAAGGAAGGAGATGGCCGCATCATGGGGATGAAGGACTGCTGCTTGTCGAAGTGCTGATTGAGGCCGACGAGGAGGATCTTGATGAGCTGTTTGTCCTCAACGGGATCACCGAGTTCACGGAGTTCATCGGCGATGGTCTGGAGGCGCTGGCAGTATACCCCCACGGGCAAGTCGCCCTGGGCGGTGTTCCGAAGCTCTGTGTTGAGCGTGTTGACACGGGCGTCGGCGTTGTCCTGAAAAAGCCGACGGAGGGCTGCCCAAAGGGCGGCGGCGCTGGTGGCAGCCCTGAAAACGAGATTGAAAATCTCGGTGCTCACCCGCTGGTAGATCCACTGTATCACAGCGAGATCATCCTTGACCCAGCGGGGATCCGAGGGAGACGGCGGGATGTTGGGGTCGACGTGCGCCATGAGGTTGCAGCGGCCCAAGTGCACCTCAAAAAGATGCCTCCAATGGTAGTAGTTGTGTTTGGGGAGATCTAAAGTGATGGGAATCAATGGAGTAACGTCGGAGATTGTATCGGCGAAGTTGATGGTGGTGGCGATAGGAGGTGGGGCGGATGAGGTGGATGGTTTTGCAGCCGCAACGGCGGCCATGGTGTCGCGCCACTCGAAGAACCCCGGAGGGGGCGGCGGCGGCGGGGTGGGAGGCGTGGGAGCCATGCCCTAGAATCTAACCTTACTCTGATACCATGTAAATTTGTGATAATAATAATAATTGATAATTTTACAACGAGAGAATACAATGGTTTATATAGGAGAGGGGGGGAGAGGAGGTGCAGCGCACCGGCCTAAACCCTAACTTGATATGCAAGTAAATATAATCTAACACATAGAGCACAACCAGAAATGAAGTCTAAACTAGACAGACATCTCTGGCGCATCAGTTCCACAGCTGCTCAAGCCGCAGAAACCCTGTCACAGCCTCTCAGGCTCTCAGCTGAAGAGTGCAACCTTGAGCAGCAGCAGCTGCAGGAACATCCTTGGGAGGATGCGATTCACATCCATCCTCCGCATTCTGATACATTTGACGGAGCGTGTCGTGGCTGTGAGATCACCTAGCTGCCCCCACACAATGACACCTTCTTGCTGCAGGGTCGCCCTCTGGCTGGCGCGCTTGCGCTTGGGTTCCTCCCAGGGCGCCGTGTTCTGCTCACCATGGAGGTCTTCAGATTGCGGCTTTGCCAGACTGATCGAGATTGTCGAAGGCAATAGTCAAGTGCTCGCAGTGGACTTCCGACCTCTGGTCGAGCTACGCACGGGAGGACTCGGGCTCATCTGACCGACCTCGCCGCCGGCCACGCACTCGTGAGCGCGTCTACGTAAGAGAGCAGCGTCTCGTCGGAGTCAGAATCTCTCAGGTTAGGGAGCATAGTGGGCATGTTCAAGGAACACGCGCACTTTACACGAGTTTGGACAAGTTAAGGACAATATTGTATAGGAAGAAAACAATTATTTTGTTGTGGGCATCCATGATATTTTTTACCAACTCTTCATGTAACCCGTGAGTGGATGAAGATGGCTATCCTTAGCGAGAACGGACATTTTTACCAAATCAGCATTAATTAGCACGACTTAATTGCCACCATGGCACATCTCCTCCTAAAATCATGTGCCACAACTAGCTTGTCGACACTAGTAGAAAAACCACTATAGCAAATATTTTATTGGTGACGCGCACCATGAATCACAAGCCATGACTACAAGTCAAAATATTAATGGAGTTCACAAAAGGGGGGATGCCACTATTAAAGACTTCAAGTGGTGTTCGCAAAATCCCATCGCCACCATGACCGCCCGGAGAAGAGGTCGGAAGCAGATCCCGAGGGCAGAGCTCACGGAAACCCCAAGCCTTATTGAAGTAGCCACTGAAGGAGATTAGAAGCGCCACATCTGGCTCTTCCCAAAGGAGCACTGACAAGGGTATAGTTAATAGAGCCCGTTAGTTGAGTACCCCTGCGGCCCGTTAAGCTAGGCCTAATTGTAATGATAGTCAAATACGAGTTCTTACCGTATGTCGATATTGTAATATGTATCGGACCCTACCCGATCCTCGAGACTTGGCCATCTATATATAGGGGCCAGGAGGGGACGGTGTAGGCCAGATCGAAAGCAAGCCAGGTTGAACACCCAAGTTTACTTTCGACATACACCTATTTTGACTAACTTTACCTTCGAGTTCATCCGGCGCCCTATCTCCCCAATCCTAAGTCCTTCATCTAGGACATTTGTCGAGTTAACCCCTCGTCAATTGGCGCCGACCGTGGGGAACTGGGCGTTGGAATCATGAATTCGACGGCTTTTTCGCTTTTAGCCAACATCAGTTCAGAACTCGACGGAAGTCAAGAGATGGAGTTAACCATTGGAAGTTTGAGCATCATCGTTGGACCATCGGGTTCATCCTGCCTCTCGGATTCGACGAAACCAGATCCGTCGGCAAACAAGCCCGAAATAGAAGAAACATTGCAATCATCAGAAGGCTCTTCCAGCGAAGCAAACTCGCCGGTCAGTTTCGACAAAACACCAATCGTAGATGGCGACAAAATTCAGTAAAATTTTGACTCAGAAGAAATAGCGTGTCAGACGCACAACAACGCAAAGAAATTCGCCGTGGGAAGCAGCGGCGTCTCCAAGGTACATCAGTTATGCGTCATTATCACTGAAGCAGAAGAAGAAAACAATAGCAAAGGGAATAAGAATGTTGACAGGCAAGTCGACAAAGTAAAAGATCACAACAAAAAGGAAAAGGAGAAAGTCCATGTCTCGGCTGGTGAATGGAGGATGATCAAGTCAGCTATCAACCACAGTACAGAAGTACCCGAAGGATCGAGAAGAGAAGTACTAATGGGATATCAGTACGCATTATACCAGCACAGGAAGAAACTAAGGGAGGAAAGAGATATCGTTTTTCAAGATAATAACAGTATATCAAGGGAGGAATACTGGGAAGACTATAGTGAAGATTCAGAATACAGCAGAGAAAGGCGTGGAGACCCAAAACACAACAGGGGGGCAACAGCATACGGCAGAGAAGAGGAGTACTCAAGGAGCCCCACCCCGCAGCTAGAAGAGGAGGAAGATGACTTCATACAAAAAACACGAGAAGCAGCACTAGTAGCAGCACAAGCATATTTATTAGCTACAAGACCAGAACCTGGAGACCCACGAGAAAACATGCACCAAGCCGCGATACGAAGCCTCAGAATAGTAGAAGGAAAGATCAGGGAACACGGTCCAGAGACGAAGTCGACAAACTGCAAGGGAAATGGAGAGGAGAAGTTCAGATACAATTTCAGAGATAACGAGTATAGCGAGTCATCAGAAGAGAAAAAGCGACAGAAAAGGAAGGAGGACGCAAGAAGTATAATAGCACAAGCTCGAGTAAATAAATCGCGTCACGCTTGGAGGGAAGAGAACTACGAGGACGACGATAAAGATATGGGTGCGTTCTGCTTTACCCGCAGGGTTCGCAAAACACGGGTACCCAAAGGATTCAGATTACCACACGACCAACCTAAGTATGATGGGTCGCAAGAACCTACCCTATGATTATCGGATTATCTGCAGGCAGTGCAGATATTGGGGGGAACAAATGCGACTGCAATGCAAAGTTTGTAGCTGCACCTCACCGGCGCCGCACGGTCCTGGTTAAATATCCTACCCAACGAATCCATCGGAAGCTGGGGGGAACTCGAAAGTCAATTCGCAAGAAATTTTCGTTCCACCTACAAACGCCCAGCATCACTGGAGGAGGTTAAAACATGTGTGCAGAGGAAAGGCGAAACGCTACGTTCTTATATACAACGCTGGAGTATAATCAAAAACTCAGCAGAGGACGTCTCTGATGAACGAGCAATAGACACCTTTTCGGCCGGACTTCGTCGCTCAGATCTCGTGGAAGAAATAGGAAGAACAAGACCGACGACAGTAGCCGAGCTAATGGAACAAGCCAACAAATTCGCTAATGGAGAGGACGCGTATAACAACAAAAGAGGACGTTCACCAGAAGTCGACAGAATAAGTAGACAGAGGAGACGACACCGCAGCAGGGATAACCAAGTAAGGCGAAACCAGGTAGCCGCGGGTTACGTACTAGAAGAAGAGGAAGGATATGAAAGCAAGAGGTTTCAGGTAAAATGAGTAGAAAAATCGAGATACTCTGGTCCTTCGGCCGAGAATATACTATACGGACCTTATCGAATCCACTACGCGTATCTCGACGGGAAAAGAGTTTCAAATCACCAGATGAAGGATTGCAGGACATTCCTAAGGCTACAAAACGCCATGGGATCAAAATAAGAAGGGAGGCAAAGAGGAAGACACAGAAGTCAAGGGTATCAAATGCAAAAGCTAGCAAGGCACTTAGAGTCAAAAGTGTACATACCAGCCATGATTCAACCGGTGCCCAAGTCAAAGAAAGAGCGAAAGAGCATATCCATGCAAGTTAACCTAGCAATATCATCACCGCCAGCTACCACAGAGTACCTACGGTGGTCAGAGCAACCAGTCAAGTTCAGTAGAGCAGACCACCCGAGGAAAGTCCCCAGGCTAGGTCACTCGCCTATGGTTCTAAAAGCACAAATAGGAGGGTACGACATCGGAAGAAGTGTTCATGGATGCAGGAAGTGGCATAAACTTAATATATGCCAGAACCCTGAAGGCAATGTGCATCTCGCTGACGAGTCTGAAGCCAACAGATTGCTCTTTCCATGGAATAGTACCAGGAGCCGCAAACTACCCTTTGGGGAGAATAGAACTCAACATCTGCTTTGGCAGTAGCGGAAACTACCGAAAAGAGAAGCTGGAATTTGAAGTAATGGATTGGCCGTCACAATATCATGCAATCCTGGGGCGTCCAGCATTTGCAAAATTCATGGCAGTACCACACTACGCGTATCTTACGTTAAAAATTCCAGGTCCCAATGGAGTAATCACAGTACAAGGGAGCTTTGAAGTAGCCAATACATGCGACAGGGAATTGAACAGGATGGCGCAAACCTTCGGCATGACAGCGGAGTACGAGAGGTTAAAAGGAGAAACGGATCACAATGTACTACCTGGCGTTGGACGATCCCTGCCAGATCAGGCTTCGACACGTCTCAGGACTCGAAGAAAATCCAGGTCCATCCTACAGACTCAAACAAGATGACATCAATTGCGGTGAACTTGGATCCCGCATAGGAAAGCGCGCTCATCGAGTTCCTCTGTGAGCGCTGGGAAATCTTCGCCTGGTGTCCATCAGACATGCCAGGGGTTCCCAGGGAACTCATCGAGCACGCACTAAACGTAGATCCCAAGGCAAAGCCAGTCAAGCAGCCATTGCGACGATTCGATGAACCTAAGAGAAAGGCAATAGCATCAGAGTTGCACAGGCTAGAAAATGCCGGATTTATCAGAGAAATCAAAACTTCGAGTTGGGTGTCGAACCCAGTCATAGTACCCAAGAAGAACACATACGTACAAAGAGTATGTGTCGACTACACATCTCTCAATAAGCATTGTCCAAAGGATCCCTTCCCTCTACCCCGTATCGATCAGATAATCGATTCAACAGCGGGATGCGCGAGGCTTTCATTTTTGGATGGACACTCTGGTTACAATCAGATCAAATTGAAGAAAGAAGATGAAGAAAAAACGGCCTTCATCACACCATATGGGGTGTTTTGCTATCAAGTAATGCCGTTCGGCCTAAAAAATGCAGGAGCAACGTATCAACAGATGATGCAAAGTTGCCTCGGAAGCCAAATAGGGCGCAACATACAAGTCTACATTGACGATGTAGTCATCACCACAAGAGAGGAGAAATCTCTAATCAGCGACTTGGCAGAAACCTTCGACAACCTGAGCAGGTACAAGCTTAAGCTCAACCCGACAAAGTGCTCCTTCAGCGTATCAGCAGGACAACTTTTAGGATTCCTGGTATCAGCACGAGGAATAGAGGCGAACCCAGAGAAGATTCAAGCAATTTTGACAATGGGGAAACCCACGAAACTACACGACGTATAGAAACTTGCAGGACGCGTCGCGGCACTAAGTCGCTTCGTTGCTAGACTAGGGAAGAAGACACTTCCTTTTTATGCACTTATGAAGAAGACCGACGATAAATTTGAGTGGACAGAAGAAGCAGACGCAGCGTTTGCACAGTTGAAAAAAGTGTTTTCCACGCCACCAGTGCTGGTCGCACCAAAAGAAAAAGAACCACTGCTATTGTACATCGCCGCAACCTATCAGGTGGTGAGTACAGTATTAGTAGTCGAAAGAAGCGAAGAAGGAAAAGCCCACGGCGTCCAGAGGCCAGTATATTTCATCAGTGAAGTGTTGTCTCCAACAAAACAAAGGTACTCGCACTATCAGAAGTTGGCATACAGTGTCTTCATAACCGCACGAAAACTACGACAATACTTTGCGGTGCACCCAATTATAGTGGTCAACGAGGCGCCATTGTCCAACATATTGAATAATCCCTCAGCAACAGGACGTGTCTCTTTGTGGGAAATCGAGTTATCTCCCATGGACATCACGTACGAAAAAAGGAAGGCGATCAAGTCGCAAGTTTTGCCAGATTTTACAGCAGAGTGGCTGGAGCTGCAAAGCACAGGACCACCAGATTTATCCAGTGTTTGGACAATGTACTTCGACGGTTCTAAAAGAGTCCAAGGCGCAGGCGCAGGAGTGGTGTTGATATCACCTCATGGCGACAAATTAAAGTACGTCTTAAGGATGAGCTTTCCACAGGCTTCTAACAATGAAGCAGAGTACGAGGCTTTGTTGCACGGAATGAAGATGGCTAAAGCATGTGGAGCAACTCGCCTAAAAATATTTGGAGATTCCAACCTTGTTGTCCAGCAAGTTATGAACAGATGTGACACAATCAATGACAACATGATGGCCTACAAAAATCTGTACCGTTATCTCGAAGGAACGTTCGATGGATGCGAAGTCTCGCACGTAAGCAGGAACAACAATGAAGAAGCCGACAATTTAGCAAATATTGGGTCACAGTGTTTACCTGTGCCATCCGGAGTATTTTGGGAGGAAATAGTGGAAAGGTCAATAAAAAGTGGAAAAAGTTCTACTATTACAGCAGGCTCGGGGGCTACATCAGAACCAGAGGAGGTCATGATGATAGAAGAAACATGGATGCAGCCATATCTTGCATACATGAGAAACCAAAAGTTACCAGAAGATGCAGTGGAGGCCAAGAGGATAACTCGAAGATCGAAAGCGTTTGTCGTGTTACAGGGGAAATTATACAAGAAAAGTATTACTGGCGTTTTGCAGCGTTGTGTAACGCCCCAAGAAGGGCAAAAAATACTACAAGACATACATGGTGGAGTATGCGGCCATCATGCTAGCAGCAGAGCAATAGCAGCAAAAGCTTTCCGAGCAGGATTCTATTGGCTAACAGCCATCGAGGACGCAAAAGATATAGTTCGAAAGTGTGAAGCATGTCAAAGGTTTGCATCTAGACCACACGCACCAGCAGCGGAACTACAAACAATACCATTATCTTGGCCTTTTGCGCAATGGGGCCTTGATATGGTGGGAAAATTGCACAAATCCTGGCCAGGAGGGCATGTCTACATGCTAGTGGCCGTCGATAAATTCACCAAATGGGTGGAAGCGGCCCCGGTGACAACTCAAGATTCTACAGCAGCAATCAACTTCATCAAGTCAATATTTTTTCGTTTTGGTGTACCATACAGCATCATCACAGACAACGGGACGAATTTCACTTCAAAGGAATTCAAGAGTTACTGCGAAGGATTAGGGATCAAGCTAAAATTCACATCAGTGGCGCACCCGAAGACAAACGGGCAAGTCGAAAAAGCTAATGGCCTGATATGTAGCGGGATAAAAAAGAGGCTCCTAGCACCTCTCGAGAAAGCCAAGAGCGCTTGGGTAGAAGAATTGCCCTCCGTTCTTTGGAGTCTAAGAACTACACCTAACGCAGCAACTCAAGGAACTCCTTTCTTCCTGGTCCATGGCGCAGAAGCCGTGCTTCCAGTCGAGGTTACACACGAGGCTCTAAGAGTGACAGCATATGATGAGACAACATCAACAGAAGCATTGCAGGATGATGTCGATGCACTAGATGAAGCAAGAGATAAAGCATTAGAAAGGGTTACGCAATATCAACAGAGTCTACGAAACTACCATAGTAGTCGAGTTCGTCCACGATCCTTCGTGGTGGGAGACCTAGTTTTGCGACTCAGGCAAGACAGCCACGGCAAGTTGGAGTCCCCTTGGGTGGGACCTTACATCGTCACTGAAGTAATACCTGGAGGAGCATATCGACTATAAGACGAGAAGACTGGGAAGGATGAGAGCAACCCATGGAATGCAGAGCAGCTACGGCGTTTTTACGCGTAGAATACATATAGTGGTATTAATAAATTCGAGTTAACCTTCTGAACCTAGAACATGAGGCCACAGGTCAGGTTCTTTGGGTTGAACTCGACAAAATTGTACAATTATTATTTCTTCGCCTTGGGGGCTTCAACCCTCGGGTCGCATGAAAGGAATTTTTATCACGACTTGGAAGACTCTTTTCATTGAAAGGTTGTGCAGTCAACCCGATAAATATTAAAATACTGTGGTTCACAAAGGAACCCGATATTCTTGGTTCATAAAGAACCCGATAGATGGAAAGCATACCTCAGAACAATGACTTGTTTTCTTGGTACTAGCAAAAACATCGACATAGAATACAAAGATTCATTACAAGAGAATATGGCAACAAGGGCATTATCAAACGATATTACATAAAAAGCAAAATCCTAATGAAAGTGGACTTCTGCTTCATATTTCTTTTGGCAGAGGGTGCCGTCGTAGATTTTCACGTCGAACTTCGATGTGCCGATGTGGAAATCGAAGGCCATGAAGAAGCCTTGGTGGATATCGTGGTCTTCTGCGAAGTGCGACCAGCCACCCTTGAAGTATTGCTCGCCGTCGCCATCATACCACACCTCCACCTTGTATGGGACACCACTGCCAGACTGTTCGTGGAGAACCGCCTCTCGCAGTTCGCGCCCATCCATGAAGTTGGTGAAGCTCAGTGGCAGGCGCTGAATTTCACGGCACTGCGCCATGGCGATGCAGAGGAAAGAAAAGATTCGGGGAGGCGCAGCAGGAGCAGCGGAAGTAGAAGCAGGAGGAGCGACTGGACCTGGAGTAGCGTCAGTCACCTTGGGCTTGTTCTTGCTACCAGGTGGGCGCCCGGGGCGACGTTTAGCCGGAGCGGCCGATGATGATCCTGCTATGGCCAGAGTGGTGATGTTCTTGTTTTTGCTTCCACGAGGGCGACCTCGGCCTCGGGGCGCCACCGGAGAGCCAAGATTCAGACGGGAGTCATCTGCATCAGCCATGAGGACAAAGAAAGAAAGACAAACCCTAGATGGGTGGAGAAGTTGATGCGGCGAAGGAGGAATTTGACTAGGGTTTTTTCCCTTGCTAGAAGGTGCTTTATTTATAAGCACAGATTAGCGGGCCTGTCGTGGTTTCATCAACAGATCTGCCATAGGGGTAGGGATATGGCAGTTTGTGGAAGGGGGTGAACACGGAGGAGCGATCCAGGACAGTGGTAGCATGAGTTTACCCAGCTTCAGATCCCGCAACGGTGGCGAGATCCTACGTGCTGCTATAATTCACTATAAGGCAACAAGTGCTCGGTTACAATGATGAGGTTGGCTGTTTCGCTATGCGATTGGCCGTAAGATTGGTCTTCTTCCTCAAGGGCTGCTCCATGCCGGGCTTATAAAGGCGCCTGGCGTGGGCTACACGTTGGTACCGGAGCGGATACAACTTGGAGTCCTAGACTAAGTCCTTTGCGTGTGCTACAAGGCAACCCGCCATGGGCCGTCTCTGAACCCGCCATGGGCCTATCGTCAGCAATCCGCCATGGGCTTGTCTCCGGATCCGCCATAAGCGCCTGCGTCCAATACCGCCGTAGCAACTCCAGCAACTGGGCCGCCCGGTATAGCGAATCCGCCATACCACCCCTGATGGGCCACCATGGCTTGCTGAATTAGGACTATGTCGCTGGTGTACCTATTTGGTATATCCCCAACAGTAGCCCCCAGGGAACTTCAAGATCACCATCTACATCCGCCATGCTTGTCCTCGATAGGTCGTTTCTGCCATAGCTCTTCTTTGCTGGGATGGCGGTTATCTTGATGTTCCTTCCTTCATCTATTAATCCGCCGTAAATAACGGATCAAGCGACGTAGTTATCCTAGCGAGATTTTCGGGATCCAGTGGATCATACCGTTGAAATCCGCCGTAAATCTCGGCACACAGTCCCTTCTAGGGCAAGGTTTACAGTGCACGCACTATTTTCACTAAGTTACCTTTTTTACCCTTGGACACATGTCACCAGATTAGGGTTTCTGCGATGAGGATGAGCGGTGGTGATGGCGGGCACGAATCTCGAGGCCTGGGGTCTATATATACCCCAGCCTCTCACCCCCGGCCGGTCACCCCGCATTCACCCCCGTCGCTCTCTCTCTCTCCTCAGCGCCACCACGAGAGCTTCGCGATCTCCGACGAGCCACCGCGGAAGACCTCGCCACCGGTAGCATTTTCCGCCGGACCATTTCACTCATCATGACTTCTAGATCACCAGCCCGCCACTATTCCGACGCTGAGGAGGAAGATTCCCCTCTGCAACAATCAGTCCAAGGAGAACATCCTGGGATGGCGGATTTGGATCCAGAGGACAATATGTCCGAAGCTGAGGAGGAGATGGCGGGCGCGAACCCTGATGACCTCACAGCGGATGGCGAAGCTGAGGAGGAGGAGGCAAAGGACGAAGAAGAGCAGATTCCCCAGAACCTTCATGGGTACTGGCAGAAATCCAGTATCAAGGATTCTGACGTCCAAATTATGGAGAACGAGGGCACTGTCGCTCCTCAAGCTGAGTCGGGATGGCGGACTGACTTTAGGGCCCCAGTGCCTCTCCCTAACCCCTCCGAAATCGTGATGCTCAAATTTCACATGGAGAGGGGTCTCAGTATGCCTCCATCTCTTTTCTTCTCGAATCTTCTGAAGTACTATGGACTGCAGCTCCACCACATAGCACCAAACAGCTTGGTGTCTGTGGCGGGTTACGCAGCTTTATGCGAGGGATACCTTGGGATCCGCCCCAGGGTGGATCTCTTCCAACTTTTCTTCTCCGTGCGGCCCAATTACGAAGATGACGGATCTCTTCGAACCTGCGGGACAATTTGCTTTCTTCCGCGAAGGTCGAAAGAATACCCCTTCATCATGCCACTGGATTCCGCCATAGGATGGAGAGGGTCCTGGTTCTACATGGCGGACAAGCCTGCGCCATCTCAAGCCCGCGGCCTACCTCCATTCAAGAACGTCGCTGCTGAATCCCGCGACACCTGGACAGCTGTTAATGATGAAACCGCCACTCCCTATGTCAAGCTCCTGGCTCGGCGGATTGCCAAGCTATCTGTGGATGGCTTGAAGGGGATCGACACCATCAACTGCTGGATATCCCGGCGGATCCAGCCGCTGCAACACCGCGATCGCCTGATGCACGAATATACTGGTGCAAATGATGGCATGCGTTGTTCAGACCAGGAGCTGGACCCCAAAATTGTTGAGAAGCGCATCCGTTCCTTGATGAAGTCTCCCAGGAAGAAGCCCTTGCAGTTTGGCATGGCTATGTTTGAGAATGGCACTTGTCCTCCGGTAAATTTCCTTTCCGCCATAATACTATACAGTATCTTTACATTTTATAGGACATAACATTTGTCTTATTACCAGCTCAAATCGCTTGGCTCTGCTCACTTTGCCCATCCCCTTCGCCGCTCCAATCTCAAACCTGCCGCCAAGGAAGAAGTAGTTCACTCTAGCGGAAACAAGGAGGAGATGGCGGGGAATGTTGAAGATACAGCCCATACGACCCAAGAGAAGGTGGTTTCCAAGAAACGGGCTGGTAGCGGAAAAGCTCGTGGCGGTGGCGGGAAACCTGCTGATTCCCGTCGTTTCGAAGCTCAACGCAGGGCGGAGCTGGAAACGCCATCCGAAAGTACTGCTACCATCAATCTGCCCAAGTCAAGGTAATCTTTTGAACACCCTTTTCCATTATTGCTGCTTTCCATCTCTAATCACCTTTTTCCTCAGACGAAAGAAGCCTACTGTCAAGGAGCCATCATCCAAGCGAGCTAAGCCCTCCCCTGCCGCTATCCCGCTCACCCCTGATGCACCAGCCCCCTCCTCTATTCGTATCGATATTGATATGGAGGATGCTGGTGGTCATTTTGACCCAATGCCAGAAATCAACCCAACGACTGAAGCTACGGCTAATGATGTCGTCCAAAGCGAAAAGGCTTCTGGCTCTCAGGGTCAAGTGGCGGATACTCCGTCTGGGGGCAGCCTATACTGGAGATAGAAGCAGCTTGAGGTCATCAAGCTTATTTCTAGCCAGGAAGAAGCCAGCAACCAATTGTCCAGCGGCATTGCTGCTTTTGTTGAGAGAACAGCAACAATGAAGAAGGTATGTACTCCCAGTAGCCCCCGAGCGCCATGGCGAATTCACAAACTAAATCCGCTATGGGGCTCCAAGGTTGACTTCTGTAAGATTTTAGAATAGCTTAGCCCTCGAGCGCTGGTAGTTCACACAGTGCTCTTTAAAGAACTTAATTTTCATACTGAGTAGCCCCCGAGCGTTATGGCGGATATCTATCCGGCATAAAGCTCTAAGGAGAAAAAATCAGCATAAGTAGTCCCTGAGCGTCATGGCGGATAATCCTTCATGATGCTCTAAGAGTGACTAAAAAATCAACATGAGTAGCCCCCGAGCATTTATGGCGGATTCTATCCATCATGATGCTCTAAGAATGACTAACACTTTAAATTTTGCCAGAACTACAAGAAGGTGGTGGAGGACCTGGTCCAGGTCGTCAGCTCGCAGGAGAAGGAGCTGGCGGAGAAAGGCGCCCTTGTGGCGGATTTGTAGCAGCAGCTTGAGAATAGCGGTACTTTAACCTTACGTTTTCTTTCCTTTCCGCTTATTCAATCAACGCTGAGCTGACAAGATTCCGCCATGCAGACGCTGCCAAGCTCAAATCCACACTTGAGGGGATAAAGGCAGGCCATGCCATTGCGATGGATGGGCTGAATGAGCAGCTCCGGAAATCGCTAGCTGAAAACGCCACCCTCGAGAGGCAGCTGAAGGACCAGGAGAACCAGGGCAAGAAGAAGGACAAGGAGATAGCGGATCTCCGCAAAGCCGCCGCTGACTTCGAGAAGCGGCGTGAAGGCTTTAAC
Source organism: Dactylis glomerata (assembly GCA_007115705.1). Lineage (NCBI taxonomy): Eukaryota > Viridiplantae > Streptophyta > Magnoliopsida > Poales > Poaceae > Dactylis > Dactylis glomerata. Next base: position 706,528 of record QXEO01000217.1, read on the forward strand.
GAGCTCCTCCATCACTTCCAGGACAACTTGCTAGGTACCATTTCTTATAGCGTAATTTTAATTTCTGCCATGCAGTTGGTGACGCATCTTCTTTTTTCCGCCATGCAGCTTCCTTGGGGCAAAGCGAGGTGGACACCGCCGAGGGCTTACGCATGGCCACCGACGCAGCGAGGAAGGAGCTTGAAGGCCTTCTCAGTGCTGGTCGGCAAGCGTGCGGAAGCCTGCAGATAGCGGGTTCCTCCAACCTTTCTGCCATCGCGCTCACGCAGAAGCTGCTGCTGGTTCCAGGGCTGGTGGCGGACTGGAAGCTGTCTTCTGCTCGGGGTGGTGCCAGGACAGCATTGACTTTGGCAAAGGCCCACTATCCCGAGATGGACCAGGACCAGCTCACCTCCGGCATCCCTGAGAGCGGCGAGGACGGCGCGCTAGTGGACGAGGCCACCATCCGGCAGAGCGTGCTTGGATACGACCAGCTGTGTGCCCTTGGCACTCAGTTGAACGTATACTATGAAGCATACGAGCTGCCAGGGTCGCCCAGCCAGGCTTCGGCATCCGCCTCCGCGGCAACTGTAGGGGGTGATGGCGGTGATGAGGTGTCCTCCAAAGTTCCGCCATCTTCTTGAGATGTGCCCTGCAATATGGCAGGAAAAAATACTTTGCATTAATTCGGCCCCTGAGTGGGTCTGTAATTTAAACTTTAAACTGCGTGTGATGTGTCTGCACTGTGACTGAGCTGCTTGTGGCGGATCAGTGAAATGCTTATGAACTTTGCAGTCAGTTTATTATGAAGTGGTTAATTGCGCGAAGAAACTGCCAGGCCTAGTTTTATGCAACTTGCAGTTTTTGCCATGCCCAAAAAACAACACTGAAAATTTTCCACGTGTAGGATTATGCGATCCGCCATCCGGCTCTCTGTGCTTGACTTTTCGTGAGATGGCGAAATCTTCGCACGAACAATCCGCCAGGGCGACGATACTTAATAGCAACCGTCCAGAACCCTGAGCAGATGGCGGCTTAGATCGTCAAAAAGTCACTACTCTGGAATCCACATAGAGAACATCGAATGAAGATCAAAACATAAAAAAGCTACGCGGACCGCTTATGGCGGATTTAAAAGAGACGCAAGTGCAGAGCACAATTGCGCAAAAGGTTCTATACGATCTAAATGAACAATAAAGGAGGTAAAAGACTCAGAAAAAATCAAGAGTGAACCAAATGCTTTATTTCATCGATCATATAGAGGTGCCTGTTACAAAGCTAAAGAAATGCTAAGTGTAGAAAGGACGTAGCTGTGCGATATTCCATGGACGATCTGTCTCGTCGTAGATATCGTCAGGGTCTCTTCGTTTGCGCTTCTTACTTGGTCGCTTATCTAGCTCGCGAATATCAACGAGGTAGTAGGAACCATTCAGTAGAGCTTTGCTGATGACGAAGGGTCCTTCCTAAGGCGGGGATAGCTTGTGGGACTTCTGCTGTTTGAGGCGTAGCACCAGATCACCTTCTTTAAACGAGCGTTGGCGAACTCGCCTGCTGTGATAGCGGCGGAGATTCTGCTGGTAGATGGCGGATCTTTGGGCTGCTAGGTCCCGTTCTTCTTCCAGCAGGTCCACAGATAGTTGTCTGGACACTTCTGCATCTTCTTCCTTGTAGGCATCGACTCTTGGAGAATCGTACTGAACATCACTTGGCAAGATTGCCTCTGCTCCGTAGACTAAGAAGAAAGGGGTGAGGCCAGTTGATCTGTTTGGTGTGGTCCGTAGACTCCACAACACCGAAGGCAACTCCTCTGCCCAAGCTCCAGCTGCTCTGTGTAGCGGTGCTTCTAGGCGTGGCTTGATCCCTGACATGATTAGTCCGTTGGTCCTCTCAACTTGGCCATTAGACTGTGGATGTGCCACAGATGCTAGGTCAAGGCGGATTCCATTGTGATGGCAGTATTCTTCAACTTCTCCCTGAGACAAGTTTGTGCCATTATCGGTGATGATGCTGTGTGGGATGCTGAATCTGACCACAATGTCCTTGACAAATTTTAAGGCGGTTTTGCCATCAAGTTTTCTGATGGGCTTAGCTTCCACCCACTTCGTAAATTTGTCTACCGCTACCAGAAGGTGCGTAAATCCCAAAGGCGCTGTTTTTAGCGGACCCACCATGTCCAGCCCCCAGACTGCAAAGGGCCAAGTTATGGGGATTGTATGCAGTGCTGTGGCGGGCATATGGGTTTGCTTGGAGTACATCTGGCAACCATGGCAAAGTTCCACAATGCGGTCTGCATCTGCCTTGGCTGTTGGCCAGTAGAACCCATGGCGGAATGCTTTAGCTACTAAGGATCTGGCGGCGGCGTGATGCCCATATTCGCCTTCGTGGATCTCTCTTAGTATTTCGATTCCGTCCACTTGGGATATGCACTTCATAAAAACTCCCGAAGTACTTCGTTTGTAGAGTTGGCCATCTATGATGGTGTACGCTTTGACTCTACGCTCGATTTGTCTTTTCTAGACTTCGTCTTCAGGAAGCTTCTTGTTCGTCAGATACTCCAGGAAGGGCTCTGCCCATGGCGGATTGCTGGGCAAAACCGCCATAACAGGGGAGCTCGCTATCTCCGGATTTTCTGGATCCACCATCTTAACTGATGGTACGCGCAGATGCTCGAGGAACACGCCTGGCGGGACTGCCTTACGGCTGGATCCCAGCTTGGACAAGGTATCAGCCGCCATGTTATCTTCTCGCCTTACGTGCTTTATGTCGTAGCCGAGGAAATTTTTGGCCATCTCGTCCACTTCGTCCCTGTATGCCGCCATTACTTCATTCCGAGCTTTGTATGTGCCAGCCACCTGCTGAGCCACAAGGTCAGAGTCTCCACAGCACATGATGTGTTGTACGCCGATCTCCTTTGCGATGCGTAGCCCATGTAGTAGCGCTTCATATTCCGCGATGTTGTTGGTGGTGGGGAAGTGAATCTGGAGAACGTAGCTTAGCTCATCTCCCTTGGGAGATTTGAGTGTCACTCCAGCCCCCGAGCCGTGTAGCAACTATGAGCCATCAAAGTGCATCACCCAATGCTCTGGTTCTGGGACGGGCGTAGTCTCCTGCGCTTCCTTCCAATCCGCCATAAACTCCGCCAAAGCCTGAGACTTGATGGCGGTGCGAGGCTTGTAGTCGATGTCGAAAGAGGCCAATTCAATGCCCCACTTCGCAACTCGCCCTGTTGCGTCGCTGTTGTTGATGATGTCCTTCAGCGGGGCTTTGCTCACCACTGTGATCTTATGGTCATAGAAGTAATGCCTTAACTTTCGAGAAGCTAGGAAAACTCCGTATGCCAATTTTTGGTAGTGAGGGTAGCGCTGCTTGGATTCCGTCAGGACCTCGCTGACATAGTAGACTGGTCGCTGTACGCCATACTCCTGCGCTTCTTCCTTACGCTCTACCGCCATGACGATGCTGACCACCCTATTGGTTGCCACCATGTATAGTAACATGGGCTCCTGGTCTTTGGGTGCCGCTAGGACTAGTGCAGTGGATAACACTCTCTTCAGATCCTTAAGTGCAGCGTCTGCCTCGTCGGTCCAGACGAATTCGTCTGATTTCTTCATCAGCTTGTAGAGTGGCAAAGCCTTCTCGCCAAGACGACTGATGAAGCTGCTCACTGCTGCCACGCAGCCTGTGAGTCGCTGTACGTCTTTTAGGTCGATGGGCCGGGAGATGTCGAGGATTGCCTTGATCTTTTCCGGGTTAACCTCAATTCCGCGGTGGGAGACGATGAATCCTAGGAGTTGTCCAGCTGGGACCCCGAAGACGCACTTCGTTGGGTTAAGCATCATGTTGTACTTCCTGAGATTGTCAAATGTCTCTTGCAAATCCGCTATAAGGCCATCTTGCTTCTTGGACATAACTGCGATGTCATCCACGTATGCGTGGATGTTTCGTCCGATTTGATCCGCCAGGCACTTTTGCATGGTGCGCTGATACGTTGCTCCAGCGTTTTTCAGACCGAATGGCATTGTGACATAGCAATATGTGCCATAAGGTGTTACGAATGACGTAGCGAGCTGATCGGACTTTTTCATCTTGATCTGGTGGTATCCGGAGTAGGCATCTAAGAAACACAGTAGCTCCGATCCCGCCATCGAGTCAATGACTTGGTTAATGCGAGGCAAGGGAAAAGGGTCTTTTGGACATGCTTTGTTCAGGCCAGTGTAATCTACACACATGCGCAGAACTTTTGTGTTTTTCTTAGGAACTAGTACCGGATATGCTACCCACTTGGTGTGGATTACTTCCTTGATGAAGCCTGCTTTCAACAGCTTGGAAATCTCCTTTGCTATGGCGCGGCGCTTTTCATCTCCGAAGCGTCTCATGGCTTGTCTTACTGGCTTTGAGCCAGGAATTATCTGCAGAGCGTGCTCGGCGAGTTCCCTGGGTACACCCGTCATGTCAGATGGCTGCCATGCGAAAATGTCCCGGTTCTCACGGAGGAACTCGACGAGCGCGCTTTCCTATGCGGGGGACAAATTCGTCCCAATGGCGGTGGTTTTGGCAGCATCGCCAGCGACAAGTTCCACCTGTTTTGTGTCGACTGTAGGCTTGAAGGTGGGCGGGGAGGCGGAAACCTCCTGCTTGGATGCCGGCATCTCCGCGGGGTCCGTAGCGGCGTGGATTTCTTTGAACTCCTCGCCGAAGAACACTGCTTCCGCGAAGGCGGCTTCTCCTTCCTCGCACTCCATTGCCTTTCGGAAGCTGCCATAAACGGTGATTATGCCATCCGGTCCTGGCATCTTCAGTTGATTGTAGATGTAGCATGGCCTTGCATGGAAGCTGTGGAAGGCGGGGCGCCCGAAGATCACGTGGTAAGTGCTTTTAAACGGGACCACCTCAAAGGTTATGGGCTCTTCTCTGTAGTTTTCCTCACTACCGAAGGCGACCTTGAGTGTGATGGACCCGAGGGACTTAGCTTGGCGACCAGGAACCACCCCGTAAAAGGTGACCGCGCTATGGCGGAGTTGGGTCTTGGTAAGGCCTAGCTTTGTCAGTGTTTCTGCGTACATGATGTTCAGGCTGCTGCCGCCATCCATTAGGCACTTGGAGAACTCATAGCCATGAATTACAGGGCATACCACCATGGCGTAATAGCCATCTGGGATGTGCTCTGGATGGTCATCGCGGCTCCAGCGGACCGGTACTTCGGACCATCGGACGTACTGGCGGATTGATGGCACGGTGGCATTCAGGGAGCGCATAGCGGCTCTCTGTGCCTTGGCCGTGGGGGGTCCAAGGAATGTGTGAAAGGCACCTTTTTTGTCCTTGATTGGGTTACCCTTGCCAGCACCACCCTCTGCCTTTTCGGCGGGTTTGGGCGCAGGGTCCTCATCCATATCACTGCCATCCCTGGACTCCTTATCTTTGTCCGCTCTTCCTTTGCCACGAGGCCGTTGTCGCCGGCTGCGCTTGAAGCCAGCTTCTTGATCCGCCTTGAGGTCGTTGACAAACTTGCAGTTCCGGTTGGTGTGGTTGCACTTTCCCGACGCGTCGCGGTGGGCAAAACATGGCATATCGCGATATTCATCGTAGGACACCGGGGCGGATGGCGCCGAAGCGGGAGTTGTGGAACTCCGCGGCTGGCCACCGCCACCTCCGCGTCCTCGGCCGCGCTGGCTGTTTTGACCCTTGTCAGCGAAGGTCGTGGCAACCATATCCGGAGCCTGAGGCTCTTCTGGCGGATTCTTCCTTTTGTTACTGCTATTTCACTTTCCAGTATTCTGGATGGCGGAAGCCTTCAGGGATTCGCAGGCGTCGTTGTCGGCAGCCGCGTAGTTGCTTGCGATGGTGATCATGGAGTTTAGGGTCAGTTTCCCTTCGTTCCTTTCCCGCAACAGGCGATGGCGGAGCAGTTGGCCTCTCTCCAAACTGTCAATGAACGCGAGGATGGCGGATTCGTCAGTAACCCCTTCACAGGAGTTCTTCATATCTAGCCATCGCGCGAGGAAAGTTCGGGAGGTCTCGTCGTCGGCTCGTCGGCAGCGTTGGAGATCACCGATGTTATGGGGTCTTTTATAAGTCCCCTCGAAATTTTCTGTGAACGCAGTTTGCATATCGAACCAGGTTTGGATGGAGTTTTCTGCCAAGTCATTGATCCACTGCCTCGCAGTGCCAGATAGCATCAGGGGCAAATAGCGAACAGCAACATTGGGAGATCCCCCGGCGAATTGTACCGCGTTGAAGTAATCTTGTAGCCAAGTCAAAGGCCTATCGACTCCATTGTACTGGCGGATATTTTTCTCGATTTTGAACCCATACGGGATGGGCTCATCACGAATCCGTGGTCCAAAGCACTTTGGGCCGAGGAAGAAGGCCGTTTGAGACTTGGCAATCTCGTTTAGATGGGTGCGAGCGTCGTAGGGCTTCTGATGTGGCGGATCCTTGCGAGAGCTGCGTGACCGTGCTGGCCCGCCACCACAACCGCCGCCGCCATGGGGGCTTCCTGGTGGGGATGGCGAAGGGTCGCGTCGTCGTTTACTCTCGCCGTCCTGCGACTGGTTTTTGCAGCTACGACGGCTTCCTTCCGGTCTCCTTGGAGATGGATCATTGTCATGGCGGCGGGAGGCCTGCCCCTTGTCATCGTGGCGGCGAGCAGAGCGATGCTTATTTTTGTCGCCGTCCCGGTGCGCGCCGTCGTCATGGCGAGATTGGTCCCTCCTCTTGGATCCGCCATCCCTGCTGTTTTCCCGTCGTGGCGGATCGTCTCTGCGTCCAGCGTCACGGCTTCGTCCTCGGTTGCCATCGTTGTCGCGTATGACAATTCCTCTGGGTACTTCGAATGTCTTATGCTTTGGTGGCGACATGTTGGTCTTATGGCGAGGAGCAGCAGTGGTTTGTTGGTATCCATAGGCTGGGTAATTCTTGCGGGGTGGCGATGGGTTTCTCTACGGGCCTTTGCCATTTGGTTTGTCATCGGAGGATATTGGGATGGCGTGCCTCCAATTGCGAGCTTCTCTTCTTCGGATTTCCGAGGATCCGGTATGAGACTCGTTGTCAGGACGCGCACCATAATTGCCAGCCCCCTGAGCTTTTGAGGCAGTACTGGATTTGCATAGCGCAGGATCAGATTCGAGCCGTTGTGATGACGTAGCCTTCTCCTGTTGCACTAGTGCTTTAGTCATCAGTTTAACCGCCGTCTCTAGGGCTGCTGGACTCTTGTTATGCTCCAATAGCTCCTTTGCAGCCACGATGTTCTCGATGGGCGTAGCCCTGACTTCATCACGGTTCTTGTCCATGTATGGCGGATTCTTGATGTACATCCTGGCCAGAGTTTCCGCTGTTGGTACGGTGAACTCAAGGTTTCGTACCAGCTGCGGGTCGCCTCCCTCGTTGATCTGGTTCTGGATGAGAGTAGCATACTTCTCCTCCATGTTCCTTGCGCGCTTCAGCGTGTCTTGAGCTTTAGCAATGTCGTCGTCAACCTGCTTGCCCATCTTCTCGACTCGCTTTGCTTCCTTGAGGAGTGCTCGCATTTTCTTCTCGAGATCGTTCACATCTCTGACATAGTCAGGGGTGATTGGATCTGCTAGAGTTCCGTAGACGACCTTATCCAGTGGGGTCGTGAAGTCTTCTTGGTGCTGGTCCTCGGGGATGGCGGGTAGCGGTCTGGGACCGCCATGAATCTCGGGAAGTTGCTCCGCGGCGGGATCGGCGGCTAGTGGCGGGTTACCCTGCTCATTGCCGGCATCTCCGTCGTGGACTGCCTAAGATGGCGGATCACCGGTTGTCTGCCCAGCGTCATCTCCTTTGTTGGTGACAAACACCTGCTTGGCCGCTGCTTGTTGCTCTTCAAGTGCCTGCTGCGCCAATTCCGCCTCGAGTTTCCTCATGGCGGCATCGTAATGGTCAGAATCATAGCCTTTGCTGTCCCCATCATCCGATTCACCACTTTCGTTAAGTGTCTCTAGGATGGATTCACCTGGGCTATCTTCTCGATTGGAGGTAGATCCCGAAGTGATACATGCGAACGCAACAAGGCAGTACCGCGGTGTTTCTAACGCCAGATTGCTCATGGCGGATTCACTGCGGTCTTCCACCACTTCCTCTACCTCTAGGGCGGGCTGGGTGGGATTATTTTTCAGATCAGATGAGTCCTCCTCCGTATCCAGCTCGAAAGCGGTCCGTTTGGGGGTTTCAGCCATACCAATCCGCCGGAAATTGGTTTCCGTAGCGGGGGTAGGGTTTGTCTCTCTAATGAAGATATGGATATCTCCAATCGGGACGACGGTGAATCGAGCAGGGTCTTCTCTAGCCGGCACCCAGAGGTTATCCGCTGGGACGATGGGGAAGCCGGAATCGTAGAGGACGCGCCCGATGGCGACGGTGTCGCCGATGCCTGCAAAGGCGGATCCCGCCTGGATCCGCGCTCCAGACGCGCTAGGCCCCACGGTGGGCGCCAACCGTCGTGGTTTCGTCAACAGATCTGCCATAGGGGTAGGGATATGGCGGTTTGTGGAAGGGGGTGAACACGGAGGAGCGATCCAGGACGGTGGTAGCACGAGTTTACCCAGCTTCAGATCCCGCAACGGTGGCGAGATCCTACGTGCTGCTATAATTCACTATAAGGCAACAAGTGCTCGGTTACAATGATAAGGTTGGCTGTTTCGCTATGCGATTGGCCATAAGATTGGTCTTCTTCCTCAAGGGCTGCTCCACGCCGGGCTTATAAAGGCGCCTGGCGTGGGCTACACGTTGGTACCGGAGCGGATACAACTTGGAGTCCTAGACTAAGTCCTTTGCGTGTGCTACAAGGCAACCCGCCATGGGCCATCTCTGAACCCGCCATGGGCCTATCGTCAGCAATCCGCCATGGGCTTGTCTCCGGATCCGCCATAAGCGCCTGCGTCCAGTACCGCCGTAGCAACTCCAGCAACTGGGCCGCCCGGTATAGCGAATCCGCCATACCACCCCTGATGGGCCACCCTGGCTTGCTGAATTAGGACTATGTCGCTGGTATACCTATTTGGTATATCCCCAACAGGGCCCCCGTGTTAAAGTAAGGCCCGTCAACGTATTTTTCAATAGGAGTTAAAATTTTGCACACAGCAGACGATTATACCAAAGAACAAGAGGAGAAGGTTGTGGTCGCACGATATGAAAACTTCGACTTGGACTCGGGGGCTTGCAAACAGTAGGCGTTAACAGAAGGAAGAAGAAATGAACTTTGAGCCTATGCTTGACTACAAGTATCCAAACATAGCCCCGGGGGCTACTCCCATCGGGAGCGCTGAGCGCGCACCCGATAGAAGATGAGATAATTAATAAAGGAGATGAAGAAGGGTTAACATACAAAATTCGACTATATAGTCGACAAAAGTGCAGAGAGATTACTCCCATCGGGAGCGAAGAAGATTAATTTAAAAATCCAAGTTTCTTTGATTTCATCAGTTAAGAATTTGGCTGCGACTCTCGAGTTACGTTATCGCAACGAAACTCGAATGCCGTGATTTATCACGAAGGTAAGACCCCAGGATCCGTCCTGTGTGGCCCGGTATACGCACATGGATGCGCTCTGCTGGCATGTATCCATGTCTACGACGCGAAGAAAATCCTGGTGGACGCACTGGGTACCCTGAGAACCACTGGGATTCATTCTTTGTAAGTCCTAAATGCGGCAGAAGAATAGGTTTGACCGGTATCCCGAATTCAAGTCCAAGGGGATTGAATTTGAAGTAGGTGACAAGTATCTGTTCCGGCAGTTAACTGACCTCTTGATCCATCAGAGTTGTCAGGCTTGTTCATCAAGACCCCTTGCGAACAAATTATTATAAATATGAGTCGAAAGACCAAGTCGAAGATTTGAAGATAAGAAGAAGTCGAAGAATGAATCAAGTCGAAGATTTGAAGATTAGAGATTCAACCCGAATCTACAATTCTGGTAGAATCTCAGGGGCTACTGACAAGGGTATAGTTAATAGAGCCCGTTAGTTGAGTACCCCTGTGGCCCGTTAAGCTAGGCCCAATTGTAATGATAGTCGAATACGAGTTCTTACCGTATGTCGATATTGTAATATGTATCGGACCCTACCCGATCCTCGAGACCTGGCCATCTATATATAGGGGTCAGGAGGGGACGGTGTAGGCCAGATCGAAAGCAAGCCAGGTTGAACACCCAAGTTTACTTTCGACATACACCTATTTCGACTAACTTTACCTTCGAGTTCATCCGGCGCCCTATCTTCCCGATCCTAAGTCCTTCATCTAGGACATTTGTCGAGTTAACCCCTCATCAAGCACGATGGCGAAGTAGAACACCAACAACATGCTATGGATCTGGCCAGCAAGATCCAAAGCCAAACTCTGGCATATCTCTAGACTCTGGCACAAGGCTGACTCCTAAACCTAAGGCTACAAACCCAAGCTACTCTGACGCATCTCCTCGTCCAACTCTGACCGGCTATTCCGGTGGAGCGGACATCAGAGAGGCCTGGTAGGCAGAGGTGGACTCTCAAAGTGTGAACGAATTGACCACATTTATTATTAGGGAGTTATGTCACGTATCGTGATATATCTCTAGCACAATGAACTGTTCACGAGAGAGGGAGAAGGGAAAGAGAAGAGCCTGCATGGTGTTCTAGGTGACCAGTGCATCGTTCCTGCCCTCCCGCCAGCGAATGTGCATCTCCCCGGTGTGGCCACATGCATGGAGCATCCACGTCCACGTCTCCCAGACCGCAGCAATAACAGAGTGAACGGCTGACATGAGCAACAACAAACGCGATGTGGGGTGCGTCTAGCATACTTGTGCTATGTGAACGGATCGTATGGGCACCTAGAGGGGGGGTGAATAGGTGCTACTCAAATTTTAATTCTTTTTCCAATTTAGGCTTGACACAAAGGTAAATTCTCTAGATATGCAACTAAGGTGAATTTACCTATATGACAACTAGCAAGCTAAGCAAGATACAATAAGTAAAGGCAATAAAGGATAGAGGTAACCGAGAGTGGAGCACACGGAGACACGGATGTAATTCCCGTAGTTCCTTCCTTTTTAGGGGAAGTACGTCTACGTTGGAGGGGTGTGGTTGCCACAAAGGCCTAACCAACGCCACAAAGGCTCACCCTATTCTCCGGTGCAAGCTTCCGCCACAAAGGCCTAGCTCACTTTCCACTAAGGGATTCCTCAAGGCGGAACCGGCCTTTACAATCTTGGGGCACGCATCCACAACCGAATTGGAGGCTCCCAAGCACAATACAATGCTGTCAAACAACAAGTAGCAATATATCAAATACACAAACAAGGTCTTGGGACACAAGGGAACCCAAGACACAAGGGCCCTCAAGCAAATGAGAGGGGAAATCAAATCGCTTCGGTGAGGATGTAGATGATGGTCTTCTCCTTCGATTCTCCAAAGATCAAGAGCTTTGGTGGGTTGAGGGAGGAGATCTAGTTGATTTGGTGAGCTCAACAATGGTGGTCTTCTTCTTTTTGGACGAGCTACTCATTGGAGAAGAAGGTGGGGGTATTTATACCCCCCCAAAATATCTGACCGTTGCCAGCCAGGAAGTCCGGCTAAAGCCGGAGATAAGTCCGGCTAAAGCCGGCCACACCGGCTAAAGCCGGCCTCACACCGGCTATAGCCGGCCTGAAATATCCGGCCCAGCCGGAAATAGCCGGACAAATAGCCGGTTGAGTCCAGAGGCGTAGAGCCTCTTCGAAACTGCCCAGTCCGGCTATAGCCGGTCTGGGGACCGGCTATAGCCGGCCTTCCTGGCCCAACTTTATATGAAACTTCTCCAGGAGCTTATTATCACCATTTCCTCGATAATTTCCTTTGGGTAATGATAAATATCAAGTATAACATAGGAAACCCAATATCTTGTGCAAGAACATAATAAAATCCTGCAAAGCATAATCACACATTAATAGATAATGTATTGTTAACAAACGCCAAAATCAATTAGGCGGGAAATGCTCTTTCAATCTCCCCCTTTTTGGTGTTTGATGACAATACATAAATTTGCATGTTTCAAACGATATAAAATATAGACGGAGCTCCCCCTTGCTATGTGCCTTATTTTAAATTTGTATTTGAATACAAAGACACATCAACAAGAAGAACTCCCCCTAGATTTTATAATGTGATCCATATGTGCACAAGATATATCATAATTCAATAGCACATAATCAACAAACATATAATATGACAAGATATAACAAGTAGGATCAGTAACGATAATCATAAGGTCTACTACACATAATAAGCACATAGTTCAACACATAGTAGTAGGTAGATGATAAGTTCAACCATGGGACACAAGCGAGCAAGTCCACGATATAAGAGCTTGTGACCCAACCAAATCCAAATGGAAAACCTCAAATCCAAATGGAAACACATGCAAATGGGACTTTCTCCCCCTTTGGCATCAAGATGCCAAAAAGGGAGACCACAACACGAGATCACTCATCAACATCATCGAAGTCCTCATCCTCCTCATCATCATCATCATGATCATCATCTTCTTCCTCTTCATCATCATCTTCATCTCTTTCTTCCTCTTCTTCATCAATGGCTTCCTTGCCCTTGGAGGTGACTTCGGCTAACTCCTTCCAATCAAAGGTTGATCCTTCATTCCACTTGCCAAAAGAAAAAGTGTCCTCGGATAGATCTTGCTCTTGGGACTCTTCTTCATGGCTAGCACCTTTGCCCTTCTCCACAGCCCTCAAACGAGCATCCAACTCCCTTTGCTTCTTGGAAATGTGCTTGCGGTCCACATAGTCCTTGTATTGAGTTTGACGCACATCATTGTTCATGCAAAACAAAGCCCTTTGCCACCACTTGAGCTTCTTCATCTCTTGAGCCATTCCACCACTTGGTGGATCCGCATTTTTCCTCCTAGAACCAGTAGCATAGATGTTGCCACCCAACACATCACTCGAAGAGGGATAAGCACTTGAGGTGCTAGACACCAAATGAGCGGTCTTCTTGTAGAGCTTGTTGGGCTTGTGCACTTCCAACTCTCCATCAAGCAAATCTTCCTCAATCTCAAAGTCTCCTTCAATGCCTCTGTCAATGATAAGCCTCATGATGAATGGAGCATAAGGAGGGATCTTCCTATCAAGCATAGCAATCTTCATCTCCATGAAGATGAAGTACATCACATCGAGCTCCATCCCTTCACAATCCCTTCCGGCCTCAAAGACAAGACGGGCATGGTGGAGAAGATGCACAAGTCCACCTCTGATAGAATCATTGTTGCCCCCACTTGGAGCAATGTTGGCACGGAATATCCAAAGCAAAATGTCATAGAGGGGAAGGAGATTTGCAGTCTCTCCCGCTTTACCCCCTGGACCATACAAACACTGGATCTTTCTCTTGTTGTACTCTGTGGTGTCGAGATGCAAGCGGGCACCTCTAGGTCGATGAATGCCATCAAACCTATAGCCCAAAAGCTTCCCAAAGCAAGACATGGTCGAGTACTTCCTCACTTCACCTGACATCCAAGTGAAACCAACCTCATCCCGAGTATCAAACTCCAATGTGGCAAAGAACTGATGGATCAGATGAGGATTGTAGTCTTGCTTGAAGACCATCAACTTGTGCAACCCTAACTTCTCGGTAACCCAAAGAGCATCGGCAAAGTACTCATCCCTGGACAATGCTGCAATGTTGGTGAACTTCATGGGGCATACCTTTGTGCTCATGGTCTCATATACCTGCTCATATATCCTCTGATGCTCGGACCGGTAGAAGGACCCACTGTCAATGTCCCTAGGCAAGGTGTAGAATTTCTGCTCATGGAACTCACGGTACTCTTGCTTGGATAGCTTCTTGAGATCACCAATGTTAGCAAACAGAGATTCTTCTTTCGTTCTTCCAACCGCTTCTTCTTCATCACAGCAGACATATGAGCATCTTGATTTTCTTGACGGCGGGCAAGAGAGGGATCAACATATCGAGACCGCTTGGGTCGAGAGCCACCTGCATACAGCACATATGTAGAAAGCATATAGGATAAGCATGCATGCCAGAGGATCAAAGAGCAATAGCATAAAAGGAAAAAATAGGACTGTAAATGGTGATCTACACCGGCTATTTCCGGCCTTAGGCCGGCTTTAGCCGGTCAGGCCGGCTATAGCCGGTCTGACACCGGCTTTAGCCGGACCAGATGAGCAGAAGTGAAATCTCCGGAGTAGGCCACCAAAACAAGTCAAGTGTTTTCAATCTACGCAATGCAGGGAGGAATCACGAAACCACACATTCCCAGATGAACAACAAGGTACCACAAGATCAACTAACCCTAACCCTAGGGAGACCTAGGGAGAGAGAGAGAGAGGAGGTAGGGGAAGGTACCCTAGTCCATGAGGAGGGCGCCAGAGAGATGGCCGGCCGATGAGAGGGCACCGGCGGCCGGAGAGGAGGCGATCGACGGCGGCGGCGGCGGCTCCAAGGGAGAGGGGTCGAGTGGAGAAGAATAGGCGTGGGGGTATCTGAGGAAACCCTCACCCCCACGGCCTAAAGACTTGGACTTGAAAACCCCCAGGCCGGCTATAGCCGGGTGGGCCGGCTAGAGCCGCACCCCGGCTATTTCCAGTGGAGGACCGGCTATAGCCGGTCTAGATAGCACAAAACTGATGACTCTGAATTCTGGAAATTCTGGGCATGCAAGAGAGGATGATTTGGCTTTAGATAAGTGGGTTTAGGATAGAAAACATGCAAGGAGTGGTTCTCGGCACTTGGCATTGCAAAACACAAGAAATCTTTGGAAAAACCAATGCTAGTGCCTTCCCATTTCAAGGATAGAGATAATGACGAAAAAGCTCAATAAAACTCAATTAGGATTTGCAAAGAATCAACTCTTCGAGAAGAAGAGGTCAGTGGCCGAGGCCACCATGTATGAGTGTTATGGCATTGGACCGCGAAGATATATCTTGGGTCCATAACCAATACTCGTCATTGAAACTCATATATCACAAAAATGATAGAACGAGAACAATTTTATCACTATTGGCATTATGGGGGGAGGGATAGCCCAATTAATTAGGACCGCACTCCCCTATCTCCATGCCCACACCTAAACCAAACAAGTATTGAAGAATAGGTGTATTTGCAAGATGCTCAAGCCACACTCCTTGAATCAATGATATTTAGCTCATTCCTCAAATATCCAAATCTTGCTTCATCAAGGGGCTTCGTGAATATGTCGGCAAGTTGATCCTTGGTGCTTACATATGCAAGCTCAATATCACCACGGGCAACATGATCTCTAATAAAGTGATTCCGAATCTCAATATGCTTGGTTCTTGAATGTTGCACCGGATTATAGGCGATCTTGATAGCACTTTCATTGTCACATAAAAGAGGCACTTTGTCACAATTGACACCGTATTCCTTCAAAGTTTGCCTCATCCATAACAATTGAGTGCATCCACTTGCGGCGGCAATGTATTCGTATTCGGCGGTGGAGAGAGATATACAATTTTGCTTCTTAGAAGACCAACACACCAAAGACCTACCAAGAAATTGGCAAGCTCCGGAGGTTGATTTCCTATCATCCTTGTCACCGGCCCAATCCGAATCCGTGAAGCCACAAAGAGAGAAATCCGAGCCTTTGGGATACCAAAGCCCATAAGTTGGGGTATGAACCAAATATCGAAAGATTCTCTTAACCGCCATAAGGTGGCTTTCTTTAGGAGCAGCTTGATACCTTGCACACACACCTACACTCAACACAATATCGGGTCTAGATGCACAAAGGTAAAGCAAAGAACCGATCATAGAACAGTATACCTTTTGATCCACATCTTTACCATTGGGATCAAGTTCAAGATGACATTTTGTGGCCATTGGAGTGGCGGCCCCATTTAGTTCCTTCATCTTGAACCTCTTGAGCATGTCTTGGACATATTTGGCTTGATAGATGAAAGTCCCTTCTTTCAATTTCTTGATTTCAAAACCAAGAAAGAACTTCATTTCGCCCATCATAGACATCTCAAACATATCGGTCATAAGCTTTGAAAATTCATCATTAAAAGCTTTGTTAGTAGAGCCAAAGATAATATCATCAACATATAGTTGGCATATGAAAAGCTCCCCATTGACCCTCTTAGTAAAAAGAGTAGGATCGATTTGCCCAACTTCAAACCCACAGTCTACCAACAACTCCCTAAGGTGCTCATACCACGCACGTGGGGCTTGTTTAAGGCCATAGAGTGCCTTATGGAGTTTGTAGACATGGTTAGGAAAGTTGAGATCCTCAAACCCCGGGGGTTGCTTAGCATACACTTCCTCTTTCAATGGACCATTAAGAAATGCACTCTTAACATCCTTTTATTGCAACTTAAAATTATGATGAGTGGCATATGCAAGAAGGATACGGATGGACTCAAGACGAGCCACGGGAGCATAAGTCTCTCCAAAGTCAATGCCTTCAACTTGAGAGAAACCTTGAGCAACCAATCTTGCCTTGTTCCTCACAACAATTCCATGCTCATCTTGCTTGTTCTTGAATATCCACTTTGTGCCAATCACATTGCGGCACTCCTTTGGCTTCTCCACTAACACCCATACATTATTGCGCTTGAAGTTGTTGAGTTCTTCATGCATAGCATCCAACCAATCCAGATCTTCAAGTGCTTCAAATACTTTCTTGGGTTCAACCATGGAGATATAAGCATGATGAGAGCTAAATTGTGCCAATTGACGCCGAGTTGACACTTTGCTTCTTAAATCTCCAATAACCCTCTCAAGGGTATGACCTTTAAGCTCCAAATCCCTTTCAACTCTTTTCTTGCGACGGGCTTCGATCTCCTCATTTGAGCTTGGAGGAGTCACTTGATCATCTTGATCATTTTGGTCCCCGTCTTGACCATAAAATTAACCTTGATCATCAATATCTTCATGAGTAGGTTGATCTTGGTCATGTGAAGAATTGGGGGCGGTTGAAACAACCGGAGAGGATGGTGGTGCCCCTTCTTCTTCATGAAGGTCCTTGTCTTGTTCTTCGGTTGGTGCATTAGTTGCTTCCTTGGGAGAGGCTTGTTGAGCTTGTGAAGATGAAGGCTCCACTTGAGTAGAGCATAGTCCTTCCCGGTCGGCCACAAGGTGTCCCTCAATGGGGCGGAAAAATCCCACGCCCATTCTTCCTATGGCTTCTCGAGGTATTTCATCATCTACATCACAAGAAACAAAATCTCGCCCCCCTTGGGAGCCGTCATTCTCTTCGAATACCACACTACAAGATTCTTCAACACGTCCGGTGGACTTGTTGAAGACTCTATAAGTGTGGGATTCGGCACCATAACCAACAAAAATACCTTCTATTGCTTTCGGATCAAATTTACCTAAACGAACTCCTTTTCTTTTAAAGAAACACTTACACCCGAAAACCAGGTAGTAGGAGATGTTGGGCTTGCTTCCGGTGAGTATTTCATATGGAGTCTTTTTTAGGCCTTTGCGGAGGAAGAGCCGGTTTGAAGAGTGACAAGCCGTAGAGATAGCTTCGGCCCAAAAGTTGTATGGAGACTTAAACTCTGCCAACATGGACCTAGCCATATCCATAAGAGTCCGGTTCTTCCTTTCGGCTACACCATTTTGTTGAGGGGTGTATGCAGCGGAATATTGATGACGAATTCCCTCATCACTAAGAAATCCATTTAAGGTGTAGTTCTTGAACTCCGAGCCATTGTCACTTCTAATTTCCAAAATAGTTTGCCCATGTTGACGTTCAACTTCCTTGGCAAAGTCGATGACAGTTTGTTGAGTCTCACTCTTATGCTTGAAGAAGTAGACCCAAGTATATCTTGAATAGTCATCAACAATCACCAAACAATATTTCTTCCCACCAAGACTTGCATGAGAGGGAGGACCAAAAAGATCCACATGAAGGAGCTCCAAGATCCTCTTGGAAGAAATGATAGTCTTGCTTGGGTGGGGAGAATCATGCATTTTTCCGAGAACGCAAGCCCTGCAAACACGATCTTTGGCAAAAGAAACATTCTCTTTTAGTCCGAGTATGTGGCCACCCTTGTGAAGGCTTTGCAAAGTTCTCATATTGACATGGGCTAGTCGGCGATGCCAAAGCCAACCCACATCGGTCTTTCCAAATAAACACATTGCACTTGTAGTGGTTTTCCCCGAAAAGTCCACCACATACAAGTTATTTTCAATGTGTCCTACGAAAGCGACCTTTAGAGACTTGCTCCACAAGAGTACCACAATGTCATTATCAATGAAGACGGCAAAGCCCATCTTACCAAGTGCACGAGCTGAAAGTAAATTGTAACCTAGGGTCTCAACAAGCATGACGTCCACAAGGGAAATATCCGGTGCGACTACCACCTTGCCAAGACCCAATACCTCGGATTGTGACATGTCTCCATAAGTGACGGTTATGTGGTTGTCATTTGGTCTCATCTCCGTCATAATCTCCTTGCTTCCGGTCATATGACTTGTGCATCCACTATCAAGCACCCATTTTGATCCACCGGAAGCATAGTCCTACAAGAGATCATTGCTTGGTTTTAGGTCCCCATTTTTCAATGGGTCCTCTTTTGTTAGCAACAAGGGTCTTTGGAACCCAAATAGACCAAGCAACATAACCATCATTTGGACCAACATATTTTGCATAAACATCACCATAATAATCACGAAATAAAATATAGTGAGGGTTAGCAATTCCCGCATGATCATCATGAGTGGCTTTGCCACCCACAATAGGATCCTTCTTTGCTTGTGCGGGCTTGGCCTTCTTCTTCTTGTTCTTCTTCTTCTTCTTCTTTGAGACATAGCCAATCCCCATTTTATCACCAAATGCCTTTTGCTTACTCAAAAGGTCATTCAAGTTTTTCTCACCTATGGGAATGGAGGACTTGGCAAGCTCATCTTTCAACCTAGCATTTTCTTCAATAACATTTGCATGATCACAAGTAGAAGTAGAAGAACTAGGCACATTATTCTTAGTCAATTGAATTTGAAGTTGTTCATGTGACTTGGTAAGAATAGAGTGTTCACTTTTCAAGGCCTTGTGAGCCTTGTCAAGATCTTCTAAATCCTTAACAAGTATATCATGACCAACACCAAATTCAACCTTTTCCTTTTTGAGCATTTTTACTTTAGCACGAGCATGATCTCGCTCTTTAATGAGTTTGGAAACAACTTCATTATTAGATTCCTCAATGGAATCGAGCTTCTCTTCAAGAGTTGCTCGTTCCTCTTGCTCTTCTTCAAGAGACTCGGTTAGTGAGGCAATATCTTGAGCATATTCTCTTTCAAGCCTCATTTGTTCATATAGTTTTTCAAGAGTTTTACCATATTGGCTCAATAGACGTTCAAAGTGAATCTTATGAACACCATCTACACTAGACACATAGTCATCAAAAGCAACAATTTCTTCCTTTACTCTAAGACTAGCAAGATCATTCAAGGGAGCATCATTTGTCTTAGAGGAAGAGAAAGATGTGGGTGATACCTCGGAAGATTTGGCCATAAGGCACTTGACGTTCTTGACAAGAGAGTCCTCATTGGGGGATTCAAAAAGTGATGTTGAGGAAGTGGAGGTGGTTGCCATTGCGGCCATCTCACTAGTTGTAGTTTCTTCTTCTTCACTCTCACTTGCGGAGTACTCTTCTTGAGTCAAGAATACAAACTTTGGTTGTTTCTTCTTTGGTCCACCCTTCTTCACAAATGGCTTCTTGGATGGTGACTTGGTCTTGCTTTTGAAGATGAGCTTTCCACCATGGTCTTCTCTCTTCTCATAAGGGCACTCGGCAACAAAGTGAAATCTATCATTGCAATTGTAGCAAGTCCTCGCCCTTTGACCATTGTTGTCATTCCTTTGATAGCCACTTGACTTGCTTCTTCTTTGATTATCTTCTTTAGCCTTGTGAGGATCAACCCAAAAGGTTTTTCCATAGAAGGCCATGTGCTCATTGTACTCATGTCTTATGTCCTCGGGACACATCTCTAGCCTTGCTTCAATGCTTGTTTGAAGAGGAACCTCTTTCTCAAGCACACTAGCCTTTAATGCAAGATTGGAGCTTCTTTGCATTCCAATGGCACGAGCACGAGCATCTTCCGCATTTTGTGCGGAAACCTTGTAGGCTTGAATCTCTTGCATCACTTGATTGGAGGTCATATCATTGAAGTTGTGCTTTCCTTGAACACTCTTCACATCCGCGGGCTCATATGGAGTGAGAGCAAGAATGTACTTCATCTTGATCCACTCATCATCAATATGGTGAGCACCGAGGTTCTTGAAGGTGGTAGCAATAGCCTTGAGTCTTCTATACATCTCTTGATGATCCTCACCATCCATCATGAAGAAACCCTCCGCTTGATTTGAGAAGGCAATATATCTTGTTTTCTTCATGCTCTCATTGCCAACAAAGACGTCGGAGAGTCCTTGCCAAGCTTCTTTGGCGGTGGAGAAATGTTGGATGTGAGGCAAGTCCTTGGACCCAACGGCGACTTGAATCATGTGGAGAGCGGTAGCATTGAGTTGACTATCGACCGTCTCTCTTCTTGTCATGTTGTGTGGATCCACGGCCTTGAAACCTTCCTCAACGATCCTCCAAAGCTCGATGCAAGAACTGCGCATATGAGAGATCATTTGATATTGCCATTGACCAAAGTTTAATGCATCAAGCTTAGGTGGATCACCTCTATGGTTAATATGAGGATGAGGAACCGGCGGGTCGGGTGAATACCAATGAGGGAATTCACCTTTCCCGTCGCCCTTGGTGGAAGACTTAGCATCGCCATTTTTGTCGGCACCCTCCTCATCTATCCCCACATTCTCCACTTGTGGAGTAGCGGGTTTTTCCGGAGGTGGAGAGGCATTAGTAGTTTTAGCTTGCATGAGCTGTGCTATCATTTCACGCAACTCACCTATTTGAGATGTCATGGAAGTCATGGATGATTCCAAAGATTTGAACTCATCCATAGAGACTTGACCCAAGCCCTCTTTAGGTGGAGGATCCATACTCTTAGGCGGTTAAGCCCGAATTAAGAGCCGAGGCTCTGATACCAATTGAACGGATCATATGGGCACCTAGAGGGGGGGGTGAATAGGTGCTACTCAAATTTTAATTCTTTTTCCAATTTAGGCTTGACACAAAGGTAAATTCTCTAGATATGCAACTAAGGTGAATTTACCTATATGACAACTAGCAAGCTAAGCAAGATACAATAAGTAAAGGCAATAAAGGATAGAGGTAACCGAGAGTGGAGCACACGGAGACACGGATGTAATTCCCGTAGTTCCTTCCTTTTTAGGGGAAGTACATCTACGTTGGAGGGGTGTGGTTGCCACAAAGGCCTAACCAACGCCACAAAGGCTCACCCTAGTCTCCGGTGCAAGCTTCCGCCACAAAGGCCTAGCTCACTTTCCACTAAGGGATTCCTCAAGGCGGAACCGGCCTTTACAATCTTGGGGCACGCATCCACAACCAAATTGGAGGCTCCCAAGCACAACACAATGCTGTCAAACAACAAGTAGCAATATATCAAATACACAAACAAGGTCTTGGGACACAAGGGAACCCAAGACACAAGGGCCCTCAAGCAAATGAGAGGGGAAATCAAATCGCTTCGGTGAGGATGTAGATGATGGTCTTCTCCTTCGATTCTCCAAAGATCAAGAGCTTTGGTGGGTTGAGGGAGGAGATCTAGTTGATTTGGTGAGCTCAACAATGGTGGTCTTCTTCTTTTTGGACGAGCTACTCATTGGAGAAGAAGGTGGGGGTATTTATACCCCCCCCCCCAAAATATCTGACCGTTGCCAGCCAGGAAGTCCGGCTAAAGCCGGAGATAAGTCCGGCTAAAGCCGGCCACACAGGCTAAAGCCGGCCTCACACCGGCTATAGCCGGCCTGAAATATCCGGCCCAGCCGGAAATAGCCGGACAAATAGCCGGTTGAGTCCAGAGGCGCAGAGCCTCTTCGAAACTGCCCAGTCCGGCTATAGCCGGTCTGGGGACCGGCTATAGCCGGCCTTCCTGGCCCAACTTTATATGAAACTTCTCCAGGAGCTTATTATCACCATTTCCTCGATAATTTCCTTTGGGTAATGATAAATATCAAGTATAACATAGGAAACCCAATATCTTGTGCAAGAACATAATAAAATCCTGCAAAGCATAATCACACATTAATAGATAATGTATTGTTAACAAACGCCAAAATAATTAGGCGGGAAATGCTCTTTCACTATAGCGGAAGAGAAATCATGATGCGCTGGTGGCAGCGGCCAACGCCTGCGGTGGTGTCGTCGATGTACAAAATGCCCAATGGAGGACCATCCAAGGGAGCTCCTAGTTATCGCGTGTTAGCGCGCGTTATTCGAGCGCGCTAACGTGGTGTCCTTTATTGGGCCGACCTAGTTATCGTGTGTCAGTTTTTTTCAGAGCTACCTCTGTTAGTCTGTTTGTTTTGCTGAGAGTTTACTAGCTGATTCCTTTTCTAAAAAATCATATTTTAAATAAATTTGTAAATAAAATTAGAATTTGAACAAATTTGGAATATGAACAAATTTTAAATTTGAACAAAAAAATTGAACTTGAACAATAAATCAAATTTGAACAAAAAACTGAACTTGAACAATAAATCGAGTTTGAACAAAATTCGAATTTGAACAATTTTCAAATTTGAATAATTTTTGAATTTGAACAATTTTTGAATCTGAACAAAAATTCGAAAATCATAAAAAATATATTTTGAAATTGAACATATTTTAAATTCAAACAAATGTCTAAACCAGTAAAAACGCGAAAAACCAGTAAAAACCGCGATCTGAAAAGGACTAGTAAAAACCGAGGAAACTGAAAAAACAGATAAAAACAAAAACCGGCACCTAAATGAGCCGCGGCCCAAATATATCGCCCCGTTAGCGCGCATTAATAGCGCGCGCTAACGGGCGCTAAATAGGAATAGCCACCATCCAATCTTTAAGTCCAAAATCCAATCAATAAACTGGATCTAATGTCCAGAGATATCCATGTCCAATGGCATCCAATCCAACAAAACCCATTGGATTAGGCCAATTTAACGATTTAACCAAAACAATCCATTACCCGTGACTAGCTGGTTCAATGAGAAACGAATTTTACCATCTCTTTCCAGTTTGAAACTAGGATTTCACGCGGAGCCATCGTTCCTTGGTACCTTAGGAAGTTGTGGTGTCGTGTTTGAGTACTCAAAGTTGTTTCAATACCATCCTTGTGCAGATGGCCCAGCTGGTGACACAGATGCAGCATGCTCAACACCAGTTCAATTAGGGTGTCTGTCGTCCCGTCACTATGGGAATGGTGAAAGACGCCGACGGCCAGTGTCTACGCCGACGGCCAAATATCGGTGCCGTCGGCGTAGGCTACATTCTAGGCAGCCCACGAAGCTGGCCGTCGGCGTAGATTTGCCGTCGGCGTAAGATAGCTACGCCGACGGCCTTTTCTACGCCGACGGCAATGCCCTCGGCATAGTTATTTTCCATTTTACCATATTAATCTTAAAAAAATCATAACTAAATCATTCTAATTCATAAAAATACAAATAATATATCAAATTTTTTAGAAAAATAAGATCTATTCATCTAAACCTTCCAAAATTTAAAACTAATTAATTTAATTAGTTAGGATTTTTAGTTTAGGAATTTAGGGTTTTGATTCAGTTGGAAGTCGAGAAAATTTGAACTAGAGCCGCATCATAGTTTGCCCATGATTTTTCTAAAAAATCATTTTCAGGTTCATAAGTAGAAGTTTTATCAGAGATTCATAAATAGTTCCATAAAATTCAACCCCTAGCTAAGAAGGTTCATGCCCGCCGTTTTGACCGCATTTTGAATCGAGCCTAACAAATTCAAATAAAATCAAAAAAATATAAAACCTTCGCATTGTGTCATGGTATCTGACCTAGTTATGAGGAAAAATAATAAATTTGAACTATTGCAATTATTGTAGAAACCCCTTCTCAGATATGACCTATCATATACAAAGTTTCATGGCTTTCAAGCCAGATGAGCAAGGTCATGACCCAAATCATGGAATAGTTTGTTCAAATGACCCCATATTATGCACATGTGTGTATATTAGGATGACAAGCAAAGTTCATATTGGGAGTTTTCATTTTCTATGCATAAAAAATCAATTTCCATTTTCCAAGTGTCAAGATTGGGTTTTTCTGTGAAGGAAGTACTGAAAATACATTACAAAATTATACCAACCTAATTTTCAATAACAGTAGGAAACATTTTATGTATATATCACCATTTTTGTGTGTATGAAGCTTTGCATTAACCTTTCACAAAAAAGACAAACTCTTGCCGATTCAGCAGGAAGCGAGGTAAATTTGAACTACAACTATATCATAGTTTGCCCATGTTTTTTTCAAAAAATCATTTTAGGTTCACAAGTAGATGTTTTATCATAGATCCATAAATAGTTCTGCAAAATTCAACCCCTAGCTAAGAAAGTTCATGCCTGCCGTTTCGACCGCATTTTGAATCGAGCATAAGAAGTTTAAAAAAATTCAAAAAAAATGTAAAGCCTTCGCATTGTGTCATTTTATGTTACCTAGTTGTGAGGAAAAATAATAAACTTGGACTATTGCAAATATTGTAGAAATCCCTTCTTAGAAATGACCTATCATGTATGAAGTTTCATGGCTTTCAAGCCAGATAAGCTAGGTCATGACCCGAATCATATAATAGTTTATTCAAATGACCCCGTATTGTGCACATGTATGCCTATTGGGATGGCAAACAAAGTTCATATTGGGAGTTTTCATTTTCTATGCATAAAAAAATCAATTTCTATTTTCTAAGTGTTAAAATTGGGTTTTTTTGTTAAAGAAGTACTAAAAATACATTACAAAACTAGACCACCATAATTTTAAACAATATTAGGACATATTTTATGTATATATCACCACTAGTTTGTGTGTGGGAAGCTTTGCATTAACCTTTCACAAAAAAGACAAATTCTTCCCAATTCAGCAGGAAGCGGGGTAAATTTGAACTACAGCTCCATCATGGCTTCCTCATGATTTTTTAAAAAAATCACTTTTAGATACAAAACATGTTATTTTATTAGAGATATATAAAGATTTTTGTAAAATTTGACCCCTAGCTAAGATGGTTCATGCCCGCTGTTTATCAACGGGGTAAAGCGAGTGTTAACGGGGTAAAGCGGGGGTATGGCATAAGAAAACTAAGTAGAAGTTGTTTATCAAGTGGACTTGTTAGTATTTGACATAAGAAGACTATGTGTGAAGTTTTTTCCTTTTTTGAATTTTTTTGAATTGTTTATGATTTTTTCAATGTAAATCTCATTAGTTCGACCTATCACTGATGATACATTAAAATAAAAAACGAGCATAAGAAATTCAAAAATTAAATAAAACATAAAAACATTACATATGGATATCATATTTGGATTCCTCTCATTTTTCTTATCGATTTAGACATATAATTTGTCAAATTCCGATTTACATATTTAAAAATATAAATTATTTAATATATTTATTAATTATTCATTTTTATTTACTTATTATATAGTTTGGAATTCAATATATTTAATACTTATTTATTGTTGTTTACTTAATATATAGTTTGGAAATTTAAAACCAATGACATGTGACATAGTGGTATAAGGGTTAATAGGATTGATATGGTAGTATTATCAACAAGGTATAATTTGCTTCGTGGACACACATCCGGATGGAACAGATAGAGTAGTGTGAGGATGGGTGACCGATCGGGAAGTTTGACCAAGACTTAATTTGACCAAAGATTAAGTGTAATTAGTGTAAGAAATATTCTAATTGAGAGATTAGTGAGTCAAACAATTCAAAAAAAATTGAAAATAAAAATTTCAAAAAAGTTCGAACTTTTTTTGAAAAAATTTATAAAATATGCCGACAGGGCTACGCCGAGGGCAAAGCCGTCGGCATAGACTACGCCGAGGGCATTAGCTACGCCGACGGTCAAATAAAGCTACGCTAAGGGGCATCACATCTACGCCGAGGACAGCCCTCCGCGTAGACTACGCCGATAGCAATTAAGCCTACGCCGAGGGCCGTTCGCCGTCGGCATACGGTGAAATTCCTGTAGTGCGTGAGGAGGGCAATGATCAGGGATGACCCCCATGCTGTTCCAGGCAACGAACGAGCCTCTTGATGCCGATGATGGCTGTATGACATTAAGCGCACCCTCACCACCGGCCGCCAGAATTAATGAGGAGGGCAAGGTTCTCTATGCATGTCCCGAGGTGAGAGACCTCTGCTTGGTGGGAGATGTGCCCAGCAGGATCCCCACATGCCACATGGGCCAATTTCACTGCCGACACATCATCTTGGAGAGCATTATTTTCTAAAACACACGCAAAAGCTTTGCCTTTTTTATTAATTAAGAAGAAGAATGTCCAGTTAATTAGTGGAAAACCGGACGAAAACCATATAACAAAACAAACACTACACGGGGCCGCGCCCACCCACGACACGCTCGAGAACAACCGAGCGCAAACCCGAAAACACCACTCCAACAAGACAAGACGACTCAGAGAGCATTATGGAGAAGAAGAAACAGGAGTTCTGGAGTCTCACACAGGGCAAGAGCACTGTCTTAGCAAGTTAGCATACAGTAGGGCGTTCACTAACCTCGCTCGCTACAGCGGAGATGAGAAGATGCGGGAACGTATCACCTGAAAATGCAACAGATTCTGCAAATCTGAAAATAGCAACCAGCACCGTCAGATCATATACCAATGGTTAGATTTCGTCTTGCATCCCACCTTCGTCAATTTGGCAAAAAAGCCCTTCAATCACATCATCTTCTCACTCTCCCATCCTCCTCAAACAGGCTAGAGATACATACATATCTCTGTCTCAAAATTTACTCATTTTACGCGCAGTTTTAAGCTAGCTCCAGTTGCCTTGTTGGTCTTCTACAACAGCACCTCCCGATCTTGTTGCAGCCGAGTTTTTTGTCGCCAGATCAGTTCGCCAGGTGACCAATCTTCTCGGATTCGTCCGTACTCAGATCTGGTGGGCCAAGATATTTCTTAGACTCTTGCATCTTTTTGCTTGAGGCATTTTTAATTCGGATGGTGAGTTCCCTTGCATCCTTTTGCCTGCGTGTTCATGGTCAGATTTTTGTTTTCAATGGAATTTGTTGCTTGGTCATAATCTGTGTCGCGTTCTACAGCGATCTGTAAACTTCAACGACTGCATCAATGAATGTAAATGCGAAAACAGTATATTTGTAGGGGGCTTTATGAAAGAAGTACTTGAAGTGGTGTTGGTGGGATGGCAGACTTCAATCTGGCCATTGGTACATGATCTAAGGGTTATAAACAGAAATTTGCAGATTTTCAGAACTTCACGGTTTGCACCTGATACGCCCCCGAGAAGATGCAGAGGTTCCGCGCGTAACGGCCACAGTCCACTGCTGAAATACGCGCTCACATACGTCACGTGCTAGATCCCCAGGTAGCTCGTCCACACCGCAGTCAAGGAGGAAACCTCCAGGAAGCACGCGAGTAAGATCGGCTCGTCTTCCACACCAGCTGCCGGTCCGATCGAAGCTCAAGATGTGCGTTTAAACCTCCACAACCTCCACGCCTCAGAGGATAGACCCTGTGCAAGTCCGTCAAGGATGCACACAGCCATATTAGTGTTGTGTTCCTATACAAGGCTGTCCTCACTAGTTCAATCTGAGTTCCGTGAATTGGATAAGATGCCCAATTTGTTCTATAGCATGACAGAGATCATGTCCTGACGCCACTCATTCCCAAAATTTAGTTCAAACCAGCTTGCGTAGTTGTGAGGTTTCACCGTCCATGCAGGCAAGACAAATTCTTTGCTTGGGGGTGTGTGGGTGCAAGTGCAAGTGCGTCGTGCATCAAGTGAATATCCCGTTGATGGACGTAGCATAGTTATAGGAATGGAGCACATGCAAGTAAGTGAGAAAATAAAGTTATGCTCTGAGAAGCAGTACTAGAAGCGAACTCACGCTAGCATTGAGTTACTAACAACTAGCTAAGCTAGCAGAATGCTATGAACATTCATGGCTCCAGCTTTCAAAGCTTACGTTTCTCGCATACCAGAACGCTGTACTAAAAAATAAATAAAAAACATTCAAATGCACAGTACAGATTTCATGAATTCTTTTGTACACTTCAAGGTTGAAAAACATCCCACCAATACTCACATGTTAGATGAAGCAGGTTCTTAGATGCACTGTATTTATCATGTGGGTTGGGAACAACTAATGAGGCAGATGTACGCACAAAGTATCAGATCTGAATTCGCATTCCAACAATATATGCTCCACATTCGTATTCAACAATATATGTGTTCATAGGGCACGTTTTCACCCGTAGTTGCATGTTCTATCGTTCTCGTCACGACAACCAGAAAAACTCGCTTGGAGACTAGATAAGCAGAAATGAGCAATCGATGATGTGCCCCATTTTCCTTCTGTGTTGCTACCGGCAATTTATTTGCATTGTGTTGTTCTCCTGTGTGCTACCAGGCTAGGTAGTAACTTTGCCCTGACGATATATTTGCTGATGGAGGATCGTTCAGCCTGCTCCAAGAGCAGCCTCCACGCATACGGCCGCAAAGGCCTCTATGGTTGTCGGCTACGCATATGAGGAGCGGTGCTTCTTGCTGCCGCCGAAAGCTTTCATCACCCGATGGAGACAACACGGTGCAACTGGTGAAGGTGATATACACGAACAAAAACGCGTCGATAGGGCAGATGGCGACTGGCGAGCATGCCGTCGCCAAGGCGGTAGTCGAGCATTTGTTTGGAGGCCGATGGAGATGACACGCATAATCCATCAAGTGATACAACATAAGTTTTGGGTGAAGGCGATCGAAGACATAATCCACCAACAAAAATAACTTGCCCTCAATTTCCCATATTAATTTCCACCTAAAATAATAACCAGTCTATCACGTATGTGTATATATGTTCAGGTTTGGTGGCATTGAAGTATTTGTTACAAGTTGAGTCCAGAAACAAAATTTGGATGATGCTAACTAATAAGAACATTGGCTGGAATAAAAGTTACCAACTCATGGAACAAGGTACTACAACAAATATTTTGATGCTAATAAATGCCGATCCTATTACTATTTATGGTAGACATTGTATTCGCTACTCATGATGATATTCCTATGATACAGACAAGAGACAAGAGATATTCCTTATAGGAAACAAACTGACAACTAGCACTAGTAGAAAACAACTTATATGCGACATTATGATAGTGGCGCGCCACTAAAGGACCACAACATTACTATTTTGGTAAAATAACGATGGCTCCTTCAATCATGTGTACGCTACAAGTATTTACTTACCGGTGGCGTCGTGTAATTTGGTGGCCAACCAGGAAGTGTGGCTTCGGGTCTTTGGCCAGCCCCAAAATACCAGTGGCGTGGTTCAGGCACCATGCCACTAGTATGTGATACTGGTGGCGTGCCGGGCTGGCCACCCGCCACAGTCACTTGAGATCTCGATCACCCCACTCGCCTCTGCGCGCCGCCCCACTCCACTTCCCATCCACCTCAAACGCATCTGCAACGCCCCAATCGCATCCGCCCCGCTCCGTCCTCACTGTCTCTGCCCCTTCCTCATTATTGCTGCCCCGACCTCAAAGTCGCCACTAGACTGCAAGGGTGCTGCTCGACCGTCTCGCCTCAGTTTGCGTTGGCCACACGCGTCTGTTAGTGTACATGTATAGGTCATTTTAGCTGATTTTGTTAGTGTAAATGTGTATTTTATTTGGATTGTGCAGTGTAGATAAAAAATGTTAGATTTTTTATCACGGCCGCATTCGTAGTGTAACATTAAGCTACTAAAGCTGATTTTGCCACGCCAACTATAAGCTTTTCTTTACTAGTGTAACATTTCCAATATATTGACATAGTGGAAAAGAAGATGACTATCCTGAGTCAAGAACAACAATTTAGAGAAATTGTAAGAAAACGCACACATGTAAACATTATTTGACTAATGTGAGCATCTTACGATAGAAAATTGGACATGCTTCAAGTATACAATAATACTAAGATATCCAGAACATGGAACATTTAACACATATAGTTGCAGTGGCAATGTGTAATTGATATTTTTAGTATTAATATATTCTCTTTATTGGAAAAAATATGAGCATAACCATGATTTAATTGTGATTTTAATAAAGAAAATATTAATATCCAGACAACCAATTATACGCGGCTTCAAGACCAACATGATACGAAGAGCTAGTAAAGATCTTGGCAGATGCCCACAATCAAATTATTGTTCTCTTCCTATACAGTACTTCCCTATCTGGTACAGTACGAGTTCCGCGAGCGAGAAGTGATGCCCACTGTGCTCGCTATCATGAAAGAGATTGTGTCCTGATGCCTTTCATTCCCAAAATTTATTCCAAACCAGCCTTTATACGTGTGAGGTTTCTCCGACCGTGCAAACAAGACAAATTCTTTTCTTGGTGGTGTGTGGGGTGCAGGTTGCATCGTGCCCTGTTTGCATCCAAGTGAATATCCAGTTGAAGGAGCTAGCATAGTTATAGGTGCGAGGAAATGGAGTACAAGCAAGTAGATGAGAAAATACGGCTAGTCTCTGAGATGAGAAGGAGTACAAGCGATTAACAGCAAGCTAAGATATCAAAATGCCACTAACATTTCTGGCTGCAGCTTTCCATGCTTACGTTCTTCAAGGGTACACTTCAAGGGTGATTACCAATATTCAAATATTTGTTGGGCCGGATTCATTAGATGTATAGTATTTAACATGTTCGGGAACAACCTAATTAGGCAGATGCATGCGCAAAGCCAGGCTTGAGCGAGAAAGTATCCCTATGGAAACCAAGTTTCAGTGGAAACATCGAAACTGAGATGTATGTCGTTGGATCGTAAATGAGAGGCGCAGATCAGCCAACCAGCTACTCCATGCACTTTGCAAAAACACGCCCGCTTTCTGGATGCTATTTTGCTCAAGAGACCTTGTTCTTTCTCCCAAAACATAAATGAAGCAAAACTAGCACAAGATAGTTTGAACTGTCGCCTCTATACTCCACGCATTTGCAGTTCTCTCATTTAATTTCAGTAAAATTTATGTAAATTAGTATTTTCCTTAAGTCTGTTCTTTCATTAAGAAGTATTAAAGCAAAGTAATGAGAGCAAACACAGAGCAGTTCTATGTTATTTTCAACATCAAATTTCTCGTAGGAGTCATACATAGTTCACCGAAATATTTTGCTTAATTCGGTTCTTTCATTAAGAAGTACCATCCACCAGAAATATTCAACAATATTTTTCACAGAATATTTCTTCCAATAAGATTCAACAATATTTCATACAAAATTCCTTTAAAAAAATTCATACAAGTTTCACACATTATGTCATATAAATTTTTTCACCGAAATATTCATACAAGTTCTATACATGTGTCAGCCAAAAGTTATACATAATTTACATAATATTTCTGAAGATTATCAAATCCACTATGTTGCACTCAAGATTGACAGTGCATACATTCAAGTTCCATTAACAATATGTAGATCGCACAAGATTCATACAAGTTGCAAACACTTACCGATCTATGTATAATTAACAGTACAAGATTCATACAAGCTTCCATACTGATCTATGAAATTAATCAAATCCACGGTAGATTCAGCAGGATACAAATTTCATACACAACTAGTATCTAATTCACACGAGATTCGCTCACTGGATCTTGAAAGAAAAAACATGTTTCAAAGAACACATGAACATGAACTCTGATGCACTCCAAAAATTAATTTTGTCACCAAGAAAAATAAAACTCCACTAAATCTTGCAAAAATATTGGAAGAATCATTGAGAATGGATCTCAATAAAATCAAGAAAACACCTAAAGAATCATGCAAATAACTTTAGGTGGATCTAAAAATGAAAAAAAAACAATGATGTGCCTCGGATCTAAGCCCTCCAGGACCAGATCGAGGGCGAGAAAGCTGTCGGCGGCCATGAACTGCTCGGCCGGAGCACCACCGCCACCCAAGCCCGTCTTCAACCCTAGATGGGAGAACGGAGAAAGTTTCCTCTGCAGCTCGTCCCGACGAGGTGCTACCCGAGCCTCTCCTCTTTTCACGACAGTTGGTGGTGGCGGCGGCCGATCTCGTCACTCGAGTGGTGCAGACCTCCGTGCTCAGCCGCCGAGCTCAGATCGAGAGAGATTGATCCGAGAGGGTGCTTTATACAAATGGGTCAAGGTGGGACACGTGAGACTGATCTGGACCACAATTTTTTGATCCGATGCTGGTTTCCATGTTTCCACTGAAACTTGGTTTTCATAGGATACTTTCTCGGCTTGAGCATAGCGGAATCAGAAATGAATGCTAAACTATACATCTGGCGCAACGAGAAGTTAACAGCAGTTGGACATCAAGTGGTCTCTCTCTAGCAAAGATCAGATCGGGTCGGAAAAGAAAGTCGTTGCCTCTCTAGCACCCCCCCCCCGCCGCCACACCTCCTACTCCACCGTAGATTGGTTCCCCCTCCTCCGGCCGGCCTCACCGGCGTTAGGAGGGGTGGGGAACCCAATCTATGTGTGGAGGTTTTAGTAAAAGTATTATTTTCTAATAGATTAAGTTAGGGTTTGGTAGCCATCTTCAATAAAGATGGTATCTTCTACAATAATTGATCTTCGGTCATTTCTTAGACGACGAGATCTTCATTCCGGCGTCAATGGCAGTTTTGGAAGATCAAGTTTCTCTAGGTATGGTCCTTCAGATCTTGCTTCGCCGGATCGATCTTGAATTTTTTCTCATGGTTGCCGCGTGGAGTATTATCCTTGTACTATTTGTCCCGGCTGCTACGTCCTCGACAATGGTGATTCGTGCTCTCGGCTCCCCAGCGACGTCGACCTGGCTGTTCGGTTACTTTTCCCTGTCATACCGGTGTTGGTATTCTTGCCGATGGTGACTGACTACTTCAATGGTTGCGCGCGTGTACGTAACCTTGGCATTGCGGCTCAAATTAAAATTATGGGAGAACCTTCATTGGTATTTTTAGGTCTATAGTTTGGTATCTATCTTCGGCTGCCTCCAGGAAAGTACAACATTGTGTCATGGAAGAAGAAAGAGTTTGAAGACCTCGAAGATTTGCTATTTTCTTTCAGACTTTATTTTGTAATAGTTGAAGTCAGATCGTATTGTTGAAGGGTAGGGGGAGAGAGAGATTGGCGGAATATGATCGATATATTATTGAGCCTCTCGGGCGAGTATATATAGACGTACAACGGACCGACTTGGAGTACAAGACAAGGCATAGACTTGGAGTATAAGACAAGTATCCTATCTCTATCCTAATCTAGCCGCGTACAACATGTATACTCTAACATCCCCCCGCAGTCGTAGCGGTAGCGTCGTGAACAACTGGAACGTCGCGAACGGTTAGACTGGAGAGAAACCGAAGTAGAACAGTGCGCTGACATCCCCCCGCAGTGGTAGCGGGGACGTCATGGACGGTGTCACATCGCAGAAGCTTGGACTGTAGAGAATGCTGGTGAGGAGCTCAGGCGAGGTGGTAGCCCTTGTGCCGATGTCGAGGGAGCCGAGAGCGGTGGGTGCTGCAACCTTGGTCGAGGTAGCCGTGCGAGGGGTCGCCGTGGTCGATGTCGCGGTGAGTGCCGATGACGAGGTAGCCGCAGATGAAGCCGTAGGCGCGTAGGGCGCCGTAGAAGGACGGAGACGCGTCGAGGCAGTCGTCGGGGAGAGCGATGCCGAAGTCGATGCAGTCCGAGTCGTCGAGGACGAGGTGCGGCCATGGCTTTGCCAGAACCAGGCGCACGTCGGGGACGAAGGCATACTCCGGTTGTGCCAAAATCGAGTACGCGAAGATGAACACGGGGACGAGGCGCTGCGACCGAGCTTGCCAGACTCGGGAACGCGTCGGGGACGAAGGCAAGCACCGGTGTTGCCAGTACCGGGCGTGCAGAGAACGGGACCAGTAGAAACAACTTCACGCCATGTCGGAGAGGAGACTAGCAGAGAAGGCCTCCACGACGGTTGCGAGGCGCACAACGGCAAAGGGTGCCGGTGCAGTCCGCGGTTGTCGGAGTAGACGAGCAGGTGTAGGCGAGAACAAGGCGATGACGCTAGCGATGAAGTCGTGCTGGACGTAGACGTAGAAGGCGGCGAACCAGCAACGACCAAAAGTGGCCATGCTGGATGCCTAGACAGGCGAAGAGGTAGTCGGCGGGACCTACGACAGCCAAGAGGGCCATGCAGGTTACCTGTGGAGATGCGGCGGCGGTACTCGAAGTAGGCGAGGAAGAACCCAGCGGCGCGACGAAGACCTTGCGCGGACGGCGACATCCCGCGCCAAGGGAGGTGGCGCGGGGGAAGCCGACGACGTCCTCGCGAGGTGACGGCGATGACCGCGTGCAGCGACGCAACAGCCCGATGGGACGGCGCGGCTGTAGGGCGCGAGTCGGTGCAGCGGCGTGAGAACCACCAGCAACGTACATGCCGGAGAAGGCACGTTGGTAGCCGGCGGCGGGGACCAAAGGCAGTGACGCTACGGCCCGAAGGGGCAACGCAGCGGCAACCCGATGCTCGAACGGTGGTAGGCGCGTGCTCGGGGACGTACTTGGCGGAGACGAGTGCCGGATCTGTTGATCAGACCGACGGCGGCGCTGTTTGCCAAGTCCTTGACGACGGCACACAGATCGGAACCCGTGGCGTCGTTGTCGGTGAAGTCCTTGGCGATGACGGCGAAGACGGACCGGCGATGGAGACCGTGCAGGCGTGGAGCCGGTAGTGACGCACCGAGGCGTCCCTCGGACGACGCGTCCGACGTTGTCGCGCGGTTGGTGAAGGCGAGTGGCCGCTGGTGCGAGGTCGACGCCGAGGTTGGAGTAGAGGCGCGTGGTGACGGCGGCGGTGGGCGACGCAATCCGATCTAAGATCGGTAAACCAAAAAGAAAACGCCGGTCAAGCGACCGGCGAGAAAAAGACGTAGGGCAGCCGATCAACCGATCGGCGGACGAACCCTAATACGGGCGGCACGGCCCCCGGCGGAGATCATGGAGATCGACCTCCCCGCGGACGCGGGCCTGACGCGTGCCCAGGAGCGTCAAATCGGCGATGGAATTGAATCGCTCTGATACCATGTTGAAGGGTAGGGGGAGAGAGAGATTGGCGGAATATGATCGATATATTATTGAGCCTCTCGGACGAGTATATATAGACGTACAACGGACCGACTTGGAATACAAGACAAGGCATAGACTTGGAGTACAAGACAAGTATCCTATCTCTATCCTAATCTAGCCGCGTACAACATGTATACTCTAACACGTATATCTCTATCATGTACTATTTATTATTATGAATATATGTGGTATTGATTGTAAAAAAAAAGAAGGTAACAGCAGTCATCAGTTTCACAGCCGCTCAAACCCTATTTCGGCAGAAGAATGCAAACTTGAGCAGTAGCACGACTTCCATCGGAGGATGCGATTCATCCATCCTCCGTCTAGTTGCCCATACACAATGACAGCTTCTTCCGCAGCGACATTTAACCTAATGGAGGAACTAAGTAGAACATGCAACATTTAACCTATATTTATCTTCTCCAATGCATCAACCAATGATTTAGAGTAGCTCGACAGGTGACGAGGTCGTGAGACTAGTTTAGGAGCAAGCATTTAGCTAGTCCATTAGTTGGTACGCAGCGACTGACTCGACTTATTTTATGTCATTGGCATCAACAAATTAGGGTGCACACTATATATTCACCCACAGCTTCGGGCGGCTCCGCAGCGTGAAAAGGGTTCTATCCTGAGTTCCTGACGCCACTCATTCCAAAAGTTTAGTCTAAATCGGACTTCTGTAGGTTAGGTTGTCGTCTTGGACCATGCAAACAAGGGGAATTCTTTGCTCCATGTGAATATGACTCTCTAAGTAAAGGTAGGTTGTACCATGTCTTCTTGGTATCCAAGTATATATGTATCGAGCTGGATGGAGGCAAAGCCTAGTTATAGGTGAGAAGAAACAGAGTACTAGCAAGTAGGTCGGACATTATAACTAGCCGGTAAAAAGCAGAATTCCCATCACTTCGTGGTAGAACTAATATCAGCTAGTACTCCCTCCGTTCATAAATATAAGATGTTTTAGATTTGTGAAGCAAATGTATCTAGATAAGTTTTAGTGTATATATTCGAATAAACTTATACACTAAAAGATGTCTAAATATATTTGCTTCACAAAACTAAAACATCTCATATTTATAAACGGAGGGAATAATTCATAACTTGCAAGCATAAATGACATAGACACTGCATGCCGCATGGAACCGACGGCTGGGCCACGTACGGCGCCGAGGGGCGACTCCTGTACTTCCCCAGGCTGGCCGTTATCACGACGCAGGGGCGTCTAGGTATCTAACGCTGCGCGGAAACTACCGATACAGCCTGTAGGTGTGACTTTTTTTTTGAGCAGACGGTGCGACTAGTATATAGAGAGTAGTCTGTAACGTGAGACCCTTAGAATAGGGAGCTTTTTTACGGTGATTGGCACGGAACCTAGGTTCCGTCCAGTTCCGTTAAGTCTAAATTTAAAAATTAATAGAATACCATGAATTTAGGGGTAAATAGTAATCATATTCATAGTCATTATTGCTTGGAAATTATCTACTGGTCTGTTTGATTCCCATTCTCCCTACCGCGGTGACCGGCGATCCATAGCACCTTCAAACTCCGATCTTGACAGGCCGGCTGGGAAGTTCTAAGAACAAGTTTGCATCACGCCATGGAGATTAGGATATAATAATTAACAATTACCCTTAGCATAAAGAACTTGGAGCAGATCATCCACGAACATCAACGTATCTGACTGATAATCAATTAATCAAGGAAGGATTTGATTCGTTCCATGTCAGTGCTAATACAACGCCGTTTGCCATCATCATGGCTTTGCCCGGAAGCAGCTCATCGTCGTTCGGATTGTATCAGCGATCATGGCGGCAGGGACGCGTGTTATTCCAATCAGGATGAAGAGGCGGCGTGCTCTCAGATCGGCAAGGCACGACGATTTCGGTAAAATTTCTTTATTAATTTTCTACCGGTACCGCATAAATTTGGTTCCGGTCCCACATTTTTGGTATCGTTGGGTTCCGTTAGTTTGGTTCCGTCTATTTTTGGTACCTTTTGATTTCATAAACCAGGTCAATAAAAAATAACCTTCTTCATCCATAAAACCAGGTCAATCACACATGACCATCTCCAATTCCTCGGCAGTACCCTACAAGTACTCCGAACCATGCCCGTGCCACGGCAGTACCCTCCGAGTACTCTGTCCGGCACCTTCCTCCATTTGTTTCCGAAAACCACTTTTAAAACAAAAACTAACACAGGTTAAGTATGGCCATCCCAACCGTCCATGACCGAGAACTCGGCTATTCGAATAGATTTACACTCTGCAGAGGTTGTACACTTTACCCACAATCATCCGGATTCTCATCGTGTGGGTATCTTTCCCACATAACATCATATGCCACGACAAGCACCCGATCGTAGTTTTTCACCTGCCCACCTTAGCATTAGATCTACCGCCAAGAGGGGTATCCCTCAACACCAAAGCCCAAGTGGTTGTTTAACGCAGGAGTTACAAATTCTCTAGCCCACTCGACCCTTTGGAATGACACTGCCCGTAGTAGTCATGTACTCACGGTAGCTCATTATCAATGAGGGCTCTCGGCTTGTACCCCTGCCCCCTGAAAAGGTGATAAAGCGAGCCTGGGTAACCACTCCTACCCAGGGTGCCACGGAAAAGGTGTCCATGGTCGGACTGCCATTACAATTTATAGATCCCATACTAAGATGAACAAACTACTCTGCTACGCCCCGTCCCATACCAGGGTAATTGTGGTTGCACGGGTTAATTGGTTTGGCGAACACTTATACATAATGCCCTTTTTCATAAATCCTCCTTCTCCATCTCTCCATTTTTTACAACATATTTTCCTGAAAACATTTCAGTGGAATAGAGCACTATTCCAAGGTTTTCGAAATCATTATTCAAGGTCCCATTTGAGTGTTCCCAACCTAGAGTTTTTGCTCCACTGGATAGTTTTCCAAAGGCTATGATGCTAACCATCACGCCACTAACCCAGAGGATAAGTAGGTGTCGAAAGGGGTCACCCATGAGGATGATAATAGTTGACTTGTGGAGCCAAGTCACCAACAATTGCTATAGAGAGGTAATAGCAATGTGTAAACATGCATTTTCATAAACATTGTAAACATGCAATAAGTAAAACTAGGATCAGATATGCAACAAGTTTAGATGGCTTGCCTTGGTTGGCATGTCCCTGGTTTCTTATTTCCCCCTCCTCAGAATACCCAGTGTAGTTCGAATCTAGCACCGATAATAATAATAAAATAAGCACACTAGCACAAATAAACCACACACTTCACCACATCAAATATAACACATCAATATAAACACCAGTAGGTATTATAACACATTACTGAACTACTCCAAGTGGTTTCATCCATTTATCATACTCCAAGATTTATTGGTGATTTTAGCAAACAACAACCCTAATAAGCTCTAAACAACATGCAGGCAGTTAAAGTTATTCAAATCATGCAATCAGCATACCAACAGAAAGATAACATTTTTTTGAATCCAACAAAAGGGGATTTATTCAAAAAGGATTGGTAGTTATTTTTCTATGTTTTTCCTAATAAAAACAATGGCTGAAAAGCAATTTAATCCTCAGATAATCTATGTTATTCAGAAAAATCTACCAGCTATTGATATAGCAAGCTACTGCAGTACGTGATCCAAGGAAATTGGAATCATGCCAAAATCATGCATAAATTTGGTTCAATAAATTTATAAAAGCAAATGAACTTTTATCGTGAAAACATTACTGTACCTAGTTCACACCTCTGGTAGGGTTCAAAACAGTGTATAATGCAAGATATCTAAACAAGGGTTCCAACAAAATTGGATTCACCAAATTATGAGTTGTATAACTCCAGATTTGGATTTTAGAATGGAAAGTGCTCTGATTCACAAGATTAAATACAAGAAATTTTACAGGAATTATTTTGGTATAAGACCAGTGCCATAAGTTAGATATTTCATCAGAGAACACACAGAAATTTGAACTAGGTCATTTGCATGTTCATAGAATTTTCAATGGAATTTAGAACTATTCAGATATATGAATTGATTTGCAGTTTTTCCTTAAAAAATACTAGTGGGCTGAAATCATCAGATTGGTCTGCACAGTGCTAGGCCGGCCTACCAATCTATGGGCTGTGACAGAATATTGACTAAAATAACAAGAGGGCTGCTTTATATTCGTGCTACAGGTTAGATATTCATGCACGACCATGCAGAAACGCCTGGCTAGGTGTACTCGACGAAGCTGATGGAGGAAAGGTGGGGGCTCACCGTGGGATGGCTGGAGAAGATGGAGAGGCGATGCTGGGTCGATGTGGAGGACTTCGGCGGCGAGGCACGGTGTCTTGGTCGGGCTGGCGGAGCTCCAGGCGTCGATGCAAACGAGGCCGAGCGCTGCGTCGCAGACGGAGGTGGTTGGCGGCGGAGTTGGACGACGTAAGCAGGGCTGTAGAATAGGCTGAGGCGGGTCGCCTCAGTCTACTTGGACGGGTAGAAAGGGTCCTGCACGGCGGCACGGCGAAAGGAGCTAGGGTCGAGGACTGCCCGCGTCGAGGACGGCGCCGTCACGGACACGCTCGATGGCGAGTCCTTCCAGCGAGATCTGGACACAAAAACGTCGGCGTCAGGTTTGCCAAAAAGAGAGAGAGGAATATAGTACTGAGAGGGAGTAGAGAGGAAAGGGATGGAGGCCGGCATCCTCGTCCGCTCCAAGCGGTGGCCCAACACGAGCTTCGGCTTGGTTTTTCCTTCGGCCAGGGAAGAAACGAAACAGAGCTTCACCTCAGGGTGATCTATAAGAGATATGAGAGTGGTGTGGAGTGGTGAGAGAGAAGGCCGGTCGTGCTTAAGAAGGAAGGTAGGTGGCGTGCGGGCGTGGCAGTGGGCGGCACAGCTCGACGCGCATTGGCCCGAGCGGGCGGCGCACAGGACAGGAGGGAAACGACATGGGGTGGTACATGGAAGCCATGAGGCAGAGAGAGAAGAGGAGGCGTGGTCTGTGCCGGACGGGAGAGCGGCCGGGTGAGCTGCAGGACGTGGCGTCCGTTGTCTGGCCGCAGAGCGTGGCGAGCGCGGACAAGAGGAACGGGACAAGACGAGAAGCTAGGACTTCGCCAGGCTGTCAAGGGGCGCTAGGTTAGCTTTCTGGCGAGGTATAATCCGCGGGGGTGGTCAGTCGGCTCGGATTCGCTCTCATTGATGGACGCACGCAACATGCTCGAGGAAATGAGCGCGTACAGAGCACGCTCGATCACGGCTGAGATAGAACGCGACAACGGAGAGGAAGATTGCAGAGATTCTTTGGGGTTCCAATGTATAGTCTTTGGCAAGGCTACGAGGGCTATTGCTACCTTTCCAATTCCTTGGCCGACAAGGGTGCTCCGGGAGCATGCCAGCGACACTGGTGCGATCCAAGCAAAAAGAACAAGCAGGAGGGGACGTGAGGGTGGCAGGTGCGGTGCTGGGTGTGTCCAAATGGCTAAGGTCTGGCTGTACTCTGTAGAGAGAAAGAGAGGACCGACATCAAGAGTTCCAAAGATTTTGCCAAGGCATGCATACGCCTCTCTCTCTTTCTATTTCTTTCCAAAAGCAACCGGCCAAAACTAGTACTGTAGCAAATACACATTTCGTGCATGAGTAGTTAATTTGGGAAGTGTGTGTTTGAGCAAATCTGTTTGGAAAGAGAGAGATAGAAATGGAGGTTATTTCATGTATTGTTCCACTTTTAGGATTCGAATTTATACCAATGTTCTTCCAAATACTTGCAGGAGATAATGGTTCAGAGATGATGGTAATGATGTGCGGTATGGCCTTGCCAAGTCTAGAGATTTTTGGGAGCTCAAAAGATTCCTTTCTTGTATTGCATGTACAAAAGATTAGATTTTTTGGTTTGATGGTTAATTCAAGGAATTTTGAAATGCATAGCTATTGTGTTGGGTTCAGAGTGTTACACATGCATAACAATGCATGGTAGAATTTCCCAAATTTAAATGGAGCTTAAAATGCAATAAATAGCATAGTTGCCATTGTCATGCATTTTTTCCATTAAGAAAAATAAATTGAAGAATTAAGTATATAGAAAAAATAGTTTCGATGGAGAAGGAGCGATATTCTGCATCAGTCACATTTCCAAAAAAAAATTAGGAAGTGTTACAAAAATGGTCAATAAAAACATTGAAGTAGTTTTGGTAGGCAATGAGAGAGTAAAAAAAGGGGTTTTAGGGCTTTAAGAAAAATTAGAGGGAAAACTCCATTTGAATGTCGATGGGGTACTACTTGCCTTGGAAGGATTATTAGGGACCTGATTTGGTCACTAAACCAGTATCCTACCAATTCTAGGGAAGGTATTGGATTAGAACCATTTAAAAAAATAGAAGAGATGAACTGAAGCTTTGAGTAGTGATCTTGGAAAGATGGTAGAGATGGAACTTAATATAGATGATTCTTAGGAGCGTCCTCAAATTTTATTGAAGACTTGCTAGATGATTATTAAGATGGGGTTTGGTCACTAAGTCAAATAGATTTGATATAGGTGTTGGTGAGTTGCATTAAGGATTGATCATAGCCACATACAAGAATCTCAATTTTGTTATAAAAATCACACAAAGTCAACTCATCACACATAGTTCAAGCAAGGTCAACGCAAACAACATTTTAGCATTCCAAGAAGCAAAACAAATGCTCAATGATGATCATGTCAAGGTAAGGTTTGAGAAGGGTTTTAAATAAGGGAGTAAGGATTTTGTAACATTTTTAGAAACCAACAGAGACATAAACATCTCCTTTATCATGTTTTCTCAAAGGTGTTTGAAAACCATTTGAAAAAAATGTTTTTAAAATAATAGATCACAAAATAGGGGGATCATACCAAGGTATTGATCCCTATAGGGTTTTGTAAGTACTTAGTTTGGAAAAGCCTTTGTGTCAAAATAAATCTTGGCTCCTTGTTTTAGAAAAGTTAAATCATTTGAAATAGGAAGAGAGCAGGAGTTGCCAAGATAATGCTTTTGCCAAATAGCTAGTAGCATTGCTAATGACATGATCTCAAGGGAACAAGGATTGAGTTGGTTCCCAATATGGTTCGACAAGGAACTTACACAAGCAACAATCACACCACAACCAAGGAAGACATGCAAGAGACTTCATTGATTTGATTTAGCACAAAAAGTTTTTTGTTGGCCCTCATTTTTGCATTACTAAACTCTGCTTGAACATGGTTTCTAAAGTTGGGGTGTTACATGAATGAACGGTTCCTAAAATTGCCAATCACTATAAAACTTGTAATAGGAGAATAGGCTGGGCTTTCGTACAACTTTTCGCCCATATCACATTTATTCGGTCAGTTCGGTCTGTTCAGGTTACCAGGGCGTAAGACCGGGACACCCGATATATATTCGGTTTTTTAGAACAGAAGACCAAAATTCTGGCCAATATTATCGGTTTTGGTCTCGGTCTTTTCGGGTTCGGTGTTCGGTCCTCGGTTTTTCGGCCCACCCCTACCCTTGCGTGTGGTATGGGTCGGCATGGTTGGCCCATTTCACTTTCCTTTCTCTGTTTTGTTTCTTTTTTCTTTTCATTTCAGTTTTCTTTTTTGGTTTTTCTTTACAACAATATTTACAATTTCAAAAAAACATAAATTCACAAAAAGTTTAGATTTTTAAAAAGTTCAGATTCTGAACGAGATTTTGATATTTATTCAGGTTTATTTATTTTTTCTAATTTTTAAATTTGTTCCAGTTTGAAATTTCTTCATTAAAAAAAATAGTTTTTGGAAAAGTTAAAATTTAATATTACAGAAAACGGACAATCAGCCAAAGAAACGCACGAAATAAGTTTATGGGACAGGCCCAACTCCCCCATGGGGGTATGGGGCGCTACGTTCGGCACCAACTTAGTCGGAGTCGATGATCTCCCTGCCAAGGCACATGAGATGGCGGAGCGGTCCCAGTGGGAGTGGGCTCCTCTTGTCAGCGAGTTTGATCCAAAGCAGGGTCCCTTTTATTCAGCCCATATTGTTTTCGCTTTGCACAGTGCGGCTCGTATAGTGTGACCCAACACTCTATTGTAAAATTTGGCCCAACATCTGTCCCTGGAAATTAAATGAGGTCCAACAAATTATGTCGTTGTTATTTTTTTTACAAAAATGTAAAAACCAATCGAATAAGAACAAGCAAAGGTACTTGGGCAGCTGATGGTTCGTGTAAAGAACAACAAAAGAGAATAAAATTGAAATCTTCCATTTATCAAGAGCATTGTTGGCCTCTACAATACGGGGCAACATGTTCTTTGACGGTGGATTAGATTACTTCTCTCATAAAATTTTTATAGCCCCTCCTCTAGAAAATAAAAGAAGTAGATAGATTTTCAAATAACAAAGTATTCATATATGATTTAGTGGCATCAGGAATCAAACCGTGAATATCCATAGCATGATCTACACTCTTTAGTCTTAGTGCCTTACCGATCCTAAAATTTATAATATTGTTCTCTCTGCTCGATTAATATCCACATTTTTTTCATAGATCCATCTGGCTATGAATTTTGTTGGGGCATCAAGGCCGTCTTAAGGGGACAGTGTGATTAATTTTACTTCCTTTATAAGAAATATAAAAACAACAATTATATTATGCCCGAAAGCAAGTCATCAATGGACAATGGTTGATGGAGAGAATTATGTATGTTATATAAGCATATGCGTTTTATATCTCAGTAAGTAGTTAATTTCGTTGTGTGAAATAAGTGAGCATATTATTAGACTTAATGTTACGTGGTTGTGTTAAGTGGTAGGTTATTAGAAGAACAAAAGTAAAATAAGTTTTATTTTTGTTGTGTTATGCTTTCTTTTAACTGGTCAACCTTTTTGCACCGCAGCTAATGCAAATATTTATTTCTACCGAGACATGTGAACTTCTATGGATGCCAATTATGAACACCCCGTATAGTATTATAATTCGGATCTTACAAAAAAATTTGGTTCAACAAGTTTCATGGCCAGTTATTAGTATATCTAAACTATTTAAACTACTCATAAAAGAGCAAATTTGAATTACTTAAAGGCCACCCCCCACCAATTATACTCAGAATAATCAGGACATTCCGATCTAATCGCCTTAAACAAATCCAATAGACCCCGTTACATCAGCTGTCCAACACACAGATCGACGACTCGGATCAAATGTTCTGCCGAGCGGACGAAAGCTAATACAGCTCCACGTACCCGTTAGTCGCCCGGAACGCCTGATTTTGTGGGTCAAATTCCACCTAAAATCTTGTTGATCGGTTGCTGCTAAATTTTTGCTTTCTTCTCGACGTCCCGTGGCGCCGCACCGCCATTCGCCTGACGCCGCCCTCCTCATCCCCGTACGCAGCTCCCACCATCGCCACCGCTGCAAGCCCGAGAAACAGATCGTGCAGGGAGGAACCAAGTGGAGGAGGTTGGCGCAGGGCGGCGCGGACGCGGCCGAGCTAGTTGTTGGCAGGACGGACTAAACCGGCAAGGCGAGGTGTCGGCGGGGACAAGCTCGCGCCCGGAGGTGCAGAGGCGCTGGCCGATGGGAGATGGCTCTGCAGCATAGAGTGCCGCCGGAGAGAGAGTTGTAAAGTGGAAAGGCGTCGGTTGACAGGATACAGGAGCCTGTACAGGACTACAGGTTTTCTTGCAGATTTTGTACTTACTGTATCATGTGTTGTATATGGACCGTATTAGGACGAATAACATTTCAGTAAGGTTGTGCAGTGTCTTAATT
This sequence comes from Dactylis glomerata, assembly GCA_007115705.1. Lineage (NCBI taxonomy): Eukaryota > Viridiplantae > Streptophyta > Magnoliopsida > Poales > Poaceae > Dactylis > Dactylis glomerata. Next base: position 751,433 of record QXEO01000217.1, read on the forward strand.
ATTGCTTACTGGATGGGGCTGCACTCTAGCTCCAAACGTGTTCAATAGTTGTTGGTATCTGATAATGGATGGAATCGAAGTCCATTCATCTATTCAACCTGATTGCTCTATTGGCTTGTTTCTGATGAGGCCTACAGTTGTTGCTGACCATGCGGCCTTAACATGCGCCCGTTATTGATACAGCCATGGCAGGAATAGCACAGGAGGGTTCAGATCGACGCTAAGCATTACAATAGCAAGATACCACCAGAACCTTGCTTTGGCTGCAGTGCTCGGTACCTGTAGAATTCTTATTCTTTGATTTACATGAGCTGAGCTTTCACATATGGCTTCCCCTTTTTCTCTTGGTATTTACCTGACTTAGTTATCTATTTGCTTCAAATGGTTGTAGATGGGTGAGTAGCTTGTTCATTAAGATGAATGATAGGCTTTCTGGTATGGGGAAGGAGCATTCATATTACAACACGCCGAAATTGTGTAATATTCTTTTGATAGTTTTCTTGGTATGAGTTTGTTGTCAAGATTCATATGGCAAATTGTCAATTCACCATTGTTTCAAAGCAGAGCTACTAGATTTGGGGAAAGTGTGCAATAATGAGATTTAGGCTGAGACGTATATCCTTTCTGTTTAGACCGGCAAATTGCACATCAAAGTAGCGACAACAAGCTTGTGCTTTTTTGAGGTGATGTATGCCTCTCAATTGGAACACAAATGTGCATATTGTTTATCATAATTTGCAGTCCATTGATAAAAATATTTGAAAGTTTGTGTTATATTTTATTAAAATGTACCAGGTTAGCACCTGTTTCACCACTCTTTGGTCTAGTCATGGATCACAACATTATTCATATTTCATTCAAAAATTTCAAAAGTTCTGATTGTTTTATTGATTTTTTTTTTCAAACTAGGCAAAATATTTGCCTATTCTATTGATTAAGGAGAGAGTTCAAGAGTTTAAAGTACAAGGAGCAAAGCTCCAAACAAAAGCCTACTCTCGCGGCATTAAGGCACTCAAAATTTTTGCTCTGGCTAAGCCCCATAGAATAGCATTGCTCTTGATGATCGAGGCTACCCTAGTAGGCATGGATGCCACACTCTGAAAAAACTCTCCCGTTTCTCTCATTTCAAATCTACCAAGCGGTGAGTAAGAGCAATGAAGAAAGGCCCTTCTGTCACCTTCCATTAACACCAGAAATATGGCACCACCATTCCTCAAGGCAGACTAGGCAGTCGTAGTTGGCCCAAATGTTGGTGTCAAAGTCGGTAAGGCCAAGCCAATCCTTGAGCGCGTTCCACACTCGGAGCGAATACCTACATTGAAAAATCATATGTGCCGCCGTCTCCGGTGCTCTCTTGCAATTGTATAGATTTTATATCGATTGAGTTTTAAGCAATTATATAGACATGCGTTGCACGTTCTTGCTTACTAGTACTTTTTTAACGAAAGTTATTGTTATTTAATAACATACTGGACATCCAACTGATGTGCTAAATACCGTTCAAGTGGATTGCTGAGTTATAGCACTAGGATTTAATGTCCTACTCAGAATTATTATATCTACTACAGACATCTTGTGTGTGCACAAGGACAAGACCGGAAAATAAAGGAACACAAGACCAGAACACACAGAACCATATATTACATCGGATGAGCTAGCTCGCGCAAGATCGATAACAAAGTTGTCCCCTTCAGCTAAGATATACGAATGCATCAGGCGACAATACATGCATCAAGCATGACCAACCGTACCCAGTACTCTCGCATGATTTTAGGGCTGAGAGGTGTCGGGACCATAGACAACACGAAATCTATCTATTCCTGAAGCATCACTTGCGGATAGTCCCGCCTTAGCTGTATTGGTGCATCCTCGCGATCTCTTAGTAGTACAGACTGTCCATTTGTACCCCTCCAATCTAAGCGGTTTGAAAAACCATATGCAACAATATCATCGTACACGGTTTGGATCCAAGCTTTCGACGCATGTGCCCACACCCAGTTGGGTCTTGAACTAAGGGCATCCAGCGTTGCTAAAGCTAAATCTGACACAACATACAATTTGGCATCAAAGTGAAATTTGGCTACAACTCTACAATGTGTCAATAGCTAAATATCTACACCGTGGGTCCAAACTTCATCTAAAACTATGAAGAAAAAATTGCCTAGATTTATTTTCTACCTTGCATGCATGCAAGAAGAGAGAAAAATATACTATTTTAATGGGAGAAGGGAATTTGGTATCGGAGCACCTAGTTGCTCCAGTTCCCTCTTTTGATTATTTTGGAACTACCCTTACAATGTAGAGAACTAGTTCCAAAAGTCAAAAACTCTATTTAAAACCATTTTTGGCTACACATTGTGGATGCCCTAAAAAGTCCATCAACCAGCCACACTCCACCAAAGTACTTCTTGCCAGGGCTGCACGTTTGATTTGTTTTCGTTGCTGGCAAGAACCAACGGGTAGTTGCTTATTTTCGTATGTTACTTTCAAGGGCAAGAACAATCCGTCTACATAAAATAAATACATTAGCTTTCTAAAAAATGCACTAGTATGTTCAGTGAGTGAGTATGGTCATGTATATTAAGGGCTACTTGACTATCACGTTCAAACTCGTTATAAATATGAATATATAGCTGATCTAGATGGACTCCAAGAGATCCAAAAAAGAATCAACGCACGGAAACTTAGCTAGTATTTAAGAAGGCCGGCCGTATGCACTCCATTTTTTTAAAAAAGTTGATAAAAAAAGTTAGATCTTGCTAAAATTCACCAAATAATAGCCAAACAATAACTGTCTTTACATCTTACATCAGGGCACACCAGAAACGATATCCCTCGGCTTACTGCCGTCCACACAATTGCTAGCTGCATGGCATAAACCTGCAATCGCATCACACAGCGCCTAGTGCTCCAGTTCATAGGGGTTACTTCTGGATAAAGAATGACTATTGTGACGAAAATATACACAGAACTAAAGATCATATGGCAGCGATTCGTGAGAGCAAAATGAGGATGCACCAAAACTGGTAAGGTGAGAACTCGCCAACTCGGGATTTGCGCAGCAGAGTCCCACTAGCCGACACTAATTCTACATGAGATAAAGAGAGAAGCGCACTAAGAAAATAGGAGTGACCTTTACCACTGTTATACCACAAACAGAAAAAAGGTACATAAATAAATCCATGTTATACTTGCTGCATACGCAAATCCAGCCTTGTATTGAACGAATAAAGGTGGATAAATAAATCCATGTTTATACTTGCTGTATATGCAAATGGATTTAATCTGTTTACCTTTTATTATGACCTGACAGAGATATGTTGAAGCTGCAACATATCTACAGTCACAGGTACAAGAAAAGCTCTGCCTACAGTCCCGATACCTCTTAGCCTTAAAGTCATACTATAATACTACATGTGGCTGATCATGTTTGATGTATATAGCCGCCATTCATAGGTCTCAGCTCCGTTCAAAAACATAGGTCTCAGCTGAACGTACGAGATCGCTTAGTCTTGGGCTAGCTCGACAGCTTTTGGTTTCATCTAATGCTATCCTCGAGTTTGATGTGTATCGTAAACATATATATGGTGCCACCCCTACGGGCCACCAGGTAAATCAGAATTTACCGGCCGTCGGATCTTTTTTACAGCGAATCCCGACCGTCCATTTTTTTCACCGCGCGTCGTATAAATAGGCTGCGCGGTGAAAACCCTAGCCGAATCGGTGCCTCCGCACGATTCTGCCCCTACTCCTCCTCCCCGCTCACGCCGCTGCCAGAGCTCCGCTCATGCGGCTCCTCCTCCTTCTTCCCCACTCCCCCACAGCTCCTCTCCGGCGAGCCACCGCCATGACGTGGGGACGACGCGAGGCGGCTAGGGCGGCGGGCGTCTGGCGGCGATTCCGCCCCTACTCCTCCTCCCCGCTCACGCCGCCGCCAGAGCTCCGCTCATGCGGCTCCTCCTCCTTCTTCCCCGCTCCCCCACAGCTCCTCTCCGGCGAGCCACCGCCATGACGTGGGGACGACGCGAGGCGGCTAGGGCGGCGGGCGTCTGGCGGCGCGATGGCTGGCGATGGCTGGCGCAGGGGAGGCCGTCGCGGCGGCGCCGGCGCGGGGACAGCGGGTTTTCTCCATGGCTGAAGTGAGGAAGAGTCAAAGGAAGCAGGGGCCAAGGATGAGGAGGCTAAACTTGACGTGGAGGAGCACGCGGGAGCTGCAGACGAAAATCAGCTTCCATACGTGCTCTCGGCCGGCGGCCAGCTTGGCTCTGCCCCTCCACCGCTACCCTTCATCATGCACAGGTTTGGTTTTATCCATGGCGCTGATTTGTCTCTTCCTCCCCTCTCTCTTTCACTACTCTCTTTTTATCTAACCCCTCTCATCTTTGTTTGTCCAGCTTCTTTAAAATTTGTGCCTGTAAGGTGTTTGATGGATTATCCATGTAATATTCATTCTACTCAATATTGATTTTGAACCTAATATTTAGCTACAGCCAACGCTGAACCTAATATTTAGCTACAGCCAACGCTGGCTTACATGTACAATATAATATTGTATCACCTCTCTTGCTAATGTGTGACTTGCTAGCATGAGCTCAATTTAGATATATGCAATCTATTAGTTTTACTATTGTGGTTTGTTTGGAACTGAAACTAATTTGCTTTTTTCTTATTAACTTAGGCCAATCAGCAATTAATACAGGTGGCAACACCGGAAGGTACCGACAGTGCATATTATATAAACCATTTACCTCAACTTGCTATTCAGAGTTACTTCTTTAGTTACTAAAGAAACAGTAAAACCTGTGAGGAAAACTTCAGATTTTGGAGTACAAAAATTACAAGTTATCATGGTTTACATGAACCACTAAAAAATTGCTATAGCTTGAAGAGTTATGTCTCAAAAAATCTGTGTAGATAGATTATAGCAGTTATTTATGTATTCTTTACTTTCTTAGTCTAGAAAAAATAATTTATTGTACTTGATTTCTGTACTGTCCTTTCTATCTTCTTAGTCCTTAAAAATTAATTCTTTGTACTTGATTTCTCTACTCGCATGTTTATCCTTGCAGAACAGCAATGCCCATGGTAATCAAAATCATGTATGTCTTTCCTTTGTCTTCAGTTAATAGGTTTACATATTTGCTCTGATTTTGTGCCAGTCTGAGTAAGCAACGTGTGATGCAAATAGAATACAAAAATAGGCAATTGCTCTGTTCGGGTCTTAGCTGTTAATGTTGGCTAATCTGCATGATATCTCACATGGATGGGTCTTGGATTTGCCATTTATCTTATTGGTTTCTATTAAGGTAAATATGATTTAGCATGCATCACATATGAATAGTGTCTGAAGTCGTAATGTCATGTAGGTTCATAGTTGGTTTTTATCGCATACTTAGTTTCTCACTTCGCTAAAATTATGCAGTTCATAGATATGCAGATACATGCTTCTTAACTCATGCAGATGTCCCATGTAGTTTGTGGAAAATATTGATCTACAAATGAAGCTTTGCTAAGACTAAATCACTTTATAACAATCTTGCTTCACACCTATTTCTGTTAATCCTCAATATACGCGCTTATCAAATTCTATTCAACATGATCATTTATGCTTCATATATACCTCATAGTTAAAAATCATTTCTGCTAAGCAGGGTCTCATACTTATGGATTTATCTGATTCATCAAATAGATCTTGGATACATTTTTTATTTATTTTTTGCAAAATCTCTATGGAACTTGGCGACCCAGTGCAGGAATGTGCTCTCCTATATTGCTTTGTCATTCTCTCCCTCTTCACTTGGGATTTTTGTAGTATGCCTGCTGTTTCTCAGCCATGATACTCTGATTAGTTTGTATTTTTGCATGGTCATGTGAGAGTGATGCTGCTCGGGTTCATGATGGTAGATTGAGGTGAGTGAGTTTTGTCCCCTCTTCAATCTATGGGCATGGAAATGTAGTACTTTTGCAAATTAGCAAGGTACAGAGTAGTGCTCTGTTAGCAGTTACAGTGTAGAATGTATTTGTTGTGATACTAGGTCTGTTAAAGTGCATCATGTGTTGTTTATAGGATTTTATTGGTGGGATTTTTGTGCCCTTTGCCCTGTCTCCCTGCACCCCCTCACAAGGCGTTGCATTCGACTCTGGTTTGTGAAGGTCAAGGAGAATGCTGGCGAGCGGCGCATTGTCTTACCTATTATGCCTCTTCTTTCCTGGTTACCAGATTTGTAAATGAGGTATGCCATGTTGCTTCTCTTTGTCGGTTCATGCAAAGTTCAGTAGTTCTATTCCTAAGGATCTGTAGATAAGAATGATTATATGTGGAAGTCAAGTATGAATTTGCACTAGGAAAAGGGAGAATCCTAATGTGTATTATAGCAACCATTTACCTCAACTTGCTTTAAGATTCAGAATTACTTCTTAGTTACTGAAAAACTAAACTGTAATTTCTGTAAGAACATCAAGTCAAGTATGAATTTGCATTAGGCATGTGCTTGTCATCTTGATAGGCATGAGTTCATATGCAAAGATGTATACATTTGCATCCTTCATTTGATTTTCTGATATTCCTTCAGGAAGGAAAGGGGTCACCCACGTGGACCAAATTTATTCTCTATAGCCTTTTGCGCTGACCCAAAAATCATATGGGTTATTACTGGTCATCTATGAATGTTTTTGAGCTGTCACTATTCGTCCGTGATTTGTGAGGTATGCTTCTTATATTATTTTCCTGATTTTGTGCTTCACAACCTACCATTTGTAGCCTGAAAGTGTTAGTTCAAAAGCGTGACTTGATTCTCCGAAATTTCTTGACAAACAGAAAAATGCAAGAGATAACTAAGATATCTTCTTTTTCTACTTGGCTTTATATTACTTATAAGAGCAACTATATAAATTTTTGCATGACTGTTGATATCCAAAAATATTGCTCTCAGTGATGGTTAGTACTAAAAAGAGATGAAACTGCTATTTTATATCAATTGGTACTTGCTTGCTTTTGGATCTCCTATACCAATGCATAATGTTACTTTAACAAACCAACCCTTCGTACTGCCCATTTCAAGTGACCTCCTGGATACGGCCATATCGAACTATGCCCTAGAACATGGGACCAAGTGCCCGAGGAGTATCATATTGTCATTGAGATATGCAGAAAATTGAGATCAATTTTTACCTAGCAACTATATGGCCAAGGGAATGCATTGTATGAAAGGTAGGGTCTTGAACCTTGCTTACACTGATTCTTTCTTGGTGTCAGTATCGCCATAATTTTTTTGTCTATATGCATCTGTGATGCACAAGCCGAGGGTAATAGCAACTTTCACTTTCTGAAATAAGATTCTAACGCTGATGGAAAAGCCCCAATATAGCTACGAAGGATTGCACTAAAATCTTCAGTCTCTACTAACGTGGATGCTTCTGCGATAAGTAGTTGAAAGTACCTTTTCTGGGTATTACCATCTGTCTTGCTATGTTTTAGCTTGGTAAACTAGGTTGTTGTATGTTAGCCCTTTTGATACTCTGTGTTGCAAATATCATGATTTCTATTGCTGTTAGCTAGCTTCAATATTACCATGTCTATAATGTTTCTCCATCCAAATGAATAATGCCAGTATTACCATGTCTGTAATGTTTCTCCATCCAAATGAATAATGTTCTCTGTTGCTTGGTGGCTTTGCTGCTACCATTTATATAAGTCTGTGTTCAGTTACACACGATGTTTTATTGACAGGTTCTGAGACCTTCCCTAGACACCTCAGTGCTGGCAAAGGTGTTCTTGATTCGGCTGTCAAGAAAGCTTTGTTCCAGGAACTCTGCGTGTTGTCTTTCCAATTGAAGTTCATATATGTTCTTTCATTGGTGAAGTTAGTCAGCCATTGACTATTGGGTTTCTGCATTGTTAGCCATGGAAGTTAATCCATGACCCATCTGATCCTTGTACTACCTCATAGAATCCCTTCAGCAACAGGGTCCCAAAATTGTTCTCAACATCCAGGATACTTACCTCAGCAAGCGGACTGAGATTGCGAGAGCTGTGTTGTCATTGTTCAACTTTCTTCAAGATCGATGTGTAGAATTAGGAACTTAATTTTAGTAACTTTTCCCTTCAATAAGATGCCAATGTGTCTTTAAACAAGAAAGCTACAGTTTGTGTAGAGAGCTATAGTCAGTGTTTACATGACAAAGTTTTTTGCTTCTTTGTTAATATTTTTGTTTCTAGGTAGATTAAGAAACTAAATTTCTGCTACTTTTCTCTCCAGCTTTAATTTTAGACTTTGTATTTATTTATGGAACTATTGTGTGATAAGCTAGAAAGTTGTATTTCCCCTTCAAATAGTATTAGGTCGTTCGGTAATAAAGAGTGAAAATACTGTTATATTGTGCATTTCCTTGTGTTGTTAGTTGCCTAACTGCTGGTTGGTTTGACTTTTGCTTTTATCGACCACTTGAGGTATATTTGTATTTGGTAGTCGTAGGTTTACTTTGTTGGTTTATATTCTATAGTTTGTTAGCCTTTTCTGAAATTCCTTTGACTATTGATTACTATGTTATCCTTTTCTGGAATTCCTTTATCTGATTAATTAATAACTGAAAAAAATATTATCATCTATCCACCTGATTTTCATTGTTGATATACAAAATATAATAATAAGATAATTCTAACGGGATCGTGCGCCAAGGCGCACCCTTAAATCTAGTATATATACTAGATGGTCCTTGCGTGCTTCGCTGCGCCAACCTCCGGTTTTATTAATAATTATTTGAGATGTGTTTTTTTCCATCCGTATGAGCATGATCCTTTTATTGCCTCGCTGAAGCATAAGGTCCCGTTTGATACTTAGAAAATTCACAAGAAATTTGTGTGCTTAATTTCCCCTTGAAAACTTTTTCCACGTATACATGTGTTTGCTTCGCAGGAATTGTCAATTCCTCTCGGGCCCACTTTACGGCCCCTCTCGGGCGATTCTGAAGGTGATTCGGAGGGCGACGGCGACTCGCGTGGCGAGGTGTCGGCGTCGGCTCTGGTCGGTGGGCGGGGCTCTCCGCCGTCGGTGCAGCAGTGTGTCCCGCAGGTGCGCGGCAGGTCGGCGCCGGGCTCGGTGAGCGGGTTCCCTGGTGGCAGGTTCTGGGTATTGCAGTCCTGCGGAGAGGAGGATGAGGAGGTGCTCTCTGGGGTCTCGGATGGCGAGCGGTAGGACTCAGGGGAGTCTGTGTCGTCGGGGTCACCGAGGGCGACGCCATCGCCGTTGACCCTGGATGCTTTCATCTCCCGGGCGGAGGAGCTAGGGGGCTCTCTTCGCTCCCGGAGGCGTGTGGCCTTTGCGCCCGGCGGCAAGGGCTCCCGCTTCGGAGGCCTAGCACCTCGATTTGCTCGGCTAGGGGACAGCACGGGCGGCTTCGGCGGTGCTTCCCGGCGCTCCTCACCGGGGATCGGTGGTGGTGAGTGCCGGTGGCTGTCGTCTCCCCGGGGGTCGGTGGGGGCGGCGCTGCTTGCGTCGCCGGTGGCGGCGGGGATCCCAGGGAAGGGAACCCTAGCGACTGGATCTGTGGCTGTGGCCGCAATGGAGCTGGGCCTTGCCTCCCAGGCTGGGCCGGAGGTGGGCTGCGGCCCAGTGGCGGATGGGCACCCGCTCCTGCTACTCGGTCCGACTCCAGCCACGAATTCTGGGCCTTTGGTGGCCAGCGCTCTGGGCCCATAGGGAGTGGCGCCACGTCGTTCCGGCCTGACCCATCAAAGGAGGTATATAACCATGTGGCTCCCCAAAGGGTGCACCTCTCCAGCATTAGGGTTTCCAGTTCTCCACTCTAAGGTGCGGCGGCGGGATTGGATCCGTCTCCGATTCTTGCGCAAGGTTCCCAAACCACCGCCACTCTCTCGTTCCTTTGCCGAGGTGGTGGCCATGGACAGGAGGGGCAGTGATGAGGGGAGGAACAAACGATGGATGGACGGCTACGGTGAGGATGGTGGTCACCAGGAGGGCGGCCGATGGTCGGCGCAGGACGACTACTACTACCAAGGCTACCAGGAGAGGTTCCCGGAGCTGAGGTACCAGGAGCAGCGGGACAACTGGGGTCCGCCCCGCCCTGGTGGATCGAGGAACAGAAGAGGAAGAGGAAGGCAGAGGCCTCGAAGGCTCATGGAGGCCAGGGAGCCTCGCAGGGGCAGGGCGCTCGTGGCGGCGGAAGCTCGGGCGGTGCTGGCGGGAGCAGTGGCCAGCCCAACAAGAAGACCCAGCCGCAGTCGCAGGGAGTGGCTCCGGCTCCAAAGCCTAAGGGGAAGGGCAAGTCCGGGGAGGGCGCCCCCCTTCTGAGCAGCAGCGAATGTTTCAAGTGCGGACGCGGGGGACACTTCCAATCGGAGTGCACCTTTGACCCGCTTTGTGTGCTTTGCAGCCTAGAAGGCCACATCTCCGCCAACTACCCCATGAGAGGCCGCTCGATGATGCTCCAGACGTATGGCAATGCCATTGCTGGGGGGGGGGGTTCAACATAGAGGTTGAGCCGCTGCAGCACAATGGCAAGATTTTCCTTCCGCTCAGTCAGTCCGAGGCCAAGATCAGGGAGGCGTTCTTGGAGGTGAGACCGGGGAAGGCTTTTCCTTCAGTTTGGGTGCAAATCTCGGGCCTGCCGAAGGATTTGATGGCTAAGGACCGCATCATGGCAGCTTTGACAATGATTGGGAGACCCATGGATGTAGATGTGCTGTCGGTCAAGAAACACGAGACGGAGCCTGTCCGGGTCAGGTTTCAGTGCAGATTTCCAGAGCGCATCAAGGGCTCGATTCAGCTGTGTGTTAACGGTGAGCCTTTCACCATTGGCCTGGTGGCTGAGCTCGGAGGTAGGGCGGCGGCGGTCCAGGTTCCGGGGGCCCCCCTAAACCACCAGTGCCTAGGGAGGATGACGGACTAGAGGACTCCGAGGAGCCTAGTTCTGAGATTGAACCTCGCCACAATCGCAAAAGCAAGGACAAACAAGTGCAGAACTCCAACGGCAAGGGGCTGGGGAAGTGGTGGCGGCGGTGGCTCGCAAGTGGTAGCCGGTTCTTGTAGTGCTCCGCCGCTGGGCAAGGGTGCGCCAGCCGGAGTGTACCAATATGGCTCTGTGGAGACCCAGCATACCACTGCATGTTGTAGTATACAAGTCATTGACATAACACTCGTGAAGTACCAATTCACAAATATTACATCCCTCAGAGTGGTACAATAGAAACATAGCGGTCTTTATTCAAGCACTGAATATTACAAGCCATAATGTTACAAAGGACTCCAGTTCCTCCTCGGTCCAAAGAGGAACACTAGATGGTTCTAATTTAATACTACAAACCTTAGCTGCAAATGAAAGTAGTAAACTAAACATGATGCCCAACTCTAGTTGCTTTATTCTAGGTGTTCGATGCGACCAAAGCTTCTATCCTACGACTTTAGTGGTCGGCTCCTTCCTCGAATCCTTCGTCGATACCATAGGAGATGGTGTAGTCGATGCCTTTGACTCCTCCGGATAGATCCGGTTCTTCGTAGTACACCTCCTCATAGTCCTCCGGGGTTCCTTCCGTATCTTCAAACTGGCCCTCCGAGGCTAAGCAAGGGTTAAAAGGGAGTGGGGTGAGTAACGAGCGTTACCCAGCAAGTTCATTTAATAGCATAGAGGTGTTTGATGCACTAGCTATGACCATAGACTAGGAAGCCTTAGGTCAAATGCAGTTTTTATAATCATTTCTTCAAAGGTTGATTTTATTCATAAGAAGTATGTCCGTCAGCCTTCACAGGTTGATTAGAGCTTCGATGGGCTCCTTTCCTGCCGTGTTTGTAGCTCCTTCCTAGAACAGGGAGTATCTTGATACTTTTTGTACACTCTGCAGAGGTGGTCACTTGTACCCATAGGAGATCAACGCTTTGCTGCACGACCGGGTGTACTTCCCGTCCATACTTCCTTGGTATGTGGCCCAACCGTTGATCCGAGCCAATCACTGTTCCTTCCCGCGACCTTGCATATCCACCCTTTTGCGGCTACAACTTCGGTTCACTACCCTTGCCGGTGTACACTTTGGTAGTTGCCGACCTCGGCATACTTGCCTTTTTGACAAAGAGTTACCCCCACCGGTTTGGTTACGCACTGTGGTAACACCGGCCTCAGCCTCTACCCCCATCATTGCCGCAATCCATCATAGACCGCCAGGATCGTGAAATCATTAAGGGGACTCCACCCAACCCAAAGCTCCGCGCAGAGAGACAACTGCTCTGGAACGGCGCATCCGTTGATATGCAAGAGGGAAAAGATACAGCTGACTCTTCCGTCCCATTCCAGATCCTATGGTTGACCGTATTTTACGACACAAGAATCACTGGCGACATTGGTTATTAATCCTAGGTAAACATTCCAGTTGCAATGGGACCTCCACCATACTCTTACCATGGTCCCACTGCCCACGCTCCTAGGTCGACAACCACCATGGTTGCTAACCACTAGTCATATTGAGTTGAGAAAACGGAACCTTTGCTTTTGAATGCAATCATAATAATAATACCACCGGTATATTTGCAAGTAATTTGCTAAAGATAAACAAGAGATATGAGCAAGAGTGAACTTGCATGCAAACTGCAAGGTAGTGTAGTTGGATTTGTTGGAGTGACCCGGGACCTCGGGTTCTGGAAAACAGCATCATTGTCCGATAAGGTCAATGGTTAAAGATTCAAATAATGCATGCCTTTAAGGTGTGTGTGTTCCCATTATACCCCCCAGAAGTGTTTTATTCTCATCCTAGAGTTTATATACTCCTTTTATGATTTTAAGGAGTATATGTTATCAATTACTTCGTTCAAGAATATTCTTCAATATCCTGGAAAGGAGTTCAATTTTGATAATGAGTTCTATTCTAATTAGATTTTTCTTAGATATCTCACAACTATCGAAAAGTCTTTTAAAGTTCTCTTTCCTAATTATCTTTATAGGGTGATTTATTAAAAGTGTATATAACCTAGTTATGAATTTACCATAGTATATATTATATGAAATTCATTCAAGAATGCCAAGGACAAATTCTTGAATGGATTTACTTTATTTTATTTCAAGGATGTTATTGTCCTTTTACTTTCTCATTTAAATCATTTCCAGAGGTTTTTTCCTTTAAAAGAAAACCCCATAATTTAATTATGAACAATTTCTTCATATTCACAAAGTCATTAATTATGTGATAAAAAGCTCAAAAATCAATTAGGGTTATTTTTGCAAAGTCCAAATTAATTTTTTGCTTTTTATTAAGTGTTAAAAGGTTTTTCAAAAACCCCTTTATTTTCTTTTCAATTTCTGTTTTTAAATTTGGTTAAAATCCTCTCTCACTCGCCTGCCAGGCTTGGCCCACCTATCAGGCCTGGCCCACCTGTCGGCGCCGGCCTACCTGGTCGAACCCGACCAGGTGGCTCGGTCAGGCCGACCGGCCGCACCCCCCTCGCTCACCTCATCCTCTTCCTCTCGCCCGCTCTGGCGACTGCGTCGCCCTACCGCCGCCTCGCTCGATTCCGACGACCTCCGCCAGAGTTAGCCGCTGAGATGGGTGCCAATCGATAGATCTCGCGACGGCTCTCCTGCCTGTCCGAGAGATCTTGTCGATTACCCCCTAGGTGTGATACGTCCATTTTGCATCACTATTTTGTATCATAATTTACTGTTATTCATTGATATATTTCATATTTAGAGACGATACTTGTGTTATTTCCTCTGTTTTTACATATCTGATGATCATTGGAGGATTTGCTACCAGAGTCAGGATTCTGCTGGAAAAAGGATTGTCAAGGCACCATATTTTGAAGATCAGGAAAATTCCAGAAAAATACCAGAAAATTATATTTTGCCAGAAGACTGAAGAAGTCAGAAGGAGGAGGCGAGAGGGGCCACATGGCAGCCTCACCACCAGGGGGCGAGGCCCAGCCCCTGGCCATGCCGCCCTATGGTGAGAGCCCCCTGGCCCACCACTGCCATCACCCCTTTGCGTATTTCATTATCCCGGAAAAGCTAAGTGAATGGGGGGCTCAGAGATAGACATCGCCGCCTCTGCGGGGCGGAAAACATCAGAGAGAGAAAAGCTCTCCGGCAGGCAGAAATCTGCTGAGGAAATTCCTTCCCGGAAAGGGGAGATCATCGCCATCACCATCGCACCGGACTTCATCGGGATCATCATCATCATCTCCATCACCAGCACCTTCATCTCCACCATCACCACGCCATCCCGCTGTAACATCTTGAGTTGGATCTTGTTAAATTCTTAGGGGAAACTTTCCCGGTATTGATTACTCTTGAGGTTGATGCTATTGAGTGGAACCGTTGAATTAAGGTTTATATTCAGATTGTTATTTACCATTATTTCACCTTTGATCATGATCCATATGATGTCTTGTGAGTAGTTCGTTTAGTTCTTGAGGACATGGGAGAAGTCAAGATGTTGGTAGTGGATTATTGTTGAGTAATATTTAATGGCTTGATATTTATTTGTTGTGGTGCTATTTCACTAGTGGTGTCATGTAAACGTCGACTATATGATACTTCACCATTTATGGGCCTAGTGAGATGCATTGTGTATTTGGCTAATAATTGTGGGGTTGCTAGAGTGGCAAAAACCTAAACCTCTATTAGGAAACCATTACACCAGGGAGCGTAGGATCTTAGAGTTTAAGGCTATAGCTAGATTTATCTTAATTACTTTCTTGTATTTGCGGATACTTGCAAGGGGTATAATCACAAGTGTGTATTTATCCTAGTAAGGGTAGTGCGCTAGCGCAGGTTCACCCCCATAACACTTATCAAACCAATAAAGATTATTTAGCGGCATGAAGCGAAAGCTCTTGACAGAAACTCCCGTGTGTCCTCGAGAACGTTTGGTCATCATAAGTTACACAACCGGCTTATCCTTTGCTTCAGAAAGGATTGGGCCACTTGCTGCAATTATTATTACTGTCTTTTATTTACTCGTACTTTATTTATTTGCATTACCCAATACTCCTGAAAACCCGTTTGCTAGTATTTAGAGTGAATCCTTGATTAAAACCACTTGTCAACACCTTCTGCTCCTCGTTGGGTTCGACACTCTTATTTATCGAAAGTACTACGATACACCCCCTATACTTGTGGGTCATCAAGACTATTTTCTAGCGCCGTTGCCGGGGAGTGAAGCGCTATTGAAGAGTGGAATTGGTAAAGGTAACCGTTGCTGTGAGTATTATTTTTATTTCTGTCTTTTATTTTTATTTTATTTTGCTATGGAGACTTCTCCACTTGGTTTCCTATTCGGGAACACTACTATCACTGCTGCACATGTGGATGAACCACCACCACCACCACCTGCTCAATTAGATCCTTTTAAAATACCTATGAAAATTGTTGAATGTGTTATGGATAACTGCTATTCAGGAGATGGAAGTGTCCATCTAGGTGATCACTTACTTTTTCTACATGAATTATGCGAGTTGTTCAAATGTGCAGGTATTTCACCAAGCCAGGTCAAGAGGAAGCTATTCTCTTTACCACTGAAAGGCAGAGCTGAGGAGTGGTATCGGCTGCTTAAAGATGGTCCATCTATTTCTTGGGAGGAAATTGTACCTCTCTTTTATTCCAAGTTTTATCCTCCAAGTGAAATTTATAAAGATCATAATCGAATATATAACTTTTGGCCTCATGATGGAGAAAGTATTGCCCAAGCGTGGGGGATATTGAAGTTACTAATGCTCAAATGTCCCATTCATGAGCATCCCAATAATATTGTTATTGATAATTTTTATGCGAGGCTTACTCTTCATGATAAGGATTATTTGGATGCTTCTTGTTTTGGATCATTTACTCATATGAAAGAAGAAGCCAAGTGGAAACTTCTTGACCGTATCCAAGAGAATGCTGAAGGATGGGAAAACGACAAAGGTAGGAAGTCAGGTATAAATTATGATTATGAATGCATTAAAGCTTTTATGGGAACTGATGACTTTCATAATGTTAGCACTGTTTATGGTCTTGATTCTCAAATACTTGCTAACTGTTTTAAGGCCTTTGCCTCTTATCTTGATGTTCCAAAGAAAGATTGGAACAAATATCATGCGCCTTATAAAGATTCCATTAGTCATATTCCTGCTGCAGCTACTGAAGTTTGTACTGTTGATAATATTTTGCCTGAACTTTATTTTGAGAAGACACCTTTCCCTGCTAAGGTAAAAAAGCATTCTACTTTGGTAAGTGTGTCTAATAAAAGTACTAAGAATGCTGTAGAACCTGATGAGCAAATTACTATTAAGTCTCCTGTGGCTATAGTGAAGGACCTTGTTACTAAAGATGTAGGGGATGAATATATTATCTTTTGCGAAGATGCTACTAACATTATTTCACATCCTAATAGGCGTAGGAAAACAAGTGTTCCTGTTATTTCTGTCAGGATTGAATATCACTGCTATTATGGTTTATGCGACATTGGTGCAAGTTCAAGCACCATTCCTTTAGAGCTTTACAAAGAAATTATGCATGAGATTGGCCCTTGTGAACTTGAGGATATTGATGTGGTTGTTCAGCTTGCTAACAGAGAAACTGTCTGGCCTCTTGGTATTGTTTGAGATGTGGAAGTTATATGCAGTAAGACTAAATATCCCACTGATTTCCTAGTACTTGGTACGAAAGCTAGTAAAACTTTTCCTATTATTTTTGGTAGACCCTTTTTGAATACTTGTGGTGTTGTGATAGACTATAAGAAGGAGAAAATTTTCACTAAGCTTAATGGAGAATCTTATGAGTTTAATTTTTCTAAGTTTGCTAAGACTTTTTATGAAAATGACATGCCTAATGAAAATTTTTGAGTTGAACAGCTTGCTTCTATTGCCCTTGCTCCTAATAATGCCTTGCAGCAATTCATGGAAGACCATGAAAGTGATGTTTACAGGAAGGAAAGGGAAGAGATTGATGATATTTTCCTTCGTCAACCACCGCTGATTAAGCACAATTTACCTGTAGAGGATCTTGGTACCACTTTGCCACCTAAGGAAGATCCTGTGTTCGAATTAAAACCTTTACCTGATGATCTTAAATATGCTTATATAGATGATAAGAAAATATATCCTATTATTATCAGTTCTAAGCTTTCATGAAAGGAAGAAGAAAGGTTATTGGAGATATTGAGGAAACATCGAGGAGCTATGGGATATACTCTTGATGATTTAAAAGGGATTTGTCCCACTTTATGTCAGCATGCTATTAACATGGAGGAAGACGCAAAGCCAGTTGTTGAACATCAACACCGCTTAATTCCCAAGATGAAGGATGTGGTAAGAAATGAGGTATTGAAGCTCCTTGATGCTGGTATTATTTATCCTATTGCTGATAGTAGATGGGTTAGTCCTGTTCATTGTGTTCCTAAGAAAGGAGGTATGACTGTCGTGCCTAATGAGAATAACGAGCTTATTCCTCAAAGGGTAGTACTTGTTTATAGGATGTGCATTGACTATAGAAAGGTTAACGAAGTTACTAAGAAAGATCATTATCCTTTACCGTTTATAGATCAGATGTTAGAGAGGTTATCTAAGAAGACTCACTTTTGTTTTCTTGATGGTTATTCCGGTTTCTCTCAGATTGTTGTTAAACCAGAAGATCAAGAGAAAACCACTTTTACTTGTCCTTATGGAACTTATGCTTATAGATGTATGCCGTTTGGTTTATGCAATGCTCCTACTACTTTTCAAAGATGCATGTTTGCTATTTTTCATGGGTTTTGTGAAGAAATTGTGGAGGTTTTCATGGACAATTTTTCCGTCTATGGAACTTCTTTTGATAATTGTTTACACAATCTTGATAAAGTTTTGTAGAGGTGTGAAGAAACTAATCTTGTTCTTAATTGGGAGAAATGCCACTTTATGGTGAATGAAGGAATTGTCCTTGGACATAAAATTTCTGAAAGAGGTATTGAAGTTGACAGAGCGAAAGTTGAAGCAATTGAGAAAATGCCCTGTCCCAGAGATGTTAAAGGTATTCGTAGTGTTCTTGGTCATGCTGGTTTTTATAGGAGGTTTATTAAATATTTCTCTAAGATTTCAAAGCCTCTTACTAATCTTCTTCAAAAAGATGTACCATTTGTCTTTGATGATGATTGTAAGGAATTTTTTGAAACTCTTCAGAAGGCTTTAACTACTGCACCAATTGTTCAACCACCTGATTGGAATTTACCCTTTGAAATTATGTGTGATGCTAGTGATTTTACTGTTGGTGCTGTTCTTAGATAGCGCGTAGATAATAAGTTGAATGTTATTCATTATGCTAGTAAGACTCTTGATGCTACTCAGAAGAATTATGCTACTACTGAAAAAGAGTTTCTTGCAGTTGTTTTTGCTTGTGATAAGTTTAGACCTTATATTGTTGATTCTAAAGTTACTATTCATACTGATCACGCTGCTATTAGATATCTTATGTCTAAGAAGGATGCTAAGCCTAGGCTTATTAGATGGGTGTTGCTTTTACAAGAGTTTGATTTGCATATTATAGATAGGAAAGGTGCCGAAAATCCTGTTGCTGATAATTTATCTAGATTGGAAAACATTTCTTTTGATCCTATTCCTGTTAATGATAGTTTTCCAAATGAGCAGTTGGCTTCCATAAATGTAACTTCGCGAGACCTTCCTTGGTATGCTGATTATGCTAACTTTATTGTTTCCAAGTATTTGCCTCCAACCTTTACAGCTCAGCAAAGAAGAAAATTCTTCTATGATTTGAGGCATTATTTTTGGGATGACCCACACTTATATAAAGAAGGAGTTGATGGTATTATGCGAAGATGTGTTTCGGAATATGAGCAATAAGAAATATTAAGAAAATGCCATGGCAGTGCTTATGGAGGACATCATGCTGGAGATAGAACTGCACAAAATGTTCTACAATCAGGTTTTTATTGGCCAACCCTCTTTAAAGATGCTAGAAGGTATGTTTTATCTTGTGATGAATGTCAAAGAGTTGGTAATATTTCTAGATGCAATGAAATGCCTATGAGTTACACTCTTGTTATTGAACTATTTGATTGTTGGGGATTTGACTTTATGGGTCCTTTTCCTCCTTCAAAAGGCTATACTCACATACTTGTTGCTATTGATTATGTTACCAAGTGGGTAGAAGCCATACCTACAAAGAGTGCCGATGGTGAGACCTCGTTAAAAATGCTTAAGGATGTTATTTTTCCTAGGTTTGGTGTGCCTAGATATCTTATGACTGACGAAGGTTCTCATTTTATTCATGGTAGTTTTAGAAAAACTCTTGCTAGATATGACGTTAATCATAGAATTGCTTCTGCTTATCATCCCCAAACTAGTGAGCAGGTAGAGCTTTCAAATAGAGAGTTCAAGTCTATCTTGCAGAAGACTGTCAATAGATCTAGGAAAAACTGGGCTAGCAAGTTAAACGATGCTTTATGGGCTTATAGAACTGCTTATAAGAACCCCATGTGCATGTCTCCTTACAAAATGGTTTATGGAAAAGCGTGTCACTTGCCCTTAGAATTAGAACACAAAGCTTTTTGGGCAGTGAAAGAGCTTAATAGGGATTTTAAACTTGCCGGTAAGAAAAGGTTGTTAGATTTGAGTACCCTAGATGAGTGGACAAACGAAGCTTACGAGAATGCCAGACTTTTCAAAGAGAAAGTCAAACAATGGCATGATAAGAGAATTCTTAAGAGAGAATTTCATGTTGGTGAGAAAGTTCTATTGTATAGGTCTCGTCCAGATTTTTTGCAGGAAAATTACTCTCAAAATGGGAAGGACCATATGTTATTGTGGAAGTGTACCGTTCAGGTGCTATAAAGATTGCTTCGTTAAACGATGACACTACACAAGTGGTGAATGGTCAAAGACTCAAACATTATATTGCTGGAGATTCTTATAATGAAGATGTTGATGTTATTCAAACAGTTTCTCCGGAAGAATTCATCCAGGACAATATGCAGGAACCTGCAGAGTTCGTTTTCGAATAGGTAACAGTTCTAGTCAGAAAAGGTTCGCGAAAAACTTTTCTCTTAATATTTTTATTGTTTTTGCTAAATATGAAAAATCACGAGATGAAAACGGGAAGGAGACAGAGTCCGGTGGCTCCTCACCACTAGGGGGCGCGGGCCCACCCCAGGCCACGCCGCCCTGTGGTGAGACCACCCGGAGCTCGTTTCCGTCCCGGTTTCCTCCTGTGATTTCTTCTTGATGTTTAATTTTTGCCTATATAACCCCCTGGATTACCCGAGGTCTGTATATCATGTTTTCATAGTGTTTTTGTTTCGAGCTGTTTCTGTCAGGAGATTGTTCTCAGCCTTGGAGTTACAATGTCTTCGTCCGGTCCATCCGAAGAGAACTCTTTTGCGGATACCATCAATCCGTACATGAGGGAGCTGAAGATGCATCCAAAGGATTTGTTACTCAAGGATGGGGAGTTGCAGATTAAAGACGTCCAAGACCCTAAGGGAGAAGGGAGACTCGAAGCCAGGATGGAAGCGCTGGAACAGGAAGTTTTTAAATATAAGAAGATGGCGGAGCGCGAAGTGGACATCATCCATAGGATTAATCAAGAGCTTGTCACCAAGTGCAAGAAAGAGACTACAGAACTCTAGAAGGACATCTTTTCGCTCCATGAGACCACTAACCAATTACAAGCACAACTCTATGACTTGCAGAACTAAAACTGTGAGTATGAAGCTAGGTTTAAGCAAATGAGTGCTGCTGCAAGTTTCAGGATTTTGGAGACCAAGACATCCTTTCGTGACGGGGGACCTCTACCTTGGAAGTACGATGATGATAAAGACTCACCACCACCGCCAAAGGAGTAATTCGTCATCGGTATAGGCATCCCCTTGGCTTGTTCCAAGCTTGGGGGAGTGCCGCGGTATCACATCATTATCTTTTACTCATTTACTTTTCAAGTAGAGTCATATTATGAATAGAGAAGTTATCTTATAGAATAGTTTGCAGTGTGGAAGTATCCTCCTTAGTTGGTTATCTATGTATCCCTTGGTGTGAGTTGCGGTAATGAAATATTAATGAGAAGTTTTATCATTTACTTTCCGCACACTTTATTTTAGTTTGCAATCTTTCTTATATGACTAGTCTTGTTGATTAGTATTAGTATCACTTTGGGAACATGAGTAAATTTAGTTGGTTTTGGCAAACTTAGCTTGGTCAATAGCAACATTACCTTGACATTTGACTAGAAAAGAAGAAAGAAGTTCTTGTAGTTACATCACTTCAGTTTTCCTTCATGGTTGGCTTATAAGCATTATTATTCTCAAAGTTAAAATCGTTGTACCTTCAAGAAAGTTTGCATGATTGTTCCTATTATATGTATGTTTGTTTGTTTCATGCAACTCTTATGCTTGCTATCCAGCCTTGCTAGCCAAAAACTTGTACTGGAGGGAATACTTCTTGTGCATCCAACTCCTAAAAACCAAGTTACTTCCAAAGAGTCCACTATAAATTCCTATGCATGGTATTTTAAGCCATTCCAAGTAAATTTTTATGTGCTACCTTTCAAAAACCTTCAAATACTTCTCATTTTGTGCCACTATTTTTAGCTCATGAGGACGTAGTGGATGGGTTTGTTATCTTCCATACTAAATTAAGTATCCCTCAACTAGGCAGCTTCATCTGCTCGTCATTAATTTTGCAAGGGAGCTGGTCAGACCATTGTAATCTAAATACGAAAAGAGAAAAAAAACACTCCTCCATGGTATGTGAAAGTTGGTTGGCACCCGATGGAATCGGTTAGCCATGGTTTGAGAAATGAAAAGGTGGGGAGGAGTGCTAAGCTATAAAAGAGCACCAATGTGCCAATTAATCAAACATCTCAGAACCGCTCTCACTTGTTTAGTATGGAAGATATCAAGAACTCCATTGCTAGTCGTTGACAAAAGTAACCACCTCTCAAAATAATTTTTTTACCTCTGTTTTACAAATGAAAAGCTCTAGCACATGTTTAATCCCTGCTTCCCTCTGCGAAGGGCCTATCTTTTACTTTTATGTTGAGTCAACCTATTCCCTTCTATCTCAAGCGAGCATTTGAGTTGTTATGTTTCATTCATTCATATGTTGATCCATTTAATCATGTTTACTAACTTCTTTTGTTAGTACAATGCTTTTATCTAAAGGAATATATCTTTGAAAGCTTTCTATGAATACAAAGAGTATGTTTCTTTGAGCATATGGTTTTTGCTATATTAGCTCTATTTTAAAAAAGGCTCCGTTCAAAAATAAGTATAGTTTGTTCATTGTTCTCAGACCAAGAACTAAGGTTTGCCACCACCAATTATAGTTTACCTTGTGCATCCTTATTTGTGATTCCCTTTTACTTATTACAAGTCTTTATCATATAAAGGGAAGTTTCTGTCTATTATATCTTGTGCCTTGGTAAATGTGATGCTTCTTGTCCGAATTTTGATTATCGACACTTCACTCCATTAACCTGTGGTCATGTTTACCGAGTTTAGTTTTCGCTTGGGGATAAGTGAGGTCTAAGCTTGGGGGGGGGGGTTGATACGTCCATTTTGCATCACTATTTTGTATCATAATTTACTGTTATTCATTGATATATTTCATATTTAGATATGATACTTATGTTATTTCCTCTGTTTTTACATATTTGATGATCATTGGAGGATTTGCTGCTGGAGTCAGGATTCTGCTGGAAAAAGGACCGTCAAGGCACCATATTTCGAAGATCAGGAAAATTCTAGAAAAATACCAGAAAATTATATTTTGCCAGAAGACTGAAGAAGCCAGAAGGAGGAGGCGAGAGGCGCCACAGGGCAGCCTCACCACCAGGGGGCGTGGCCCAGCTCCTGGCCACGCCGCCCTGTGGTGAGAGCCCCCTGGCCCACCACTGCCATCACCCCTTCACGTATTTCATCATCCCGGAAAACCTAAGTGAAGGGGGAGCTCAGAGATAGACACCGCCGCATCTGCGGGGCAGAAAACACCAAAGAGAGAAAAGCTCTCCGGCAGGCAGAAATCTGCCGAGGAAATTCCTTCCCGGAGAGGGGAGATCGTCGCCATCGCCATCACCATCGCACCAGACTTCATCGGGATCATCATCATCATCTCTATCACCAGCACCTTCATCTCCACCATCACCACGCCATCCCGCTGTAACATCTTGAGTTGGAGCTTGTTAAATTCTTAGGGGAAACTTTCCCGGTGTTGATTACTCTTGAGATTGATGCTATTGAGTGGAACCGTTGAATTAAGGTTTATGTTCAGATTGCTATTTACCATTATTTCACCTCTGATCATGATCCATATGATGTCTTGTGAGTAGTTCGTTTAGTTCTTGAGAACATGGGAGAAGTCAAGATGTTAGTAGTGGATTATTGTTGAGTAATATTTAATGGTTTGATATTTATTTGTTGTGGTGCTATTTCACTAGTGGTGTCATGTGAACATCGACTACATGATACTTCACCATTTATGGGCCTAGTGAGATGCATTGTGTATTTGGCTACTAATTGTGGGGTTGCTGGAGTGACAGAAACCTAAACATCCGTTAGGAAACTATTACACCAGGGAGCGTAGGATCTTAGAGTTTAAGGCTATGGTTAGATTTATCTTAATTACTTTCTTGTATTTGCGGATGCTTGCAAGGGATATAATCACAAGTGTGTATTTATCCTAGTAAGGGTAGTGTGCTAGCACAGGTTCACCCCCATAACACTTATCAAACCAATAAAGATTATTTAGCGGCATGAAGCGAAAGCTCTTGACAGAAACTCCCGTGTGTCCTCGAGAACATTTGGTCATCATAAGTTACACAACCGGCTTGTCCTTTGCTTCAGAAAGGATTGGGCCACTTGCTGCAATTATTTTTAGGGATTTCTATTTTCGTGCCCTCGTGTCCTTAGTTGTACTCAGTTTTCCCCAGCTCCTTAGTTTTTCCTCAGTTTTCCCCAAGCCCTTGTCTGAAACCCTCAGAAGGAGCTCGGACGGGAGGATTTCCATTTAGTTGACCGTTCCATGCTGACGTGTGGGGCTGCGTCGTGTGGGGCCACATCGCGTGGGGCTGGTAGAAAGGGACAGCGTGGGACAGGACGAGACCGCGTCGTGTGGGGCTGATAGAAAGGGACCGCGTGGGACAGGACGAGACCGCCTTTGGTTGTACGTGAGAGCTCGGTTCTATCTCTCTCGGCCCAAATTGGCATTTTTCAGAGCGTCTTTTTCCCCTCTCTCTCTGTAACAGTTCTCTCTCTTTTCACCAAATTAGTATCAAATCTAGAGAAGCTTCTATTTCTGTCTTTCTTCAATGATTGTTGCCTTTTGGCCCTCGTTTTTTGCCCAATATGGTAACAAATCTAGTAGCAAATCTAGAAGCTAGTATAGGATAAATTCACAACAGCATAATAAATCCAGAAAACTAAGTATAATACATAAACTGCATACAGTAGCCAAAAGCAGCCAATAACGATGTTAAAGTTCACGACAAACTAAGCTGAAAATAATACAAGACGCAATGTATGGCCAACATGAAGATTAGGATACCCCAGGATGAATGAATCTGTTCTTCATTCTTCATCATATATTTCATCGTCGCTACATTCCATGAGATGAAGAAAATATTCACTGAACTCCTTCCGTCTGTAGTGTGCAGCCAATACATCCTCCAAACGGTATGGCCTTTATTCATTTTTCAGATCGTCGTATCCTAATCTATCCACACATCATGGCCACTCATCCCAGGCCTTTCTATTATCAAAGTACTCTCTGATATAACCCAAATCTACGTAGTAGATGCAGCCAGGTCGAAGTGTCGGGTGCGCTCTGGTGTCGACGGAGATACACCGGATATAATTGACGAAGAAGGCACAACTGCCAATGTTACTGACGGCATGGAGAGAGCGGCTCTCAGTGTCCACACGGTACACCAATGGTTGACCTTCCTCCAAATGACTGTTGCCACTGCTGCCGCCCAACAACACAAGCAGCAGATCACTATCCGACTTCACAAGGTAGAACTTGGAATCATTTCCAAGTTCTGGAAATGAAAATAGTGTCTCCATGTTGACAGTGCTCGCGCGCTGCTCCAACTGGACATTGTTGGTGCACACTAATGTTCCGAACTCATTCACAGCTATTGCATACAATTCACCATTGAATGGGGTAATGCAACGCAGAGAATGGTGCTCAATCGAAAATCTTCCTTCTCCCCAATCTTCATCTATATCCTTAGTTAGAGTGCTCTCATCGACCCAAGCAATTTCCATGGGGTAACCTATGCAAACGAAGACCATAGTCGGGGACTTCATTACAACGACTGACTCGGCAATAACAGATGGCATCTGCGTCTTAAACATAGTGTTCGATGTATTTGTGAGTGGGTTTAGAAGCCGTATCTTGTGCGGGTAGTTCTTCTGGGCAAGCACGATGATGCCACGGCAAAAGCTGACGAAGTAGTATCTAAAATATATTGATGAAGATAACATTCAACACTAAGATGTTTACGATTGAAAATAAAAATAGATTAACTCTATAGATATGGAGGAATTTGAACCTTGCATGAACTTCCATTAGATCGATGGTGACGTAGCGGGATGTGCGGAGGTGGAGGAAGGAGAAATCAGCGGCGCGTGGAAGGGCGTGTTCTACCATGATCCATTCGTGCAGGTGCACGTCGGGCTCAGGTAAATCTGAGCGCCAATTTCTACAAACTTGCCTCAAAGCAGAGTAGGTGTCCACGTACTCCTCATTCGCCAGTAAGCAGTCGCCGATCTTGTGAAGTGGTCCATCACCCTTAAGAGAGGCCCAGTTCACGGAGGCGCCGCGCTTGGATGCGCCGCCCTCGGAGGCAATGGGCTTGGCGGCGACGGGCTCGGATGCGATGGGCTCGGCGGCGACGGGCTCGGATGCGATGGGCTCAGAGGCGATGGGCTCAGAGGCGACGGGCTCGGAGGCGACGAGCTCAGGGGCGACGGGCTCAGGGGCGACGGCCGCCGGCGCATTCTTCTTCTCCATCGCCGGCAGGGGAGCGCGTGTAGGGCGGTTGGGGTTTTTTGGAGAAGGTGATGGGACGTGAGAGGCGTGGTTACATGCGTGAGTGAGAATGAGACTGTGTGCAGAGGGTGGGAGAGAGGGGCTCTGTACAGGCAAAGTGACGGTTCGTCTCAGCAGTTTCTCAAAAAAACTAAACGTTTGGTCTCAACACGCGCACCGCGCGCCTAACCGCTGCGCACCGCGACACGCGTCCGTGGTACTGCACGTCTGCACCGTTACGTGTACTCAGTTCTACCCTTGAGTCTGACACTGGAAAATATATGTACTCAGTTTTCCCCTCGAGTACTAATACTGGCTAGTGCAATATACTCAGTTTTACCCTCAAGTGGCTGGTCAATAGAGAGTTAACAAATGGGATTAAGCTATCTAATTGAGTCATTTTATGTGCAAAAAAATTCAAATAAAATAAAATCATAGTGCCTCCTACTCATGGAGTCTTGTTACGCGACCTGCCACGTAGACAATCATATATAAATCAAGTTTTAACACAAATGGCCACTTCTCAAATCACTAGTAGCTATGAAGGTTCATGGCTTTCCACTCAAACCCCTTCTCAAAACATCTATACCCAAAACATAGTTTGTCTGAATGAGGCCATAATTTTCACACTCATGTATATTTGAATTGTTAATACTTTGAGGTAGGCCAACCTGGGTTTTATTGTACAAAACATGTGTTTTTCTTTTTCTAAATCTCTTATTTGAATTCCTTAGCCTGTTTACTATTTACTTGCCCTTGGATCCTTGATACTACTAAGTTTTACCCTCTCCCTTCTCACAGAAGCCCAAACTTGGCCTGATTGGTCGAGCTGTTGTCACACGGATCGTGCCCACCTACCATCGATCCTATGATCTAACGGGCAGGATAACCCCTCTTTCTCTCTCATCATGGCCACTCTCTCTCTATCTGTCGGTGGCAAACTACTACCCCTCTATGTATGCTAAATAACGAGTTTGCCACCGGATTCAATAAGTTTGGTAATCACGAATTTCTTGTAGGCATTACTTTTCACGGTAAAATGATAAACTATCACGAATTTCTATTTCTTTTAGGCATTACTTTTCACGGTAAAATGATAAACTATCACGAATTTCTATTTCTTGTAGGCATTACTTTTCACGGTAAAATGATAAACTATCATGAATTTCCATTTCTTTTAGGCATTAATTTTCACGCTAAAATGATAAACTATCACAAATTTCCATTTCTTGTAGGCATTACTTTTCACGGTAAAATGATAAACTATCACAAATTTCCATTTCTTGTAGGCATTACTTTTCACGGTAAAATGATAAACTATCACGAATTTCTATTTCTTTTAGGCATTACTTTTCACGGTAAAATGATAAACTATCATGAATTTCCATTTCTTTTAGGCATTACTTTTTTGTTGAGATATAAACCCCCACAACGGTTATCTCCTCCTTAATTTATTGTGTAAACCCCACAACGGTCATCTCTACCTTAATTTATGGTGTAAACCCCACAACGGTCATCTCTCCCTTATAAACCCCCACAATGGCCATCCCTCATGTCAATAGGTTCTGCCTCTCTCTTCTTCGTTCACATACACTTGATCCATTGCTATGGCTTCCACGTCTCGGATGCCGACCGGAAGGGGAAGGGGAAGGGGAAGGAGAAGGGGAAGGGGCGGTCGGGATGGTGGATCATCATCATTGCCACCACCACCGTCAACACTACCATTGATCATAGAGGAGTTCTTAATCGTCATCTATGAAGACCCTTTGGCCAAGAAGGTACGTACGCGTTCCAGCATATATGATGCATGTGATCAATTTTGTGCATGTTCTAAAAACCTTTAATTTCGAACGATCAGCGCTCGATCTCTTTGCAGGCACTCCCACAAAAGTTTGCAGACTATCTTGACAGCCAGGAGCCCACTAACGTATATCTGCAAGCAGCTGACTGCTGTCCTCGTCTCTGGACCGTGGAGGTCCTATTTGACGGACAAGGCCGGATGTACCTCGACAAGGGCTGGGAGAATTTCGCCATCATGCACGGTGTGGATTTCGGCTGCTTCATACACTTCAAATATGAAGGCGGTGATGTGCTCACAGTGAAGGTGTTCGACGGAACAATGTGCAGGAAGTACTACTACACGGACGACGAAGATACTGACGATGAAAGCGACAACGATGTGAAGCCATGCATCCATCCCCTTTAGATAAGGGGATTATGATCAAGAATATATATGTAGCTTCATATGCATCGATTTAGAGATCTAGCTATTTTCTATATATTATGCATGTAAAAATAATATCACAATTTCCACCATGATTCGAGCAGCATAGCCTCCAAACGATGCCGATGCCGATATCGGCATGGTCAGAACGGCTATGCATGCTCGCCACCACTGCTAGGTCACCGTCGGGATGCACCCTCAATCCCGTCCCCTCATTCGATCATTGACACACCAGAGATACCGCCAAGGCCAATGACGAACATACATGCTGATGCCAATGCCGAACATGCATGTCGCTATGGGCACGGCCATGCCGCACCGCTATGCTGGACACCACAGACCACCGCGAGGTCTTTCCCTTCGCCACCACACTCCCCTAGCACCTATCTATACATGCCAGAAAGGAGAGACACTAGTTTTCTCTACATTGCTCGTGTTCATGTCCGACACCGTCAGTCAAAGTGTTGAGGTCATCGTCGATGTCCTCGACCATTTCTTCTCTTCTTTGCATGGTTACACGCGTCTAGTTCATATCTATCTAATGCGTCTAGTCTCGCCTCATGCAGTTCTTTGTGGACGTCGATCTCATCTCGGCACCCCGTAGGCCACCTCCTTCGTGCCATCGCTGTAGAGCTCCGTTTAAAAATCTAATCCTACCGTGTATTGCCCCTTGTATCAGTGTCATGGCCCCACTTGTCATTCGATATACCGAAGCCCCACTCGTCCGCGTTTTGGTCAGGGATACGGCGATGCTTACGGTCAAACAAAGATGGATGGTCTGACCTGTCTTTGCGGGCTCTACGTGGCCCCACTAGTCAGCAGATAACAGTCAAAGTTGTTGACCCGTCGGGCAACCGGCCGTTCCAGCACTTGTGAGGGTTTCAGACAAGGGCTTGGACAAAACTGAGGAAAAACTAAGGAGCTGAGCAAAACAGAGTACAACTAAGGACCCGAGGGCACGAAAATAGAAATCCCTTATTATTACTATCTTTTATTTACTCGTACTTTATTTATTTGCATTACCCAATACTCCTGAAAACCCGTTTGCTAGTATTTACAGTGAATCCTTGATCAAAACCACTTATCAACACCTTCTGCTCCTCGTTGGGTTCAACACTCTTATATATCGAAAGTACTATGATACACCCCCTATACTTGTGGGTCATCAGGGTGCTCTCATCTCTGTCGCCTCTGACGCTCTAGATCTCAGCCATGGCGACCTCGAGCTTGGCCTTGAGTTGCTTGGCCTTCTCCTCGGCTAGATCTGGTGCTTGGCGAGTTAGGTGACTTGCCAACGTGTCGTCGGCGCCTTCCCCTGGCTTGGTGCCTGATGGCGCGGTATTGAAGGTGCTAGAGGACTTGATTGCGTTTGTTGATGAAGTAAATCATCGGCCAGTTGGAAACCCCAAGAGAAGGTTTGATAAATATAGCAGCAAGTTTTCCCCCAGATATGAAACCAAGGTTATCAATCCAATAGGAAAAAGCCAAACGACTGAAGGTGATGCTTGCTAGCCTAGTGACACTCAACAAGGGCGCCGTTAATGATATCTTGTTAGCGCGTCTTCAACTAGTAGCAACGTGGAACCTGCACACAACACAACCAAATACTTTGTTCCCAACTTACGATGAGGTTGTCAATCTCACCAGTTTGCTTGAAACAAAGGGTATGAGCGTATTGAGTGGAAAACAATAGTAGTATGCGAGTAAAGTAAACAGTGAAAGTGAAGTAAACAGGTGATAGCAATGTAAAGGAAATACGACCGGGGTCCACAGTTCACTAGTGGTGTCTCTCCATAAGATAAATAACACATGCTGGGTAAACAAATTACAGTTGGGCAATTGATAGAATAAAGACAACGTGCATATGTTGAGAGGATCACTATGAGATTTACTCTGGTTATTACAACAAGATACATAGACCGCCATCCAACTGCATCTATGACTAATAATCCACTTGTGGCGAATCAATCCGAGAACTCCACAAGTATTAAGTTGCGAACAACAGATAACTGCATTAAGCAACGTGTATAATGTAAATAAAGCATATGCCCTCGAGCATATGAATGTTGTTTTCCCCTAGTAGCAACAGCACATCTACAACCTTAGAAGTTTCTATCAATCCCCCAGATTAAATAGAGGCATGAACCCACTATCGAGCATAAATACCCCCTCTTGGAGTCACTAGCAACTACTCAGCCAAGATAGCTACTAACAACGGGGAGCATGCAAGATCATAAACAACATAGAGATAACATAAGATAATATTCAGCACATCAACTCAATCATAACACCAATATTCATCGGATCCCAACAAACACAACATGTAGAATTACATAACGGTGATCTCGATCATGTAAGGCAGCTCACGAGATCTAAACATGAAGCACATGGTGGAGAAGACAACCATCTAGCTACTACTATGGACCCATAGTCCAAGGTAGACTACTCACTCATCGCGCCGGAGGCAAGCATGGCGATGAAGAAGACCTCCGATGGCAATTCCCCTCTCCGGCAGGGTGCCAAGAAGAGCTTCTGGACCCTCCCGATCTCGGGTCGATGACAGCGGCAGATTGCGATGTGTTTCTGGAAAAGTGATCGGGTCTTTAGGTTTTTCCCGTCGGGGGGTCTTTATAGGCAAAGGGGCAGCATCAGAGGTGGACCAAGGCGGCCTCACCACCAGGGGCGTGGGCCAGGGGCAGGCCGCACCGCCCTATGATGTGGCCGGCCCGTGGCCCCCCTTCGTCTCCTCTTCGGTTCTCTGGAAGCTTCGATAAATTTCCGGATGTTCGGCTTTTGTTTTGTCCAATTTTGAGAATATTTCCTGTGTAACTTTTCTGAAACACAAAAACAGCAAAAAATAGGGAACTAGCACTGTGGCATCTCGTTAATAGGTTAGTTCCGGAAAATGCATAAAAACACCACGAAGTGCAACGAAACACTAAGCAAATGGTATAAAAACAAGCATGGAGCATAAAAAATTATGGATACGTTGGAGACGTATCAGCATCCCCAAGCTTAACTCCTGCTCGTCCTCGAGTAGCTAAGTGATAACAAAAGAAATAATATTTGAGGTAACATGCACCTACACAATCTTGATCATATATGTAAGCGTTGTGCGCTGGGATCAAAAGAACTTAAAACATGGGCATAAAAGATATAATCTTGATAGAAGGAACTTAGCAACCATGTTATAACATGAAAAAAAAACATAAATGAAAGATCATGAAAATGAAACAATGAAAGTCAAACGTGTGTTCAAATCATAAGGAAAAACATACAAATAGTTTTCAGCTTGTCCTTCATGAGAGAGGAAAACATAAATGCATAGGACACCTTCAAGTTTAAGAGGGCGACTAGATACAAGTAATTTGAGAACAAGTGAAACCAACATCATGAATCAATCAATAAAAACTTTGGGACAATGCACATTATACTCAGAATGACAACTAGTCTTTCTTAGACAGTGCATAAAGATAGAAGGTGGTGACTCAACATAAAAGTAAAAGAAAGGCCCTTCGCAGAGGGAAGCAGTGATTGCAAGTTTTATAAACCTTCAAAAATTATGGTACTTACTGGCTTTGAGCTCTCATTGCCCCCATCATAGGGATCTTGAATGGTTAAAGTTAATGCAAATACACTTATGATGCCTATGCTTGACAAATCATAAGTTGAAAACCTCGTGTCCCGTGAAGTACGAATACCCAACCCTCATGCTACTCGACTTAGAGTCCCAAGCAAGCTCTTGTCATTGTAAATATATGTGTATCATCGAGAACCGTCAACGGGGTACCTCCTGCCCGATGACATGGAACAAGCCCACATCAAAATGACAAGACAAACAGACAATGAACACCTTGACATCTCTTTTATTTACCATTGGTATAGCTTTTTATTGTGAGATGCGTCGTCGAATGTCCACTATAGGCATGCTGTGAATTTCCACCATGAATGATGCATGGCTTAGATTAGCGGCTCAGGCAATTCCCTAACACATATAAAAACTCCATGATTCCACAAGATTCCCAACTTATTTCACATCACGAGTATCCATAAACAAAAGATCACGATATCAACTCAAATGAAAGATAGTGCAATGTTGAAAGCTTGCCCCATGACGGCATGGCTGGGCTAATTTCCAACTTACAACTTGCAAGCATAACAACTCAACATAAGAGAGCCACAATGTCAAAATTTTAAAACGAGAAAAGTAAAGTGTGCCATCAGGTTCATGAGAGCTTTACTGACCAATTTTCGCATAGCACCAAAAAGAGTTTAATTTGAAGGATAGATAAAAGCAAGTCAAATGTACTTTGGAATAGCAAATTGCTAATAGGTATGTATGGTGGACACTTTGGAACAACTTGGTTTTTAGGAGTTGGATGCACGAGTAGAGCTCATACTCAGTACAAAATGAGGGCTAGCAAAATACTGGGAGCGACCAACTAAGAGAGCAATAACGGCCATAATCATGCAGAGCGACAAAGCAACATTAAAAAGAAGCATAAGATGGCATCAAAAGTCAAAAACTAAATGATCATAGAGGCTTATGGCGACTTTGTATGAGTCTAACATGTGTGAGCATGCGCCAAGTCAATCCAAATAAAGCATCAAGGAGAAAACCAAAATAATGCTTCCAAATAATTACAACAACGCATGATTTTTTCAAAGGCTCATTAAGAAATCTCAATCATTTGAAACAAGTCATGCTACAACAAAATCACTAAGTATACTATCAAAAAGACATCAAGCACGACATGCAAAAGCCTAGGCCACAGTCTACGCAAGCTCCTTCTTGTACCACTTTTTTTTGCATAAAGCTTTTTCTCTTTTCCAACACCATTCAAACTTTCTAAACAACTCTTTCATGATGAAAACCAACATGGACCAGAGGAAAAAATACACCTTGATACAAAGATATAACAATATCTAAACACAAATCAAGGCGAAAATCGAAAGCTAAATGCAGTTCTAGAAAAAGAGAACACTCGTTGAAACGATAAGAGTGAAAAACGGAGTGTTCTTGGCAAATGAAAAGCAAGGCAACTTCTCCAAAAGAAATTTGTTGGGGTCTGACCATTTATTGCAGCAAACAAAACTAAAAACTAAAAACAACTGATGCTCCAAAAAAAACGCATAATGCATGAAGCAATAAAAATATAGTGCGTTGAAAGGTGACCTGATTTTTGCCGATGAAGAAGGGGTGCCTCGGGGGCATCCCCAAGCTTTGATGCTTGTACCTCTTGGATATTTCTTGGGGTGCGTGGGCATCCCCAAGCTTGAGCTTTTGTCCGTTCTTCAACTCATCTCATCGTTCTCCAATCCCTACACTTGAAAACTTCCTTCATACAAAACTAAACACAAATCTATTAGCAACATTAGTGTAAGCATAACATTAAATCAACCCCTTTTTACTTCAGGTTTCAACTCAAAACCACCACATATAAAGTATATACTACTGTGGCAACTTCCCCAAAAGTTCCATGATCAAAAAAACTCAAAAAGAAAGCGATAAAGCGGCAAACACAAATATTGGCAGAAATCTGTCAAAACAGAACAGCTGATAAAGGTCGAATTTTTAGAGGGTTTTCTGTTGCTCAAATCCAAAAGTGTTCAACTAAAGAAAGTTTGGAAATAACCTGGGGCATATGCACAAGAAATCACAGGTCCAAAATATATACTGAGAATTTTCATAAATTTTTATGGTGCAGCACCGAAAACTATTTCAGGACAGCAACATCCCCAAATCTTACCTCACTCAAATTAGAGGCTTCTCTTGTCACAAAAACGAAATAAAAATAATAAGGAGAGATTATTACAGTAGTAATAACTTCCAAGACTCAAATAAAATAAAATAACTAAATGTAAAAACATTGGGTTATCTCCCAAGGGTGCTTTTCTTTAACGCCTTTGAGCTAGGCGCAGAAAGTGCGAATCAAGTATTTTTGAAAGAGGCATTAAGATCAATTGTTTTCTCAAGAGCATCACTTACCACACTAGGCACTTTAGAGGTTCCCGAAGATGATTCAACCTACAAGTCACTCTTAGTTGAACTAAAAGTCTTACCAATCTTAAAAACATGCTGCGGTTTAGGCATAGACACCTTGGGAACATACATAAATTTTTGCTCTTTTCCAACAAAAGCTTTCTCTTTCTTAAACTTAAGAGAAGAGAAAATTGAACTTAAAGTTTCCATAGATTTCTCCAGTTTCCCAATCCTAAGGTTTTGACTATCAAGAGTAGTGCTAGCCTCTAAAACGGTGATTCTCTTACCGATACTTTCTATCAATTCATTAACGCGGCTAGCATTATCAAGGATATTTGGCAAACTTTTTTCTAAAGAGCTAAGCTTTTCTAAAACTTCCTCCAAAGTGACCTCAGTTTTAACAACATGAATAGGTGGTACTCCCACTAAACTTTCTATTAAAGTGCGTGCTTCAAGAGCGGGAGTACCCAGAAAATTACCTCCTCCAAGAGTATCAAGAACGTACCTATACCAACATAAAAATTTCAGAGGAGGATCATGGTAGAATGCTTCTTTGTACACCTATGATGAGAATTGCTAATACGGTACCAAGCATCTTTCAAGCTCTCTCCCCCTTGTTGCTTAAAAGTACGAACTTCAACTTCAGGATTACTCATACTAACAAAACTAAAAGCAAGTAAATAAAAGCAACTATAAAGTATACTAATTTTTTGTGTGTTTTTGATAAAATGATGCAAGTAAAAATAAAGTAAAGCAAAACTTAAAACAAAGTAAAGGATGTGCGTGCGAAACTCTCCTTGCAGAAGTCCTCTTTTTCCCCAGCAACGGCACCAGAAAAACTTGTTGATGGCGCGGTATTGAAGGTGCTAGAGAATTTGATTGCATTTGTTCATGAAGTAAATGACCGGCCAGTTGGAAACCCCAAGAGAAGGTTTGATGAATATAGCAGCAAGTTTTCCCTCAGTTATGAAACCAAGGTTATTAATCCAGTAGGAAAAAGCCAAACGACGAAGGTGATGCTTGCTAGCCTAGTGACACTCCAACAAGGGCGCCGTTAACGATATCTTGTTAGCGCGTCTTCAACTAGTAGCAACATGGAACCTACACACAACACAACCAAATACTTTGTTTCCAACTTACGATGAGGTTGTCAATCTCACCGGTTTGCTTGAAACAAAGGGTATGAGCGTATCGAGTGGAAAACAATAGTAGTATGTGAGTAAAGTAAATAGTGCAAGTGAAGTAAACAGGTGATAGCAATGTAAAGGAAATAGGACTGGGGTCCATAGTTCACTAGTGGTGTCTCTCCATAAGATAAAATAACACATGTTGGGTAAACAAATTACAGTTGGGCAATTGATAGAATAAAGACAACGTGCATATGTCGAGAGGATCACTATGAGATTTACTCTGGGCATTACAACAAGATACATAGACCGCCATCCAACTGCATCTATGACTAATAATCTACTTGTGGCGAATCAATCCGAGAACTCCACAAGTATTAAGTTATGAACAACAGATAACTGTATTAAGCAAAGTGTGTAATGTAAACAAAGCATATGCCCTTGAGCATATGAATGTTGTTTTCCCCCTAGTAGCAACAGCACATCTACAACCTTAGAGGTTTCTTTCACTCCCCCCAGATTAAATAGAGGCATGAACCCACTATCGAGCATAAATACCCCCTCTTGGAGTCACTAGCAACTACTCGGCCAAGATAGCTACTAACAACGGAGAGCATGCAAGATCATAAACAACATAGAGATAACATAAGATAATATTCAGCACATCAACTCAATCATAACACCAATATTCATCAGATCCCAACAAACACAACATGTAGAATTACATAATGGTGATCTCAATCATGTAAGGCAGCTCACGAGATCTAAACATGAAGCACATGGTGGAGAAGACAACCATCTAGCTACTGCTATGGACCCATAGTCCAAGATAGACTACTCACTCATCATGCCGGAGGAAAGCATGGCGATGAAGAAGACCTCCGGTGGCGATTCCCCTCTCTAGCAAGGTGTCGGGAAGAGCTTCTGGACCCTCCTGATCTTGGGTCGACGATGGCGGCGGATCGCGATATGTTTCTGAAAAAGTGATCGGGTCTTTAGGTTTTTCCCGTCGGGGGGTCTTTATAGGCGAAGGGGCAGCGTCAGAGGTGGACCAAGGCGGCCTCACCACTAGGGGGTGCAGGCCAGGGATAGGCCGCGCCGCCCTATGGTGTGGCCTGCTCGTGGCCCCCTCCGTCTCCTCTTCGGTTCTCTAGAAGCTTCGGTAAATTTCCAGATGTTCGGCTTTTGTTTCGTCCAATTCTGAGAATATTTCCTGTGTAACTTTTCTAAAACACAAAAATAGCAAAAAATAGGGAACTGGCACTGTGGCATCTCGTTAATAGGTTAGTTCCGGAAAATGTATAAAAACGCCACGAAGTGTAACGAAACACTAAGCAAATGGTGTAAAAATAAGCATGGAGCATCAAAAATTATGGATACGTTGGAGACGTATCAGTGCCATCGTGGCCGCGCGGGCACTTCCTTGCCATGCCAAAGTGGTACCTCCTGGGCGTCGAGTAAGTCCTTCCTCTCCTCTGTTGTTCTCTGTGCTCTCCTAGAGCCTGCTCTGGCCATGCTCCACCTCTCAGATGCACTAGGGTTCCTCCCCAAGCTTGCTCTTGTGCTGTGGAATTAGGTTGTCTGTGATATGTGATTTTAAGCTCTGTGATCACTCCTTGTCCATCAAGCTTGCAGCTAAAGCTAGAACATGTTTGTGCTAGCTGCCACTGTTAGTTTCAGTCATACACTAGTAGGGAAAACCTCTTCTGTGGCGCACCAAAATATGCATTCTGTGGCGCATGGGTGGTGCTCCACAGAATCTTCGCCACAAAAATAAGCATTTTGTGGCGCACCAGCACATGCATCACAGAAATAAGGAATTCTGTGGCGCACTAAGCCCTAATGCGCCACAGAATTAATAAATTATGTGGCGCATTATGGTTTAGTGCGCCACAGAATTAGGTGCGCCACAGAATTGCATTTTAGTGCGCCACAGAAATATTACAGGTTTTATACAGAACTTATTCTGTCTGGTGTATATATATAGGTATTAACAGATATAATATAGCAGTATACAGATATATCAACAGATTTCATATAGCACAATTATATATCTCCATATAAAACTCATTTCATATAGAATATTAACAGATTTCATATAGCTCCATGCATATACAACTCATCATACATATATAGATCTCCATACAACTCATAATCCATGCAAATTAAGTGCATCATCTCAAGATACAAATGAAGTGACACCGGCCGCCGCCTACACTAGGATGAAATAGAGTACCGCTCCGACGATGGTGAGCAAGAGCGAGAGCACAATGAAGGTCTTCATCTTGCTCTTGTTCGACTGGTGCTTCGTCCACTTGGCAACCGCCTCTTGTTGAGTCGGGTAGCCTTTGTAGCAGTTGCCGCTGGAACTTGTGCACCTGTTCCTTGCAGTCCGTCCACTCCTCATAGACTCCTGGAACCCGCCCCTCGAACACGACGTACCACGTCATCTCTATGGACACAAGGCATATAACAACACCTTTCTCTATAGACATGTAGAGAAAGGTAGCTCTACCTGTAGCTCTATAGACATGTAGTATATATGTTATGCAACGAAAGGAATGACAAAGTGCAAAAACATGCTTGCATGATCACAAATACAATGGCAAGGATTCATAAGCCTAGAATAAAACATAGCATGGATGACGATCGATCATATATAAGCAAGTCCAACATCGAAAAAAAAGTTCGAATAGATCACACCGGCGACGACGATGAGCAAGATCGAGACCATGATCAAGAACTTCATCCGATTCTTCTTCCACACGTGTCTCCTCCACTTGGAGACCGCGAGCTCTCTTGTCTTGTACCCTTTGTAGCAGTTGCCGCTGAAGTTGGTCACCTGTGCCTGGTAGTCCTCCCACAAGACATCTCTGTATAGACATGAAGTATATATGTTATGCAACGAAAGGAATGATAAAGTTAAAAAACATGTTTGCATATGATCACAAATACTATGGCAAGGATTCATAAGCCTAGAATAAAACATAGCATGGATGACGATCGATCATATATAAGCCTAGAATGGAGTATATATGTTATATATGCAACGAAAGGAATGACAAAGTTCAAAAACATGCTTGCATGATCACAAATACTATGGCAAGGATTCATAAGCCTAGAATAAAACATAGCATGGATGGCGATCGATCATATATAAGCCTAGAATGGAGTATATATGTTATGCAACGAAAGGAATGACAAAGTTCAAAAGCATGCTTGCATGATCACAAATACTATGGCAAGGATTCATAAGCCTAGAATAAAACATAGCAGTTCATATGATCATATATAAGCAGTTCATAATACGAAAAAAAAGTTCTAGCGCCTAGAGGGTCCCGCCTCGTTGTCGTTGGCCCTCACGCGCTTCCTCGTCGCCGCTAGGCCCGATCGAGCATCTCGTGCGGCGGCGGGGGCGGGGGCGGGGAGGAAGTCATCCTCCACAATCTTGTGGAGGCGACCAGAGTCCTCTGCGAGCAGTGCCAAGAGGCGCCGCCGCTCCAACTCCATGAAGCTGCGCGCTCCCTCCTCCGTCGCGTGGCGGTCGCGGGACTCCTTGAGCCCCGACTCAAGAAGCAGGCCAGTACCCCTAGCTTAACAGCGAGCAATGGAGTTTATTTTCAGAACAAGCAAAGTTCAATGCAATTTCTGTCAGTTCGGTCAATTTCCCAGCCAGACACCTAGCTTAACAGCGAGCAAATCAAGCAATTTCTGTCAATTCAGTCAATTTCGGTCAGTCTACCATGCACTAATCAAGCAAGCCATTATAACAGCGAGCAAATCAAGCAAGCTGTGCTATGCTTGCAGCATTTCGGAGGAAGAGCAGAGGAACGGGGGAGAGGGGAAGCCGGGTGCTTACCGAGGATGGAGGACGGTGAGCTCGGGGAAGACGTAGCAGGACGGCGGCGGCCGGGGCTCGGCGTAGCAGGACGGCGGCGGCCGGGGCTCCTTTGATCTGCGGTGGTGGGGCGCCTCTTCGGGGATGGCGATGGTGGGGCGCCTCTTTGGGGATGGCGGTGGCCAGGGCTCCTCTGCGACGGCGGTGGCCGGGGGCTCCTCTGCGATGGGGGGGATCTGAATCGAGTAGGGGGGAAAAGAAGGGGGCTGGCGCACTTTAACCTAAATGAGGTTACGCGTAGCGCACGCACGGCTATGTTGAGATACAGTTAAAAACAAACGAACCTGTGTAAGACACAAGCACCTCTCTACCTTAGTGGCTTCGGCTAGCCAACCTATTCAAACCCCTGTGGTTCCAGGTTCGAGTCCTGGGACCCAAATTATTTTATTTTATTTTTAAAATTAACTTTTTAGCATGTTATTACATTATGATATATTATAATATATATTACAAAGTAAATAAGCACAAATAATATTTTTGTATCATGCCAAAAATACATTTTTG
The DNA here is from genome assembly GCA_007115705.1 of Dactylis glomerata. Lineage (NCBI taxonomy): Eukaryota > Viridiplantae > Streptophyta > Magnoliopsida > Poales > Poaceae > Dactylis > Dactylis glomerata. Next base: position 791,163 of record QXEO01000217.1, read on the forward strand.
TTTTATTTTTTAATTAACTTTTTAGAATGTTATTACATTCTTATACATTATAATATATATTATAAAGTAAATAAGCACAAATAATATTTTTGTATCATGCCAAAAATACATTTTTTGTTTTATTTTTTAATTAACTTTTTAGAATGTTATTACATTCTTATACATTATAATATATATTATAAAGTAAATAAGCACAAATAATATTTTTGTATCATGCCAAAAATACATTTTTGTTTTATTTTTTAATTAACTTTTTAGAATGTTATTACATTCTTATACATTATAATATATATTATAAAGTAAATAAGCACAAATAATATTTTTGTATCATGCCAAAAATACATTTTTGTTTTAATTTTTAATTAACTTTTTAGAATGTTATTACATTCTTATACATTATATCATATGCCTGATAGGTCATTAGGCAGTGTTCAGCTCCCTGTGACAAGGCGAATATGAGTTTTTCTTCCTCGGAAGATTGCATTGGTGGGGGATTAGCTAGAAGCTTGTCCTTGAACCAACGCGTGAAATTGGAGTTGTGCTCATTGATTATTGCTCCTTCCGTCCTCTGCTCGCCCCTGTCACTATCCTTATTCGCAATAAAGCTTTTGTGCTCTTCTACCCAAGGGTCGATCAGTTGCATGTGCTGTAGCGCGACTAGGTTTGCTCTATCAAAGTCGGCGCGTCGACCAGTGAAGTCGATATGCATTTCACGACGACCCTCGCGGTGACCCCATCCATCGATCATGTCAAGGTGCTTGTTGACGGGCAGACCAACAGGTGCACAGCCACGGGGGTAGGTTGTAAGGCCATACAAACACAGGCCAGGTGCTATGCGTGCTACTCTGGTTGCCGAATGGATTGAGTCCATGCATCGGTGCTCATACCCAGCCTGATGTTCCTTCCGTCGCCCTCGAACCTAGGAAAGGCGATGTCCAATGCTTCCCACTGGCCAGCGTCTGAAGGGTGTGTCAGCATATAGCCCATCTCCGGATCTTCTTCGGGCTTCTCCCTTTCCGCGTGCCATTGCATGAGCTTTGCTTCCTTAGGGTCCACGAAATACCGCTGCAGACGGGGAGTGATAGGAAAGTACCATACCACTTTTTGAGGTACCTTCTTATTCCCAACCTTGTACCGTCCGTGGCCGCACACAGGACATGTGGTCATGTCCTTGTACTCCCCCCGATAAATCACGCAATCATTGATGCAGGCGTGGCATCTTTCGTGCGGTAGGTCAAGAGGGCACACAACTTTCTTGGCCTCCTCGATACTACTTGGCAATGTGTTCCCCTCAGGGAGACGAGCTAATTCTGTCACGCATCTGGTCAAGTGTTTCACAGAATTCCACTAATTTTGTGGCGCACCAGACCAGATGCGCCACAGAATGTGCTAATTCTGTGGCGCACTAGACCAGATGCGCCACAGAATGTACTAATTCTGTGGCGCATCTGGTCTGGTGCGCCACAGAATTGGTGGAACCAATGAGTGGGGCTGGCAGGGAGTGGGCCCCACCAAAATTCTGTGGCGCATTTCCTTCTGGTGCGCCACAGAAATGTTATATTTTTGTGGCGCACCCTACTAGGTGCACCACAGAATTATTTTCTGTGGCGCACTGCTGGCTAGTGCGCCACAGAATTGCATCCCACCTATAAGGGTTTTCCTACTAGTGATAGCTTCAGTTAGCACTTTTAACTGAAGCTTGCTGGTCTTAGTTAACTGTTTAACTTACTGGAAATCGATCTGAATGCTATGGTGACCCTCTTCTATCTAATTATTCAGTTACTGCTTCTACTTAATTAGCTGAGAGCTTGCTAGTGGCTGATCTTGATCATTTGCACCAAGTGCATGGATAACTATGTGTTAGTTATCTCTGAATGTTGCTGTTAAATTAGCTGTAGTGTAACAGCTTTACTGCACTTTCTTGCAGTGTCACTGCTATGCTGGTTCAGTGATGCAAACTAGCTTCTATTGAGCTTGATTATTTCTAGCTGTGATGCTAAGTTAGTGGGTGCTGTTGTGGTTCTTGCAGTAGCTTCTGGCTATCTACTTTAGTGTGATACCTCCTTGAGGTGTGCACAGTTACTGTGGTATTGGCTGCTTAACTGAGTGCTCTTGAGAGTGGATCACCCTCTGTGGTGGTCTGCTGCTGGCTTAATTGATTAAAAGTGTCCCTGTCCACTTTTTCCATATGCTTATTCAAATTTGATCAATTTCATTGACAAAGCTGATGGATTTCTAGGTTTAGGCCTTAGTCTTGATAGTTTAGGCAACCCATGTGCCACTCCTGGCCTTGCTCTTATTTCTATGAGTATTTCCTTTGAGAAATTCCTAGATAAGATTATGTGTTAGGGAGTAGGTGCTGTGGATGGCCTTGTCTTCAACGTCATGGCCTCCTGGACATCCAAGTGATGACCAAAGCTCTTTTATCATCAAGCTTTGCTTGATTTATGTGTGGCTGTGCTCTGTGTAGTCTGCCTGGGAGATAAACTTGTGAGTTTTCTCCTAGCACTTATGTGTGCTGTGGTTTAACAATAACCTGCTGCTGAAGAGTAGCTTGTTCTTCTAGATATTTCTGATTTCCTGCTTCTTGTGGCAAGCCTGCTCCTCCTAGCTGCTTGACCTAGTTCCTAGTTGAACTAAGTAACCATGTTGGTCTTTGGCTTTGCTGGTTTGCTTGATTTGATGGTGTGCTGGTGGTGTAAATCTTCCTTGTTGCTCAACTCATGAGCAAGGTTGATTATGTGGTGGTGTTTCTGTGATGATGATGTGATCTTAGCTGTAGTGATGTTCTTGGTGTGTTGTTGTTGGTGCTGTGGTCCTGTTGTTCTTGGTCGGCTGGTGTTCTTGCGCGAGCAATTTCACCTCGTGTGATGCTTTTATACTAGCCCTTGTTACCTGGGGGCTTGACACCTTAGCTCATGCATTTGGTGAGTGAGCTGCTGTGGGCTGGCTTGCTCAGCTCGGCTGGCCTGGGATATTTTCCTGGATGCTTTGGTGATAAGCTTCAAATACTTGATGATTATCTACAGTGACAATGTTTTTGACTGCCACTTGGTAAATCCCCTCTTGGCTATTTTTCTGTTTATTCTTTACTTGTAGGTGCCAAAAAGGAAAAGAAGAAGAAAAGAAAGAAAGAAGATGTGTAGTTTTAGGAACAAATTCTTGTATATTTTCTATTATTTATTGTAATATTCTTTCTGTTCATTGTTGTAATCTTCTTTTATTCATTTCCAGGGTTGTAATTATTCTTTTATTCCAGAATTTTGTAAAGACAATGTATAATGTGTTGATGATCAATAAAGCTCAAGTTTTCCTTCTTTATTAATATTTATTCTTTTATTCCAGTACTTTGCCGGGATGAGATAGGATCTGAAGCGTACCTATCACGGTTTTGTCGGACTGATTCACCTCCTCGAGGTTAGTGCAATTCAACTTCCCATAAGTTGGCCTTTTACTTTTACCGCCTCCAAAACCTCCACCCCTGTGTGATCCACCTCCTGTACCTCGGCCTCCAGTTTGGCCCCTTTCAGGACAGTTGATACGTCTTAAACGTATCTATAATTTTTTATCCTCCATGCTTGTTCTTACACCATTTTCTTAGTGTTTTCTTACACTTTGTGGCGTTTTTATGCATTTTTCGGAACTAACCTATTAACAAGATGCCACAGTGCCAGTTCCCTGTTTTCTGCTGTTTTTGTGTTTCAGAAAAGTTACATAGGAAATATTCTCGGAATTGGACGAAACAAAAGCTGAACCTCCTATTATTTAATGAAGCTTCCAGAAGTCCGAAGAGGAGATGGAGGGGGGCCATGGGCCCGCCACACAATAGGGCAATGTGGCCAGCCCCTGGCCCATGCCCCCTATGTGTGAGGATGCCCTGGTCCACCTCTGATGCTGCCCCTTCGCCTATAAAGACCCCCCAATGGGAAAAACCTAAGGCCCGATCAATTTTCCAGAAACACATCGCGATCTGCCGCCGTCATCGACCCGAGATTGGGAGGGTCCAAAAGCTCTTCCCGGCACCCTGCCGGAGAGGGGAATCACCACCGGAGGTCCTCTTCATCGCCATGCTTGCCTCCAGCGCGATGAGTGAGTAGTCTACCTTGGACTATGGGTCCATAACAGTAGCTAGATGGTTGTCTTCTCTACCATGTGCTTCATGTTTAGATCTCGTGAGCTGCCTTACATGATCGAGATCACCGTTATGTAATTCTACATGTTGTATTTGTTAGGATCCGATGAATATTGGTGTTATGATTTAGTTGATGTGCTGAATATTATCTTATGTTATCTCTGTTGTTTATGATCTTGCATGCTCTCTGTTGTTAGTACCTATCTTGGCCAAGTAAATACTAGTGACTAAAAGAGGGGGTATTTATGCTCGATAGATGGGTTCATGCCTCTATTTAATCTGTGGAGTGACAGAAACCTCTAAGGTTGTAGATGTGTTGTTGCCACTAGGGAGAAAACAACATTCTTGTGTCTAAGGACATTCGTTTTGTTTATATTACACACTTTGCTTAATGCAGTTATCTGTTGTTCGCAACTTAATACTTTCGGGGTCCCCGGATGATTCCCCGCGAGTGGATTATTAGTCATAGATGCAGTTGGATGGCGGTCTATGTATTTTGTTGTAATGCCTAGAGTAAATCTCATAGTGATCCTCTTGACATATGCACGTTATCTTTACTCTATCAATTGCCGAACTGTAATTTGTTTACCTAGCATGTTGTTATTTATCTTATGGAGAGACACCACTAGTGAACTGTGGACCCCGATCCAAATTCTTTTACATTGCTATCACATGTTTACTTTACTCGCACTGTTTACTTTCTTGCATACTACTATTGCTTTCCACTCGATACGCTCATTCCTTTGTTTACAGCAAACCGGTGAGATTGACAACCTCATCGTAAGTTGGGAGCAAAGTTCTTGGTTGTATTGTGTGCAGGTTCCACATTGCTACTAGTTGAAGACGTGCTAACAAGTATCGTTAACGGCGCCCTTGTTGGAGTGTCACTAAGCTAGCAGGCATCACCTTCTAGAGTTTTGCTTTTTCCTACTGGACTGACAAACCTTGGTTTCTTACTGAGGGAAAATTTTCTGATGTACTCATCATACCTTCCTCTTGGGGTTCCCAACTGGACGGTGATTTACATCAACACCGTGCCACAACAAGCAACAATTTGCTGGCGCTGTTGTCGGGGAAAAAGAAGACTTTTGCAAGGGGAGTTTCGCACGCACATCCTTTACTTTGTTTTTGTTTTGTTTTACTTTATTTTTGCTTGCATCATTTTTATCAAAAATACAAAAAATATTAGTTTTCTTTATAGTTGTTTATTATGTCTAGTTTAGTTGCTACTACTATGTTGCCAGAGGAAATGATCTTCACTTTCAAACAAAAGAGTGAGGAAAGTTTCAAAGAAGCTTGGTCTAGAATTTATGATTGGCATGGAAAAACTGAACTGGAAATGACTTTGAGTTTGCTTCTTAGTAGCTTTTACTTTGGACTTGCTCTTCGTTATAGATATGCTCTGGATACTACAGCAGAAGGAGATTTCCTTCATTGTGATGGAGATCAAGCTTTCAATATTATAAAAAAGTTGATTACAATTTATAGCATGCCAACTGATTTTGATTCCTCTCTTGTGAGCATTTTTAATAGACTTAATACTCTTGAAACTAGCACTACTCGTTTGGGTAATTGCTATAGTACTTTGCGCCAGTATTTTGATTATGTGCCAATAAATTCTGAACCTTCGAGTTGGTACCCGACGGTAAAAATCACCATTAGTGGTAAAACTTTTCATGCTCGTTGTGATATTATGTCTGAATTTTGTCTTATGCCAAAGGATGTTTATGAATCTTTGAGTCTTTCAAAACTTTTTGAGGGGGGAGAAGAAATTTCTCTTACTAACAATGCCACTATATTTCCTGTTGCAATAGCTGAAGGAGTTTATACAAAAGTCCTAGGAAAAATGGTATCTACTGATTATCTTGTTATTGAATGTGTAGGAAAAGGACAAATCACACTTGGAAGGTCTCTAGTAAAGCTCCTAGGCGCCATCATTGATGTGGGAAAAGGCACTATAAGATTCATCTCTCCACCTTGCAATAATCATGTGTTCCCTAAAGTTAAGAGCAAAGGTAAGAGAGGAAGGCGTAAGGTACCCGTTGACCCTAATGCTTCATCACTTGATATTACTTGATTTGCACTTTCTGCGCCTAGCTCAAAGGCGTTAAAGAAAAGCACTCTTGGGAGATAACCCAATGTTTTACTTTCAGTTCTTTTTCTTTTATTTGAGTCTTGGAATTTATTACTGCTGTAATGACCTCCCCTTATCATTTTTATTTCGTTGTTGTGCCAAGAGAAACCTCTAATTTAAGTGAGGTAAGATTTGGGGATGTTGCTGTCCTGAAACAGATTTTGGTTCTGCACCATAAAAATTCATGAAAATTCTCAGAATATCTTTTTGACCGGCGATTTCTTGTGCATATGCCCCAGGTTGTATCCAAACTTTCATTAGTTTTACACTTTTTGATTTGAGCAACAAAAAACCCTCAAAAAAATCGACCTTTGTCAGCTATTCTGTTTTGACAGATTTCTGCCACTATTTGTGTTTGCCTCTCGATCGCTTTCTTTTTTAGTTCTTTTGATCACGGAACTTGTGGGAAAGTTGCTACAGTAGTACATGCTTTATATGTGGTGGTTTTGAGTTGAAATTTGAAGCAAAAAGGGGTTGATTCATTATTATGCTTACACTAATGTTGCTAATAGAATTGTGTTGAGTTTTGTATGAAGGAAGTTTTCAAGTGTAGGGATTGGAGAATGATGAGATGAGTTGAAGAATAGACAAAAGCTCAAGCTTGGGGATTACCACGCACCCCAAGAAATATCTAAGAAGTACAAACTTCAAATCTTGGGGATGCCCCCGAGGCACCCCTTCTTCATCGGCAAAAATCAGGTCACCTTTCAACACACTATATTTTTATTGCTTCATGCACTATGCGTTTTTCTTGGAGCGTCTTGTCTTTATTTTTCAGTTTTGTTTAGTTTTGTTTGCTGCAATAAATGGTTGGACCCCAACAAATTTCTTTTGGAGAAGTTGCCTTGCTTTTCATTTGCCAAGAATACTCCGTTTTTCACTCTTATCGTTCAACGAGTGTTCTCTTTTTCTAGAACTGCGTTTAGCTTTCGATTTTCGCATTGATTTGTGTTCAGATCTTCTTACATCTTTATATCACGGTGTATTTTGACCTCTGGTCTATGTTGGTTTTCATCAAAAGAGTTGTCTTAAAAAGGTTCGAATGGTGTTGGAAAAGAGAAAAATTTCATGCAAAAAAGTGGTACAAAAAGGAGCTTGTGTAGACTGCGGCCTAGGCTTTTGAATATCGTGCTTGATATCATTTTGATAGTATGCTTAGTGGTTTTGCTGTAGCATGACTTTTCTCAAATGACTGATATTGCTTAATGAGCCTTTGAAAAAATCATGCGTGTTATTATTTGGAAGCATTATTTTGATTTTCTCCTTGATACTTTATTTGGGTTGACTTGGCGCATGCTCACACATGTTTGACTCATACAAAGTCACCATAAACCTCTATGATCATTTAGTTTTTTACTTTTGATGCCATCTTATACTTCTTTTAATGTTGCTTTGTCACTTTGCATGATTATGGCCGTTATTGCTCTCTTAGTTGGTCGCTCCCAGTCTTTTGCTAGCCCTCATTTTGTACTGAGTATGAGCTCTACTCGTGCATCCAACTCCTAAAAACCAAGTTGTTCCAATGTGTCCACCATACATACCTATTAGCAATTTGCTATTCCAAAGTACATTTGACTTGCTTTTATCTATCCTTCAAATTAAACTCTTTTTGGTGTTATGCGAAAATTGGTCAGTAAAGCTCTCACGAACGTGATGGCACACTTTACTTTTCTCGTTCTTAAAATTTGACACTGTGGCTCTCTTATATTGAGTTGTTATGCTTGCTAGTTGTAAGTTGGAAATTAGCCAAACCATACCGTCATGGGGTAAGCTTTCAACATTGCACTTCTTATTTGAGTTGATATCGTGATCTTTTGTTTATGGATACTCGCGATGTGAAACAAGTTGGGAATCTTGCGGGATCATGGAGTTCTTATATGTGTTAGAGAAACACCTGGGCCGCTAATCTAAGCCATGCATAATTCATGGTGGAAATTTACAGCATGCCCATAGTGGACATTCGACGATGCATCTCAAAATAAAAAGCTATACCAATGGTAAATAAAAGAGATGTCGAGGTGTTCATTTTCTGTTTGTCTTGTCATTTTGATGTGGGCTTGTTACATGTCATCGGGCAGGAGGTACCCCATTGGCGGTTCTCGATGATACGCATATATTTATAACAACAAGAGCTTGCTTGGGACTCTAAGTCGAGTAGCATGAGGTTTGGGTATTCGTACTTCATGGGACACGAGGTTTTCAACTTATGATTTGTCAAGCAGATGCTCCATAATTGTACTCGCATTAACTTTAACCATTCAAGATGCTTATGATGGGGCAAAAGGAGCTCAAAGCTAGTAAGTACCATAATTTTTGAAGGTTTATAAAACTCGCAATCACTGCTTCCCTCTGCGAAGGGCCTTTCTTTTACTTTTATGTTGAGTCACTACCTTCTACCTTTATGCACCATCAAAGAGAGCATAGTGGTCATTCTGAGTATAATGTGCATTGTCCCAAAGTTTTTCATTGATTGATTCATGATTTTGGTTTCACTTGTTCTTAAATTATTTGTATCTAGTCGCCCTCTTAAACTTAAAGGTGTCCTATGCATTTATGTTTTGCTATTCCATGAAGGACAAGCTGAAAACCATTTGCTATGTTTTTCCTTATGATTTGAACACACATTTGACTTTCATTGTTTCATTTTCATGATCTTTTATTTGTGTTCTTTTTCATGTTATAACATGGTTGCTAAGTTTCTTCTATCAAGATTATGTCTTTCATGCCCATGTTTTAAGTTCTTTTGATCCTAGCACTCAATGCTTACATAGATGATCAAGATTGTGTTGGTGCATGTCACCTCAAAAATTATTCTTTGTTATCACTTACCTACTCGAGGACGAGCAGGAGTTAAGCTTGGAGATGCTTGATACGTCTCAAACGTATCTATAATTTTTGATGCTCCATGCTTGTTTTGACACCATTTGTTAGTGTTTTGTTACACTTTGTGGTGTTTTTATGTATTTTTCGGAACTAACCTATTAACAAGATGCCATCGTGCTAGTTCTCTGTTTTCTGCTATTTTTGTGTTTCAGAAAAGTTACACAGGAAATATTCTCATAATTGGACGAAACAAAAGCCAAACCTCCTATTATTTAACGAAGCTTCCAGAAGTCCGAAGAGGAGACGGAGGGGGGCCATGGGCCGGCCACACAATAGGGCGGCGCGGCCAGCCCCTGGCCCACGCCCCCTATGTGTGAGGCCGCCCTGGTCCACCTCTAACGCTGCCCCTTCGCCTATAAAGACCCCTCGATGGGAAAAACCTAAGGCCCGACCAATTTTCTAGAAACACATCGCGATCTGCCGCCGTCGTCGACCCGAGATCGGGAGGGTCCAGAAGCTCTTCCCGGCACCCTGCCGGAGATGGGAATCGCCACCGGAGGTCTTCTTCATCGCCATGCTTGCCTCTGGCACAATGGTGAGTAGTCTACCTTGGACAATGGGTCCATAGCAGTAGCTAGATGGTTGTCTTCTCCACCATGTGCTTCATGTTTAGATCTCGTGAGCTGCCTTACATGATCGAGATCACCGTTATGTAATTCTACATACTGTGTTTGTTGGGATCCGATGAATATTGGTGTTATGATTAAGTTGATGTGCTGAATATTATCTTATGTTATCTCTATATTGTTTATGATCTTGCATGCTCTCCGTTGTTAGTAGCTATCTTGGCCAAGTAGATACTAGTGACTCAAAGAGGTGGTATTTATGCTCGATAGATGGGTTCATGCCTCTATTTAATCTGGGAGAGTGACAGAAACCTCTAAGGTTGTAGATGTGCTGTTGCCACTAGGGAGAAAACAACATTCTTGTGTCTAAGGACATTTGTTTTGTTTACATTACACACTTTGCTTAATGCAGTTATCTGTTGTTCGCAACTTAATACTTTTGGGGTCCTCGGATGATTCCCCGCGAGTGGATTATTAGTCATAGATGCAGTTGGATGGCGGTCTATGTATTTTGTTGTAATGCCCAGAGTAAATCTCATATGCTCCGTTTGGATGTTTGCATTGGGAGATTTGGTATTGTATTGGGTTAAATATCCAATACACAAGATATTGATATTGAGGTCGAATGCCAATATTTTTGTTTGGATGTGTAGACATTCGAAACTCAGACTTGATATTGAGGATGAATGCCAAATGTTGTTTGGATGGTCAAAGTAAGCAATTGCAGTTCTTTGAGACTTAAGATAATTATACTGCTTATATACACGTAAAAAACCCAGTTCCAACTTTTCGGACATTTTTCTTTTGTTAGCATGACACCCAATTTAATCACAAGTGTATTCAGAAGAACAAGAAAAATCCACCAGCTCTAGCGACGGGAACTGCTTCCCATTGAAGTGCTCGTAGAAGCTGTCAGTGGAGCTGAGCGTGTCGAACTTTATGTGGACGTTGTACTGGTCCTCCGCTCCGTCGATCCTACGCCATGGGCACCAATTAAGACTCCAATTCACGCATACATCAAAGCAGATCAAAGCTCCAAGACACCACGTTGGCCAATTTTGAGTCTACTAAAGCACAACTATATGGGTCGATGGCACTCAGATTGGAGCGCTAAGCAATTGAGGCCACACGCAACTATACGAAGCAGTGCTGAAGAAGGGAAGCGAGGTACCTGACGAGCTGGGCACGGTCGGCACGCACATCCTGCGAGTTGGACGAGCGAGGAAGGAGAGATGTGTTTTCTGTCGCTGGGTATTTTACATCGAAGCGCTATGTCCCGAATACCTAGCAATGTCTAGGCTAACCCCTCGACATCATGCGACCAAAAAATTTGTCGTTCGGGCCTAGACTAGATATCGAGCCCAAATACGCAGCTTCAATGTCCAGACCAACCAAACGGTTGCAATCTTGGCATTCGGTGCTGGCACAATCCGAATACCCAATATCTAGAGGCAATGCAAACATCCAAACGAGCTGATAGTGATCCTCTTGACATATGCATGTTATCTTTATTCTATCAATTGCACAACTGTAATTTGTTTATCCAGCATGTTGTTATTTATCTTATGGAGAGACACCACTAGTGAACTGTGGACCCCGGTCCAATTTCCTTTACATTGTTATCACCTGTTTACTTTACTCGCACTGTTTACTTTCTTGCATACTACTATTGCTTTCCACTCGATACACTCATTCCTTTGTTTACAGCAAACCGGTGAGATTGACAACCTCATCATAAGTTGGGAGCAAAGTTCTTGGTTGTGTTGTGTGCAGGTTCCACGTTGCTACTAGTTGAAGACGTGCTAACAAGTATCGTTAACGGCGCCCTTGTTGGAGTGTCACTAAGCTAGCAGGCATCACCTTCTGGAGTTTGGCTTTTTCCTACTGGACAGACAAACCTTGGTTTCTTACTGAGGGAAAATTTGCTGCTGTACTCATCATACCTTCCTCTTGGGGTTCCCAACTAGACGGTGATTTACATCAACACCGTGCCGCAACAAGCAACAGTCCTTTATCATATGTCCCCCCTTCTTGCACCCAAAATAGATGATTTTGGGTTCTCAGCAATCTCTCTCTATGTACCCAACCGCACCACAACCACGACAAATGATATCATTGTTCTTACTTGTAGTACCACGATGTGTAACATTCCCTCTGGACCTGTATTTGGGTTTGAACTTGAGATTAGGAGTTGACTTGGCATCCGGATACCTCCTTGATTCAATCCTGGCCTTTTTCCTCCTATCTTCTAGGACTTGCTTGAAATCATCTTCCATGGTAATCGCTGCATTGACAAGCTCTTGAAAATCCGCTGCCTTTAACATCCTCAATTGTATCCTTGCACCTGGGTGCAGTCCTCTCATAAATTGTTTCTTCCGCTTATCATCAGTATTCACATCATCAGAAGCATAACGAGATAGAAGAGAAAATTCCCTCACATACTTCATAATAGGCTTGTCATTCTGCACAAGGTTCTCAAACTCTCTCCTCTTCAATTCCATGTTACTCTCCGGTACATTGGATTCCCTGAACTTCTTCTTGAATTCCTCCCAGGTGAATACCCTTCCTGGAGGATGTATAGCCACAATATTGTCCCACCATGCTGCTGCAGGTCCACATAACAGATGTGTGGCATACCTAAGATTCTCACTATCATTGCAACTTACTGTGTTGAGCTTCCTCTCGGTGTCCAATAACCAGTCTTCCGCGTCCATTGGCTCCGGTGCTGATGCAAAAGGAAGTGGTCATGTATTTAGGAAATCTGCCAATGAGACTCCATGTACTCCATCATTCCAAACTTCATGATTACGGTCCATCACATCATGCACCATCTTTATCTGACATTCAATGAGCATACGCTGCCTTTCATCCGCTGTCCTCATGTATTGAGCAAAATCCTGCTGCGTAAGGAATGGTGGTGGTGGTGGTAATGGTTCCCTTGCTGTTGCATCGGCTGCCTCCTTAGCCTTGGCTTCAGTCTCCATGCTCTGTTGTTCAGATTCTTCACTAACTACCGTCGCCATTCTATTCCCCTAACCATGTTACATTAAGCGAAACTCATAGTTACACCATGCCCATGCTTTCTGAGCTCTACTTGATGTACAGTGTTAGTCACACAATAAAAATCCAAATAAAACATAGCCAAATCACACCAAACATATACCATGTATATACATGGGTAAAAAGAACATAGTGTTACATAGCTTATCATCCCGTGAGTAACTACACTCACTTATTCAAGCTACGAAAGCAAATACTACATATTACACATATGGTACATATGTCACATAACATGTCGCCTCCATATCTGTGGTGGTCCTCTACGGGTAGTCGCACTCCCGATACATCCCCGGTGTCCAACCGGTAGCTCGTGATGTCCCCCTGAATGAAGCAGGGGCATACGATGACTCTGCCGGGAAAAAGTCAAAATCGGGTGTAGTACCTAAGTAGAAGTCAGTCATCCCCAGATAACTGCTCAACGAAGGGTATGTCCTATCGGTGGCATCCCTCTCCATCTTAGGCCTCGAGCATTCTCCACACTCCATATGGCTAGGTAACTCTTCCTCCTTATCTGACTCTATCTCTATGGGCTTCCCCGCCACATCTCTAGTGCGGTGAACAACCCTAAACTGACTCGTGACCTCCTACTCTGAATCACATGGAATCGGATCTCCGGTCGTCCCCATGTACTCACCGAAACGCCAACCCATGGAGTTTCCCCCAAAACTATCATGATGAGGCATTCCCCATGACTCCAAACCTGCCTCGTATCCGGCTCCAGTCGAGCCATGTGCAAAGTGTGCTGGTGGCATCTCTGGTTCGGCCTCGGGCTCGAACTCCCGCTCCTCGGGATCGTCTTCCTCATCTAAGTTGATAAAATCTCCAGTCGAAAAGGCTGGAGTAGGTGCCCTCGGTGGTCCAGAAGTCTCCCCCGTACACCACGGAGTAGGTGTCGACTCAGTGATCTCATCCACTAGACTCTGTATCTCTCCCACTAATGCTCCGTGAACGTGATAGAACACGCTGAGCAGATGCTTACACCTATCCATGTGCTCTGCTGCGGCATGTGGGTGTCTCTTCGCAAACTTGTAACTATCCCGACAAGGATCTTCTCCTTCCTCGTCATGTGGGATGTGCGTGAACTTAGTACCTAATAACTTCTCCATTTTGTTTTCATGGATATTAGTTATGGCCTTCATCACTGCTATCTTGTAAGCTACACTAACTGTGCGTGCCTCTTCGGCTGGTATGATCACGCTCATGCCCAATTTGGCAGGAAGCATTATCCCTACCTTAAACTTTTGAAAGACTCTACCCTCATAGTAAGCATACTTCTTGATAGGTATACGGGTTTCACACCCGTACTCCTGCAAGATGCCTCGTAAAATATCTAATAGGTTTCCATCATAGTCGTCCAGAGTCACGTCTCGAACTTGCACGGTCCTTGACGGATTTGTGCGTGCCATCCTGGCAGTATAAAAGATAAAAATTAGTACATGATGCATCATAATAGTAACAATAAAGAATTGTAATACTAAAAAGTATGACCTTGTTATTCTCAAGTGAATAACGTCATGACAATTTTAGAGAACTCTTTCCTATTCCTATTTGACTCCTACAGGTCGTTCCCATTAACTAGGTGTCCAACCTAAGGTCAAAGATTTTGCTCTGATACCAACTGTGGTGACCCAGCACACCACTGCATGTTGTAGTATACAAGTCATTGACATAACACTCGTGAAGTACCAATTCACAAATATTACATCGCTCAGAGTGGTACAACAGAAACATAGCGGTCTTTATTCAAGCACTGAATATTACAAGCCATAATGTTACAAAGGACTCCAGTTCCTCCTCGGTCCAAAGAGGAACACTAGATGGTTCTAATTTAATACTACAAACCTTAGCTGCAAACAAAAGTAGTAAACTAAACATGCTGCCCAACTCTAGTCGCTTTATTCTAGGTGTTCGATGCGACCAAAGCTTCTATCCTACGACTTTAGTGGTCGGCTCCTTCCTCGAATCCTTCGTCGGTACCATAGGATATGGTGTAGTCGATGCCTTCGACTCCTCCGGATAGATTTGGTTCTTCGTAGTACACCTCCTCATAGTCCTCCGGGGTTCCTTCCCTATCTTCAAACAGGCCCTCCGAGTCTAAGCAAGGGTTAAAAGGGAGTGGGTGAGTAACGAGCGTTACCCAGCAAGTTCATTTAATAGCATAGAGGTGTTTGATGCACTAGCTATGACCATAGACTAGGAAGCCTTAGGTCAAATGCAGTTTTTATAATCATTTCTTCGAAGGTCGATTTTATTCATAAGAAGTATGTCCGTCAGCCTTCACAGGTTGATTAGAGCTTAGATGGGCTCCTTTCCTGCCGTGTTCGTAGCTCCTTCCCGGAACAGGGAGTATCTTGATACTTTTTGTATAATCTGCAGAGGTGGTCACTTGTACCCATAGGAGATCAACGCTTTGCTGCACGACTGGGTGTACTTCCCGTCCATACTTCCTTGGTATGTGGCCCAGCCGTTGATCCGAGCCAATCACTGTTCCTTCCTGCGACCTTGTATACCTACCCTTTTGCGGCTACAACTTCGGTTCGCTACCCTCGCTGGTCTACACTTTGGTAGTTGCCGACCTCATCATACTTGCCTTTTTGACAAAGAGTTACCCCCCCCCCGGTTTGGTTATGCACTATGGTAACACCGGCCTTGGCCTCTACCCCCATCATTGCCGCAATCCATCATAGACCGCTAGGACCGTGAAATCATTAAGGGGACTCCACCCATCCCGAAGCTCCGCGCAGGGAGATAACTGCTCTAGAATGGCGCATCCATTGATATGCAAGAGGGAAAAGATACAGCTGACTCTTCCGTCCCATTCCTGATCCTATGGTTGACCGTATTTTATGGCACAAGAATCACTGGCGATATTGGTTATTAATCCTTGGTGAACATTCCAGTTACAGTGGGACCTCCACCATACTCTTACCATGGTCCCACTGCCCACCCTCCTAGGTCAACAACCACCATGGTTGCTAACCACTAGTCATATTGAGTTGAGAAAACAGAACCTTTGCTTTTGAATGCAATCATAATAACAATACCAACAGTATATTTGCAAGTAATTTGCTAAAGATAAACAAGAGATATGAGCAAGAGTGAACTTGCCTGCAAACTGCAAGGTAGTGCAGTTGGATTTGTTGGAGTGACCCAGGACCTCGGGTTCTGGAAAACAACAACATTGTCTGATAAGGGCAATGGTTAAAGATTCAAATAATGCATGCCTTTAAGGGGTGTGTGTGTGTTCCCTTTATACCCCCCATAAGTGTTTTATTCTCATCCTATTGTTTATATACTCCTTTTATGATTTTAAGGAGTATATGTTATCAATTACTTCATTCAAGAATATTCTTCCATATCCTGGAATGGAGTTCAATTTTGATAATGAGTTCTATTCTAATTAGATTTTTCTTAGATATCTCACAACTATAGAAAAGTATTTTAAAGTTCTCTTTTCTAATTATCTTTATAGGGTGATTTATTAAAAGTGTACATACCCTAGTTATGAATTTACCAGAGTATATATTATGTGAAATTCATTCAAGAATGCTAAGGACAAATTCTTGAATGGATTTACTTTATTTTATTTCAAGGATGTTATTTTCCTTTTACTTTCTCATTTAAATCATTTCCAGAGGTTTTTTCCTTTAAAAGAAAACCCCATAATTTAATTATGAACAATTTCTTCATATTCACAAAGTCATTAATTATGTGACAAAAAGCTCAAAAATCAATTAGGGTTATTTTTGCAAAGTCCAAATTAATTTTCTGCTTTTTATTAAGTGTTAAAAGGTTTTTCCAAAAACCCCTTTATTTTCTTTTTAATTTCTATTTTTAAATTTGGTTAAAATCCTCTCTCACTCCCCTGCCAGGCCTGGCCTACCTGTCAGGCCTGGCCCACCTGTCGGCGCCGGCCTACCTGGTCAAACCTGACCAGGTGGCTCGATCAGACAGACCGGCCGCACCCCCCTCGCTCACCTCGTCCTCTTCCTCTCGCCCGCTCTAGCGACTGTGTCGCCCTATCGCCACCGCGCTTGATTCCGACGACCTCCGCCGGAGTTAGCCGCCGAGATGGGTGCCAATCGATAGATCTCACGACGGCGCTCCTGCCTGTCCGAGAGATCTTGTCGATTACCCCCTGGGTGCTCTCGTCTCTGCCGCCTCCGACGCTCTGGATCTCGGCCATGGCAACCTCGAGCTTGGCCTCGAGTTGCTTGGCCTTCTCCTCGGCAAGATCTGGTGCTTGGCGAGTTAGGTGACTTACCGACGTGTCGTCGGCGCCTACCCCTGGCTTGGGGCCGTTGTGGCCGCGTGGGCACTGCCTCGCCATGCCACGGTGGTACCTCCTGGGCGTCGAGTAAGTCCTTCCTCTCCTATGTTCTTCTCTGTGCTCTCCTGGAGCCTGCTCTGGCCATGCTCCACCTCTCAGATGCACTGGGGTTCCTCCCCAAGCTTGCTCTCATGCTGTGAAATTAGGCTGTCTATGATATGTGAGTTTAAGCTCTATGATCACTCCTTGTCCATTAAGCTTGCAGTTAAAGCTAGAACATGTTTGTGCTAGCTGCCACTGTTAGTTTCAGTCATAGCTTCAGTTAGCAATTTTAACTGAAGCTTGCTGGTTTCAGTTAACTGTTTAACTTACTGGAAATCGATCTGAATGCTATGGTGACCCTCTTCTGTCTAATTATTCAGTTACTGCTTCTACTTAATTAGCTGAGAGCTTGCTAGTGGCTGATCTTGATCATTAGCACCAAGTGCATGGATAACTATGTGTTAGTTATCTCTAAATGTTGCTGTTAAATTAGCTGTAGTGTAACAGCTTTACTGCACTTTCTTGCAGTGTCACTGCTATGCTGGTTCAGTGATGCAAACTAGCTTCTGTTGAGCTTGATTATTTCTAGTTGTGATGCTAAGTTAGTGGGTGCTGTTGTGGTTCTTGCAGTAGCTTCTGGCTATCTGCTTCAGTGTGATACCTCCTTGAGGTGTGCATAGTTACTGTGGTGTTGGCTGCTTAATTGAGTGCTCTTGAGAGTGGATCACCCTCTGTGGTGGTCTGCTGGTGGCTTAATTGATTAAAAGTGTCCCTGTCCACTTTTCCCAGATGCTTATTCAAATTTGATCAATTTCATTGACAAAGCTGATAGATTTCTAGGTTTAGGCCTTAGTCTTGATAGTTTAGGCAACCCATGTGCCACTCCTAGCCTTGCTCTTATTTTTGTGAGTATTTCCTTTGAGAAATTCCCAAATAAGATTATGTGTTAGGGAGTAGGTGCTGTGGATGGCCTTGTCATCAAGGTCATGGCCTCCTGGACATCCAAGTGATGACCAAAGCTCTTTTATCATCAAGCTTTGCTTGATTTATGTGTGGCTGTGCTCTGTGCAGTCTGCCTGGGAGATAAACTTGTGAGTTTTCTCCCAGCACTTATGTGTGCTATGGTTTAACAATAACCTGCTGCTGAAGAGTAGCTTGTTCTTCTGAATATTTCTAATTTCCTGCTTCTTGTGGCAAGCCTGCTCGTCCTAGCTGCTTGACCTAGTTCCTAGTTGAACTAAGTAACCATGTTGGTCTTTTGCTTTGCTGTTTGGTTGATTTGATGGTGTGCTGGTGGTGTAAATCTTCCCTGTTGCTCAACTCATGAGCAGGGTTGATTGTGTGGTGGTGTTTCTGTGATGATGATGTGATCTCAGCTGTGGTGATGTTCTTGGTGTGTTGCTGTTGGTGGTGTGGTGGTGTTGTTCTTGGTCGGCTGGTGTTCTTGGCCGAGCAATTTCACCTCCTATGATGTTTTTATACTAGCCCTTGTTACCTGGGGGCTTGACACCTTAGCTCATGCATTTGGTGAGTGAGCTGCTGTGGGCTGGCTTGCTCAGCTCGGCTGGCCTGGGATATTTTCCTGGATGCTTTGGTGATAAGCTTCAAATACTTGATGATTATCTACACTGACAATGTTTTTGACTGATAAATCCCCTCTTGGCTGTTTTTCTGTTTATTCTTTACTTGCAGGTGCCAAAAAGGAAAAGAAGAAGAAAAGAAAGAAAGAAGATGTGTAGTTTTAGGAACAAATTCTTATATATTTTCTATTATTTATTGTAATATTTTTCTGTTCATTGTTGTAATCTTCTTTTATTCATTTCAGGGTTGTAATTATTCTTTTATTCCAGAATTTTGTAAAGACAATGTATAATGTGTTGATGATCAATAAAGCTCAAGTTTTCCTTCTTTACTAATATTTATCCTTTCTAAATGTGTCTTTCAATTCTTAATTCTATTTTTCATAATTCAAATTCATATTTGAATTCATAAGTTAAACTAGGGTTTTAGTTGTTTCAGTTCACCAATTCCCAACAAGCAATAGATCAAAAGAGTTTATGTCCAATTCTTTCGCACTCCGAGAGTATACTGTACCCCCTCGAAGAGAGAATCGATCCCCCGTAGGTTTTAGTAATAAAAGCGTGAAAAAATCCTGTAATTTCAGATGCTATGCACAAATGCCCTCTAAACTACCCCAGAGTTGTCCTACGTGCTGGGATGTTACAGGCTCTAACTTGCCAGCGTTTAGCTTCCCACCTCTCTCCCTCTCATCGGAGCACTCTCTAGGTGGCTGCGACAGTTTCTCCTCCCTCCTGTCGGCCCCCTAGGCAAGGAGATTCTAGAGTTCTCATCCCTCTCGGCGGAAACTGTATCCTAGGTGGACGACCCTGACCCAGTGGCGTCGTGGCTGCTCGACTCCCCCACCCCAAACCTGGTGTCATCGCCGGCTGCTAGGGTGGTGTTGTCCCCGGTGGCCTTGTCAGGCCTCGGCTTACAGCAGCCGACCAAGGCCGTCCAGGCGATGCGTGTGTTGCTGGAGGTGGAGGCATCGAAGGTGAGCGTGGTGGACCTCTGCAAGGAAGCGACCTCGATGGTCTCCCTGGTGCGAGGCAAGCGCACCAAGGTGCTGAGTACCGAGACCATCAGGACGGCGCCGGCTTCTACGACAAGGGTTCGCAAGAGCTCCAGGCTGAGGGGCCCGGCGGCATCTACTACCTCGCTGGAGAAGGCCAAACAGCTCGCGGCAGAACGGAACCTCGACTCGCTGGCAGGTACGGATGATTTTTTGGTCTTAGATTCTCTTCCGGACTCCCATCTCTTGTCGGTTCTTTCGGATAGTTGCATTGTGTTCACCCCATCGGTGGGCTCGCCGGTGGAGGCTCTTTCTATTTTGAGAGCAAAGGAAAAGGTTCAAGCGGCGCTAGCGGAGGCAGCGGTGAGCAAGGATTTGGAAGCGGCAGCGCACGTGACCAGGGAGGCCGTGCCATCAGCCTCAACAACTCAGGAGGAGGCGGGGGCCTCGTCCTCTGCTGCGGCTGTTTTGGCCAACAGGGAGATGGCTGGGGAGCCGTCGGCTGATGTGGATGCCGGCGTGGCCGGGGAGGCTACATGCGGTTCCTCACCGGCTAGGTCTAGCCCACCCAGGCGTGGCCGTCCACGGGGAACACGTGTGACGAGATCCGCCTTGGCGGTCCGCAAGGGCAAGGGGGGAAATCATCTGCCAGATGAAAGCCCTCCTTTACAACATCAGGGGTTTTGGGCAGCAGGGACGCCGAACCCAACTGAAAGATTTCATGCGTGAGCATAGATTTGACATGCTGGGCCTCCAGGAAACGATCAAACAGGACTTCTCGATGGCAGAATTGTGAAGCCTGGAGTGTGGGCACCCCTTCATATGGAACTGGGATCCAGCGGAGGGTCACTCCGGCGGCCTTCTTCTTGGCTTCCGGGAAGAGAGCTTTGAGGTTGGCGAGTGGAGTAAGGGGACTTTCTTCATCAGTGCAGTTTTGTTCCAGCGCAACAACAGGTCTAAGTGGTTCTTTGTGCTAGTTTATGGACCCGCCGACCACGAGAGGTCGGAGGAGTTCCTTAACGAGTTGGTGCAACTGGTGTCCTCCTCTCCCTTCCCGGTGGTGGTGGGTGGGGATTTCAGTCTGATACGGGGCTTAGGGGATAAGAGCTCTGGCAATATCAATTGTCCTAGGGTGCGTCGATTCAACGATGCGCTTGCGGCAATGTCCCTTCGAGAGGTCTCTAGGGTGGGAGCCCGATTCACATGGACGAACCGCCAGCTTAACCCGATTAGGTGTATCCTTGACAGAGTGTTTGTTTCCCCGGACTGGGAGGCGCTCTTCCCGCTCTGCTCTCTCACGGCTATCACCCGTATCGGATCAGACCATAATCCGCTCCTCCTTTCTAGCGGTGAGGGTTCTATCCGCTTACCGCCTCGCTTCTTTTTCCAGAGCTGGTGGTTCGAGGTC
Source organism: Dactylis glomerata (assembly GCA_007115705.1). Lineage (NCBI taxonomy): Eukaryota > Viridiplantae > Streptophyta > Magnoliopsida > Poales > Poaceae > Dactylis > Dactylis glomerata. The sequence continues at coordinate 812,230 of QXEO01000217.1, forward strand.
AACGGCTTTGGGGAGCTGGTGGCTGGTAAGCTTTCATCCTACCTTAGGGAAGGTGGGCCTTTTAGGTGTTGCATTGACCAATGGCAGTCGGTCGCTCGCAACACTCGTCAATTCCTTAAAGGCTGGGGAGCCAATCTAGGAAAAGAAAAAAAAGGTTTTCAAGGCCAACATCACAGCTCAGATTGAGGCTCTTGACCGGGTGGCAGATTCAGTTGGACTGGACGAGGACGGGTGGGCTACTCGTTACCACCTAGAGGACCAGATCCTCGCCATCAACAGGATGGAAGAGGAGTACTGGAGACAGCGCAGCAGGGTGCAGTGGACGGTCCAGGGGACTCGTGCACGCGATACTTCCACATGATCGCAAATGGGAGGCGCCGCAAATGTCTTATTCCTCGTCTGATCACCGATCATGGGGAGTTTGATGACTAGAAGGACCTAATGGAACACATCTACGGCTTCTATCAGGGCCTCATGGGAGCTAAAGGGGAGCCATCAAGGTTCTCTCTGGCTCACAACCTCTGGGATGAGGAGCTTCAGATCTTGGAGAGGGAAAACCGGGAGCTGGAGCTGACTTTCTCGCCTGAGGAATTGGACGAGGTCCTAGCGAGCATGAAGCCGGATTCGGCCCTGGGCCCGGACGGGCTACGGGTTGTGTTCTTCAAGTGATTCTGGGGAATTCTGAAGGGACCTGTGCAATGATTTCACCCAAGGGAGGGTGGACATCGCGCGCCTCAACTTTGGGATCATCTCCTTGATCCCCAAGATCAAAGGGGCGGACTCGATCAAACAATTCCGACCCATTGCCTTGATGAACGTTATCTTCAAGTTTGTGGCAAAGGCCTTCACTATTCGCCTAGCTCCGCTAGCGCATAGGACGATTGATCGGAGTCAGTCGGCATTCATCAGGGGATGATGTCTACACGAGGGGGTTCTAGCTCTTCACGAGATCTTGCATGAGCTGAGATCCAAAAAATTATCGGCCCTCATCCTGAAGCTTGACTTCGAGAAGGCCTACGATAGGGTGAACTGGGAGTTCCTCCGTGAGGTTCTACATCGTAAGGGCCTCTCTGGGATGATGGTGCATCGCTTGATGCAGCTTGTTCAGGGTGGACAAATAGTCATAAATGTTAATGGGGAGATTGGTCCCTTTTTTCGTAACACGCGGGGGGTGCAGCGAGGGGACCCGCTCTCCCCCATCCTTTTTGATTTCATGGTCGATGGCTTAGCGGCGATTTTGTCTCGAGCTTGTAGGGCGGGACACATCCAGGGAGTTGTCCCACATCTGATCCCAGGGGGTCTCTCACCTATAGTACGCGGACGATACGCTTATCCTTCTCGAGCCGTCGGACGAGGGGATAGCAAATCTTAAACTCCTACTGCTCTGCTTCAAGAATATGTCAGGGTTGAGCATCAACTTTGACAAAAGCAAGGTACATGTCATGGGGATGACGAACCCGGAGCAACGCAGGGTAGCCAACATGCTAAATTGCAGACTTGGGCAGTTCCCGATGAAATATCTGGGTCTCCCGGTTAGCGACAAACCCCTGAGGGCCTCAGATTGGGATTTCCTCCCTCAGAAGGTGGGTCATAGGGTTGACCCATGGCAAGGGCTTCTTCTTGCCTCGGCAGGGAGACTGGAGCTTACCAACTCGTGTCTCTCTAGCCTCCCGTTGTTCGCCCTCGGGATTTACCACCTTCACATGGGAACTCACAAGGCTATGGATGCCCCGCACGCCCGGTTCTTTTGGGAAGGAGCCGACAACCGCCGTTAGTATCATATGGTGGATTGGCCGACTGTTTGTAAGCCAAAGGAGTTTGGGGGATTGGGAGTCCTCAACACAAGGCTTATGAACGAGGCCCTTATGCTCAAATGGGTCTAGAAGATCTACCAAAATGCTCAGGGGCTCTAGGCTGATCTCATTAGAGCTAAATACCTAAGGGATAGGGATTTATTTGATAAAGAGGTGCCTACACATGGGTCACAATTTTGGAATGCGGTCCAAAAATTAAAATGGCACTTCAAATTGGGGGCTCGACATAAAGTACACAACGGGAAAAGAACGTACTTCTGGCTCGACTGGTGGTGTGGAAATGGTCCGCTTTGGGCCCGATTTCCACTACTTTTCAGCTACTGTGCCAATCCCTTCATCATGGTTCAGGGGACCCATGTGATTGGAGGCATGCCAGGGGAATGGCGAGTACTCTTCCATCGGCAGATGGACTTGCCGGAACTGGTGGAGTGGGATAACCTCTGCCGAGAGGTACAGGGTTTACCGATTGAGGTAGATGAGGATATCGTCACCTGGGTTTTAGAACCCTCAGGCCAATTCTCGACCAACTCCATGTATATGTGTCTTTCGCAGGGAGCGACGGTCACCTGTTTCAAGGAGGTGTGGAAGGTTAGGGTGCCTCCAAAAATTAAGATTTTTCTCTGGCAACTCATTCGCAATAGACTACCTTCGTGCGAACAGGTGGCGAAACGGATGGGGCCGTCGAATGGGCGAAGTGCTCTTTGCGGGGATTTGGAGGATTGTAACCACATCTTCTTTACATGTCCAATGGCGCAGTTCATGTGGGCGGGGGCACGGGATGCCCTACATTGCGACTGGAACCCCGCAGGGGTGGGGGATTTCATAGCGATAGCGGCGGGTCTCTCAGGCCACTTCCGTAGATTAGTTTGGTTTACCTTTGCGGCCCAATGCTGGGCCCTCTGGAATATCCGTAACAAACTAACTATTGAAGGAAAACTGATTGGCAATCCGGCTGACGCGTTCTTTCAAATGTCTATTCATATGCAACACTGGAGGGTTCTGGTCAGACCGAAGGACCACGCGTGGTTGGACACGGCGACGGACGAGGTCAGGAGGCTCTACGCGCGGACTAGGACTTGACGACGGCCCCATCTACATCCTCTTCATCGTCACCCTCTTTGCCGTGTTGGGCAGGGGCTTAGCTTGCTATCGTTCCACTTGTCCGGGAGGGACTTCTACTGTGGTGATTTATGTTGTGCTGAACCTTTTATTATCTGACTTGTATTGATACCGATATACTCGTGGTTTGTGTGGTGCCATTTGGCTTTATATATAAAGCCGAGCTTAGGCCTTATGTTTAAAATCGTCAATTCCTCCAGAAAGTCTCCCTCGCCCAGAGAGCGTCAATTTTGGCCCCATGCTCTATGGAGCCTGCTATTTTTTGGTTGAAAACTTGAAATTTGAGGATTCAAAAAATAGAAAGAAATAGGGATGTAAATATTAATTTATAATACTTGTTGCTAAAAATCATGTGAAAAAACCTTATATTCTAGCATCAGCAAAAAAAAAAAATTGCATATCAGGGCATACATAGTGCAATTTAAAATGAGCCAATTCCCAAAATTTATCATATTTGTATTTTATATTACGCTCAAAATACATGATATTTTGCATTGAAAAATTGCAGAATCATAGTGCATATACATAGGTGTTTTTTTGAAAATATTTCATGCTTTTAAAAAACTTAAAACCAGTGAGCTCCAAATCGATTATCTGACCTCACCTATAGTTTTCATGGGAAAAATAATATCTAGAACTTGTTTTGTATTCCTACATGTTTGCAGTTTTATTTTCCTCTGGTTTCTAAACCCATTGTTCAAACGGTGCTTAAGTTTCCGATGGTGAGCACGAGAACAACACCAAAACATAAACACCCGGAACAGAATACAAATACTCCTCTACCACGCCCACATGTGCGAGAGTACGGCTACAGCAAACTACACAGCAACCAGTCTTGGTCCGCATCTCCCCTTTCCCCAAAAAAGAATAGAGTCGTTTCAGGTAAAAAACCAAAGAAGAGAGAGGCCACTCGCATATTTGCAGGGCACCACGTCGTCTGGCGTTCTCTGGTGACTCCTCCTGGCGCCCATGGCTGTCTGCTGGGAAGGGGTCGCCGCTCGCCGGAGTCCACGCGGACCATGCCCAGCAGCAGGCTTAGGTCTATTGTCAAGGTTTTCAGCCCTCCGCGCGTTCCAGCTCTAGCAGTAATGGCGGAGGCTTTGAACAAGTCTGCTTCAGATCCTCCCCCAGCGAGGCTGCTCCCACGGTGGTCGGTGACGGATCTGGAAGCTTTGGTTTCCTAGGTCTTTTGACTTCGTGGCGGCGGCGGCAAACCCCTCGGTATTTTTTTTGTTCCTCCGGCAGCGGCGCCTCCTCCCTTGCGGTTGGGCCGAGTGGACTTGTATATGAGCTTAGCGATCGGCGCGTATCTGGGCAGCGGCAACGGCGTTTCTCAGAAGGGCAGGTGAATCTGCTCATCTTTTTCGATTCCGTCGATTGAAGCTGTTGGATTAACCTGAGATCCCGCAAGCTTGGCTTCAGAGTCAACGGCGGGCAGCGGCGGGTCTTGACATGCTGTGCAGGGCTACTGAGGGGGGTATTTGCAATTTTGTTTTCTATATGGTCTTTTCTGCATTTGTTTCGAGACACCTGTGTCCATGTTTCTGGGGTCTTCTTGTGTGCCAGTGCTGCTATGCTAGACATAGGTACAACACACCTGTCACCTCAACGCCTTTATACATAACGCGTGCTGGTCTAGTCATCTCCAAAGAACTCTAAGCTCCCTCGGTTTTGATGCCCTATGGTTACACGTGACGTGTCCTTCATTGAACCGTGCATTGCATGTCCCGCTGGAGTGTTGCAACCGATGTGAACGGAAAGCGAGGTCGGTTTCTTTGGTAAAAAACGACAAAAATGGCTTTTTTGCGAAGTTTAACACAAAATAAACCGTGTTTGAAAAGATTTTACATTTTGACCCTTCAAAATAAACCGTGTTTGAAAAGATTTCACATTTTGACCCTTTTGCACGGCGCCCGTCCGTATGGCGCCGTGGTTGTATTGCACGGCGCCGTACCCCATGGCGCCGTGGTATTTTCCAACGTGGCGGCTTGGGCTCGCAACTTGTATGTATGGCGTCATTGCTCACGGCGCTGAGTATAGGAAGCATGGCGCCCTTGGCCATGGCGCCATGGTCTGGACATTTTAAGTGGCTGGGCCACCCGCAACCAATCTTCTTCCCCACCCCCACTTCTTCCTCCTCGAGCCCGAGCGCCCCCTCCTGTGTCTCTCTCTCTCTCCTCCTACTCTCCTTCCTCTGAAATCCCTCCAAATCGGAGGGATTTCTCCGTGGATTTCGACCTCCCTCCATTCCTCAAGGTATTCTCCATGGCTACCCTCGTTTTGTCCAATTAAAATCTTGAGATTTGGTTGTTTTGCTTCATATTTCTTGTAACCCTAGAAATAGGAGTTGGAAAAAATAATTTTGTGTTTTGTTGTTCTATTGACCATAGGTGGTTGCTATTCTTGTAGATGTGTAAGCTAGGGTTAGGGTTTTGTTAGGGTTAGGGTTATGGTTGGGGTTAGGGTTAGGGTTATGGTTGGGGTTAGGGTAGGGTTTAGAGCTAGGGTTAGGGTTATAAAATTTCTCATAGCTTTATTATTGAGGTAGTAATAATATTGTTGTGATGAATTTTGGTTCATATATGTTCTAGATGGTGAGAATTGTGAATGTTTATCATGTGGACTATGCCGCTTTTGAGAAGGGAGACGCCGAATATGGTGACCCGGAGGAGGTAGTGGTCGTTTTTGCCACTAGTCCTAGTTTTGCCGAATTGGTGGAAAATATCCGAAGAGAGTTGAATTGGATGGACGAGAATGATGAAATTGAATTGATTGGAAGGTATAATGTTGGCTTCTCACATCAGACTCGTTGGAAAACAATGCATGTGAACTCCGAGTTGCATTGGCAAGCATATAAGGAGGTGGTGTTTGCTACTTGTTGATGGCGCCAGAAAAGAGGCTGCTGGCGTGTAGTTGACGTGGGAGCAGACGGTCCTTGTGCGTGGTGGATAACCAGCCTGTTGGGAACCCCAAGAGGAAGGTATGATGAGTATAGCAGCTAGTTTTCCCTCAGTTAAGATACCAAGGTATGTCGATCTTGGAGAGGAGAGACAATGATGACTGAAGGTGATGCGGACTGGCTTAGTAACACTCCAACAAGGGCGCCGTTAACGATACTTGTTGACTCGTCTTCGGCCAGTAGCAACGCGGAACCTGCACACAACACAACCAAGTACTTTGTTCCCAACTTGCGATGAGGTTGTCAATCTCACCGGTTTGCTTGAAACAAAGGTTATGAGTGTATCGAGTGGAAAACAATATAGTATGCGAGTAAAGTAAACAGTGCGAGTAAAGTAAACAGTACGAGTAAAGTAAACTGGTGATAGCAATATGATGTAAATAGGACCGGGGTCCACAGTTCACTAGTGGTGTCCCTCCATAGATAAAATAACACATGCTGGGTAAACAAATTACAGTTGGGCAATTGATAGAATAAAGATAACGTGATATGTCAAGAAGATCACTATGAGATTTACTCTGGGGATTACAACAAAATACATAGACCGCCATCCAACTGCATCTATGACTAATAATCCACTTGTGGCGAATCAATCCGAGAACTCCACAAGTATTAAGTTGCGAACAACAGATAATTACATTAAGCAAAGTGTGTAATGTAAACAAAGCATATGCCCTTGAGCATATGAATGTTGTTTTCTCCCTAGTAGCAACAGTACATCTACCACCTTAGAGGTTTCTGTCACTCCCCCAGGTGAAATAGAGGCATGAACCCACTATCGAGCATAAATACCCCCTCTTGGAGTCACTAGCAACTACTCGGCCAAGATAGCTACTAACAACGGAGAGCATGCAAGATCATAAACAACATAGAGATAACAAAAGATAATATTCAGTACAGCAACTTAATCATAAACACCAATATTCATCGGATCCCAACAAACCAAACATGTAGAATTACATAACGGTGATCTCAATCATGTAGGGCAGCTCATGAGATCTAAACATGAAGCACATGGTGGAGAAGACAACCATCTAGCTACTGCTATGGACCCATAGTCCAAGGTAGACTACTCACTCATCGCTCCGGAGGCAAGCATGGCGATGAAAAAGACCTCCGGTGATGATTCCCCTCTCCGGCAGGGTGCCGGGAAGAGCTTCTGGACCCTCCCGATCTTTGGGTCGACGGTGGCGGCGGATCGCGATGTGTTCTGGAAATCTGATCGGGTACTTAGGTTTTTTCCGTCGGGGGTCTTTATAGGCGAAGGGGCGTCGTCAGAGGAGGAGCCAGGCGCCCTCACGCGGGGCCCGCGCGACCAGGGGCCTGGCCGCGCCGCCCCTGCGTGTGGGGCCCTGGTGGCCCCCCTCCGTCTCTCCTTCGGATCTCTGTAAGCTTCCGGGTAAAATAAGACTTTAGGAACTTGTTTCGTCCAATTCCGAGAATATTTCCTGTGTATCACTTCTGAAACACAAAAATAGCAGAAAACAGGAAACTGGCACTGTGGCAACTCGTTAATAGGTTAGTTCCGGAAAATGCATAAAAGTGCCACTAAGTGTAACGAAACAATAGGCAAATGGTGTAAAAACAAGCATGGAGCATCAAAAATTATAGATATGTTGGAGACGTATCAAGCATCCCCAAGCTTAACTCCTGCTCGTCCTCGAGTAGGTAAGTGATAACAAAAGAATAATTTTTGAGGTGACATGCACCTACACAATCTTGATCATATATGTAAGCATTTGTGAGCTGGGATCATAAGAACTTAAAACATGGGCATGAAGATATAATCATGACAATAAGAACTTAGCAACCATGTTGTAAACTTGCAAATGAACACAAACAAAAGATCATGAAAATGAAACAATGAAAGTCAAACATGTGTTCAAATCATAAGGAAAAACATACAAATGGTTTTCAGCTTGTCCTTCAAAGAGAGCAAAACATAAATGCATAGGACACCTTCAAGTTTAAGAGGGCGACTAGATACAAATAATTTAAGAACAACTGAAACCAACAATATGAATCAATCAATGAACTTTGGAACAATGCATATTACACTAAGAATGACAACTATGCTTTCTTATGGTGCATAAAGATAGAAGGTGGTGACTCAACATAAAAGTAGAAGAAAGGCCCTTTGCAGAGGGAAGCAGTGATTGCAAGTTTTATAACCTTCAAAAATTATGGTACTTACCGGCTTTGAGCTCTCATTGCCCCCATCATAAGCATCTTGAATGGTTAAAGTTAATGCGAGAACAATTATGATGCATATGCTTGACAAATCATAAGTTGAAAACCTCGTGCCCCGTGAATACGAGTACCCAAACCTCATGCTACTTTACTTAGAGTCCCAAGCAAGGCTCTTGTCATTGTAAGTATATGCATATCATTGAGAACCGCCAATGGGGTACCTCCGTGCCCGATGACATGGAACAAGCTCACACCAAAATGACAGGACAAGCAGACAATGAACACCTCGACATCTCTTTTATTTGCCTTTTGTTTAGCTTTTTATTGTGAGATGCGTCGTCGAATGTTCACCATGGGTATGCTGCAAATTTCCACCATGAATTATGCATGGCTTAGATTGGCGGCCCGGCGTTTCCCTAACACATATACAAACTCCATGATCCCTACAAGATTCCCAATTCATTTCACACCGCGGGCATCCATAGACAAAAGATCACGATATCAACTCAAATAAGAAGTGCAATGTTGAAAGCTTGCCCCATGACAGCATGGCTGGGCTAGAATCCAACTTACAACTTGCAAGCATAACAACTCAACATAAGAGACCACAATGTCAAATTTTTAAGAACAGGAAAAAGTAAAGTGTGCCTTCCGGTTCGTGAGAGCTTTACTGACCGAATTTCGCATAACACTGGTAAGAGTTTAATTTGAAGAGAAAATAAAAGCAAGTCAAATTTACTTGGAATAGCAAATTGCTAGTAGGTATGTATGGTGGACACTTTGAAAAACTTTGGCTTTTAGGAGTTGGATGCACGAGTAGAGCTCATACTCAGTACAAGGTGAGGGCTAGCAAAAGACTGGGAGCGACCAACTAAGAGAGCAGTAATGGCCATAATCATGCAAAGCGACAAAGCGACATTAAAAGAAGCATATGATGGCATCAAAAGTCAAAAACTAAATGATCATGAAGGCTATTGGCGACTTTGTAAGAGTCTAACATGTGTGAGCATGCGCCAAGTCAACCCAAATAAAGCATCAAGGAGAAAACCAAAATAATGCTTCCATACAATAAAAACAACGCATGATTTTTTCAAAGGCTCATTAAGCAATCTCAGTTATTTGAGACAAGTCATACTACAGCAAAACCACTAAGCATACTATCAAAAAGACATCAAGCATGACATGAAAAAGCCTAAGCCGCAGTCTACACAAGCTCCTTCTTGTACCACTATTTTGCACAAAGCTTTTTCTCTTTTCCAACACCATTTAAAATTTTTATAAACACCTCTTTTGATGAACACCAATAAAGATCAGAGGCAAAAATACACCTTGATGAAAAGATATGGCAAGGTCAAAACGCAAATCAAGGTGAAAACGAAAACCAAAAGCAGTTGCAGAAAAAGAAGAACACTCGATTTTTAATAAGAGTGGAAACTAGAGCGTTCTTGGCAAATGAAAAGCAAGGCAACTTCTCCAAAAGAAATTTGTTGGGGTCCAACCATTTATTTCAGCAAACAAACAAACTAAACCAACTAAGAAAACTAAAACAACTGACTCTCCAAGAAAAACACATAGTGCATGAAGCAATAAAAATATAGTGTTTTGAAAGGTGACATGATTTTTGCCGATGAAGAAGGGGTGCCTCGGGGCATCCCCAAGCTTTGACGCTTGTACTTCTTCGATATTTCTTGGGGTGATGCATGGGCATCCCCAAGCTTGAGCTTTTGTCCATTCTTCAACTCATCTCATCATTCTCCAATCCCTACACTTGAAAACTTCCTTCATACAAAACTAAACACAATTCTATTAGCAACATTAGTGCAAGCATAACATATAATCAATCCTCTATTTGCTTCAGGTTTCAACTCAAAACCACCAAATATATAGTAAATACTACTGTAGCAACTTCTCTAAAAGTTCCGTGATCAAAAGAACTCAAAAGAAAGCGATAAAGTGGCAAACACAAATATTGGCAGAAATCTGTCAAAACTGAACAGCTGACAAAGGTCAAATTTTTGAGGGGTTTTCTGTTGCTCAAATCAAAAAGTGTTCAACTAACAAAAGTTTGGATATAACCTGGGGCATAAGCACAAGAAATTGCAGGTCCAAAAGATAAACAGAGAATTTTCACGAATTTTTACGGTGCAGCACCGAAAACAGTTTCAGGACAGCAACATCCCCAAATCTTTACCTCACTCAAATTAGAGGCTTCTCTTGGCACAAAAACGAAATAAACAAGATAAGGAGCGGTCATTACAGTAGTAATGACTTCCAAGACTCAAATAAAAGAAAAAGTACTGAAAAGAAACATTGGGTTATCTCCCAAGAGTGCTTTTCTTTAACGCCTTTGAGCTAGGCGCAGAAAATTGCGAATCAAGTAACTTCAGAAGAAGCATTAAGATCAACTGCAGAGGTCTTATCAATAAGGCATTGTATTTCATCCACATAAGTTTTAGAAGACCCTTTGTGATCATGCTTTGGTACACTACTTTCATCAAAAAGATTTTCAGGACAGATCCAATCAAAATTATTTTTGAAAGCTTCACACAATCCCAAAAGCTTGCAACGTATAGGTATTTCGGCTCCCTCATCATTTCTACTAATAACCTTTATAGGTGAACCGAGTTTATTAAAACGTTTAAGAACTTTCCTAGCTTCAATAACGACATCCTTAAATTCTAGGCGCAAAGTTTCCAAGATAAAGGCTTTATTTTCAGGATCCTCAATTTCATGAAGCTTAAGGAACATATATTGCATAAAAGGGTTAAGACTAGCAAACCTAGTTTCTAACATGTCAATTAAATAAACAGAAGCAACTTCAATACTAGGAGCAAGCTCAACCCAAGGCTTTTCCTCAACTTCCTCATGCATACTAATGTGACTAAAGAACTCCTCAATGTTACTTTTGCCAATAATCGAACCACTACCTACTGAGAGGTCCTCCAGAACGTACTTAGGGATCAACATGATAAACTAAAGTAAAGAAATAACAACTACCAAGGATTCTAATTTTTTTGGGTTTTTTGATAAAAAGCAATGCAGGTAAAATAAATAAAGTAAAGCAAAACAATAACAAAGTAAAGGATGTGTGTGCGAAAAACTCCCCTCACAGAAGTCTTCTCTTTCTCCCCGGCAACGGCGCCAGAAAAGAAGCTGCTACTTGTTGATGGCGCCACAAAAGAGGCTGCTGGCGTGTTGTTGACGTGGGAGCAGACGGTCCTTGTGCGTGGTGGATAACCAGCCCGTTGGGAACCCCAAGAGGAAGGTATGATGAGTATAGCAGCTAGTTTTCCCTCAGTTAAGATACCAAGGTATGTCGATCTTGGAGAGGAGAGACAATGACGACTGAAGGTGATGCGGACTGGCTTAGTAACACTCCAACAAGGGCGCCGTTAACGATACTTGTTGACTCGTCTTCGGCCAGTAGCAACGCGGAACCTGCACACAACACAACCAAGTACTTTATTCCCAACTTGCGATGAGGTTGTCAATCTCACCGGTTTGCTTGAAACAAAGGTTATGAGCGTATCGAGTGGAAAACAATATAGTATGCGAGTAAAGTAAACAGTGCGAGTAAAGTAAACAGTACGAGTAAAGTAAACAGTACGAGTAAAGTAAACAGGTGATCGCAATATGATGTAAATAGGACCGGGGTCCACAGTTCACTAGTGGTGTCTCTCCATAGATAAAATAACACATGCTGGGTAAACAAATTACAGTTGGGCAATTGATAGAATAAAGATAACGTGATATGTCAAGAAGATCACTATGAGATTTACTCTGGGCATTACAACAAAATACATAGACCGCCATCCAACTGCATCTATGACTAATAATCCACTTGTGGCGAATCAATCCGAGAACTCCACAAGTATTAAGTTGCGAACAACAGATAATTGCATTAAGCAAAGTGTGTAATGTAAACAAAGCATATGCCCTTGAGCATATGAATGTTGTTTTCTCCCTAGTAGCAACAGCACATCTACCACCTTAGAGGTTTCTGTCACTCCCCCAGGTGAAATAGAGGCATGAACCCACTATCGTTAATAGGTTAGTTCCGGAAAATGCATAAAAGTGCCACTAAGTGTAACGAAACAATAGGCAAATGGTGTAAAAACAAGCATGGAGCATCAAAAATTATAGATACGTTGGAGACGTATCAGTGTTGGCCTCGCAAGATAAATCTCTTGAGTTATTTGTGAAAAAGAAAGTTGGTGGTAGGTTGCAAATTGACTTGAATCGGCGTGCTTCCCCTTATGATGCTAGTATCCCGATTCGACATGATCCACATGTCAACCCAGATGTCAATGTGTATGATGCAACAATGAGCCAACCTCCAATGACACAACCGTTGAGCCCGGTTAGCAATGACCATCATGATCATCAAGAATTGGACATTGAGGAGGATGAGATCAAGGGCGATGAATCAGAGGCATATCTTCACGATCATTATGTTGGTGATGTGGAGGTCAATTGCATGGAAGAGGACATGGACCATAATATACCATACATGCGAGCCTATACGTGTGACTCCGAAGATGATGGCCCGGATGAAGAAATAGACGAGGATAGATTGACTGCTAAAGAAGCCGAAGCTTTTAAGAAGGTAATAGGCCGGGATCATCAAACATCATTGTTCCATGATCTAAGCCTTGCCCATAAGGCAATTGTTGATGGTGGCACAAGCAAGATTCTTGCACCAAGGCTATCTTCCAAGCGAGAGCACGGTCCAACTGCCAATGTTATTAGTGAAAGAGCATTGTTCAAAAATTTGGTAGAACTTCAGATGTGGCTCAAGGACTATGCGGTTAAGTACCATCGACCGTTCAAGGTGGAGCACTCAAACTCAAAAGTGCGCTACACGGTGAAATGTGAGGAATTCAAGAATCATTGTACATGGGTTGTCCGTGCTAGATGTGTGAAAGGTGGTCCAGAATGGAAGATAACAAGTTGTGTATTTCTTCACCGATGTAGAGGCAAGGATATTGATGCTGCTGGTGTGAAGGATGATCGCCGTCAATTGACCTCTAAATTCATTGTGCACAGATTTGCTTCCTCCATAAAGATACTACCAACATATCCCATAAAGGCGTTGATAGAGATGGTGCATGAGGTCTTCACTTACACAATCAAGTACGGGAAGGCATGGAAGGCCAAGCAAGCCGCCTTTGAGATATTGTATGGTGGTTGGGAAGAATCATACAACCGCGTTGGTATGGTGTTGTCAGCGATGGCGGCAACAAACCCGGGCATGTACCATGTGGTGGAGCCCTTAGGATCGGTCACCCGGATATATAAGGACAAAATAGTCCGAGTATTTGGGCGTGTATTCTGGACCTTTGGACCTTGCATTATGGCATTTCAGCATTGCAGGCCCGTGATTGCCGTGGATGGAACCTTTTTGACCGACCAATACAAGGGCACATTGTTGACGGCGGTAGGTAATGATGGCGGCGACAAATTGGTGCCATTGGCTTTCGCTTTGGTATCGGCTGAGAACAACTAAAATTGGGCTTGGTTTCTAAATCCAGTGAGGACCAAGATAATTGGACCTCATAGAGAGGTTTGCATAATATCTGACCGCCACCAAGGGATTCTAAATGCAGTGCAGATTGACATTCCAGGACATGCTCGTGTGCACCATAGATGGTGCATGAGGCACTTTGTCTCAAACTTCTATAGGGCATGTGGAAACATGGAATTATCAGACCTTCTTAAAGATTGTTGTCTCGCCTTCACTGCTCGTCATTTTTCAAAATTGTATGACAAAATTTATGGCCTAGCAAATGAGGGTGGTAAAGAATTCCTAAGAAGAAACTTCCCCGATAAGGAAAAGTGGGCACGGGCTTACGACCACCAAGGGATGAGGTATGGGGACATGACGAACAACATGGCCGAATGTTTCAACAAATGTGTTGAAGGGTGTTCGCGCATTGCCCTTTTTGGCAATAGTGCAATACGGAGGCGGGTCTTTCAAGACATATCTTAAGAGCGGAGAGTGCTCATGCGAGAGGCCTACAAAGTTTCACCTCCCATGCTCCCACTTGTTGGCAACATCACGGACAAGAAATTTGGGTGCCAATATTTCAAGTAATGTAAGGCTAGAAGAGTTTTCTATCGAGACGGTGAAAAGGACATGGGCACCGAGGTTCCAGCCCTACTTAGACAAATCCCATTGGCTAGACTATCATGGACTCCCACTATACCCCGATGAAGAGACTAAGGTCATAACACGTGGTAGACGAAAAACAAAGCATTTTAGGAATGACATGGACGATTAGGGTGGTGGATTCCATCGTGAATGGGGGAACCAACATTTCGCGGAACCTCGCGAGAGCTCCCGTTGTGGAGAATGTAACAATGAGGGACACAACACTAGAGGTTGTAGCAAAAAGAAGAGATCTGTTGGGGATATACCAAATAGGTATACCAGCGACGTAGTCCTAAATCAGCAAGCCAGGGTGGCCCATCAGGGGTGGTATGGCGGATTCGCCATACCGGGCGGCCCAGTTGCTGAAGTTGCCACGACGGTACTAGACGCAGGCGCTTATGGTGGATCCTTAGACAGGTCCATGGCGGATCCGGAAACAGGCCCATGGCGGACCACTGACGACATGCCCGTGGCGGGTCCGAAGATGGCCCATGGCGGGTTACCTTGTAGTACACGCATAGGACCTAGTCTAGGATTCCAAGTTGTATCCGCTCCGGTACCAACGTGTAGCCCACGCCAGGCGTGCCTTTATAAGCCGGCGTGGAGCAGCCCTTGAGGCACGTTCTAGTCATACGGCTAATCGCGTAGCGAAACAGCCCACCTCATCATTGTAATCGAGCACTTGTTGCCATATAGTGAATTATAGCAGCACGTAGGATCTCGCCACCGTTGCGGGATCTGAAGCTGGGTAAACTCGTGCTACCACCGTCCCGGATCGCTTCTCTGTGTTTACCCCTTCCACAAACTGCCATACCCCTACCTCTATGGCAGATCTGTTGACGAAACCACGACAGTTGGCGCCCACCGTGGGGCAAAGCGCGTCTAGAGCGCGGATCCAGGCGGGATCCGCCTTCGCAGGCATCGGCGACACCGTCACCAACGGGCGCGTCCTCTACGATTCCGACTTCCCCATCGTCCCAGCAGATAACCTCTGGGTGCCGGCTAGAGAAGACCCTGCTCGATTCACTGTCGTTCCGATTGGAGATATCCATATCTTCATTGGAGAGACAAACCCTACCCCTGTTACGGAAACCAATTTCCGGCGAATCGGTATGGCTGAAATCCCCAAACGGACCGCTTTCGAGCTGGAGACGGAGGAGGACTCATCTGACCTGGAACTTTCCAAGTTGCCCAGATCGGATCTGAAAAATAATCCCACCAAGCCCGCCCTAGAGGTAGAGGAAGTGGTGGAAGACCGCTGTGAATCCGCTATGAGTAATCTAGCGTTAGAGACACCACGGTACTGCCTTGTTGCGTTCGCAGGCATCATTTCGGGATCTACCTCCAATGGAGAAGATAGCCCAGGTGAATCCATCCTTGAGGCACTTAACGAAAGTGGTGAATCGGATGACTGGGACAGCAAGGGCTATGATTCTGACCATTATGACGCCGCCATCAGAAAAATCGAGGCGGAATTAGCGCAGCAGGCACTTGAAGAACAGCAAGCAGCAGCCAAGCAGGTGTTTGTAACCAATAAAGGAGATGATGCTGGGCAGACAACTGGTGATCCGCCATCTCAGGCAGTCCATGGCGGAGATGCCGGCAAAGAGCAGGGCAACCCGCCACCAGCCGCCGATCCCGCCACGGAGCAACTTCCTGAGATCCACGACGGACCCAGGCCTCTGCAATCCGCCATCCCCGAGGACCAGCACCCAGAAGACTTCACGACCCCGCTGGATAAGGTCGTCTACGGAACTCTAGCAGATCCAATCACCCCTGACTATGTTAGAGATGTGAACGATCTCGAGAAGAAGAGGCGAGCACTCCTCAAGGAAGCAAAGCGAGTCGAGAAGATGGGCCAGCAGCTTGATGGCGACATTGCCAAAGCTCAAGACACGCTGAAGCGTGCAAGGAACATGGAGGAGAAGTATGTTACTCTCATCCAGAACCAGATAACCGAGGGAGGTGACCTGCAGCTGGTACGAAATCTTGAGTTCACCGTACCAACAGCGGAAACTCTGGCCAAGATGTACATCAAGAATCTGCCATACGTGGATAGAAATTGCGACGAAGTCAGGGCTACGCCCATTGAAAATATCGTGGCTGCAAAGGAGCTATTGGAGCATAATAAGAGCCCAGCTGCCCTAGAAACGGCAGTGAAACTGATGACCAAAGCATTAGTGCAGCAGGAGAAGGCTACGTCGTCACGATGGCTCGAATCTGATCCGCGCTATGCAGGTCCAGCACTGCCTCTAAGGCTCGGGGGGCTGGCAACCATGGTACACGCCCTGACAACGAATCTCATACCGGATCCTCAGAAATCCGAAGAAGAGAAGCTCGCAACCGGGCAAACGCCATCCCAATATCCTCCGATGACAAACCAAATGGCAAAGGCCCACAGAGAAATCCATCGCCACCCCACAAGAACTACCCTGCCTATGGATACCACCAAGACAATGCTGCCCCTCGCCATAAGACCAACATGCCGCCACCAAAGTATAAGACGTTCGACGTCCCAAAGGAAGGGATCGTCATACGCGACAATGATGGCAAGCGAGGACGAAGCCGTGACGCTGGACGCAGAGACGATCCGCCACGATGGGAAACCAGCAGAGGCGGCGGATCCAAGAGAAAGGACCGATCTCGCCATGACGGCGGCGCGCACCGTGGCGGCGACAAGGACAAGCATTGCTCCACTCGCCACCACGATGACAAAGGGCAAGGCTCCCGCCGCCATGACGACCATCCATCTCCACAAAGAACAGAAGGAAGCTGTCGTAGCTGCAAAGATCAGTCGCAGGACGGCAAGAGTAAACGACGACGTGACCCTTTGCCATCCCCACCAGGGAGCCCCCATGGCGGCGGCGGTGGTGGTGGCGGACTAGCAAGGTCACATAACTCTCGCAAGGATCCGCCGGACCAGAAGCCCTACGACGCTCGTACCCATCTAAACGAGATTGCCAAGTCTCAAACAGCCTTCTTCCTCGGCCCAAAGTGCTTTGGATAACGGATTCGTGATGAGCCCATATTGCATGGGTTCAAGATCGAGAAAAATATCCGCCAGTACAATGGGGTCGATAGGCCTTTAACTTGGCTACAAGACTACTTCAACGCAGTGTAGTTCGCCGGGGGATCACCCAATGTTGTTGTCCGCTATTTGCCCCTGATGCTATCCGGCACTGCGAGGTAGTGGATCAATGACTTGGCAGAAAACTCCATCCAAACCTGGTTTGATATGCAAACTGCGTTCACCGAAAATTTCGAGGGGACTTACAAGAGACCCCATAACATTGGTGACCTCCAACGGTGCCGACGGGCCGACGACGAGACCTCCCGAACTTTCCTCGCACGATGGCTAGATATGAAGAACTCCTGTGAAGGGGTTACTGATGAATCCGCCATCCTCGCGTTTATTGACAGTTTGGAGAGAGGCCAACTGCTCCGCCATCGCCTATTGCGGGAAAGGAACGAAGGGAAACTGACCCTAAATTCCATGATCACCATTGCAAGCAACTACGCGGCCGCCGCCGACGACGCCCGCGAATCTCTGAAGGCTTCCGCCATCCAGAACACTGGAAAGCAGAATAACAGCAACAAACAGAAGAATCCGCCAGAAGAGCAGCATGCTCCGGATATGGTGGCCACAACCTTCGCTGACAAGGGCCAAAGCGGCCAGCGCGGAAGAGGACGCAGTACTAGCAGTGGCCAGCCGCGGAGTTCTGCAACTCCTGCTTCGACGCCATCCGCCCCTGTGTCTTACGACGAATACCGCGATATGCCATGTTTCGCCCATCATGATGCCTCGGGAAAGTGCAACCACACCAACCGGAACTGCAAGTTTGTCAACGACCTTAAGGCGGATCAAGAGGCTGGCTTCAAGCGTAGCCGGCAACAACGGCCTCGTGTCAAAGGGAAAGCGGACAAAGACAAGGAATCCAGGGATGGCAGTGACATGGACGAAGACCCTGCGCCCAAACCCGCCAAAAAGGCAGAGGGTGGCGCTGGCAAGGGCAACCCAATTAAGGACAAAAAGGTGCCTTTCACACATTCCTTGGACCCCCCACGACCAAGGCACAGAGAGCTGCTATGCGCTCACTCAATGCCACCGTGCCAAAAATCCGCCAGTACGTCCGATGGTCTGAAGTACCGGTGCACTGGAGCCGCGATGATCATCCAGAGCACATCCCAGATGGATATTACGCCATGGTGGTATGCCCTATAATCCATGGCTATGAGTTCTCCAAATGCTTAATGGATGGCGGCAGCAGCCTGAACATCATGTACGTGGAAACTTTGATGAAGCTCGGCCTTACCAAGACCCAACTCCGCCATAGCGCGGTCACCTTTTATGGGGTGGTTCCTGGTCGCCAAGCCAAGTCCCTCGGGTCCATCACACTCAAGGTTGCCTTCGGTAGCGAGGAAAATTACCGTGAAGAGCCTATAACCTTTGAGGTAGTCCCGTTCAAGAGCACATACCACGTGATCTTCGGTTACCCTGCCTTCCACAGTTTCCATGCCAGGCCATGTTACATCTACAATCAGCTGAAGATGCCAGGCCCAGATGGCATAATTACCATTTATGGCAGTTTCAGAAAGGCAAAGGAGTGCGAGGAAGGAGAAGCCGCCTTCGTGGAAGCAGTGTTCTTCAGTGAGGAGTTCAAAGAAATCCACGCCGCTACGGACCCCGTGGAGATGCCGGCATCCAAGTAGGAGATTTCCACCTCCCCGCCCACCTTTAAGCCTATAGTCGACACAAAACAGGTGGAACTTTTCGCTGGCGATGCCGCCAAGACCACCTCCATTGGGACAAACTTGTCCCCCAAATAGGAAAGCGCGCTCATCGAGTTCCTCCGTGAGAACCGAGACATCTTCGCATGGCAGCCATCTGACATGACGGGTGTACCCAGGGAACTCGCCGAGCACGCTCTACAGATAATTCCTGGTTCCAAGCCAGTAAGACAAGCCATGAGACGCTTCGGAGATGAAAAGCGCCGCGCCATAGCAAAGGAAATTTCCAAGCTGTTGAAAGCAGGCTTCATCAAGGAGGTGATCCATACTACATGGGTGGCAAATCCGGTGCTAGTTCCTAAGAAAAACACAAAAGTTTTGTGCATGTGTGTAGATTACATTGGCCTGAACAAAGCATGTCCAAAAGACCCTTTTCCCTTGCCTCGCATTGACCAAGTCATTGACTCGATGGCGGGATCGGAGCTGCTGTGTTTCTTAGATGCCTACTCAGGATACCACCAGATCAAGATGAAAAAGTCCGATCAGCTCGCTACGTCCTTCGTAACACCTTACGACACATATTGCTATGTCACAATGCCATTCGGTCTAAAAAACGCAGGAGCAACGTATCAGCGCACTATGCAAAAGTGCCTGGCGGATCAAATCGGACGAAATATCCACGCATACGTGGACGACATAGCGGTTATGTCTAAAAAGCAAATGGCCTTATAGCGGATTTGCAAGAGACCTTTGACAATCTTAGGAAGTACAACATGATGCTTAACCCCACGAAGTGTGTCTTCGGGGTGCCAGCTGGACAACTTCTAGGATTCATCGTCTCCCACCGTGGAATTGAGGTTAACCCGGAGAAGATCAAGGCAATCCTCGACATTTCCCGGCCCATAGATCTAAAAGATGTACAGCGACTCACAGGCTACGTGGCAGCAGTGAGCAGGTTCATCAGTCGTCTTGGCGAGAAGGCTTTGCCACTCTACAAGCTGATGAAGAAATCAGACAAATTCATCTGGACCGACGAGGCAGACGCTGCACTTAAGGATCTGAAGAGTGTGTTATCCACTGCACCAGTCCTAGCGGCTCCCGACGACCAAGAACCCATGTTACTATACATGGCGGCAACTAACAAGGTGGTCAGCATCGTCATGGTGGTAGAGCGTAAGGAAGAAGCACAGGATTATGGCGTACAGCGACCAGTCTACTATGTCAGCGAGGTCCTGACAGAATCCAAGCAGCGCTACCCTCACTACAAAAAATTGGCATACGGAGTTTTCCTAGCTTCTCGTGAGTTGAGGCATTACTTCTATGACCATAAGATCACAGTGGTGAGCAAAGCCCCACTGAAGGACATCATGAACAACAGCGACGCAACAGGACGAGTTGCGAAGTGGGGCATTGAATTGGCCTCTTTCGACATCGACTATAAGCCTCGCACCACCATCAAGTCTCAGGCTCTGGCAGAATTTATGGCGGATTGGAAGGAAGCGCAGGAAACTACGCCCGTCCCAGAACCAGAGCATTGGGTGATGCACTTTGATGGCTCGAAGTTGCTACATGGCTCGGGGGATGGAGTGACACTCAAATCTCCCAAGGGAGATGAGCTAAGCTATGTTCTCCAGATCCACTTCCCCACCACCAACAACATCGCGGAATATGAAGCTTTACTGCACGGGCTACATGTCACAAAGGAGATCGGCGTACAACACATCATGTGCTGTGGAGACTCTGACCTTGTGGCTCAGTAGGTGGCTGGCACATACAAAGCTCGGAACGAAGTTATGGCAGCATATAGAGACGAAGTGGATGAGATGGCCAAAAGTTTCCTCGGCTACGACATAAAACACATACGACAAGAAGATAACATGGCGGCCGATACCTTGTCCAAACTAGGATCTAGCCGTAAGGAAGTTCTGCCAGGATTATTCCTCGAGCATCTGCGCGTACCATCGGTAAAGATGGTGGATCCAGAAAATCCGGAACTAGCAAGCTCCCCCGTCATGGCGGTTTTGCCTAGCAATCCGCCATGGGCAGAGCCCTACCTGGAATTTCTGACGAACAAGAAGCTACCCGAAGACGAAGTCCAAAAAAGACAAATCGAGCATAGAGCCAAAGCGTACACCATCATAGATGGCCAGCTCTACAAACGAAGCACCTCGGGAGTTTTCATGAAGTGCATATCCCAAGTGGATGGAATCGAAATACTAAGACAGATCCACGAAGGCGAATGTGGGCATCACGCCGCCGCCAGATCCCTAGTAGCTAAAGCATTCCGCCATGGATTCTACTGGCCAACAGCCAAGGCAGATGCAGACCGTATTGTAGAGCTCTGCCACGGTTGCCAGATGTACTCCAAGCAGACCCATATGCCCGCCACAGCACTGCATACAATTCCTATAACTTGGCCTTTTGCAGTTTGGGGGCTGGATATGGTGGGTCCGCTAAAAATAGCACCTTCGGGATTTACGCACCTCCTGGTAGCGGTAGACAAATTCATGAAGTGGGTGGAAGCTAAGCCCATCAGAAAACTTGATGGCAAAACTGCCCTCAAATTTGTCAAGGACATTGTGGTTAGATTCGGCATCCCACATAGCATCATCACCGATAATGGCACTAATCTGTCTCAGGGAGAAGTTGAAGAATACTGCCATCACAACGGAATCCGCCTTGACCTAGCATCTTTGGCGCATCCACAGTCTAATGGCCAAGTTGAGCGGACCAACGGACTAATCATGTCAGTGATTAAGCCGCGCCTAGAAGCACCGCTGCACAGAGCAGCTGGAGCTTGGGCAGAGGAATTGCCATCTGTGTTGTGGAGTCTACGGACCACGCCAAACAGATCAACAGGCCTTACCCCTTTCTTCTTAGTCTACGGAGCAGAGGCAATCTTACCAAGTGATGTTCAGTACGATTCTCCAAGAGTCGAGGTCTACAAGGAAGAAGATGCAGAAGCGTCCAGACAACTATCTGTGGACCTGCTGGAGGAAGAATGAGACCTAGCAGCCCAGAGATCCACCATCTACCAGCAGAATCTCTGCCGCTATCACAGCCGGCGAGTTCGCCAACGCTCGTTTAAAGAAGGTGACCTGGTGCTACGCCTCAAGCAGCAGAAGTCCCATAAGCTATCCCCGCCTTGGGAAGGACCCTTCGTCATCAGCAAAGCTCTACTGAATGGTTCCTACTACCTCGTTGATATTCGCGAGCTAGATAAGCGACCAAGTAAGAAGCGCAAACGAAGAGACCCTGACGATATCTACGACGAGACAGATCGTCCATGGAACATCGCACAGCTACGTCCATTCTACACTTAGCACTTCTCTAGCTATGTAATAGGCACCTCTATATGATCAATGAAATAAAGCATTTGGTTCACTCTTGATTTTTTCTGAGTCTTTTGCCTCCTTTATTGTTCATTTAGATCATATAGACCTTTTTTGCGCAATTGTGCTTTGCACTTGCGTCTCTTTTAAATCCGCCATAAGCGGTCCGCGTAGCTTTTTTATGTTTTGATCTTCATTCGATGTTTTCTGTGTGGATTCCAGAGTAGTGACTTTTTGATGATCTAAGCCGCCATCTGCTCAGGGTTTTGGACGGTTGCTATTAAGTATCGTCGCCCTAGCGGATTGTTCGTGCGAAGATTTCGCCATCTCATGAAAAGTCAAGCACAGAGAGCCGGATGGCGGATCGCATAATCCTACGTGTGAAAAAAAAATTCAAAGTGTTGTTTTTTGGGCATGTCAAAAACTGCAAGTTGCATAAAACTAGGCCTGGCAGTTTCTTCGCACAATCAAACCACTTCATAAAAAACAAGCTGCAAGAGTTCAAAAGCATTCCACTGATCCGCCACAAGCAGATCAGTCCCAGTGCAGAAACATTCACACGCAGTTTAAGTTTAAATTACAGACCCACTCAGGGGCCGAATTGATGCAAAGTATTTTTTCCTGCTATATTGCAGGGCACGTCCTAAGAAGACGGCGGAACCTTAGAGGACACCTCATCACCGCCATCACCACCTGCAGTAGCCGCGGAGGCTGATGCCGAAGCCTGGCTTGGCGACCCTGGCAGCTCGTATGCTTCATAGTATACGTTCAACTGAGTGCCAAGGGCACACAGTTGATCGTATCCAAGCACGCTCTGCCGGATGGCGGCCTCATCCACCGGCGCACCGTCCTCGCCACTCTCCGGGATGCCGGAGGTGAGCAGGTCCAGGTCCATCTCAGGATAGTGGGCCTTCGCCAAGGTTAGAGCGGTCCTGGCACCACCCTGAGCAGAGGACTGTTTCCAGTCCACCATGAGCCCTGGCACTAGCAGCAACTTCTGGGTAAGCGCAATGGCGGGGAGGTTGGAAGAACCCGCTATCTGCAGGCTCCCGCATGCTTGGCGACCAGCGTTGAGAAGGCCATCAAGCTCCTTCTTCGCTGCGTCGGTGGCCATGCGCAAGCCTTCGGCGGTATCCGCCTCGCCCTGCCCCAAAGCGACTGCATAGCGGAAAAAGAAGATGCGTCACGCACGACATAGCAGAAATTGAAAAACTTTACGTCATAAGAACTGGTACCTAGCAAGGTGTCCTGGAAGTGATGGAGGAGCTTGTTAAAGCCTTCACACCGCTTTTCAAAATCAGCAGCGGCTTTGCGGAGGTCCTCTATCTCCTTGTCCTTCTTGAGGTTATGGCGCTTCTGGTCCTTTAGCTGCTCTTCGAGGATGGTGTTTGCGGCCAGCGATTTCTGGAGCTGCTGCTGCAGCCCATCCATCGCAATGGCGTGGCCCTTCTCCACCCCCTCAAGTGTGGACTTGAGCTTGGCAACATCTGCATGGCGGAAGTGTTAGCACATCATTGATTGAATAAGCATAAGGGAATTAAAACTGGTTAAGTAAATTACCGCTATTCTTAAGCTGTTGCTGCAAATCCGCCACAAGAGCACTTTTGGTTGCCAGCTCCTTCTCTTGCGAGCTGACAACCTGGACCAGGTCCTCTACCACCTTCTTGTAGTTCTGGCAAAATAATTTGAAGTGTTAGTCACTCTTAGAGCTTTATGCCGGATAAGTATCCGCCATAACGCTCGGGGGCTACTCACAATGACTTTTTAGTCACTCTTAGAGCATCATGATGAATATAATCTGCCATGATGCTCGGGGGCTACTTATGCTGTTTTTTTTGTCTTCCTAAGAGCTTTATGCCGGATAGTTATCCGCCATAACGCTCGGGGCTACTTAGTATGAAATTTAAAAGTTCTCTATAGAGCACTGTGTGAACTACCAGCGCTCGAGGGCTGTGCTATTAAAAAACTTACAGAAGTCACTCTTGAAGCCCCATAGCGGATCGAATTTACAAATCAGCCATGGTGCTCGGGGGCTACTGGGAGTACATACCTTCTTCATGGTGGCTGTTTTCTCAACAAAAGCGGCGATGCCGCTGGACAGCTTGTTGCTGGCATCTTCCTAGCTGGAAATAAGATTGACGACCCCAAGTTGCTTTTGTCTCCAAAATAAACTGCCCCCCGTCGGCGCATCCGCCACTTGACCCTGAAATGAGCCAGAAGCCTTTTCGCTTTGGACGACATCATTAGCCGCAGCTTCAGTCGTTGGGTTGGCTTCTGGCATTAGGTCAAACTGACCACCAGCATCCTCCATATCGATATCGATACGAGCGGAGGAGGGAGTTGGTACGTCAGGGGTGAGCGGAACAGCGGCAGGGGAGGGCTTGGCTCGCTTGGATGACGGCTCCTTGACAGTAGGCTTCTTTCTTCTGAGAAAAGGAGGATTAGAGATGGAAAGCAACAACAATGGAGAAGGATGTCCAAAGGTTACCTTGACTTGGGCAGATTGATGGTAGCGGTATTCTCGGATGGCGTTTCTAACTCCGCCCTGCGTTGAGCTTCAAAACGACGGGAATCAACAGATTTCTCGCCACCACCGCGAGTTTTCCCACTACCAGCCCGTTTCTTGGGAACCACCTTCTCCTGGGTCGTATGGGCTGTATCATCTACATTCCCCGCCATCTCCTCTTTGTTCCCGCTAGAGTGAACAACTTCCTCCTTAGCGGTAGATCTGGGGTTGGAGCGGCGAAGGGGATGGGCAAAGTGTGCAGGACCAAGCGATTTGAGCTGATAAGAAGAAAAATGTTGTCTTATGAAATATAAAGGTATCATACGGTACTATGGCGGAAAGGGAACTTACCAAAGGGCAGCTGCCATTCTCAAACATAGCCATACCGAGCTTCAAAGGCTTCTTCCTAGGAGACTTCATCAGGGAACGGATGCGCTTCTCGACAACTTTAGGGTCCAGCTCCTGTTCTGAACAACGCATGCCATTATTTGCACCAGTATACTCGTGCATCAGGCTATCGCGGTGTTGAAGCGGCTGAATCCGCCGGGATATCCAGCAGTTGATGGTGTCGATTCCCTTCAAGCCATCCACAGATAGCCTGGCGATACGCTGAGCCAAGAGCTGGACATAGGGAGTGGCGGATTCATCGTTGACAGCCGTCCAGGAGTCGCGGGATTCAGCAGCTACGTTCTTAAAGGGAGGAAGGCCGCGGGCTTGAGATGGCGCGGGCTTATCCGCCATATAGAACCAGGACCCTCTCCATCCGATGGCGGAATCCAGAGGCATGATGAAAGGGTATTCCTTCGACCTTCGTGGAAGAAAGCAAACCGTTCCGCAGGTTCAAAGGGATCCGTCATCTTCGTAATTGGCCCGCACGGAGAAGAAAAGTTGGAAGAGGTCGACCCTGGGGCGGATCCCGAGGTATCCCTCGCACAAAGCTGCGTAGCCCGCCACAGACACCAAGTTGTTTGGTGATATGTGGTGGAGCTACAATCCGTAGAATTTCAGAAGATTAGTAAAGAAAAGAGATGGAGGCATACTGAGACCCCTCTCCACGTGAGATTTGAGCATCACGATCTCGGAGGGGTTAGGAATAGGCACCGGGGCCTTGAAGTCAGTCCGCCATCCAGATTCAGCCTGAGGAGCCATAGTGCCCTCGCCTTCCATGGCTTGGATGTCAGAGTCCTTAACATGGGATTTCTGCCAATACCCATGGAGGTTCTAGGGGATCTGCTCTTCTTTGTCCTTGGCACCTTCCTCCTCAGCTTTGCCATCCGCTTCCTTGTCTGCGGGATCGTCTGTGTTTGCTCCCGCCATCTCCTCTTCGGCTTCGGACATGATGTCCTCTGGATCTAAATCCGCCATTACGGGATTTGCTCCCTGAACTGACTGCTGCAGGGGGGAATCTTCCTCCTCGGCCTCGGAATGGTGATGGGAAGGTGATCAGGGGTTCATGGCGCTGAGCAGAAGATTCCGCTATGAAATCCTCAAAGTGCCTGATACGTCTCAAACGTATCTATAATTTTTGATGCTCCATGCTTGTTTTTACACCATTTGCCTATTGTTTCGTTACACTTAGTGGCACTTTTATGCATTTTCTGGAACTAACCTATTAACGAAGTGCCACAGTGCCAGTTCCCTATTTTCTGCTGTTTTTGTGTTTCAGAAGTGATACACAGGAAATATTCTCGGAATTAGACGAAACAAGTTCCTGAAGTCATATTTCACGGGGAAGCTTCCAGACATCCGAAGAAGAGACGGAGGAGGGCCACGTGGGCCCCACACGCATAGGCGGCGCGGCCAGGCCCCTAGCCGCGCCAGCCATGTGTGAGGAGGCCTGGTCCCTCCTCTGACATCGCCCCTTCGCCTATAAAGACCCCCCGACGAGAAAAACCTAAGTACCCGATCAGTTTTCCAGAACACATCGCGATCCGCCGCCGCCGTCGACCCGAAGATCAGGAAGGTCCAGAAGCTCTTCCCGGTACCCTGCCAGAGAGGGGAATCGCCACCGGAGGTCTCCTTCATCGCCATGATTGCCTCCGGAGCGATGAGTGAGTAGTCTACCTTGGACTATGGGTCCATAGCAGTAGCTAGATGGTTGTCTTCTCCACCATGTGCTTCATGTTTAGATCTCATGAGCTGCCCTACATGATTGAGATCACCGTTATGTAATTCTATGACGTTGGTTTGTTGGGATTTGATGAATATTGGTGTTTATGATTAAGTTGCTGTACTGAATTATATCTTTTGTTATCTCTATGTTGTTTATGATCTTGCATGCTCTCCGTTGTTAGTAGCTATCTTGGCCGAGTAGTTGCTAGTGACTGCAAGAGGGGGTATTTATGCTCGATAGTGGGTTCATGCCTCTATTTCACCTGGGGGAGTGACAGAAACCTCTAAGGTGGTAGATGTGATGTTGCTACTAGGGAGAAAACAATATTCATATGCTCAAGGGCATATGCTTTGTTTACATTACACACTTTGCTTAATACAATTATCTGTTGTTCGCAACTTAATACTTCTAGGGTGTTCGGATGATATCCCCGGGGGTGGATTATTAGTCATAGATGCAGTTGGATGGCGGTCTATGTATTTTGTTGTAATGCCCAGAGTAAATCTCATAGTGATCTTCTTGACATATCACGTTATCTTTATTCTATCAATTGCCCAACTGTAATTTGTTTACCCAACATGTTATTTTATCTATGGAGAGACACCACTAGTGAACTGTGGACCCCGGTCCTATTTACATCATATTGCAATCACCTGTTTACTTTTCCCATACTGTTTACTTTATTAGCATACTTTACTGTTTTCCACTCGATACACTCATAACCTTTGTTTCAAGCAAACCGGTGAGATTGACAACCTCATCGCAAGTTGGGAACAAAGTATTTGTTTGTGTGTGTGCAGGTTCCACAACACCTTCAGTCGTCACCGTCTCTCCTCTCCTGTTCGATAAACCTTGGTTTCTTAAACTGAGGGCAAACTTGCCGCTACACTCATCATACCTTCCTCTTGGGGTTCCCAACGGGCTGGTTATTCACCACGCACAAGGACTGTCTGCTCCCACGTCAACTACACACCATCACACGTAGCAGCTATTTTTCTGGCGCCGTTGCCGGGGAGGAAGAGAAGACTTCTGCGAGGGGAGTTCTTCGCACACACATTCTTTACTTTGTTATTTGTTTTGCTTTACTTTATTTATTTTACCTGCATTGTTTTTTATATCAAAAACCCAAAAAAATTAGAATCCTTGGTGGTTGTTATTTATTTGCTTTTAGTTTATTATGTCTAGTTCAGTTGCTACTACTATGTCCCCTGAGGACATGATTTTCACTTTTAAGCAGAAAGATGAGGAAAGCTTTAAAGAAGCTTGGTCTAGAATTTATGATTGGCATGGAAAAACTGAACCTAAAATGACTTTGAGTTTGCTTCTTAGTAGCTTTTACTTTGGACTTTCTCTTCGTTATAGATATGCTTTGGATGCTACTGCAGAAGGAGATTTCCTTCATTGTGATGGAGATCAAGCCTTCAATATTATAAAAAAGTTGATTACAATTTATAGCATGCCAACCTATTTTGATTCCTCTCTTGTGAGCATTTTTAATATACTTAATACTCTTGAGACTCACACTGCTAGTTTGAATTCTTGCTACAATACTTTGCGCCAGCATTTTGATTATGTGCCAACAAATACTGAACCTTCGAGCTGGTATCCTACAATAAAAATCACCATTAGTGGTGAAACTTTTCATGCTCGTTGTGATATTATGTCTGAATTTTGTCTCATGCCAAAGGATGTTTATGAATCTTTGAGCCTTTGGAAGCTTTCTGAGGGAGGAGAAGAAAATTTTCTTACTAACAATACCACCATATTTCCCCTTGGAATAGCTGAAGGAGTCGTTACAAAAGTCCTAGGAAGAATGATATCTACTGATTATCTTGTTATTGAATGTGTAGGAAAAGGACAAATCACACTTGGAAGATCCATTCTGAAGCTCCTTGGCGCCGTTATCGATGTGGGAAAAGGCAATATAACATTTACTACTCCACCTTGCAATAACCATGTCTTTCCTAGAGTCAAGAGCAAAGGTAAGAAAGGGAGACGTAAGGCACGCGCTAATCCTAGTGCTTCATCTCTTGATAATACTCGATTCGCACTTTTCTGCGCCTAGCTCAAAGGCGTTAAAGAAAAGCACTCTTGGGAGATAACCCAATGTTTTCTTTCAGTACTTTTTCTTTTATTTGAGTCTTGGAAGTCATTACTACTGTAATGACCACTCCTTATCTTGTTTATTTCATTTTTGTGCCAAGAGAAGCCTCTAATTTGAGTGAGGTAAAGATTTGGGGATGTTGCTGTCCTGAAACTGTTTTCGGTGCTGCACCGTAAAAATTCGTGAAAATTCTTTGTTTATCTTTTGGACCTGCGATTTCTTGTGCATATGCCCCAGGTTATATCCAAACTTTTCTTAGTTGAACACTTTTTGATTTGAGCAACGGAAAATCCCTCAAAAATTCGTCCTTTGTCAGCTGTTCAGTTTTGACAGATTTCTGCCAATATTTATTTTTGCCACTTTATCGCTTTCTTTTGAGTTCTTTTTGATCATGGAACTCTTGTGGAAGTTTCTACAGTAGTATATACTTTATATAGGTGGTTTTGGGTTGAAACCTGAAGCTAAAAGAGGTTGAATATATTTTATGCTTACACTAATGTTGCTAATAGAATTGTGTTTAGTTTTGTATGAAGGAAGTTTTCAAGTGTAGGGATTGGAGAATGATGAGATGAGTTGAAGAATGGACAAAAGATCAAGCTTGGGGATGCCCAGCACCCCAAGAAATATCCAAGAAGTACAAGCGTCAAAGCTTGGGGATGCCCCCGAGGCACCCCTTCTTCATCGGCAAAAATCAGGTCAACTTTCAAAACACTATATTTTTATTGCTTCATGCACTATGTGTTTTTCTTGGAGCGTCAATTGTTTTAGTTTTCTTAGTTTGTTTAGTTTGTTTGTTTGCTGCAATAAATGGTTGGACCCCAACAAATTTCCTTTGGAGGAGATGTACTCGTTTTCATTTGCAAAGAACGCTCTAGTTTTCACTCTTATTAAAAATCGAGCGTTCTACTTTTTCTGCTACTGCTTTTGGTTTTCGTTTTCGCCTTGATTTGCATTCAGATCTTGTCATATCTTTTCATCAAGGTGTATTTTTGCCTCTGATCTTCATTGGTTTTCATCAAAAGAGCTGTTTATAAAAATTTCAAATGGTGTTGGAAAAGAGAAAAAGCTTTGTGCAAAATAGTGGTACAAGAAGGAGCTTGTGTAGACTGCGGCTTAGGCTTTTTCATGTCATGCTTGATGTCTTTTTGATAGTATGCTTAGTGGTTTTGCTGTAGGATGACTTGTCTCAAATAACTGAGATTGCTTAATGAGCCTTTGAAAAAATCATGCATTGTTTTTATTGTATGGAAGCATTATTTTGGTTTTCTCCTTGATGCTTTATTTGGGTTGACTTGGCGCATGCTCACACATGTTAGACTCTTACAAAGTTGCCAATAGCCTTCATGATCATTTAGTTTTTGACTTTTGATGCCATCTTATGTTTTTTTAATGTCGCTTTGTCGCTTTGCATGATTATGGCCATTATTGCTCTCTTAGTTGGTCGCTCCCAGTCTTTTGCTAGCCCTCGCCTTGTACTGAGTATGAGCTCTACTCGTGCATCCAACTCCTAAAAGCCAAGTTTTCCATTGTGTCCACCATACATACCTACTAGCAATTTGCTATTCCAAGTAAATTTGACTTGCTTTTATTTTCTCTTCAAATTAAACTCTTACCAGTGTTATGCGAAATTCGGTCAGTAAAGCTCTCACGAACCGGAAGGCACACTTTACTTTTTCCTGTTCTTAAAAATTTGACATTATGGTCTTTTATGCTGAGTTGTTATGCTTGCAAGTTGTAAGTTGGAGACTAGCCCATCCATGCTGTCATGGGGCAAGCTTTCAACATTGCACTTCCTATTTGAGTTGATATTGTGATCTTTTGTTTATGGATGCCCGCGGTGTGAAATGAATTGGGAATCATGTGGGGATCATGGAGTTTGAATATGTGTTAGGGAAACGCCGGGCCGCCAATCTAAGCCATGCATAATTCATGGTGGAAATTTGCAGCATACCCATGGTGAACATTCGACGACGCATCTCACAATAAAAAGCTAAACAATATAGCAAATAAAAGAGATGTCGAGGTGTTCATTGTCTGCTTGTCCTGTCATTTTGGTGTGGGCTTGTTCTATGTCATCGGGCACGGAGGTACCCCATTGGCGGTTCTCAATGATATGCATATACTTACAATGACAAGAGCCTTGCTTGGGACTCTAAGTAAAGTAGCATGAGATTTGGGTACTCGTATTCACGGGACACGAGGTTTTCAACTTATGATTTGTCAAGCATATGCATCATAATTGTTCTCGCATTAACTTTAACCATTCAAGATGCTTATGATGGGGGCAATGAGAGCTCAAAGCCGGTAAGTACCATAATTTTTGAAGGTTATAAAACTTGCAATCACTGCTTCCCTCTGCGAAGGGCCTTTCTTTTACTTTTATGTTGAGTCACCACCTTCTTTCTTTATGCACCATTAAGAGAGCATAGTTGTCATTCTTAGTGTGATATGCATTGTCCCAAAGTTCATTGATTGATTCATGATGATTGGTTTTACTTGTTCTTAAATTATTTGTATCTAGTCGCCCTCTTAAACTTGAAGGTGTCCTATGCATTTATGTTTTGCTCTCTTTGAAGGGCAAGCTGAAAACCATTTGTATGTTTTTCCTTATGATTTGAACATACGTTTGATTTTCATTGTTTCATTATCATGATCTTTTGTTTGTGTTCATTTGCATGTTTACAACATGGTTGCTAAGTTCTTATTGTCATGATTATATCTTCATGCCCATGTTTTAAGTTCTATTGATCCCAGCTCACCAATGCTTACATATATGATCAAGATTGTGTAGGTGCATGTCACCTCAAAAATTATTCTTTTGTTATCACTTACCTACTCGAGGACGAGCAGGAGTTAAGCTTGGGGATGCTTGATACGTCTCAAACGTATCTATAATTTTTGATGCTCCATGCTTGTTTTTACACCATTTGCCTATTGTTTCGTTACACTTAGTGGCACTTTTATGCATTTTCCGGAACTAACCTATTAACGAAGTGCCACAGTGCCAGTTCCCTGTTTTCTGCTGTTTTTGTGTTTCAGAAGTGATACACAGAAAATATTCTTGGAATTGGACGAAACAAGTTCCTAAAGTCATATTTCACGGGGAAGCTTTTAGACATCCGAAGAAGAGACGGAGGAGGGCCACGTGGGCCCCACACGCACAGGCGGCGCGGCCAGGCCCCTGGCCGCGCCAGCCATGTGTGAGGAGGCCTGGTCCCTCCTCTGACATCGCCCCTTCGCCTATAAAGACCCCCGACGAGAAAAACCTAAGTACCCGATCAGTTTTCCAGAACACATCGCGATCCACCGCCGCCGTCGACCCAAAGATCGGGAGGGTCCAGAAGCTCTTCCCGGCACCCTGCCGGAGAGGGGAATCGCCACCGGAGGTCTCCTTCATCGCCATGATTGCCTCCGGAGCGATGAGTGAGTAGTCTACCTTGGACTATGGGTCCATAGCAGTAGCTAGATGGTTGTCTTCTCCACCATGTGCTTCATGTTTAGATCTCATGAGCTGCCCTACATGATTGAGATCACCGTTATGTAATTCTATGATGTTGGTTTGTTGGGATCCGATGAATATTGGTGTTTATGATTAAGTTGTTGTACTGAATTATATCTTTTGTTATCTCTATGTTGTTTATGATCTTGCATGCTCTCCGTTGTTAGTAGCTATCTTGGCCGAGTAGTTGCTAGTGACTCCAAGAGGGGGTATTTATGCTCGATAGTGGGTTCATGCCTCTATTTCACCTGGGGGAGTGACAGAAACCTCTAAGGTGGCAGATGTGCTGTTGCTACTAGGAAGAAAACAACATTCATATGCTCAAGGGCATATGCTTTGTTTACATTACACACTTTGCTTAATGCAATTATCTGTTGTTCGCAACTTAATACTTCTAGGGTGTTCGGATGATATCCCCGGGGGTGTATTATTAGTCATAGATGCAGTTGGATGGCGGTCTATGTATTTTGTTGTAATGCCTAGAGTAAATCTCATAGTGATCTTCTTGACATATCACGTTATCTTTATTCTATCAATTGCCCAACTGTAATTTGTTTACCCAGCATGTTATTTTATCTATGGAGAGACACCACTAGTGAACTGTGGACCCCGTCCTATTTACATCATATTGCAATCACCTGTTTACTTTTCCCGTACTGTTTACTTTATTCGCATACTTTACTGTTTTCCACTCGATACACTCATAACCTTTGTTTCAAGCAAACCGGTGAGATTGACAACCTCATCGCAAGTTGGGAACAAAGTATTTATTTGTGTGTGTGCAGGTTCCACAACACCTTCAGTCGTCACCGTCTCTCCTCTCCTGTTCGATAAACCTTGGTTTCTTAAACTGAGGGAAAACTTGCCGCTACACTCATCATACCTTCCTCTTGGGGTTCCCAACGGGCTGGTTATTCACCACGCACAAGGACTGTCTGCTCCCACGTCAACTACACACCATCACACGTAGCAGTGCCTGAGCAAGCTATTCCGGCGGGAAGCGTCGCCGGCGGTGAGGATTTTCCTCGGCGGCTCGTCGGAGACGATGGAGCTCTCGTAGTAGCGCTGAAGAGAGAGAAAGCGACGGGGCGAATGAGGGGTAAACCGGCCAGGGGTGAGAGGCCGGGGTATATATAGACCCCGGGCCTCAAGATTCGTGCCCGCCATCACCACCGCTCATCCCGATCGCAGAAACCCTAATCCGGTGACACGTGTCCAGGGGTAAAAAAGTAACTTGGCGAAAACAGTGCATGCACTGTAAATCTTGCCCTAGAAGGAACTACGTACCAGAATTTACGGTGGATTTCCACGGTATGATCCAATGGATCCCGAAAATCTCGCTAAGATAACTACGTCGCTTGATCCATAATTTACGGCAGATTAATAGATGGAAGCAGGAACATCAAGATGACCGCCATCCCAACACAGAAGGGAAGAAGAGCTATGGCGAAGTATCTCACCAAGAACATGCATGGCGGATGTAGATGGCAATCTTGAAGTTCCCTGGGGGCTACTGTTGGGGATATACCAAATAGGTATACCAGCGACGTAGTCCTAAATCAGCAAGCCAGGGTGGCCCATCAGGGGTGGTATGGCGGATTCGCCATACTGGGCGGCCCAGTTGCTGAAGTTGCCACGGCGGTACTGGACGCAGGCGCTTATGGCGGATCCTTAGACAGGTCCATGTCGGATCCGAAAACAGGCCCATGGCGGACCACTGACGACATGCCCGTGGCGGGTCCGAAGACGGCCCATGGCGGGTTACCTTGTAGTACACGCATAGGACCTAGTCTAGGACTCCAAGTTGTATCCGCTCCGGTACCAACGTGTAGCCCACGCCAAGCGCCTTTATAAGCCCAGCGTGGAGCAGCCCTTGAGGCACGTTCTAATCATACGGCTAATCGCGTAGCGAAACAGCCAACCTCATCATTGTAATCGAGCACTTGTTGCCATATAGTGAATTATAGCAGCACGTAGGATCTCGCCACCGTCGCGGAATCTGAACCTGGGTAAATTCGTGCTACCACCGTCCCGGATCGCTCCTCCGTGTTCACTCCCTTCCACAAACCGCCATACCCCTACCTCTATGGCAGATCTGTTGACGAAACCACGACAAGATCAAAGGGAGATAATGGTGAAGGTGGTGGTCGTGGTCGTGGCCATGGGAGTGGTGGTGAAGAAGGTGGTGGCCGTGGCCGTGGCCGTGGGAGTGGTGGTGAAGAAGGTGGTGGTCGTGGCCGTGGCCGTGGCCGTGGGAGTGGTGGTGAAGAAGGTGGTGGCCGTGGCCGTGGGAGTGGTGGTGAAGAAGGTGGTGGCCATGGCCATGGGAGTGGTGGTGGTGGTGGTGAAGAACGTGGTGGCCGTGGCCGTGGGAGTGGTGGTGGTGAAGAAGGTGGTGGTCGTGGCCGTGGCCGTGGCCGTGGGAGTGGTAGTACAAGTGGCGGTGATGGCCATGGTACAAGTGGCAGTGGTCATGGGTTTGGATGTTAATTTTTTTGTTTGTAAGTGCTACCGATGCCTTTTTCTTTCATTCTACATATTTTTTAAGTTTAATTTTATTTGACCTCTTATTCTTATCACTAACTTGATCTTGCTTATTTTTGTAGGGATGGCGCCATCCGCTCCGAAGGAAAAACCGAGGAAGTGGAAGTACACCGCTGATAGGTGGCCTAGCACCTTTCCTGAAGGGATGGAACAACCTAACTGCTGGTGCGGTGATCTTTGTGTGCCCAAGCGATGTTTTGATTGGGATGATAAGCATGGAATGCGGTTTTGGATATGTCCTAACTATGAGAACGACAAGCCCAAGCCAAAAAATGCCTACGACTACCCACCGGTAGGTATCTCCATTACTAATGATTATATGCATTGAATACCAATATTTATATAATTTTATTTTGCAGTCTCCTCCACCTCTATGTCGATTCGTTCAGTGGATAGACTTAGAGCAAGATAGCTACCACAAGCAAGAGGTGGCGGATGAGGAGCGCAGGAAGTGGGACTACATGACTAAGTTGATTAAAGATGAGGAGTGAGAGAAAATGAACAAGATTAGGTGTGAGAAGGAACGCTTGGAGACGGAGAAGACGGAAAAGAAGGAGAAGGCTCTTCGTGAGGCTAAACGGAAGAAGAAAAAAGAGAGGGCTTGCCGTGCAATGGAGGAGGAGAAAGCGGAAGAAGATGCAAGAAACCGTAAGGGAAAGTTTCCTAGCACTAATCAGTAGAGTCTCCGGTATTTATGTTGTCATGAACATGTAATATGTCGGCAAACCTCCGCTTGTTGTGAACTCCACTTCGTGGATTAATGTTGAACCTTGTAATGATGTAAACCAATGTTTGTTGTGAACTCCACTTCGTGGATTAATGTTGAACTCCTTATAATGATCTCAAACTGTTATTTCGCATTTTGGTACTTTGATGATGTCAAACCTAGCAGCTAGATGAACCAATATTGTGGTCAATGTTTTAGTCTGGCAGCACGGCGCCCTACCCTATGGCGCCATGGTATCATAGCACGGCGCCCTACCCTATGGCGCCATGGTGTTCAACCTCCCCAAACGGCTAAGTCTTTTTTGGGTTTTGATACTGTGATCCGCGGCAACCCCCGGCGCCATGGTTTCGAAGCACGGAGCCCTACCCTATGGCGCCATTGTATCATAGCATGGCGCCCTACCCCATGGCGCCGTGGTGTTGGACCTCCCCAAACGGCTAAGTGTTTTTCTGTTTCGGTACTGTGATCCGCGGCAGCCCCCGGTGCCATGGTGTGGCGCCATGGTTTCGAAGCACGGCGCCGTGGGTAATGGCGCCATGGTTTCATTGCACGGCGCCGTTGCCTATGGCGCCATGGTATTTTGCCACCACCAAATTGCTAATTGTTTGCACTATACAAGCAAGATGACAGGAAAATTAAACAGCATAAATAGAGGACTACAAACTAAACATAAAACATAGGTAATTTGTCCATAACATTAGTCATCATGCATAGTTCATAGTTCACCATACATAGTTCATCACACATAGTTCATCACACATAGTTCATCACACGTACACATAGATAAATAAGTTCAACACAATTTGCATCACACGTGCCCCTTTCCTTTGGCAACTCTTGCGGCACGATCCGCATTGCTCTTCGAGCGGAGTTCGTTCTTCCTTCTCATTGCCGCTTCCGCACCCCCTTCATCTTCCTCTTCAATGACGGCATGACGCCTAAGGCGAGGACGAAGCCGATGATACCTAGTCTTCTGTTCCGGAGTCCAACACTGAAATGGCCTCCTCGGTTTGAGACCGAAGTCCCGTGGCTGCGTGGACTGAGTAGCATGGGGTGCATCTATCAGCTGCGACTCATCGATCTCGTCTGGCTCCTGCATATCATCCATGTCCATCCCCTCACACTCAGCCTACAAATACAGTGGTTAGCACTCATCATAGTGACACAATGGAAAACAGAATTTCCTTTAAGAATATGTGTACCCTGTGCAAGAAGTCCTCCACCTCGGCCTCTAAAATATCCTCAGGCACATCTATAGGATCCTCCTCCATATCATCCTCAAGCTCAACATTCTCTCCGCCATGAGCAAAGTTTGAGCTCGTACCGGCTCCATGAGCAAAGTTCGAGCTAGTACCGGCTCCATGAGCAAAGTTGATATCCGCCATCGATTGGCAGCCAAGGACCGCACATAAGGAACGTATACGAGAAATGCTACTCTGCCAGTATGAGAAGGACAAAATGAGAATGACACTATAATCATGGAGACAAATGTTATCGTGCCTTACCTTGGCGAAAGCCTTGAGTGCCTCCTTAGACCGTCGTCCTCGAGGCGCTGCCAATGCCGCCATGGCGTCGTTGTTGTGCCTGACGAGCTCCTCACGCTAGAGATAGCAAACATGTCATCACTTGTGCAACGATAATATTACATTAGCAGTACAAATGTCTTTAACTTACCACAAATCGGAGTACCGGTGCTAGCTCAACATCTCTTCTACCATTCCTGATAAGCTTATTGAACTTGAGGTTGGCAATCTCATCAAAACCAGGATTGGGTAGGTCCACCGTCTCTTCAGGTGTATAAGCTGGTGCATTTATCTCCCAACGCGTATTTTCCGTAAACCAAGCAAGGTACCTGTCAAATGCAACACCATCAAATCTCGGACAAGGCTCATTCCTATGCTCCTCGGCATGCCTAAGCTCAGTCCACCACTCCTTTATGTAGGTCTTATGATGATCTGCCCAATTCGTGATAGATTTTTGCCTCATTCTATCCGTCCTACATGGTCAAAATTTATCAATGTTAGTCAGGGCCAAATTCTCATATAATTTTATTTGAAGTAGCACTCACTCGTGGAGTAGTATGACCGTGTCCTTAGCCTCTGGTGGGGTCTCCTGGAATAAGCCGAACTGAGTCATCACTCTTTGAGGACAGTGATACTCAACCATATAGAGACAAATCAAGGGGCACTTCATCCGCCAAAGATGTGATTCAGAGAGACACTAAGGATTCAATTCAATAGAAATATGTTGGGCAAATTTATCGGCCGTCCCATATGGCTCCCAAATCACCTATGCGAAAAAGAAGTTAGTATCCAGTTTTTGTGAAATCATGAAACGGTCAAATACAAAATGTAATATGGAGAGAACCGAAATTATTACCATGCCAGGTGTCAACGCGTCGAAATCGTTGCTGTAGTACTTATACATGGTTTTTGAGGAACCAACATATGGTTCAACAACATCATAGAAATACGCCTATGTGGGTCCACAGCCCGGAGTGTCGTACTCATACCACTTATTGTGAGGGAGAACCACAGGCCAGCCAATAGGGATGCGCGACCACATCCACACGGACAATAGGAGCAACGGACCACTTATACAAGCCTGAGCCGATGTCCTACGACACGCCTCATCCATCTGCATATAGAGAACATGCAAGTAAATATGACATTTAAGTTGCAGGTTTGAATCATCATGACTAGTTGTGTATACAAAATTACCTGACGGTAGAGATAAGCAAGAGCTGCCGAACCACAGCTTATTTTGCTATCCCAACTAGTTAATGTCTTGAGCCACATCCATGATGCATTATTACCACCGCTATCTGCAAAAAGAGTCTGGCTAATGACATACCACACGAATGCACGAGCATGCTGCTGCACCGTCTCCTGCGAAGCATTCTTAGGACATTTCCCATACCTCAACGCTATCCATGTGTATGGTGCACCTGCGGTCATGCCTGGATAGACCGGTGCACACCCTATGAGTGACCTCATAGACTCGTGCCAATCCTTCGAGTCCGTACTAAAGCACAACGGTTGCCCGCTAATTGGAAGTGCTAGGATCATGGACACATCCTGAAGGGTGACAGTCATCTCCCCACAGCCAAGATGAAAAGTGTGGGTCTCGGGCCTCCATCGGTTAACTAGTGCTGTAAGCGCACATGGATTCATCCAAACCGACGACCGACTAACCATGTTGACAAATGG
Source organism: Dactylis glomerata (assembly GCA_007115705.1). Classification (NCBI taxonomy): domain Eukaryota; kingdom Viridiplantae; phylum Streptophyta; class Magnoliopsida; order Poales; family Poaceae; genus Dactylis; species Dactylis glomerata. Next base: position 851,225 of record QXEO01000217.1, read on the forward strand.
TAGAAGTCCAAGCCTCTCGATATAATCGGTGTACCGATAATCAAATTCCATCTTATCGCTATCATGAGCTTCATGACACCTAAGACGAAGAGGAGGGAAAACCTGCAAATAATTCTAGTTAGCACAATATAAAAACCCATGTAAGAAAAATAATATGATGTTATACATTTCAAATACCTTTTTCTCCTCCGCCATAAGCCGAGCACGGTGGTATTTATCATAATGTTGTTCAAGAAGTGCCATCCTAAACCTATAAATAATTGTTTCATATGTTAGAACTAATTCTACTCAACACATCACATAAATCATGCTTATATGAGACAACACAACCATTACAAAGTCATCACAAATAATATCGACGACACCACACTTTCACATCTAAATCATCACAAATTCATATACATATACATCTAAATCTAAATCATCTAAATTCATATACAAATAATTCACAAAGGTGTAATTTTTTTGCATACTCTCATACATATACATCTAAATTATCATAAATTATACTTCATCTTGCCAACAAATACTAATACAAACCTAATTATAACTACAATCATCTAATATGGGGCCAATGTGAGAACAAATTCATCGAGAAAAAGGAAGAAAGGAAGAGAAGGACAATACCTCACCGACTGCAGCACCACTCGCGGCCGGTTCAGAGTGGAAGAGAGGGACGCGGCGAGGGAGGCGACCGGTTCTAGAGGAGAAGAGAGGGACGCGGGCGAGGGAGGCCTCACCCGACCTCCATGGCGTGCTGACCGGGTCGGGCGTCTGATGGGGTGGCGTCCCCGGTGGAGAGAGATGGAGGGGCGGCGCAGAGAGGAGAGAGATGGAAGGGCGGCGGTGGAGCAGAGAGATGGAAGGGCGGCGGCGGTGGTGCAGAGAGGTGGACGGGCGGCGGCGGTGGCACAGAGAGGTGAGAGCAGGCGGCGGGGAAGAGAGGTGAGATAGGAGGGACCGATGCAAAAGGGCTCGGGACAAGTAACCCTAGAACCATAGCGCCATGGCTTCAGGCGCCATACATCCCAATGCGGGCCCTAGGTGCCACGTTGTAAAATAGCATGGCGCCGAGGGGAGGGCGCCGTGCAATAGAAACACGGCGCCGTCGGGGCGGGCGCCGTGCAAAAGGGCTAGATCGTGAATTAGTTTCAAACCCGGTTCATTTTGTGTTAAAGTTTACGAAAAGGGTTATTTTTGTCCTTTTTTATGTTTCTTTGTGCCGACTGTCGTACTCTCCCTTCCCAGCCAAACCCTTTTTCTCTCTCAAAAAAACAGCCAGACCCTTCTTTTCTTCCCGTGCTCACATACTCTGATCCGCCGGCGGCCGCTGTGCTCCTTCGGCCATCCCGTCGGCGGCGTGCCGCCTGCCCAACCCTCCGTTGCTTTGCCTTCCCGTCTCCGCCCACGTCCCTACACCGAGACCTGGCTCCGAGCTTCCAGCGGCGCGTCCCCGACCAGGAACTGCAGCGCGACACCTCGCAGCCCCAAATCGGGGCGCTCACAGTCGGCAGGAGCACCACTTCCGGTGAGTCCTCACTCAGCTGCAGGTTAATCTCTTCTGTCATATAATCTCTCTCTCTCATGGCACCTCAGGCCAAGCCTCCCTACTTTCCCCCCTTTTTCCTTTGTTGCACCCGGTAGCTGTTTGATGAAATGCTCCAAAGCACCTACAGGCTTTAACAGTTCATAACGATTCTGTTCTAAAAATACAAACTATATACATTTTCACAAGCAGTAATGTTCTTCCATTTCTACAAGGTTAGTTAAAGGAGATTGCCAATGTGTGATGAATATATTGTGTTACAACTCTATATGATTATAAGTTGCAGTCGACCATTAGAGGGGCTAATGTGGCATTTAGGTATTTTAATTAATCTTTTCACCCATCTTCTATGTTTGTCAGACCTATGCATCGAACCAGCATGTGTGGTACTGTAATGTGATTGCAATTTTAAAGAGGCACAATAACTCCGATGGGTTTTACCCAGATTTGCACAGTTATAAAGAAAGAACATCTAACTCACAGTAAATGGTAGCTAAGCTGGAGACGTACATAATGAACTTGATGGATAATTTATACCGTTAACGTTTTGTGTCTTGCAGATAGTTAGGATGAGATGATTTTGTAGAAGAAAAACAATTTAGTCCAACTCTTATGTCTAGCCTTTTCACTAGCAGCTAATTTATTCTCATGTACCCATTACAGATTGTGAGTACATATTTGTAATTGCTTATTGCTGTGAATATAAACAAATTGTTGCTGAAGTTCAATTCGTATGGTGTTAGATGTGGGAGGTTTGCTCACCACCGCTATGAAAGAGGTGAGCTGAAGTCGCTCGCTGCCGTCCCCGTGACCCTGAAGCCGTAGATCCCCTTGTGCGTGCTCTCTTCCCGCCTCCCTGTGACCCTGAAGCCGTAGATCCCCTCGTGCATGCTCCCTCCCTCCCACCCTACCTCCATCCGGAGGGCGCCATGCCGCTGCTACCTGCATGAGTGCCATGTGCTCATATACGAGAGCTTTTATAATTTTTACTCAGAAGTTATGCTGGATAAATATTGATGTTAATTGTTCTTTGAAGTTTCATTCAAAGCATATGCTTGATAGATATTTATCCTTCGGTGTTATGTTTATGCTGTAACTCCCCAGTTTTTTTTTTCTTTTCGAACAACGCCAGCAGCACTGCCTTGTTTCCAGCCAGAAAAAAGAGGAAATTAATTTTGATTGTATCTTGCAGGAAATTCTGATGTAAATTTGAAAGCTCGTTTTCCTTTCTCGGTTTTCCTCTGTCAATTCATAAAGGAAGCTTGGTCCATGAAGTGCAATTTTTTTGTGGGGTCTTCCTTCTTTGACTGCTGCCATCAATGTAAAGACGGGTTGGCACTTATCGTCTATGCACCGAGCAGTGCCTGGGTTCCTGCGTCGAGCCTTTTTAAACAGAAATAGCCCCCCGGTTTTGTGCATTTCCTCTCTGGCTTGTTGCTTTAAGAGCTTTGATAATCAAGAACCCAGTCAAAGCTCTATTTGCAGCGAGTATAGAAGACAGTGTATTCATCCTTTGATCACACGAGCAATCCGGACATCACATTTGGATGAGGCCAGAAAGATTACCTTCAGGGAGTGTGTCAGGTTATATGGGCTATCCCAGTCAGTTGGGTTGTTTGCATTGCTTATGCGGTCATTTTTGCCACATGGAATCACAGAGATTCGGTGCTTGATTCAGAGCATTGTTTATTACTACGGGGATGCCAGGCCAGAGTTGTTTAAGTTGGCACCTATGTTGGTCAGCAATATGGGTAGGTCGATGACATTGCTACAAGTTTATGCCACAATCATTCGGATTTTTGTAGATCTGTCAATGTTTGAGGATGCTCTTCTCACTTACATTGAGGCCAAGAAGGTTGGAGTTGAGTTGCGAGTGTGCAACTTCTTACTGAAGGGCTTAGTTGAAAAGAAACAAATCCTGCATGCAAGGAGTTTGTTTGATGATATGAAGAGTTCTGGTCCTTCACCAAATATCTACTCTTATTCAGTTTTGATGAGTGCGTATACGCATGGAGATAAGTTGTGCTTGGAGGAAGCCTTTGAGCTTCTTTGTGAAATGGAAACGGAAGGTGTGAGGCCGAATGGTGTAACCTTTGGTACTTACCTCTATGGGCTTTGCCGTGCCAGACAGGTGCCATCTGCATGGAAGTTTCTTCAAATGATTTGTCAGAGAGGTGACCCTTACAACATTTACTGTTTTAATGCAGTGATTCATGGTTTCTGTCACGAGGGTCAGGTTAAAAAAGCTATAGAGGTGTTTGATGCAATGAAGAAGGGTGGGTTTGTCCCAGATGTCCATAGCTACAGCATATTAGTTGATGGGTTATGCAAACAAGGGGATCTCTTGACAGGCTATTACATGCTTGTTGAAATGGCAAAGAATGGAATTGCCCCTAGTCTGGCGAGTTACAGTTCGCTTTTGGATGGTCTTTGCCGAGTTGGAAATATTGAGTTGGCGTTTGAGCTTTTTAAGAGTCTCAAAGAACATGGTTTGAAGCCTGACCACATAGTGTACAGCATTATTCTTCATGGTTGTTGCCAACATTTAGATCTAGAGGTTACCTGTGACCTTTGGAATGACATGGTTCATCATAATTTTGTTCCAGATGTCTACAATTACACTAGTCTGATATTTGCATACTGCAGACATGGGGACCTTGAAGAAGCATTGAGGGTATTTGAGCTCATGTTCGATAATGGGATAAATCCCAACATTGTGACCTGCACAATTCTTGTTGGCGGCTTTAGCAACAAAGGGCTGATTGGTGAAGCCTTCCTATTCCTGGACAAAGTGCGCCAGTTTGGAATTGTCCCCAACCTCTGTACATACAGAGTTATCATCAATGGCCTGTGTAAGGTCAACAAATCTGATGATGTATGGGGTATTTTCGGGGATATGATAAAAAGGGGCTATGTTCCTGATACTGTGATTTACAGTATTATTATTGATGGTTTTGTGAAAGCTTTGGATCTGCATGAGGCTTTCAGGTTGTATCATAAAATGGTGGATGAGGGGACAAAACCTAATATCTTTACCTATACTAGCCTGATAAATGGCCTGTGCCATGATGATAGACTTCCCCAAGTCATGACATTGTTTAATCATATGATTGGCAAGGGGATAAAACCGGACATGATTTTATATACTTCTCTAATTGCATGCTACTGTAAGCGCTCAAACATGAAGGCAGCTCTGGAAATATTCAGAGAGATGGACAAGGGGGGTTTGCCAGCAGATGCTTTTGTTTATACTTGTTTAATTGGTGGCTTCAGTAAAGTGCTTGCAATGGATGGTGCAAACATGTTGATGGAAGAAATGATAAATAAGGGGCTTACACCTACTGTAGTAACTTATACAGATCTCATTATAGGATACTACAAAACTGGAGATGAGAGAAAAGCTAAGATGATGTACAAGAGTATGCTCCAGGCAGGCATTCCACCGGATGCCAAGATGATGTGCATATTGGGCTTTGACAATTGTGAAGATAATTTTGAGGATTCTCAGAAAGAGAAGGGTGTATTATAGGATTTCACATAGAGCTGTATTAATCAGTCAAGATGAACATAGCCCTTTTGGTTTGGTGGGGTTGATGTACTTCATTGCTGGTATGTCCACAAACAGAACGAGAACTTCCAAGGATGGAGCTCGCTCTTGTTACAGGAGTAAGTGCTGAACATTGCAATACTTATTTTGAATGACCAAATGATTGTATAAAGCCAATAGGGATTATGAATTGATAGTTGAGATGGAGCCATAACAAAGCTATGCCACCATTTGATAATTATCTTTTTTAGGGTTTTCAAGAAGTAGGCGCCCCTCCCCTCCCTCCCTCGCCTCTCTGCTCTGTTTGCTCGTTGCGTCTGCATCCTAGGTGCCGCCATAGCCTGAGTAGCGCGTGCGCAGCCTTTGGGTTTCAAGCAATCCGGTGTCTACACTGCTGGATTCAGGGTATTTAGTGGCTGTTTGGTTGGCACAACGAGGGACATGCCTGAGCATTTTACATGCCTGGAAGTAATATGACTGTTGGAGAAATCGCCTCATCAGGCACCTCATTATTAATGGCCATGTTTGGTTGCCACCCTGGTACCGGGCCTGAACAGATAAAAGTTTTTGGCTCATCATAGATTCATAGCAGGGATTAACAAGTACTTAGCAATTAATTCTAGCACAAATGTGCATCAGTCAGTATGTACCTTGAATCGTCATGTTTTTTCTGTGTCGCTTATTCGTCCTACAGTTTGTGAACAAGTGTTCACCATGGCTCAAAATCTGGATCCAAGCAGCCATGGGAGAGGTGTTCACAAGTTTAAAACTGGTTTAGCATCTGTGATCAAGGTATGCGCACTGTGTTGTATAATTACGCACACTAATCAACTCTATTGATGTTCAATCTCTCTTCCAGTTAATTGTTTCACTTTGGTGTCTAACTTTGTACCGGTGCCTTGGTACTCCGCATCGAAAGCTTGCTAAGAATGACGGGGCTTCGATTGAATGTCAGAATGACATTGAGCTACTCTGGAGTTTCTACATGAAGTACAAGAAGCTGCCGAGTCGATGATATGCAAGTATGCAACGAGAGCAGGAGACAAGGGAATCAGTAACTTTTCCCAGAGTATGTCTTTCTCGTTGATAATATATTGTGCTCTTATTTGTCACACAAACACTAGTGTCATTTAAGTTACCCCAGTTTTGGCCTGAAACTTCTCGCACCTTTTCTCCATCGGGATCCATCTTATAATGATATGTGGAGTGCTAAGTTGGCCTTCTTTCTTAAAAGTTCCTGTGCACAGTTATTTGTTCAAGTGGTACTATCATATCCTCCTTTCACTAGCTTTGTAAAATATTATGTATGGAAAATCATCTTGTGTACATTATAACATTGCTCATGAATATCCCATTTCTTACCCTATGACCAGGATGGGAGCAAGAGCTGTGGAAAGGAGAAGGATCTATGCTACAGTGAGGGCTTTGCTTGAGGTTTTGGAAATTCTTGTTGGACAAGCACCGACCGATAGGCTTGCTAGACAAATTCTAGAGGAGGTAAAATGCAAGTTCGATTTCATCATCTCAATTTTTGTTGGTCAGCCAGCTGGGAATAAGAGGCTCATCTTTCCTTCGAAAGATTTCTGCAAGTATTGAAGTATATGTATGTATAAATGTATTACTGCCTCATTGCTGGGATTTTAATAAATCTGTCCTTTTATCTTTGTTTAGAACAAGCCCCAATGCAGTTGACGTTTCTCAAGATTGTGTTGTTCTTCTGAAACTCCTAACTTTTTGCATTATGTTCATAAGTAGTTGTATGTTATATGCATTTTATTTTTATCATGGGCTTGTTAGCTTTCGAATTGACTGCAGAAGCTAATAAACTCACATTTTATATTGCTGCAGGATTATCTGGCACTTCAAGTACTGATTGGTCTCAGACTGGGCTTGTTGCAATGGCGAAGGGATCTAGCACGGGGAATCTGGGAACTGTCATCACCAAGTTACCGGGCAAACACCATGTCGCCCACTGAAACACACCTTCCCCGCAAGAAGGAACTCACAGCAAGGAAAAAACTAACCAGCCCTACCAGCGGACCCCGCGATAGTGACCCGCAAATTGTTCTCAAGCTGTTAAAACTAGGGAGCTTGGAGCTCCTTAGAGATAGGTGTAAGCCGCCAGCCACCTTAGTTGTAGATAGCCCGAGCAACCATTTCTAGACGGTTGCATCCAAAATCTATATGTACCTGTTGTGCCTTCGGTGACAGGCAAGACCATTTTTGGGTCCAATGGGTAGCCATACGGATAACCTGTAAGAAATGAGCAGTTCCAGTTTTGTTAAAGACCATATCATTTCTACAATTCCAAAGAGCCCAGATTAAAGCACACACGTCTACACGAATTCGAGCTTTAGTCTGCTTTTCAACTCTATTTAGCCAATTTACGAACATATTCGTAACATTGGTAGGTGGAGGAATATCAAAAGTAAATTGAACTACTCTCCAAATAAGATGAGCAAAGAGACATGCGAAAAAGAGATGGTTAATAGACTCCTCAGAGTCACAAAACGTGCATTTTTACAACCAGTCCAATCACGTTTAGTGAGGTTATCTTTTATAAGAATCACTTTTTGATATAAGAACCACATAAATATCTTAATATTTAGTGGAACTTTCATCTTCCAAATGTATTTTCTAAGAAAAACCGTATGACCATTCATTATATCCACATACATAGATTTAACAGTGAAGCATCCCGACTCGACTCTGTGAGTCTCCAAACAAATCTATCCTCTTCATCCGTTAAGGAGATTCTCATTAATCTAAGTACTAGTTGAATCCAAGTATCCCATTTATTTCTGGTTAAGGCTCTTCTAAAATCTATATTTAGTGGAGCAACTGAAAGAACATCTGCAACTAAAACATTTTTTCGTCGCACAATGTTATAAAGATATGGATACTGAATAGCTAGAGAAAGATCACCAAGCCAAGTATCCTCCCAAAAACGAGCCATATGCCCATTTCCAATCTTGAAAGAACCTCGACTAAAGAAATCTTCTTTGACTCTCATTAAACCCTTCCAAAAATGTGAGTCAGTAGGCTTAGCAGTCACTTGTGACAGCGTTTTCCCACGAAGGTATTTATTGTGCAACAGCTCTTGCCACACTCCCTCCCCATTCAAAAGCTTGAACAACCATTTACTGAGCAAGCATTTGTTCTTTATATCTAAAACCTCAACCCCTAGACCCCCTTGGTCTCTGGGTCGGCATATGATGTTCCATTCTGTCAATCTGTATTTTCTTCTAGCCTTCCAAGTGTAACCACCTTAATATTTCTCAACTTAGTCAGCACCATAATATATAAGCTAGTATATATATTAGTTCTGGGTAAGATACCGAATCTCGGTGCTATAGCCTTGTAACTAGTTGGCATATTAGTTGGCTCCACTAGGCCTGTTGAAGCCATTTTTTCGTATGAGGTTGCATGTCCCATGGAGTGGATCTCTAGTTGGAGACCTATGTACTCTTTAGTCTAAAGAAACAATCCCGATGCCACCCATTCCCAAAGTTAGTTTAAAGTGGCCTGTAGGTTGGTTTCCTGACCGAGCATGAGCTGAACTCTTTGCTCAGGTGTGAATGTGATCGTGTTCTCTTAGCACCAGAGTGTATCCAGCTGACGCCGGCAAGCATAGTTATAGGTGAAAAGAAACAGAGTACTACAAGCTAGTAGTAAGTAGGTCAGACATTACGACTTACAAATATACTGGCGAACCCAGCGCGGCTCCGCTCCTGTGTCCCGTGGTGATCCCCCCGGCGCCATGTCTGGCCGCCTCGATCCCACGGGCAAGCCTCCGGGCCTCTTCGGAGCGGCGCGGCAAGGTAGCGGAGGCATCAACACCGGCCCGAGCTTTGGCGGCGGCGGCAACTCCGCCTTCTTCCCGCCGCGCGGGAACCAGGACTCCATCGCATCTGGGTCGTCTACCGCCGGGTTCGGCTTCAACGCCGGCCCTCAGGGCAACCTGTTCCAGCAGCCCCAGGGGGGGAATGGCAATGCTGCCTTCCCGTTGTCCTCTCAGGGCGGGCTAGGGTTCTCCTCGCCCCAGTACAATCCCGCCACGAGCGGTGGTTTCGTCGGGAATGGTACTCGGCGTACTGGCCAAGGCAATGGGAACCATCGCCAATCCAGGAGTTCCAACTATCGAGGAGGGCGAAACTCTTACAGGAACCGATCTTCAAACAGTAGAGGTGCTGAGTCTGGGGACGCCGCCGGCAATCCCGGCTTAGCTCACAAGAAGGGTAACTCAGGTGATAGCTCGTCTGCAAATGCTTTTGCTAGTTCCACCGATAATCAGGCTGAGGGTAAGAAAAAAGCTAAGAAGGAATCGTGTTATCGCTGTGGCAGCAATGGACACCTCTTCTTCGAATGCACTGCTATCTTGTGCGACTACTGCGAGCAGGTCGGTCACAAGCCAGATGATTGTCACCTCCTTTCTGCTCCCAAACCTCAGCTGATCCTGCATGGCATTTCCGATGAAAAGCTGATGTTCTTCGAGTGCCCAATACGAAATCGTATAGGCCAAAGCTGGAGAGCACAAGGCTCGGACTTCTTTCAGTCACTGGCGGGGAACTCTCCATCCCCGGCATAATTACTCAGCTTCAGAGGCTGGTTCCTGTGGAAAACTTCACGTGGGAATGCCGTCAGGTCGGTCACAACGTGTTCAAGGTCACTTTCCCTGACAAGGAGGAAATCGAGAGACTTGCGAGGTTTGGCACCCTCCACGTCCCCAACAGCAGCATCAAGCTTGACTTTGAGCAATGCGTCTCCTCCATGGAACCCACTAGCAAACTACCGGAAGTTTGGATTTTGATGTCCGGCATCCCGCAGAGGCGAATTGGAGACTTTCTGGCGATGTGGTCTCTGGGAACCTTGTTTGGCAAGACACTCAAGGTAGATATGAAATTCACCAGAGAGAAAGGTGTTCTTCGAATCCTTGTTGGCTGTTTGGACTTCAGAAGAATCCCTGCAAAAGAGAGGATCTTTATTGCTGATGGTTTCTATGATATATGCTTTGAGGTGGAGGCTCAAAGGGAGGTCGTATCGAACATGGAGGTTAACCTTGGGGAAGACCACTCCGATCACGACGGCCACGGCAACAACGATGATAGTACATCCGAAAATCAAAAGAACCTTGACGCCATGGAAACAGACGTTGTTCACAACCGTCATGAGCTGAATGGGTCGAAGAGCGATGCTTCCAATGGCCCCGACATCAACAAGCTGGCTGGAGAATTCTCTTCTGGAGTCAAATTCTCTCCTAGAGTAAAGCTCATGATGGAACAGTCAAAAAAAGAAATAACTGCCTTTATTAATTCTCTAGTTCCTGCAGCTGCCACGACAGAGAATCAGCCGATAGTTTCTGCCGCGGCAGAGGAGGTTGCCTGTGCGGAGAGTTCAGCCGGTGCGGAAACGCTGGTGACCACGGCAGAAACTTTGCCATTTTTCGCTGCCAAGGCAGAGGTGCTGCAGTCCGAGGTTGAGTCGCTAGCTGCGTCCCACCATTCCGCGTCCGCTGCCGGGGCAGATTTCTCGCCGAGCCCGGCCCAGCCTGCCGTGGCGCAGTGCGCGCACGATTTCGCTGCCGGGGCAGGAGACGCCGCCGCTGAGTCTGCTGCCGTGGAGGTGCTTGCCGGGGAAGCTGCAGGTGCGGTTTTCTCTGCCGTGACTGCATGCCCGTCATCAACTCCAGCCTGTGATCCGGTCATTCCCACGACGGATGGTGCTAGCATACCTTCTTCTCCACCTTCTGGAGGTGGAGCTCCTGCACAGGCTTCTGTGGAATCGGACACTGCTGCTGTTGGCTTCACCGCGGCAGAAACTCAAAAGGGCTCCTTTCGTTCCCCTCCAGAGAGTGAGGGAAAGGTTCTTCGCGGATCGAAGACGGCTGGTACTGCTTTCAACGCTTCCGAAGAAGCCGCCCAACTTCCTCCTAACAAGAGAGCTGCTGGGAAAGGAAATCTGGAGGACTCAGCGTCCGCGTCGCCCCAAGACAAAAATCACATGCCGCTCGCCAACCCCTCACCGCGGATAGCCGCGGCTCCCTTCTCGCCATGGACACCATCCAGAAAGATCAAGGACGTCATCGCATTCGGGGGAATCAGAGAGGAGAATGCATCACCAATCCGCTCCAGCTTGCGAGTGAGGATGCAGCCCAACAGCGACGCCACGCAGCTGGAGCGTGCCACGCAGCTCGCTGAAAAGCGCTTCCACACCCTCTCTCCAGGTACTAAAACAAACCTTTCCTTCTCTAAATTTTCAGATACTGAAATAGTTGCTAGAGCAACCACCTTAGGAGTCTCTCTAGGATCAAACATTTCAGAAATACAACAGTCCATCAATTCTCTAAAACAAACTGAGGAAGACCGTAGGGTCACATACCTCCAAAACAATTTAAACGAGAGTCTAGGCGTTGAAACGGAGTGTGACATTCTGAACACAGCTAACCACCTATGTTCAGACTTGGACCTAGAGGATGGTGTCACTCCCATGGGGGATTCTTCTGACCCTGTCCTAGCTATGCCAATCAAATCACTATTAAAGCGAAACAAAAAAAGGCTGCAAACTTGGGAGTGGCGGTTAGGAGGAGCACTAGAATCAAGAAAGCAAAAATAAACTCGAAATGAAAGGCTTCATTTGGAATAGTGACGGGTTTGGTGACTCGGCAAAACACTCTCTTATCAAAGAAAACGTGAAAGAGCAGAAACTAGATTTTATAGTTATTTCAGAAACCGGGCGTCCGAGCTTCTCAACGCCTTTCCTTTCTAACCTAGCTGCCGGTATGGACTACAGCTGGTTTTGCCTTCCCCCTAGGGGACGATCTGGAGGCATCCTTGCCGGAATCAACAACGCTTCGTTGATGGTAACGAATGTGATTTCCGGGGAATTCTGTGTCAAGTTTCATTTGAAAATTAAGCGGGATAATTTTGAATGGGCACTTGTGGCTGTTTATGGGGCAGCCCAAGATAGGCATAAACCTTCTTTCCTGGCCGAGCTTGTTAGAATTTGCGAGAATGAAACGCTACCCCTTTTGGTAGGGGGCGACTTCAACATCATAAGAAGAAAGGAGGAAAAGAACAATGACAACTTTCATGCTAGATGGCCGTTCATTTTCAACGCCATTATTGAGAGTCTAGACCTGAGAGAGATAGCTCTCTCAGGTAGGCAATTCACTTGGGCAAACAGACGCACTACTCCCACTTATGAGAAACTTGACCGCATACTTGCTAGAGTGGAAGTGGAACAAAAATTCCCTCTCTTAAGCATTCGCGCACTCACTAGATCTGGGTCAGATCACACGCCCCTGCTTCTGGACTTTGGGAGTCCAGCGCATGGCGGAAAAAATACGAACTTTTCCTTCGAACTTTCATGGTTAAGACAAGAAGGTTTCATTGACATGGTAAAGAACGAATGGCGTTCAATCCATAATGAGACAAGGCCGATCGAAACATGGCAGAAAAAGATTCAGCACATGAGACAATTCCTACGTGGTTGGGCCCGTAATTTGAGCGGGAATTATAAGAAGGAAAAAAGCGATTACTTGATATCATCGATAGCCTTGATATTAAAGCTGAAACGGTACCTCTGAGTGAATCCGAAAGAATACGTATGAAAGAGGCAAATGAGCGTCTACTTTGCCTAAGAAGAGAGGAGGAAACCAAATGGGCGCAGCGCGCCAAAGTTAAATATATCCAGGAAGGAGGAGACAATACAAAATATTTCCATCTCATCGCTAATGGCAAACATAGAAAGAAAAAAATATTCCAACTTGAGCAAGATGAAGGTACTATTATTGGGGAAGAAAACCTTAGAGTATTCATTAGTGAATATTACAAGGGTCTTTTTGGGGCTCCACCCCAGAATCACTTCACCCTCCTTGAGGAAAGGGTCGAGGATATTCCCCAACTCGCCCCTGATGAGAAGCACCTTCTCTTAGCCAACTTTACTGAAATAGAAGTGGAAGAAGCTGTCATGCAAATGAAAAAGAACAAAGCCCCTGGCCCTGATGGCTTCCCGGCGGAGTTCTACCAAGTGTTTTGGGACACTATAAAAGAGGACATGATGGCCATGTTCTACCAGCTCCAAGCTGGAGACCTCCCTCTGTTCAGACTAAACTTTGGGATCATAACCCTTCTACCTAAGAAAGATGATGCTAGTCGTATCGAACAATACAGACCCATTTGCCTCTTGAATGTGAGCTTCAAAATTTTCACTAAGGTAGGAGCAAACCGCATTACTGGGATGGCCCAGAAAATCATCAAACCCACCCAAACAACCTTCATCCCAGGCCGAAACATTTTGGAAGGGGTGGTAGTTTTGCATGAGACGATTCATGAACTTCACTCCAAAAAGTTAGACGGAGTTCTATTTAAAATCGATTTTCGAGAAGGCTTATGATAAGGTCAAATGGCCCTTCCTACACCAAGTCCTCAGGATGAAAGGCTTTCCAATCAAATGGTGTGACTGGATAACCAACTTCACCCAAGGAGGGAGTGTGGGAATCAAAGTTAACGATGAGGTTGGGCATTACTTTCAAACGCTCAAAGGGCTGCGCCAAGGTGACCCCCTATCTCCTATGCTCTTCAACATCGTTGCGGATATGCTTGCCATCATGATAAATAGAGCCAAAGAGGATGGGCAAGTAGGAGGGCTAATACCTCACCTTGTAGAAGGAGGGGTCTCGATCCTCCAATACGCAGATGACACAATTCTTTTCTTGGAACATGACATTGACAAAGCGATAAATATGAAACTAATTCTCAGTATGTTCGAACAACTCTCCGGCCTTAATATCAATTTTCATAAGAGTGAACTCTTTTGTTTTGGAAAGGCGAAAGACCTCCAAAATGAGTATAAAGAGATCTTCGGTTGTGCAATTGGTGCACTCCCCTTCAAATACCTAGGCATTCCAATTCATTTCAGAAAGCTACTCATCAAGGAATGGAAGGTTATCGAGGATAGATTCGAGAAGAAACTAGCTTCTTGGATCAGGAAAATTCTGTCATATGGCGATAGACTCATCTTAATCAACTCGGTACTCACAAGCTTGCCAATGTTTCTACTCTCCTTCTTTCAAATACCTATTGGGGTAAGAAAAAGGTTGGACTTTTATCGCTCCCGTTTCTTCTGGCAGTGTGATTAGAACAAAAAGAAATACAGGCTATCCAAATGGAATATGATATGCCAACCAAAGGATCAAGGAGGTCTTGGTATCGAGGTATTGGAAATAAAAAACAGCTGCCTCTTGAGCAAATGGTTGTTCAAAATCATCAATGAGGAGGGGATGTGGCAAGAACTCATTTGCAACAAGTATCTCAAAACCAAAAACCTTGCCGAAGTTCAGGCTAAGCCTACGGATTCTCCCTTCTGGAAGGGACTTATGAGCCAGAAAGAAACTTTTTTCAAATTTGGCTCGTTTTGCGTTGGCAATGGAGAAGGTACCCGTTTTTGGGAAGACTATTGGCTGGGCAACGGGACGCTAGCGTCCCAATACCCTGACCTTTATAACATCGTGAACCACAAAAATGTTACGGTGGCTAACACGATCAAGGAGAACGGCTTGAATATCTCATTTAGGAGAAATTTAACCGGAAATAGGTGGCTGTCCTGGTTAGAACTTGTGGAGAGGCTAATGGATATAAATCTAACCGACGAAAAGGACACTTTTCGGTGGGGTTTGACGGATTCTGGTGAATTTTCGGTCAGATCTCTTTATGCAGAACTCTTAAATGGTAACACAAAGTTCCTTAGGAGATATCTGTGGAAAATTAAAGTGCCACTAAAAATTAGGATCTTCATGTGGTTCTTAAACAGAAAGGAGATTCTGACAAAGGATAACTTGGCCAAAAGAAATTGGAACGGCTGCAAAAAGTGTGCCTTTTGTGATGAGGAGGAGACCATAGAACATCTCTTTCTTAGATGCAAATTCGCTTGTCTGATATAGAGAGTTGTTCACTTCACTTTTAACATGCCACCTCCTACTAGCATAAAGAACATGTTCGGAAATTGGTTAAATGGGATTGAGAAATCTGCTAGAGCACGAATTAGAATTGGAGTTTGTGCTCTAGTCTGGGCAATGTGGAATTGCCGGAATGACATTATTTTTAACAATGCAAAATGTTCTCCTTTCCTGCAGGTTATCAACAGAACTACGCACTGGATCAGCACTTGGGCGCTTCTACTTCCAGAGGACCAGCGAGGATTTATGGATACTGGATGCACACGACTGATGGCGGTCGTTCAGGCTATCTTCAGCCAGGGTGGTTGGCGGCATTCTAGAAGGATTGACAATGTATAGCAAAATCCTTTTCTCCATTTTTAGATGGCTGATCTCAATGGCATCTTTAGCTGATGATTAGTTATTAGCACTGGTGTGGCTTGAGCCTTGTAAAACTTTTACTGCTACTCTTTCTTCAATAAAGCGGCCGTGTGCATCAATGGATGCAGAGGCCGGGGACACCCCATTTCAAAAAAAAAAAGCTAGCCACTCGCGCCAACCTGCAGAAGAAACACATCATCGACTATATGCTTCCTGCACACGCCGCTGCCATGCCGTCAAAGACCGTAACCGCATGTTCTTCGCTTGTCAAGAAGCTAGCTCCGTATGGGCTCGCCTTTGCCTACTGCCCTCTTTGCACCCCCTTCGCTGATTTGTGGGATACTACGATGCCTCCTAACATGCCGACAGATTCATGGCCCTCTGTTTCACTCATAATCCCCGGGACGATTTGGGACGCCCATAATGCACAAGTTTTCGTAGGGGTTTGTCACCCTCCAATGTAACAGTTTCGAGGGTTGTCGACAACCACAATCTTTGGTCCATCCATTGTAAGAACATGGTTGAAAAGGAGCACGCCAGCCAGTGGCGACTACCTCTCCTCATGCCATTTGTGAACCCCTTCACTTATTATGGTGTATATCTAGTTCACTTTAAAATATCTAAAAACATTATATTTATGAATAGGGGGAGTATTATACTGTCTCTTAACATTAATTGTAGTCACGCATCAACACTTTACATGCATAAATTGCATGATAGGTGTTATGATACGGCTAGTCCTAGGCCTCCATTCGCGCCGATCGTACGCGATGGCCTGAGATGGCTCATGCATGCTACAGTAGCTTCCATGGCGATGTACGGCCGCATTCCCTGAACGCGCCATGCTACCGCTAACGGATTGAGATCCAGTGCCTTGATAAAAACAAGGCACCGATGGACAGTATGATGCCTTAACCCTTGTTTCTAGCCATTGGATCAATAATGGATGCTCAGGTGAACTTGAACAGTCCACTGCTACATGACAATCTACAGTGTAGCTGCTACAGTGTTTGATCTTGTCTGTCGATTTCTGATCTAACGGTCCAGCCGACAAGGCACCGTACTGTTCACTTGTGCCTTGCCTTTATCAAGGCACTGGATCTCGGTCCACCGCTAACGATCGAGGACGATGGTAGACGTGGCCATGACGTATTTTTTTCTCACGGCGTAAAATAAAACAAAAATAAATAGCCCTGACTAGCAGATTTTGCAGAAGCAGATCCCACTCCAGCCGGAAGCTCTTGGCCATATCGGAGGTCAGGCCCAGACATGCCAGTATACACCGGACCGGGCCTAAAAGCCGGCGGCGGGAACATCTCCTAGTACCAGCAGAGTAGGCATGCGTCGTAGAAAGGCAGCAGCTTGTTGGGCGTTGGGGACTGTCAACCCCATTGCGGAATCGATCGGCGACGTACTTGAGGCGCTGGGTGTATCTCCAGCCATGGTGTGTGTTGAATGCTATGAGTTTCCATCTATTTGGTGGGCGAATCAAGTGAATTTTGTAAGTATTCAATGTATATCCCGCTTGTTCAGGTTTATTATATATTGTTGCAGCTTTTTTCCCGAGTCTTAGTGAAAGGTTAACATGCAAAAAATGGAACTTCAGACAATAACATTTCAAAGGCTATGAATGCAACCATCGTTTTTATAGTGGAACTTTCGTCTTTGTTTTAATTTTAATTTTATGTTTTCTGATTTTATTGTTTAATTAGTTTAGTAAACTTGAAGTATTCACTAAACGAAAAACATACACATATATTAAACAAACAACTACTTTTACTACTACTAATTAGGTCTCTTTTACGGTACCTTTTACTACTCATAAAAGAGGGAGGAGTATGAATTGCATGGACGGCTCAGATGAAACTGCCAAGATACGGCCCAATAGGCCCAAGACGCCGTAATTATGAAGGGAAAAAAAGAGATGTGGACGAATCGTTGACAGGCGACGGAACAGTTCGCCGTCTCCAGAGTCCAGACGCCGCCGCCACCGCCACCGCCGCCGCCACCACCACCGCCTCCATCCCGCACAGGGCACGCGGCGCCGCCACCTTCACGCCTCCGCCGCTCCGACCTAACCAGCGTCCACTGCCTCCAGCTTCCACATGCCGTCGTCGCCTCCCCTCGTACGCGGACACCGTGTCGACCACTTCGTTCCGAACAACGCCGGCGCAATCTTCGCCTGAGGCAGGATGTACGTGTTCGATCCCCTCCATTATCCGTACTCTCTCCCTCTCTCTAAGATAGGAATACCATGGATCTTCTCGTTGAGTTTCCCATGACTGAAACAGTCTGAATCGCTGCCTATGTGCATGTCATAACGGATGGCAATATTTACTCAATTTTATGTGCACGTATCCATGCACATTTTCTTGGAGGAGTGCAGTAATGATTGAAGACTGCTTTCATAAAGAGTGGGTTTATCTAGCACAAGTTTAAAATTACTTTAGGGTGAAGATATATGGGATGAGTTTGACACTACTGCAACATAATACTGGTATATGTTGGCTTGCTGAGCCAAACGAATAGTGTTGTTTTTCTGATTAGCATAACTAGAGTTTTGGGTGTTCAATATGACTGCACTGTCAGGAAGCTAGGACCAGACCTTCTTTTTCTGGTAAATGGTCTGGTAAATGGAGGGGGTATCCTGGCATCATACCAGTTAGGCCCATTTAAGGTGGACTGGGGTCTTGCCAATTTGCAGAACGTTGGGCTAGCAGCACCGTCTGCATCTCCAATGAAATTTTATTACCAATTTATACAGTCTATACTAACTCGTTACTAATTAAATTATCCATTAAGACCATATAGCAATCAGGTACACCTTATTAAGCAAAAATAATTTAACTAGAAGCCTATCATAGAAATACTTGTAACAGGGCAACATTCCAGTATGATCATAGGATAACGGTTTGTCTCATTTTCCTTCTTGCGAGAAACAGTACTACAATTTTTTTATTAACTAGTGAATGTAGAACTGCTACCACATAATCTTGCTTTTTAAACATATTACTAGATGTGTATCAATATTATCCAGCATTATCTCAAAATACTGGATTCATCTGTAGTCTGAGTGTGCATCCTCAAGCTAGGCCCTGTATCAAAACGAGAACGTAGCAAATAATCTGATAGTTTGTATCATATTTTGCGGCGCTTGCTACCTTGAGTTGAATGGAGATTGCATTGGAGCGCAAACTCAGAATACATGTACATGTATGATGTATGTTATAGTCTTACACCCTTTATGTGGGATTTTGTTCAAACTAACAAAAGAGACATATGTACCACCGCGGGTAGCTCCCTCTCCCGAACCGACCCGAGAAAGATCGGAGACGGCGGCGGCGACGGCGAGGCGAGCCGCAGCAAAAGAGACAGATGTAACTTAGTCTTACGTGTTAGGTTTGCAAACAGATATAGAAGGGATGTAGTAATGTTCAAGGTAGACCCCTTGCCAAAAAGGTGAACTGAAAGCATACGTGTGCAGTGTCTAACGGTGGGCTTTGTGGATTTTCTTCAAAGCATGTTATCTATGTAGTGAGGCTTTGGGATCTTCAAAACTATTATGTTATGTCTACAACTCTACATGCCAGGACTGTGAACAGTTGTACGTATACTACCAACAATATGCCATTCTGACGATGGAATATAGTAATAATATCATGACGTAAGACTAGAGAAAGGATTCACAAAGAAATTATGTGAACTGGCTCCATAGGATTCATTAGAGACAAAAAAGATGCAGAGTTTGGTGATTGTGCCTCCATATTTCTTCGACCTTCGATCTAACTAACTCCGTTGGAACTTGTCAAAATAGCTCCATTAGAACTCTATTGTACAAGTGGAACTAAGAGCATCTCCAGCCGTTTGCGCCCCCCACGGCCGAATTCGGCGGTAATTATCGCCGGATTGGACGAAAATCAGGCGTGGGGAGCGCCGAACTTCCAGCCGGACCCCCAGCTATACGCCTGGAAATCGGCGTTTTTGACTTTATTTTTACAAATAGACGTTCCAGTTCGGCGAATTTCATACAGTTTGTCAACATTCGTCGTCGGAGTCCATTTTCGGCCAAGCAAATGGACGAACACCTGCTGGGCGTGTCGACGAGGCGCGACGGGAGGAGTTCCCCGACGGCGGAATATGGCCAGACGGCCCGCCGGACGGCGGAATATAGGCAGGTGGGAGGAAGGACGGCGAAGTTCAGGCAACCGGCCGGCGGATTGGCGAGGGGTGGTGCCGGCGGCGACAGAGCAACGACGGGAGGGAGAGAGGGATTTGCGTCCAAATTGTACGGTTTGCGCGTTCTCTCGCCGACAGAGCGGGCCCGTTTCCGCTTTTCTCTCGTCCGGAGTCCCCGAGCGCGCCCCGGGGGACCGGGGTTGGCCTGGGCTCGCCGGATGGATTTAGGTCCAAATCCGGGGGAAAACGAGGAACCGGGGGCGCGACTGGGCCGAATACCGCCGTCCGGATGTAAAAAACGGCCGCCGGGGGCCAAGTCGGGGGAACGGCTGGAGATGCTCTAACTGTCTTGTCTAAATAGCTCCATCGGAACTGTTTTGAACAAGCGGGGCAGTAAAGAGATGGAATGTGCAAAGGCCAATTCTGCTGTGAAATCTAGAACTGGATACTAGCCTGGATCGAAACAAAGGCAAGCCAAGAGCAACTCAGTTTAGTTGCTTCCGTGACTTGCATCTGCTCCCCCAAATATTCAGAACCAAAACAGGTCTGAGCTGATCTAGACGAAGTCCAAAATCCAGGCGAATAACGCAGCCTGGTGGAGGGCAGAGGCGCGCGCCTAGATGATCTCCTGGACCTGCTCACGGAACCGCGTGAGGACCTCCGCCGCCTTGGCCAGCGAGTAGGGCGACGCTGTGGGATCTTCGATCGGACGCGAGGTCATACGCGCTGCGGGCGGTACAGAGCGAGTTGAGGGAGAGGAAATGGTGGGATAGATAGAGATCTTTCCGGAGGATCCATACATGCCGGCGTGTGGGGCTGAGGCGGCGGTGACGCCGGAGTTGCCCATCGGAGATCGGCAGGAAGGTCAACTAATGGAGGAAGAAGAAATCCACGATAGCGACCTATCACACACAGGAATTCGAGCTGGGCTTATTGGGTCGGGCCCGTCCACGGCCTTATCTCGTTGCGGTGGGAATTTTGGTAGTAGTATAAATCATACTTCTTATGTTTTTGACAGCGGTATGAAATCTTATTGACAATTGGATGGACGAAAATAAAGGTCTAATATTGATTTGAGGGTACCATAAAACAACTCACTAATTAACATCATAACACACAAACAGCGACATACCTCGGTACGCTGCCACACCCAAAAATGTTAGTTAGCAGTAGCACGAGATGTGCAAATTCAACGCTCAAATCTGCACAACTACTATGGGGAGGACTCCTAAATCTTGATGAACTCCTGAATCTTGATGAACCGATGTGGACAAAACAAATACTAATAACGTGATGACTAGGTCCATCTTAATTTACAGCAACAGTATGTACGCCGTCCACCACTGCGGCTTCATGAATCCACTGGTTTCGTGCTTTGTGCAGTCCTGACACCTCTCATCCCTAGAATCGTGCGAGAGTTGTGACTACTATTTCTCATGCTTGATTTATTGTGGCCTATGCATCCATCGAACTTAGCTGAATGGGATTATTTTGTTATTTATCTTGGCCATTCTCTAGAGCTGCTGGCCTCACTAAAGTTTTATACGTGTACTGTATGTTTGACGTATATATCAGCATATTTTAATCATGTGGTCGTTTATTCAAGTGTGTCCTTCTGGAGAATCGTGTTTTCAAAGAGGGTATACCCTTGTCATTCGCATCCATTGATGTCTTTATTGCATATATAGTGTATCATCCCACCTACTGCATCGATCATAGATACTACAGATACTCACAGCGTCGCCCGTCGTCCCACCTAGGTACTGCATCCCTCCGTCCCAGTTCATAAGGCTTACACGTATATCTAGGTCGTTCTTTTGATAAATATAATCTAAATTTTACAAGATAAAAATTATACTATTAGAAAGTACAATATTTAAACTTTTTAGTGATATATATTTTGTAGTATATAAGTTATATTATGTTGGTCAAAATAACAACCTAGGTATACATGTAAGCCTTAAGAACTGAGACAGAGGGAGTACAAAAATATACGGTCATGATAGATCAAGGAACTATGTGACCCCACAAGGTAACCATGTTGTACTCTAGATATAGTTTTTATTTCGGTAGGGAACTGAAATCCCCTTGATTAGATGGGCAGACAGCTGATTCACTGCCACCACTCTTTCTATCACTTTACATACCATGTCTGTGTCCATATTTCTCATCCCTCATCCCACATTTCTCCCTTGGAAAAGTGTCAGGCGTAAAGACCACTTGCCGTTAGTTTTCCTACATCATGTTAAGCCACATGTAGGACGCATAGTGCGCACCCTTCCCTTCGCTAAGGTTGGCCTTTGTTAAAAAGATTTTTTTGCCATTTACGAAAATATAAAGAACATTTTAGATGAAGATGGATCCAAAAGGATAAGTGTAGTACTCGGGCAGCAGCTGGTTTATGGGAAGACCAATATATGATAATCAAATAGGACATTATTGGCTTAATAAATAGAAGAACTAAGTGCCCACCCCCCTCCCCCCCCCCAACCCCCAACGTTTCACTTGGCTCATATTTCCCCCTGAAACTTTACTTGGCTCACTAAATCTCCCTAAACTAACACTAATGGTCTATTTAACCCTCTTAACCCGCGATTTGACCCACCCCTTATGAAATGTCAGGGGCTTAAACAGACCATTAGTTTTAGTTTAGGAGGAGGGGGGTTAGTGATGGAGCAGTTTTACAATACCCCGAAATAAGTATGAGCCATCCATTTGCATCAATCCAACATAAAACAAGCTGGTACTCCAATGCTCTCACAAAGGAGTACCATCTCAGAAAACTTGGGAGTACCTTGAGTTAGGGCTAAAAATTTAATTAGAAGATAATTATTACCCTGCTATCATTAAGAATTAAAAATTGTCCGCTGTCAAAAGAAAAGAATGAAATGTCCTGCCAGATTGCGCTGCTAGTGTCCGGCCACCGGCGACACATCCCACCGGCTGGCTTAGGAGAGGGAGTGGCAGCCCCAGCGGCCATGGCTAGAACCGATCTGTCGAGTCCGCCGGAGGCGCAACCATGGCTAGAACCGATCCCGAAGCCAGCCGAGATCCACGCCCGTCCTTATCTATCTCTGACGCCATGGAAAAAACCTAGAGGTCAAGAAAGCTAGCATCCTTTGTGTGAAGAACTAGCAGATTCATAATGAAAAACAACCAAGTTTGATTGTAAATCAAGGAATGATTTTGGAAATCTTCGGTGTAGTACGTTTTTGGCTATCGATCAGAGATTTCTTTTTCGTCCCGGTTCAATCTGGGGAGGAGGCGGTGGGTACGGGTGATCATGACGAACAGACGTGCGTGCGCTCGGATAAGAACGGCCAAACGTTGAGTCATAAGGGTGTTTGGATGAAAAGTCCAATATGTCCTTTCTAATGAAGGGTCTGATTTATTTGGTACTCCCAACTCTTTTTTTGGAGTACCGGGTACTGTAAAAATGCCCTAGTGATTTGAGTAAAGTTTAGGGGGATGTAAGCCATGTGAAAAGTTGGTGGGGGGGGGGGGGTGGGGGGGATAGACTATGTTCTAAAAAGAAACAACCTTATCTTCCGTGGCGGATGGAGTAGATCATCTCTCCTAAAAACATAAGTACACCTGCCGTTCTAAAATACTTGTCTAGAATGTGTGTATCTAAACACAATTTAGTGTGTAGGTGCGCTCATTTCATGACGAGTATTTAAAATTGGAAGGATTAGTTAGTAGTTTTGGTTGGAAAATAATAAAATAAGTATGATTGATTGTCAAACAAGGAGATACGACATATATGGTTTAGTGTCACCAGGAATGAACATATAGACAAGCGAGATATGATTTACACTATTCGGCCTTGCCGATAATGGCAGTGTTCTATGCTCATTAATTATAACTAGTGTTCTCTAAGATGGACAATGTAGAAATCAAACAAAGATGTATGTACTTTAATTATATTGGTTATCTTTAATATGTGATTATTTACATTGTGAAATGGCTAGCCATGTTGATTAACTCTAGCTTTGTATAAGTGAATGAAAAAAATACGTTTGATTTTATTGTTGTGTAGTGCTTTCTTATAAACAATCATCCTTTTCAAATAACAACTAGTGCAAATTTAATATTAATTCATAATAATACAAGTGGGATCAAATATCTTTTATTTTTGTGCCTAGTAGATTTTATAATTTAATGTACTGGAAATCAACTTGGAAAACTTGGCATGACCCTCCAATTTAATGTATATCTCCTAGGAAGCCATAGGAAGGCGGCACGCCATACCGTAGAGTGATTGTGAGACTATCTATAAAAGAAGATAGTAGTAATATTTTTCCAAATAGAATAAGCGACCCATAATTAAGTAGTATTTCTGAAGTGTTGTGCAAGAAGTACTCCCTCCGATCAGAAATAACTGTCGGGGACATAGTATAAACTTTGACCTAAGCTAGTACAAAATTGCCGACACTTATTTCCGATCGGAGGGAGTACTCCATCCGTCCCAGTTTCTAAGTCTTGCACGTATATCTAGGTCATCATTTTGACAAATATAATCTAAATTTTACAACATAAAAATTATATCATTAGAAAGTACAATGTTTAAAATTTTCAGTGATATGTATTTTGTAGTATATAAGTTGTATTATATTGATCAAAATGACGATCTAGATATACGTGCAAGACTTAAAAACTGGACGGAGGAAGTAGGAGTAGTATATTTGCTAGGGTGGTCGTATGGCAATACAAAGGTTTTAATAGATTTCAAGGCCTAGCGCAGCGGCAATATTTTGTCAATTATGACCCAACAACCACAAGATCCACCATTTTTCTTTGGTTTCTATCTCCTCTCAATCTGTGCCCTTGATTACACTTTTTCTCCATTGCTTCTCTCTCTCCTCCGCTTGCTCCGTCGACCAGAATGGTGGGGTAGTCGGCTTCTTGTCACTTTTGCCATGTACATTTAGGCCGAGTTTTTGTCTTCTATGATGTTTTTGGGTTTGCCTTGTCGGTTAGGAAGCACGACAAGCATCCTTAAAGGAAATACATGGCAAGGCCGGTTATGTGGTTCTCCTTCTGCTGGCTATAATTTGATTATTTACGTATTCACGTAAAACCCCACTTAAGTGCTAGCACAACTTTGGATCACAATGAAAGAATTAGGGAGGTTAGAGATCCAAGCAATGCTGAACCTATGAGCTACGGATGCCCGTCACATAATAAATTCATTAATATTAGTCAAGTAGTTTCTCTGTTCCACAATATAATATGTTTTGGCAAGCTATTACATTCTATATTTTGGAACAAATGAAGTAATTTAAGCTCAGGGTGCAAGATGTGTCCCCCAACGATGCTACAAAGAAATGTTTATTAGCGATACGAACTTGTATCGGTGTCACGTTTGTGTAACGTGTTAAGAGATAGACTTAGTCTGTTAGGTAGTTTCCTAACTTGGTGCATAATTCATGTAACTCGATCTCTATCCATCTATAAGGATGAGATCGTATCTATCTCGTTCTTGTTGTAACCTCCTCTGTACTGTGATTGCATCGCTACCGATGCCCCTATATAAACACGTACTCGATGGGAGTCCAACCATCGTTCTCTGGAAAACCTCTAGCGATCATATGGTATCAGAGCCTACCTCCTAAAAACACATCTACCAATCTATCGATCTATGTGCCTCGCTCCCACCTCAGCCACCACGATGACCAAGCCTCTGGCGTGAGCGAAAAGCTCACCCGATCAAACTATCTCCTCTGGCAATCGCAAGTCCTACCTCCCCTTCGCGGGAACAGACTGATGCGGTACGTCGAGGGTAGGGAGGTGCCGCCGCCGGAGTACATCACCGGCGAAAAGGACGGCAAGGCGACAAAGGAGCCCAACCCCGCCTACGACGCGTGGGTGGCCATGGACCAGCACATCCTCTCCTTCCTCGTCAACACCCTCTCGCCTGACATCCTCGTCACCACCATCGGGATGGAAACGGCGTCAGAGGTCTGGGGGGGCGATCAAGGCGATGTTTGCCTCCCAGTCCCGAACACGGGTCTCGAACCTCCGCATCGCTCTTGCAAGGACCAAGAAGGACAACATGACGACGGAGCAGTTCTTCAACAAGATGAAAGGCTACGCCGATGAGCTAGCCGCCACCGGCCGGTCAATCGACGAGGAAGAACTCGTTGAGTATCTCCTCGCCGGCCTAGACGAGTCCTACAACCCCCTCTTCGCCGCCATTGGGGTAAACGGTGGAGAAGACCTCACCGTCGCCGAGCTCTACGCCCAAGTCTCCGCCTACGACAACCGCATCGCGCTCCTCACCGACGATCTTGGCGGAGGCTCCTCCGTTGATACGTCTCAAACGTATCTATAATTTTTGATGCTCCATGCTTGTTTTTACACCATTTGCCTAATGTTTCATTACACTTCGTGGCACATTTATGCATTTTCTGGAACTAACCTATTAACAAGTCGCCACAGTGCCAGTTCCCTATTTTCTGCTGTTTTTGTGTTTCAGAAGTGATACACAGGAAATATTCTCGAAATTGGACGAAACAAGTTCCTGAAGTCTTATTTTTTCTGGAAGCTTCCAGAGATCCGAAGAGGCGAAGGAGTGGGGCCACAGGCCAGCCTCACACTAGGCCGGTGCGGCCCAGGCCTTGGCCACACCGCTTAGGTGTGAGGAGGCCTGGGGCCACTCCTAACGACGTCCCTTCGCCTATATAAAGCCTCGGGACGGAAAACCCTAGAGGAGTCGGCAATTTTCCAGAAAGAGTTCCGCAGCTCCGCCGCCACCGCCGATGAATTTTGGGGGACAGAAGTCTCTGTTCCGGCACCCTGCCGGGACGGGAAAGTGCCCCCGGAGCCATCTCCATCGGTCTCCATCGCCGTCTCCGCCGTCTCCATCGACCTCACCGGCATCTCCATCAACCTTGCTGTCTCCTATGATGAGGAGGGAGTAGTTCTCCCCCGGGGCTGAGGGCTCTACCGGTAGCTATGTGGTTCACCTCTCTCTCCCATGATGTGATCTTTATGTGATCGTGAGCTTTGTATCATGTTGAATAAGTAGATGTTACTCTTCTTCATTATGTGTACTCTAGTATGTTATTAAAGTAATCTATTCCTCCTGCCATGGTGTAACGGTGACAGTGCGTGCATCATGGTGGTACTTGGTCTAGGCTACGATTGTGATCTCTTATGGATTATTAGAATAATTATCACTATGATAGTATTGAAGTGATCTATTCCTCCTTTCATGGTGTAATGTTGACAGTGTGTGCACCGTGTTAGTACTTGGTCTAAGTTGCAATAATATCTATCTTGAGTTGTGATTTGATTTGGATATCTCTATGAGTGGTGTTTGTCAAGTACTTGATGAACTTTGAGGAGTGCTTCGTAGCCCTATGCAATGATTAGTGTTATTCAATAGGAGAATAATTCAGAGTACCATAGTGAAGAGAAGTTATTTATTTGTTCAATTGTGTTATATTGTTGGGAGTGTGTCCACTAGTGAAAGTATGATCCCTAGGCCTTGTTTCCAAGCTTTGCACACCGTTTACTTACTGTTTTGTTACATGTTTGCTCGCAGCGATACTTATTCCATACTACATTTACTACTCATAATCATCACTACTACTTGTATTTCACTATCTCTTCGCCGAACTAGTGCACCTATACATCTGACAAGTGTATTGGGTGTGTTGGGAACACAAGAGACTTTCTGTATCGTAATTGCAGTGTTGCTTGAGAGGGATAGCTTTGACCTCTTCCTCGCTGAGTTCGATAAACCTTGGGTGATCCACTTAAGGGAAACTTGCTGCTATTCTACAAACCTCTGCACTTGGAGGCCCAACACTGTCTACAAGAACAGACGCGTGCGTAGACATCAAGCTCTTTTCTGGCGCCGTTACCGGGGAGGTAAGGTAAAAGGTACTCACACCCTTTGGCTACTAAGTCTTTTAGTTGCTGGTGAGTGCTCGGAGATATTTCCTTTAGATTCTGCAATTACATCTTTTTGTTTCTTGTTTTTATTTTCACTAGCAAGATGGCCCTCGTAAATGAGAGGGTGTCATATGTAATGTTTCTAACGTGACTCTAAAATCGATTCATAGTTTCACGGATATTCAGCAATCAGAAATAGGTATATGTGACATTGGAAACTTCCTTTCCTAAGATTGTAATTGAATGCACAATCTTGTTTCAATGATCAACCTATATATCTTTGCTAAATCTATAATACCTATAAAGTTCATCCCCACTAAAATGCATTAAATGTTTGCAAGCTGAAATTTTATGTAGCCACGTCACTCCAATTAACCATGTCCCTTAGATTTCAAAGATGTGTTCTAAATCTGCCCCTTTGCTAATCTCATGCGGTACCAGCTGCATCGCTCGGAAAAAAAACTATGTTCTGTTTGGCCTAGAATTATTATGCAGTGAAGGCGTTGAACAGTTACTTGGTGACTCTTCAATCTCCACCTTTACTTGATGCTATGCCATCCTTGCTGCTGGAATCTGCTTGGCATGGCCACGTGCTTCTTCCTGGTGTATATTATGTACAGCTAAGTTGCTTGATGAAATGCAAATATGAGGCCATGAGGCTATGACTAATGAAAGTTAATATTGATTGCACGTTGATGAAGATACATCCTCGGTTGTACAAGTCCAGGTCAAATTGTCAACGTGTAAAATTTAATGGCTCTTATATCATACATGATCATTTGGATATGATCTTTTATGCAATTGCCCGTTGCATTTAAATGTAAAAATTGTTTAGGTCCATTATTGTTGATGTATTGAAGACTAACACGATTGACATATGTTAGCTCAGTGGCGTTCAGTTGCACTTTATTTCAGTTCTAGGTACTTATGTGTGATCATCCTTAACTACATGTATGCACGATCTATATGCATTCTGAACGTCAAATTATGGCATGTGTGTTGTCATGTGTACTGTATAAGTACCTAATAGTTTTCTTTCATGTATGGTTTTGCTCATGTGCATCGCTATAATTACCTACAAAATAATTTTCTTTGATGTATGGTTTTGCTCATGTGCATCGTAAAAAATTACCGCAGCAACGCGCGGGGTTCACCTAGTTTATAATATACATGTTCCATATTTCTATTGGAAAAGATACATACATGTGGCCTTGCATGCGTATGCTATCATTGGCATATAAAACATCTTTTTAAATTTGCAGCTAGTCCAATCCAGGACAACACTTTAAATCAATAGTGCAACACCGTGCACCATACACATGAATATCTCCAAAGTTCTTAGATGGCATGTAAAGGTTAACAAAATTGTCTGTAACCTAGAGAGGCTTTGCCGTGATCTACCATAAAACGTCTAGGACTACACTACTTAAATATTATGTCTCCAGTAACGGAGCCAAAGATAAACAACCAAAGAAGACAAAAAAATTAAACACACAATCCTTACCATTCTCCTATTGTTCAGACCTTTGGTTAGATCGATAATGTCCTACAAATCTGAGCCAAGATTTGATACTTTTGACATCAGACTCTATATGTTCCTCAGGAATAGGACTATAGGACTAACATTAGATATACTCAGAATAAATTTAGGGTCAGTTTAATAAGAATCACAACGGTTGTATAAGGCCCAACCTGGAGATCCTCCTTCCACTCAGCAATACCTCTTTCTCGGGATTATATCTCCAAATTGGTCCAATCACCTCCAAAATAGTTGGCTGCCCCCACTTTTATATATCCTTCATAGGAGGGCATGCGAAGAAATATGGGAGAGGTGGCGTTGCATGTGGCCTTCAAGATGGGAGTGGTAATCGTAGTTCACCAAATCTGACTCACAACGTGGTTCGTGCTTGTTATCATCGTACCTTGTCATACAAAACCGTACACTACACCACGACGGTGTATCAAGTACCACGTCAAATTATCGAGTTCAGAGATGCAAAGAGGCCCTGTTGATGATGGAAAATTAGAATGCCATAGTTTCAGCACGTGGAAGCAAGCAACAATCTCAAGATCGCATGAAGCCAACCACCACCCATGATCCTTCAAAGCCTTAATGGGGAGTTCATAGCTACGGCGCATCAAGATCGCAAATATTTGGTGTATGGGTTGCATTGATTCCTTTATCGTCAGCTTTTACAACGAAAGCACCCGTAAAACTCTAGTCAATTCATCGCCGTCCAAAATCCATTAGAGCAACCTTTGTGCCGACCCAAGAGAAAAATCCTGACATAGATGAATTTTCTGCTTTGATAGGTAGCGTTTTATTGATTTAACCCAGGTTGAACACTACTCCCTATCTAATCCATATTAAGTGTTATTAATTTAGTATAACCACCTCGATTGTATATGGTGAGGACTCTTTTTAAAATATGGATTTTGGATGGACTCTTTAGGAGCAAATCGTGTGGGACATAAGAGTTACGACTTTTGTTTCCGGTTGAATTGCAACCATAATATTTAGATCCGACAAAATATTTTTTGTGATGTATACTAACTTGGTGCTTTGAGAAAACCTTTTTTTAAAGCCTTTTTTGGTTGCACGTGACATATTTAATTTATGGTGTCCTTAGCCAAGAGGTGTTTTATCCTAAACTTTTTCTGGTTGCATGTAAAATATTTACTTGGGTCAATTGACCTTTCTTTTCCTTCTCTTGTACGATGCGCTGGCAGATCCTCCCACATATCCTTTTCGTTGTATATGTACACATGCGCTCAATAGCTTTTTTTAAGAGAACATGCTTTTGAATTAACGAAACAGCTTACACAGAGTCCACGTATCGGACGACCGGTGACCTGCCATGTTTTTTGGTTGCATGTAAAAAATCTACTTGCTCAATCGATCTTTTTTTCCTTTTCTTGTACATGCGCGGGCAGATGTGTCTGTATCCTTTTCGCTGTATATGGACCAATGCGCTCTTTTTAGAAAACATGCTTTTGAGTTAACGAAACAGTTTATATGGAGTCCAGATATTAGACGATCGGTGAGCTGCCACGTTTGACTATTTTAATTTTTTTTCACGTTTTATCTGGTATACGGCCATTGAGCGTGTCAAATCGAGTTAAACCGGACTACATACATAGTTACGTTACTACTAATTTTCTGATAGATCCTAGCCGTAAATTTTAGATCTAACTGTCACAATAATTATGATGATGTGGATTAACGTGGTGCCTCTATTTTAGACTCCCGTATTGTGCTTTTAGTATATAATAGACTAGCATCGTGGCCCTGGCAAATGCGAGGGCATATGACCATAATATATAACATATAAATATATTATAAAATTTGAGAATATATTATTCATGTTTTGAGTCTACATTCCCAACTGTGGATCAATGCATGTTGCCAAACTGGTATCCTAACATAAGTGCCTCTTTTTGTCTATGCATAATTATATGAAAATCTATTTCCTATTATTCCATATGTTCAAAAGTTGTTGAAGTTGTACGTTTGGTTCTAAGTCAAAGTATCTTAAGTTTATAGGAAAATATATCAACATCTGCCTTGCCAATTTAGTTCGATAGATTCATAATATAATATAATTTTATATCATATATATTTGGTGTGATACATATTTTCATATTTTTACACAATTTCAGTCAAACAAAAAACAGTTGACTTAATTAACACAAACCTAGAACTTCGATTATTTTGGGATGAAGGGAGTAACTATTTGGATACACATATCGAAAAAATGTACTAATATGTTTGATGTATTTACATCACGTTAGGTCCACGCAGATCCATAAAGATAATGAGAGACCTAGAACGTATTTAATTTTGCTCTGTACAAACCCAACATGAATCACGATTCAAATCCAACCGCCAAGAACATTCTTGAAATCTCATTGCAAATCATAGAGTGCACTAATACCAAAGCAAATCCAATTGTTCTAAGGTCAATCGAACACTAACTTAATGGATCGAGAATTAGCAAAACCGATAGAAATAATCAATCTACGAAAGCAACCTAGTGACCATATATGTTTTTGTAAGAAATTAATTTATGCTAGGATATCAAAAGCACCATATTTGTTCTAAATCATGGGTTTGATTTTGTGAGATTTCATATAAAGAGCTAATTCTTGATCTGGTTCAGGCTAGCCAAACGTTTATATGCTAACGCCACACAATACTATATACATTTATCCATATTTGTACTCAAGCAAAGAAACACTTTATTTAACAAAATTCTTTGTATAATTCGATGTGTACGTATGTAGACAAAGAGTTCAGAAATTACTTGATTGGTCAAAAAACTGTGAACACCATCAAATTATCAATACGTGGCTGACTTTGTTCTTGTTAGCTAGGCCTTAGGGGTACCATGGATTCAACTTTGCTTATGTATATGCATGTGTATACCCTGCAGCCAATATATCAATCTAAATGCTTGGTGCATGTATGGAGCCGCATGGCTACCTTTGATCCTAATTAGTATGCAGGTCAAATAATCATGCAAGATTGGAAAATGTGTCTATTCATGATGTGTTTGGCCCCTGGCGCTGCCAATCCCAGGCGAGAATACGTGTATAAATTTTTGGCATGCATGTCTATTGAAACGTCTCGGTGTACTATAATTATTTGTTTAACAAAAAAAGGCTACGCGTGAGCCACTTTGAAGACGTGATTGAGATGGACTCCATCTAACTCAATAATAAGGAAAACGCTATGTGATTTAACGTTGGCAATTTTTCTTTGACACGCATACGTGTGCGTTTTGCGTACGTGTCAAACATGTACTTCACAACAAAGTTATGCTATTCTTGTTAAATCCTAACCGTAAATTATAGATCTAACTGCTAGAATAATTCTGTTGATGTGGATTAACGTGGTGTCTCCATTTTTGGACCCCGTATTGTGCTTTTAGTATATAGTAGACTAGTTAGGCTTAATAGAAAATAAAGAGTTCATTAGTCTTTCCCCTGAGTTTAGATATGAAGTGTTTGAAGAGAAAATTGAAAAACCTTTGGAGCTTAATTTGCATGCTAATAGTGTTGTTAGTATGAATGTTTCGAACACTGTTATTCCTAATGCTATAGAAAAGTCTAAGCTTGGGGAAGCTGGTATTGTCATGCATGATATTTTTAGTTCCTCAGCTTTAGTGGAGAAAGTTTGTTCTGATAATATTTTATCTCCCATATGTGATGTTCCTTCTTATGATGATATGTTTGAAGAATATGCTTTGCGAAATAGTTGTTCTCTAGCTTGTGATGATACTAAACCTCTAGTTTATGATGGTTATGATGATGAGTATAATATTTTCAGTTCACCTACTTTTGAGGAGAAAATTAGTTATGATTACAATATGCCTCCTATTTATGATGATTATGGTGATAAGAATAATTATTCTGTTGAATCTGCTCCTATTACTATTGTTCCTGTGGTGAGTATTAATTGTTTTATGAATGTGGCTCATGATAGGGATGTTTTATGTGATAGTTATATTGTTAGTTCTATTCATGATGCTACTGAAAGTTATTATGAGAGAGGGAAACATGGTTTAATGGATCTCAACAATATTAAGTTTCCTCTCTTTATGTTGCAATTTTTGAAGTTGTACTTGTTTTGCCTTCCTATGCTTTTTGCTTTGCGCTTTCATGACTTGTCTCTTTACAAGACTATTTTTCATAGGAAGTGGTTTAGATTTAAATATCTTTCACATTTGCTTTTTGATGCTCTCTATTGCTTTAAGTTTCTATATGGCGCCTTTGCCTCAAGCTCGTATATGGCGCCCACATGAGCATCTTTGCAATTTACTGCGCCTAGCTCAAAGGCGTTAAAGAAAAGCACTCTTGGGAGATAACCCATTGTTTTATTTTCAGTAATTTTTCTTTTATTTGAGTCTTGGAAGTTATTACTACTGTAATAACCACTCCTTATCCTTTTTATTTCGTTGTTGTGCCAAGAGAAGCCTCTAATTTGAGTGAGGTAAGATTTGGGGATGTTGCTGTCCTGAAACTGTTTTCGGTGCTGCACCGTAAAAATTCGTGAAAATTCTCTGTATATCTTTCGGACCTGCGATTGCTTGTGCATATGCCCCAGGTTATATCCAAACTTTAATTAGTTGAACACTTTTTGATTTGAGCAACAGAAAACCCCTAAAAAATTCGACCTTTGTCAGCTGTTCTGTTTTGACAGATTTCTGCCAATATTTGTGTTTGCCGCTTTATCGCTTTCTTTTGAGTTCTTTTGATCACGGAGCTTTTGGGGAAGTTGCTACAGTAGTATATGCTTTATATGTGGTGGTTTTGTGTTGAAACCTGAAGCAAAAAGAGGTTGATTCAATGTTATGCTTACACTAATGTTGCTAATAGAATTGTGTTTAGTTTTGTATGAAGGAAGTTTTCAAGTGTAGGGATCGGAGAGTGATGAGATGAGTTGAAGAATGGACAAAAGCTCAAGCTTGGGGATGCCCATGCATCACCACAAGAAATTTCCAAGAAGTACAAGCGTCAAAGCTTGGGGATGCCCCCGAGGCACCCCTTCTTCATCGGCAAAAATCAGGTCACCTTTCAAAACACTATATTTTTATTGCTTCATGCACTATGCGTTTTTCTTGGAGCGTCAGTTGTTTTAGTTTTCAGTATTAGTTTAGTTTAGTTTGCTGCAATAAATGGTTAGATCACATCATGTTTCTTTTGGAGGAGATGAACTCGCTTTTCATTTGCCAAGAACACTCTAGTTTTCACTCTTATCGTTCAATGAGTGTTCTCTTTTTCTGCTACTGCGTTTAGCTTGCATTTTTCGCCTTGATTTTTGTTCAGATCTTATTTTATCTTTGCGTCAAGGTGTATTTGGACCTCTGGTATATGGGTTTTCCTCAAAAGAGTTTCCTCAAAAAGGTTTGAATGGTGTTGGAAAAGAGAAAAAGTTTCATGCAAAAAAGTGGTACAAAAAGGAGCTTGTGTAGACTGTGGCATAGGCTTTTGCATGTCAAGCTTGATGTCTTTTTGATAGTATGCTTAGTGGTTTTGCTGTAGCATGACTTGTCTCAAATAACTGAGATTGCTTAATGAGCCTTTGAAAGAATCATGCGTTGTTTTTATTATTTGGAAGCATTATTTTGGTTTTCTCCTTGATGCTTTATTTGGGTTGACTTGGCGCATGCTCACACATGTTAGACTCATCCAAAGTCACCAATAGCCTCTATGATCATTTAGTTTTTGACTTTTGATGCCATCTTATGCTTCTTTTAATGTTGCTTTGTCGCTTTGCATGATTATAGCCGTTATTGCTCTCTTCGTTGGTCGCTCCCAGTCTTTTGCTAGCCCTCATTTTGTACTGAGTATGAGCTCTACTCGTGCATCCAACTTCCAAAAACCAAGTTTGCCATTGTGTCCACTATAAATTCCTATGCATGGTATTTTTAAGCCATTTCAAAGTAAATTTTCATGTGCTACCTTTCAAAACCTTCAAAATACTTCTCGTTTTGTGACACTGTTTTCAGCTCATGGGGACGTAGTGGTCGGATTTGCTATCTTCCATATTGCTTATTCCAAAAAGAAAAAAAAATAGAAAAAAGAAAGAAAAAAGGCACTCCTCCATGGTATGTGAATGTTGGTGGGCACCCGATGGAATCGGTTAGCCATGGTTTGAGAAAGGAAAAAAGGTGGGGAGGAGTGCCAAGCTTTATAAAAGAGCACAAAAGTGCCAATCTCTCTCTCAAAAACTTGCTTCATTTTTGTATGGAAGATAGTAAGAACCCCATTCCCAATCGTTGACAAAAGCAACCACCTCTCAAAACCCAAGTTTTATCTCTCTGATTTACAGATGAAAAGCTCTAGCACATGTTTAATCACTGCTTCCCTCCACGAAGGGCCCTTCTTTTACTTTTATGTTGAGTCACCACCTTCTATCTTTATGCACCATTAAGAGAGCATAGTTGTCATTCTGAGTATAATGTGCATTGTCCCAAAGTTTATCATTGATTGATTCATGACTATGGTTTCACTTGTTCCTAAATTACTTGTATCTAGTCGCCCTCTTAAAGTTGAAGGTGTCCTATGCATTTATGTTTTGCTCTCCATGAAGGACAAGCTGAAAACCATTTGTATGTTTTTTCTTATGATTTGAACACACGTTTGACTTTCATTGTTTCATTTTCATGATCTTTTGTTTGTGTTCATTTTCATGTTATAACATGGTTGCTAAGTTTCTATTGTCAAGATTATATCTTTCATGCCCATGTTTGAAGTTCTTATGATCCCTGCTCACAAATGCTTACATATATGATCAAGATTGTGTAGGTGCATGTCACCTCAAAAATTATTCTTATGTTATCACTTACCTACTCGAGCACGAGCAGGAGTTAAGCTTGGGGATCCTGATACGTCTCAAACGTATCTATAATTTTTGATGCTCCATGCTTGTTATTACACCATTTGCCTAATGTTTCGTTACACTTCTTGGCACATTTATGCATTTTCCGGAACTAACCTATTAACAAGTCGCCACAGTGCCAGTTCCCTGTTTTTAGCTGTTTTTGTGTTTCAGAAGTGATACAGAGGAAATATTCTCGGAATTGGACGAAACAAGTTCCTGAAGTCTTATTTTTCCCGGAAGCTTCCAGAGATCCGAAGAGGCGAAGGAGTGGGGCCACAGGCCAGCCTCACACTAGGCCGGCGCGGCCCAGGCCTTGGCCGCGCCGCCTAGGTGTGAGGAGGCCTGGGGGCACTCCTGACGACGCCCCTTCGCCTATATAAAGCCTTGGGACGAAAAAGCCTAGAGGAGTCGGCAATTTTCCAGAAAGAGTTCCGCAGCTCCGCCGCCACTGCCGACGAATTTCAGGGGACAGAAGTCTCTGTTTCGGCACCCTGCCGGGACGGGGAAGTGTCACCGGAGCTATCTCCATCGGTCTCCATCGCCGTCTCCGCCGTCTCGATCGACCTCACCGCCATCTCCATCAACCTTGCTGTCTCCTATGATGAGGAGGGAGTAGTTCTCCCCTGGGGCTGAGGGCTCTACCGGTAGCTATGTGGTTCACCTCTCTCTCCCATGATGTGATCTTTATGTGACCGTGAGCTTTGTATCATGTTGAATAAGTAGATGTTACTCTTCTTCATTATGTGTACTCTAGTGTGTTATTAAAGTAATCTATTCCTCCTGCCATGGTGTAACGGTGACAGTGCGTGCATCATCGTGGTACTTGGTCTAGGCTACGATTGTGATCTCTTATGGATTATGAGAATAATTATCACTATGATAGTATTGAATTGATCTATTCCTCCTTTCAAGGTGTAATGTTGACAGTGTGTGCACCGTGTTAGTACTTGGTCTAAGTTGCAATAATATCTATCTTGAGTTGTGATTTGATTTGGATATCTCTATGAGTGGTGTTTGTCAAGTACTTGATGAACTTTGAGGAGTGTGCTTCGTAGCCCTACGCAATGATTAGTGTTATTCAATAGGAGAATAATTCAGAGTACCATAGTGAAGAGAAGTTATTTATTTGTTTAATTGTGTTATATTGTTGGGAGTGTGTCCACTAGTGAAAGTATGATATCTAGGCCTTGTTTCCAAGCTTTGCACACCGTTTACTTACTATTTTGTTACATGTTTGCTCGCAGCGATACTCACTAGTGGGAAAAGGCTTATAGATAGATGTTTTACTAGTGGAGCACATTAATCAATATGCTCCACTAGTATTTACTAGTGGCGCATTATCAAATATGCTCCACTGATAATTTTTTTACTAGTGGCGCATTCTGCTCAAAATGCGCCACCAATAAGTCTATGGGACCCACTAAAAGGGTCATCGACAAAATATCTTGACTTATCAATGGCGCATTTGCTATATGCGCCACGCATATTTGACCCTTTAGTGGCCCATATTATGCATAATGCGCCACTGATAAGTCTGTGGGACCCACCTGGGCCCCACTGGCCTGACCCCTGCCAGTGTTATGCGTGGCACATATATCAATATGCGCCACTGATAAATAAATTATCAATGGCGCATATTGCTATATGCGCCACGCATAACTAGTGGGGCCCACACCTCTAAAAAGGTGGCAGACTTATCAGTGGCGCATTTTTTTTAACTATGCACCATTGATAAGGTCGGCCAGATCTATAAGTTGGCAGCCCCACCACCACCATTTCATTCTTCTCCATCCAACACCAAACTAGATCTAGGTCGTCCTCCTCCTCCCCACCACCTCAATTTCTCCATTCTTGCCTCCATTCTTGGTCCGCCCGATAACGATGATGATGATGATGATGAGACGATGGACGAAGATACTCAGGGTCCCCGCAAGAGGGCTAAGAGGAGGGATGTGGTGTTTCCCACTGCATGCTTCACTCTAAGTGAGAAGGAGCTCGAGCAGTTTTTTAAGTGCCTCCTAGGAGTTAAAGTTTCTCACGGTTACTCTGGGAACATAGGCAGATATCTGGATGAAGCGAAGAAGAGGTTCAGCGGGATGAAGTCTCACGACTGTCACGTGTTGATGATATAGATACTTCCCATTGCGATCCGAGGGATAATGGACGAGCATGTCCGTGAGACATTGTTTGGCCTCTGCAACTTCTTCGACGTCATCTCGAGGAAATCTATCGGCTTGAAGCAGCTCGACGCGCTGCAAGAAGAGATCATCGTGATACTGTGCGAGCCAAGTTGACCAATGCTTCTTCATCACCGACCCGTCAAAGCCAAGCCGTGTTGTCGTGAGGAGGGGCAAGAGGAGCATCATCAGAATGGAAGGACCCGCCAACGACCAAGACTTAGAAAAGAACGACGATCCAAAGATCGAAGAGGAATTCGACAAGTACTTCGACAAGCCGACCGCCGCAGGAAGAAGGAAGACCACCCTACCTACTAAAGGTTGTCCATTTACGAGAAGAAACCTCAACATTCCCGGCCTAAAGTATTCAACAAACGCGAGGAAGAAGGGCAAGAAGATTGCAAAGCGACGCTAGCTCTAGCTAGCTAGCGTGGAATCGAGATCATGACATTTTTTGTGTATGCATGCGTTTACTCGAAACTATATAGACTATCATAATATTCGTACATGTGTGTATGGATATCGATCTTCGTGTGACACGACAATATATATTCATGGTTTTTTGAATAAACTACCTATTATGATACTCGCAAATGAAGTGAGAAAAAGATGTGACATGACGATGTTTGTGTTTTTTTTACTATTACAAACTATTATTTTGAAGTAACTTGTATTTGTTAGAAATTGTGAAAAAATAATTTAAAACTATTATTTTAAAGTAACTTGTATTTGTTAGAAATTGTGAAAAAACAATTTTAAAAAAAGTGTGAGGGCAACCAGCAGGGTTCGAACCCTGGATCCCCCCTCTGGCTACAGAGAACGCTACCAGTGAGCTAGTGACCGAATGTTGTCAAATGCCATGTGCTCGCGCTATTTGACTAAGTGTCAAATATGCGTGGCGCATATTGCACAAAATGCGCCACGCATATTTGACACTTAGTCAAATAACGCTTCGCCGGCCGAGAGTTCTCTCCTCTCCCCATTTCCCCCCCGATCGAGCTCTCTGCCGCTGCTAACCCTAGCCCGATCTCGCGACACTGCTAACCCTAGCCGCCGCCGGTCAAAGCCGCTGCAGCCGCTCGAAGCCCCCGCTCGAAGCCCCCGGTCGAAGCCGCCATCGCCACTCGGAGCCGACGGCCGAGGAGGAGCAAGCGCCGCCGGCCGAGGAGGAGCAAGCACCACCGGCCGAGGAGGAGCAAGCGCCGCTGGCCGGCCACGGGGATCTACGAGGCGCTCGAGCTCCGCGACAGGGACAGGGCCGGCTACGGCAACTTCTACCGCAACTGTAAGCCCCCCGTTTCTTCTTTCCCGTGCCCGTGGCATCGTAACGTGAGTTGCGTTTGCTGAACCGTGGCTCCCAGGGCCGATCCAAATCCGTGCTGCTACTTTCGTGGGGTGGACTATTGTTTTCATATGGATTTCTAAATGCTCAACTTTTATTCTCGTTGCTGGCTTTGATCAGGATGAACTAGACACCTAGTACTTGCTGGCAATTGCAATGTTTAGACAGGCTGTAGGGTTGCTCAATAATGTATACACGGAACACTGAAGTTGTTGATGTTTAAAGACAAAAATATTTCCTTCTGTTCGAGTTTCAGTGGCCAAGACATGTCATGCTTGCAAAATATTTCAATTTTGCTGTAACCAATTGCTAATTTTTAGAATGTAGAATTGCTTTTACTGTAAACTCTGAAGGTCCTGGGTTTTTGACTATTAGGCTGTGATGATGACGGGAAAGTAGATATAGCTGTGATCTGAAAACCACAATATTACTGCCAGTTGCTTGATGTTGTATGGGAAAGTAGATGGAGCCAAACTAATGGTTACATTTTGCATGAGTTAGTTGCTCTGGGCTTTGTATTCATTCCTTTGAATCAAAAACAAAGTGACTATTGCTCATGTTTATTGCTGAGCTTCTTATTCACGCTTATAAGAATATTTGGTTCAGAACAAATCATGATGCCATTGCTATTGATTGTCTGGTACTTTAGTAAGTGATGATATTAGTCCACTAGTGGTCCTTTTGTTGAACAAGAACAGTTCCAATACGTATGTTAAGTCCTGGAAAGAGAAATAAGAGAGTATGTAAGTTAAGGTTAGAGTACAAATAGGAATACATTGGTTACTGATGCTGCTTTGCTGCTGCTACTGCTGATGCTGCTTTGCTGGTGCTACTGCTACTGTTTTGCTGCTGCTACTACTGCTGCTGCTGCTACTGCTGATGCTGATGCTGCTTTGCTGCTACTACTGCTTTGCTGCTGCTACTGCTGCTACTACTTTGCTGCTACTGCTGATTCAGTCACAACTGAATTGCTGGAATATGTATATATGTGAATTGCTGCAGGTTATTGATACGTCCAATTTGCATCACTATTTTGTATCATAATTTACTGTTATTCATTGATATATTTCATATTTGGATAAGTTACTTATGTTATTTCCTTTGTTTTTACATGTTTGATGATTATCGGAGGAGTTGCTGCCGGAGTCAGGATTCTGCTGGAAAAATGACCATCAAGAGACCATACTTTGAAGATCAGGAAAATTCCAGAAAAATACCCAGAAATTATATTTTCCCAGAAGACCTACGAAGCCAGAAGGAGGAGTCGAGGGGGGCCAGGGGGCCCCCACACGCCAGGGCGGCGCGGCTAGCCCCCTGGCCACGCGGGCCCCACGTGAGGCTACCCTGGCCCACCTCTGGTCTCCTCCCTTCGCGTACATCATCGTCCCCGAAAACCTAAGTCAGGGGGGGTTCAGAGTTAGACACAGCCGCCTCTACGGGGCGGAGAACACTAGAGAGAGAAAGCTCTCCGGCAGAGAGAAATCTGCCGGGGAAATTCCTTCCCGGAGAGGGGAGATCGTCGCCATCGTCATCACCATCGCACTGGACTTCATCGGGATCATCATCATCATCATCTCCATCACCAGCACCTTCATCTCCACCATCACCTCGCCATCCCGCTGTAACATCTTGAGTTGGATCTTGTTATATTCATAGGGGAAACTTTCCCGGTGTTGATTACTCTTGTAGTTGATGCTATTAAGTGTAACCGTTGAATTAAGGTTTATGTTCAGATTGTTATTTACCATTATTTCACCTCTGATCATGATCCATATGATGTCTTGTGAGTAGTTCATTTAGTTCTTGAGGACATGGGAGAAGTCAAGATGTTAGTAGTGAATTATTGTTGAGAAATATTTAATGGTTTGATATTGTTGTGGTGCTATTTCACTAGTGGTGTCATGTGAACGTCGACTACATGATACTTCACCATTTATGGGCCTAGTGAGATGCATTGTGTATTTGGCTACCGATTGTGGGGTTGCTGGAGTGACAGAAACCTAAACCTCCGTTGGTAAACCATTGCACCAGGGAGCGTAGGATCCTAGAGTTTAAGGCTGTGGTTAGATTTATCTTAATTACTTACTTGTATTTGCGGATGCTTGTAAGGGGTATAATCACAAGTGTGTATTTATCCTAGTAAGGGTAGTGCGCTAGCACAGGTTCACCCCCATAACACTTACCAAACCAATAAATACTATTGGCTTTATGAAGCGAAAGCTCTTGACAGAAACCTCCCGTGTGTCCTCGAGAACGTTTGGTTATTATAAGAACACAACCGGCTTGTCCTTTGCTGAAGAAAGGATTGGGCCACTTGCTGCAATTGTTACTACTGTCTTTTACTTACTCGCACTTTATTTACTCGTAATACCAAATACTCCTGAAAACCTGTTTGCTAGTATTTACAGTGATTCCTTGATCAAAACTGCTCATCAACACCTTCTGCTCCTCGTTGGGTTCGACACTCTTATTTATCGAAAGTACTACGATACACCCCCTATACTTGTGGGTCATCAAGACTATTTTCTGGCGCCGTTGCCGGGGAGTGTAGCGCTATTGAAGAGTGGAATTGGAAAAGGTAACCGTCACTGTGAGTATTGTTTTATTTTTGTCTTTTGTTTTATTCTGCTATGGAGAACTCTCCATTTGGTTTCCTTTTTGGAAACACTACTACTACTGCTGCACATGCGGAGGAATCACCACCGCCACCGCCTGCTGAAATTGATCCTTTTAAAATACCTATGAAAATTGTTGGGCGTATTATGGATAACTGCTATTCAGGAGATGGAACTGTCCATCCGGGTGATCATTTATTATTTATACATGAATTACGCGAGTTGTTCAGATGTGCAAGTATTTCACCAAGCCAGGTCAAGAAGAAATTATTCTCTATATCATTGAAAGGCAGAGCTGAAGAGTGGTATCGACTACTCCAAGATGGTCCATCTATGGCATGGGAGGATATTGTGCCTCTCTTTTATTCCAAGTTTTATCCTCCAAGTGAAATTCATAAAGACCATAATCGGATATATAATTTTTGGCCTCATGATGGAGAG
Organism: Dactylis glomerata; assembly: GCA_007115705.1. Taxonomy (NCBI): domain Eukaryota; kingdom Viridiplantae; phylum Streptophyta; class Magnoliopsida; order Poales; family Poaceae; genus Dactylis; species Dactylis glomerata. The sequence continues at coordinate 893,672 of QXEO01000217.1, forward strand.
AGTATTGCCCAAGCGTGGGGGAGGTTGAAGTTACTAATGCTCAAATGCCCCATTCATGAGCTTCCCAATAATATTGTTATTAATAATTTTTATGCGCGGCTTACTCTTCCTGATAAGGATTATTTGGATGCTTCTTGCTTTGGATCATTTACTCATATGAAAGAAGATGCCAAGTGGAAACTTCTTGACCGCATACAAGAAAATGCTGAAGGTTGGGAAAACGACAAAGGTAGGAAGTCAGGTATAAACTATGATTATGAATGCATTAAATCTTTTATGGGAACCGATGACTTTCATAGTGTTAGCACTGCTTATGGTCTTGATTCCCAAATACTTGCTAATTGTCTTAAGGCCTTTGCCTCTTATATTGATGTTCCAAAGAAAGATTGGAACAAATATCATGCGCCTTACAAAGATTCTATTAGTCATATACCTGCTGCAGCTACTGAAGTTTGTACGGTCGATAGCATCGTGCCCGAACCTTATATTGAGAAGACACCTTTCCCTGCTAAGGTAAAAAAGTATTCTACTTTGGTAAGTGTGTCTAATAAAAGTACTAAGAAAGCTGCAGAGCCTGATGAGCAAATTACTATTAAGTCCCCTGTTGCTATATTGAAAGATCTTGTTACTAAAGATGTAGGGGATGAATATATTCTTTTTTGTGAAGATGCTTCTAACATTCTTTCACACCCTAAAAAGCACAGGAAAGCAAGTGTTCCTGTTATCTCTGTCAGGATTGGAGATCATTGTTATTATGGTTAATGTGATATTGGTGCTAGCGCAAGTGCTATTCCCTTAGAGCTTTATAAAGAAATCATGCACGAGATTGGCGCTTGTGAACTTGAAGATATTGATGTGGTTGTTCAGCTTGCTAACCGAGAGACTGTTTGGCCTCTTGGTATTGTTCGAGATGTGGAAGTTCTTTGCGGTAAGACTAAATACCCTACTGATTTTCTAGTACTTGGTAAGGAGGCTAGTAAAACTTGTCCTATTATTTTTGGTAGACCCTTTTTGAACACTTGTGGCGCCATAATAGATTGTAAGAAGGAGATTTTTTTTACTAAGTTTAATGGAGAGTCTTATGAGTTTAATTTTTCCAAGTTTGCTAAGACTTCTTATGAAAATGACACGCCTAATGAAAATTTTCGAGTTGAGCAGCTTGCTTCTATTGCTCTTGCCCCTAATAATGCTTTGCAGCAATTCATGGAAGATCACGAAAGTGATGTTTTTAGCAAGGAAAGAGAAGAGATTGACGATATTCTTCTTCGTCAACCACCATTACTCAAGCATAATCTACCTGTGGAGGATCTTGGTACCACTTTGCCACCTAAAGAGGATCCTGTGTTTGAATTAAAGCCTTTGCCTGATGACCTCAAATATGCTTATATTGATGATAAGAAAATATACCCTGTTATTATTAGTTCTAAACTTTCAGGAAAGGAAGAAGAAAGATTATTGGAGATATTGAGGAAACATCGAGGAGCTATGGGATATACTCTGGATGATTTAAAAGGGATTTCTCTCACTTTATGTCAGCATGCCATTAATATGGAGAAAGATGCAAAGCCAGTCGTGGAGCACCAACGCCGCCTAATTCCCAAGATGAAGGATGTGGTAAGAAATGAGGTATTAAAGCTCCTTGATGCTGGTATTATTTATCCTATTGCTGATAGTAGATGGGTTAGTCCTGTTCATTGTGTTCCTAAGAAAGGAGGTATGACTGTTGTACCTAATGAGAATAACGAGCTTATTCCTCAAAGGGTAGTTGTTGGTTATAGAATGTGCATTGATTATAGGAAGGTAAACAAAGTTACTAAGAAAGATCATTACCCTTTACCGTTTATAGATCAAATGCTAGAAAGGTTGTCTAAGAAGACTCATTTTTGTTTCCTTGATGGTTACTCTGGTTTTTCTCAAATTGCTGTTAAGAAAGATGATCAAGAGAAAACCACTTTTACTTGTCCTTATGGAACTTATGCTTATAGACGTATGCCGTTTGGTTTATGCAATGCTCCTGCTACCTTTCAAAGATGTATGTCTGCTATTTTTCATGGTTTTTGTGAAGAAATTGTGGAGGTCTTCATGGACGATTTCTCCGTCTATGGAACTTCTTTTGATAACTGTTTGCACAATCTTGATAAAGTTTTGCAGAGGTGCGAAGAAACTAACCTTGTTCTTAATTGGGAGAAATGCCACTTTATGGTAAATGAAGGAATTGTCCTTGGACATAAAATCTCCGAAAGAGGTATTGAAGTTGACAGAGCAAAAGTGGAGGCAATCGAGAAAATGCCATGTCCAAGAGATGTTAAAGGTATACGTAGTATTCTTGGTCATGCTGGTTTCTACAGGAGGTTTATTAAAGATTTCTCTAAGATTTCAAAGCCTCTTACCAATCTTCTTCAAAAGGATGTACCATTTGTCTTTGATGATGATTGTAAGGAAGCCTTTGAAACTCTTAAGAAGGCTTTAACTACTGCTCCTATTGTTCAACCACCTGATTGGAATTTACCTTTTGAAATTATGTGTGATGCTAGTGATTTTGCTGTTGGTGCTGTTCTTGGACAGCGCATAGATAATAAGTTGAATGTTATTCACTATGCTAGTAAGACTCTTGATGCTGCTCAGAAGAATTATGCTACTACTGAGAAAGAGTTTCTTGCTGTTGTTTTTGCTTGTGATAAGTTTAGATCTTACATTGTTGATTCTAAAGTTACTATTCATACTGATCACGCTGCTATTAGATATCTTATGACTAAGAAGGATGCTAAGCCTAGGCTTATTAGATGGGTGTTGCTTTTACAAGAGTTTGATTTGCATATCGTAGATAGAAAAGGTGCTGAAAATCCTGTGGCTGACAACTTGTCTAGATTGGAAAATATTTCTTTTGATCCTATTCCTGTTAATGATAGTTTTCCAAATGAACAGTTGGCTGCAATTAATGTAACTTCACGAGACCTTCCTTGGTATGCTGATTATGCTAACTTTATTGTTTCCAAGTATTTGCCTCCAACCTTTACAGCTCAGCAAAGAAGAAAATTCTTCTATGATTTGAGGCATTATTTTTGGGATGACCCACATTTATATAAAGAAGGAGTTGATGGTATCATGAGAAGATGCGTACCGGAATATGAGCAATAAGAGATATTAAGAAAATGCCATAGCAGTGCTTATGGAGGGCATCATGCTGGAGATAGGACCGCACAGAAGGTTATACAATCAGGTTTTTATTGGCCAACCCTCTTTAAGGATGTCAGGAGGTATGTTTTATCTTGCGATGAATGTCAAAGAGTTGGTAATATTTCTAGACGCAATGAGATGCCTATGAATTACACTCTTGTTATTGAACCATTTGATTGTTGGGGATTTGACTTTATGGGTCCTTTTCCTCCTTCAAAAGGCTATACCCATATACTTGTTGCTGTAGATTATGTTACTAAATGGGTAGAAGCCATACCTACAAAGAGTGCCGATGGTGAGACTTCGTTAAAGATGCTTAAGGATGTTATTTTTCCTAGGTTCGGAGTGCCTAGATATCTTATGACTGACGGAGGTTCTCATTTTATTCACGGTAGTTTTAGAAAGACTCTTGCTAAGTATGATGTCAATCATAGAATTGCTTCTGCTTATCATCCCCAAACTAGTGGGCAGGTAGAGCTTTCAAATAGGGAGATCAAGTCTATCTTGCAGAAGACTGTTAGTAGATCTAGGAAAAACTGGGCTAGTAAGTTAAATGACGCTTTATGGGCTTATAGAACTGCTTATAAGAACCCCATGGGTATGTCTCCTTATAAGATAGTTTATGGAAAAGCGTGTCACTTGCCCTTAGAATTAGAACACAAGGCTTTTTGGGCAGTGAGAGAGCTTAATAGAGATTTTAAACTAGCCGGTAAGAAGAGGTTGTTAGATTTGAGTTCTCTAGATGAGTGGAGAAACGAAGCATATGAGAATGCAGGACTTTTCAAAGAGAAAGTCAAGCAATGGCATGATAATAGAATTCTTAAGAGAGAGTTCCATGTTGGTGAGAAAGTTCTCTTGTATAGGTCTCGTCTCAGATTTTTTGCAGGAAAATTACTCTCTAAATGGGAAGGACCATATGTTATTGTGGAAGTGTACCGCTCAGGTGCTATTAAGATTGCTTCATTGAAAGATGATTCTACACAAGTGGTGAATGGGCAAAGACTCAAACATTATATTTCTGGAGATTCTTATAATGAAGATGTTGATGTTATTGAAACAGTTTCTCCGGAAGATTACATCCAAGACAAACTGCAGGAACCTGCAGAATTCGTTTTCGAATAGGTAACAGTTCTAGTCAGAAAAGTTTCATGAAAAGTTCTTCCTTTAATATTTTTGCTATTTTTAATAAATATAAAAAATCACGAGACGAAAACGGGGAGGAAAAGAGGTCCGTGTGTGTCTCACACACGGGTGGCGCGGGCCCACCCCTGGCCGCGCCACCCCTGTGTGAGAACACATCGGAACTCGTTTCCGTCCCGGTTTCCTCCTGTGACTTCGTTTCGATTTATGATTTTCGCTTATTTAACCCCCGGAGTCCCCGAGGTCTGTATATCGTTTTCTCGTTGTGTTTTGTTTCGAGCTGTTTCTGTCAGGAGTTGATCTTAAGCTTGGGGGAGTCATGGCCTCTTCAAGCGGTGACAAGGAGAAGACACCTCCGGAGGATGATCACCAAAACCCGAAGTTGAAGGAGGGACAGTTTACCGCTGGATCAAGAACAAGAGAACCTACTCTTGTAGGATCGATTAACACTGGACGTGCCTTTTCTCATAATCTGCAGGGACCAATACTGCCAGCTGTTGACCTCAGCTCCTACCCTACATCTGTGGAAGCCCTTCGGGTCACCAATGAGTTTTGTGATAAATATCGAGCTCTCAGGATGGAGGTGGAGATACTTCGAGAGGAGAACAATAGGCTTCGCAGGATGCTAGAGAATTTTCTCACCCCAATCATGGTTGCACCGCCACCACCAAAGGAGTAATTCATCATCGGTATAGGCATCCCCTTGGCTTGTTCCAAGCTTGGGGGAGTGCCGCGGTATCACATCATTACCTTTTGCTCATTTACTTTTCAAGTAGAGTCTTATCATGAATAGAGAAGTTATTATATAGAATAGTTTGCAGTTGGAAGTATCCTCCTTAGTTAGTTATCTATGTATCCCTTGGTGTGAGTTGCGGTAATGAAATATTAATGAGAAGTTTTATCGTTTACTTTTCGCACACTTTATGTTAGTCTGCAATCTCTCTTATATGACTGATCTTGTTGATTGGTATTGGTATCACATTGGGAGCATGAGTAGATTTAGTTGGTTTTGGCAAACCTAGCTTGGTCAGTAGCAACTTTACCTTGAAGTTTTAGTAGAAAAGAATAAAGAAGTGCTTGTTGTATCACTTCAGTTTTCCCTTAGCATTGTTATTCTTAAAGTTAAAATCGTTGTACCTTCAAGGGGGTTGCATGATTGTTCTTATTATATGTATGTATGTTTGTTTCATGCAACTCTTATGCTTGCTACCCAGCCTTGCTAGCCAAAAACCTGTACTGAGAGGAAATACTTCTCGTGCATCCAACTCCCAATAGCTAAGTCACTTCCAAAGAGTCCACTATAAATTCCTATGCATGGTATTTTAAGCCATTCCAAGTAAATTTTCATGTGCTACCTTTCAAAAAACCCTTCAAACGCTTCTCATTTTGTGCCACTGTTTTTAGCTCATGAGGACGTAGTGGATGGGTTTGTTATCTTCCATACTAAATTAAGTACCCCTCGACTAGGCAGCTTCATCTGCTCGTCATTAATTTTGCAAAGGGAGCTGGTCAGACCATTATAATCTAAAAAGAAACAAAAAGGCACTCCTCCAATGGTATGTGAAAGTTGGTCGGCACCCGATGGAATCGGTTAGCCATGGTTTGAGAAAGGAAAAAGGTGGGAAGGAGTGCAAAACTATAAAAGAGCACCAAAGTGCCAACTAATTAAACATCTCGGAACCGCTCTCACTTGTTTAGTATGGAAGATATCAAGAACTCTGTTGCTAGTCATTGACAAAAGCAACCACCTCTCAAAATAACTTTTACCTCTGTTTTACAAATGAAAAGCTCTAGCACATGTTTAATCCCTGCTTCCCTCTGCGAAGGGCCTATCTTTTACTTTTATGTTGAGTCAACCTATTTCCCTCTGTCTCAAGCGAGCATTTGAGTTGTTATGTTTCACTCATCCATATGTTGATCCATCTAATCATGTTTATTATGTTCCTTGTTTTGTATAATGCTTTTGTCTGAAGGAATATATCTTTGAAAGTTTACTTTGTTGAGCATATAGTCTTTGCTATATTAGCTCTGTTCTAAAAGGCTCCGTTTAAAAAGAGAGAATAGCTTGTTCTCCATTCTTTGACCAAGAACTAAGGTTTGCCATTGCCAATTATAATTTACCTTGTGCATCTTTACATGTGATTCCCTTTTACCTATTGCAAGTTTACATCTTATAAAGGGAAGTTGCTGTCTATTATAATTTTTGCCTTAGTGAATGTGATGCTTCTTGTTCGTATTTTGATTATCGACACCTCACTCCATAAACCTGTGGTCATGTTTACCGAGTTTAGTTTTGCTTGGGGACAAGCGAGGTCTAAGCTTGGGGGGGTTGATACGTCCAATTTGCATCACTATTTTGTATCATAATTTACTATTATTCATTGATATATTTCATATTTGGATAAGTTACTTATGTTATTTCCTTTGTTTTTACATGTTTGATGATTATCGGAGGAGTTGCTGCCGGAGTCAGGATTCTGCTGGAAAAATGACCATCAAGAGACCATACTTTGAAGATCAGGAAAATTCCAGAAAAATACCCAGAAATTATATTTTCCCAGAAGACCTACGAAGCCAGAAGGAGGAGTCGAGGGGGGCCAGGGGGCCCCCACACGCCAGGGCGGCGCGGCCAGCCCCCTGGCCGCGCGGGCCCCACGTGAGGCTGCCCTGGCCCACCTCTGGTCTCCTCCCTTCGCGTACATCATCGCCCCCAAAACCTAAGTCAGGGGGGGTTCAGAGTTAGACACAGCCGCCTCTGCGGGGCGGAGAACACCAGAGAGAGAAAGCTCTCCGGCAGAGAGAAATCTGCCGGGGAAATTCCTTCCCGGAGAGGGGAGATCGTCGCCATCGTCATCACCATCGCACTGGACTTCATCGGGATCATCATCATCATCTCCATCACCAGCACCTTCATCTCCACCATCACCTCGCCATCCCGCTGTAACATCTTGAGTTGGATCTTGTTATATTCATAGGGGAAACTTTCCCGGTGTTGATTACTCTTGTAGTTGATGCTATTAAGTGGAACCGTTGAATTAAGGTTTATGTTCAGATTGTTATTTACCATTATTTCACCTCTGATCATGATCCATATGATGTCTTGTGAGTAGTTCGTTTAGTTCTTGAGGACATGGGAGAAGTCAAGATGTTAGTAGTGAATTATTGTTGAGAAATATTTAATGGTTTGATATTGTTGTGGTGCTATTTCACTAGTGGTGTCATGTGAACGTCGACTACATGATACTTCACCATTTATGGGCCTAGTGAGATGCATTGTGTATTTGGCTACCGATTGTGGGGTTGCTGGAGTGACAGAAACCTAAACCTCCGTTGGTAAACCATTGCACCAGGGAGCGTAGGATCCTAGAGTTTAAGGCTGTGGTTAGATTTATCTTAATTACTTACTTGTATTTGCGGATGCTTGCAAGGGGTATAATCACAAGTGTGTATTTATCCTAGTAAGGGTAGTGCGCTAGCACAGGTTCACCCCCATAACACTTACCAAACCAATAAATACTATTGGCTTTATGAAGCGAAAGCTCTTGACAGAAACCTCCCGTGTGTCCTCGAGAACGTTTGGTTATTATAAGAACACAACCGGCTTGTCCTTTGCTGAAGAAAGGATTGGGCCACTTGCTGCAATTGTTACTACTGTCTTTTATTTACTCGCACTTTATTTACTCGTAATACCAAATACTCCTGAAAACCTGTTTGCTAGTATTTACAGTGATTCCTTGATCAAAACTGCTCATCAACACCTTCTGCTCCTCGTTGGGTTCGACACTCTTATTTATCGAAAGTACTATGATACACCCCCTATACTTGTGGGTCATCAGTTATTTCTAAATGAGTTGCCCATTTCTCCCGAAATGTCGATTTACTTCCGTTTCGGTTGAGAAATGGGCACTCCTAGGTCAAAAAAACAGCAAAGGTCATGCCGAATTTTTTGGTCGACTCTAGCTTAATTAATTATTGTACTAATTAAATTATTACATATTTTGTATGAAGTGCCGACATGTCAAGCGGAGACAAAGACGTCGGGGCTGGCCCTTCTCGGCCCATGAGCGTCAAAGAAGAAGCAAGAAAACCCAACCTAAAGTTTTGGCGGGTTGGCGATGACTTGAGCGGGTCCGACGAGGAGGCCGAAGAAGCTGCGGCCGATGAAGTTGGCTCGGAGGCCGAAGAAGGTGCGGCCGATGAAGTTGACTCGGATCCGGAGTCCGAATATGACTTCGAGGCCGAAGTGGCCGAAGATGGCGACGACGCCGGAAGTAGCAATGGCAACAAGGAGGATGACACAAGTAGTCATGGTGGCGGTGACCGCATGGACGTCGGTGGATCGGACGCCGCCGCTAAGAAGAAGAAGAAGAAGAAAAAGAAGGAAAGGCAGGATCAGATGCCACCGGTACTCGGTACCAAGCTCGAAGAGTTCACGTATGTGAAACCAAGTGGCCAACCTGTGGAGCCTGCGAAGCTTGCCGCTGGGTACGGCCTACAGCTCGGGTGCATCATGCGGGAGAGCATGAGCATCAACCAGAAGAACATAAGAGCTAAGGGCAATACGCGGTTGCGCAAGCTACTCATTGAGAAGCTTCACAACCGGTACCAGTTCCCAGAGCCATTCAATAACAAGAAGCTCAAAGGGAACAAGGTCAACAAGTTAGCCCTCACGGGGATGAGCACAGCCTTGAGCAGCTGGAAAAGCCGAGTGAAGAAGAGGATTCTAGCCGGCAAAAGTTGGGAGGAGATAAAGAAGGCCAAGCCGATGCTCAACGAAGATGAGTTCATCAAGTTCAAGGATGCGTGCCTCACTCCGGAAGGTATCGAATGGACCGAGTGGGGGAGCGGTATGCGGGACCTCAACATAGGTAACCAACGCTGCGGAGGTGGCGGTTACCGAGGAAAGAAGGCCATTTGGGCAAAGGAGGACGCCGAGTATGCCCGTCTAGGGAAAGAGAACTGGTGGCACAAATTCACGGACGAGGAGGTGATGCAGTTTGTCTGTGCCCGCTACTATCTCCACCCCGAACTCAAGAAATTCGTTACCGACGACGATGATGTGAGGAAGTTCCAGAAAAAGCTGGTAAGGAATTTACCGCGCATCTCGATCGAGTCGATATGCGTTCTAAACTTCTAAATGGCCATCTCTTTCCTTCTCTGCAGAGAATCAAAGAAATATCTTGTGCTTCAAGTGCGAGCTTGTCCCAAGGGTCGACGGCGAACCCGTGGTGGGACACGCCCTTCAACAGGGCGATAAACGTGATCAAGGGGAGAGCCAAGTCCTTGCCACCGACTTCAGCTGGCCGCGTGGCCGGCTATGGTACGTACGACAAGGTTGGCGACTTCAAGAAAGAGGACCCCGAGGCAAAGAAACAGAGGAAGGCTGCGGCAGTGGCGGCGGTGGCGGCGGCCACCGCCGCAAGTGAAAGACGCAAAGTTGAAAAGCTCCGGGAGCAGATGTCGGACCTGATCGCCCAGCAAGTGCAACAGAAGCTCCGCGAGATCATTCCCGATGAGCTGTGGGAGGAGCTTGCTGCTTGGAATGCGGCAGGTCGACGACGGGCGCTAGTGGTGCCCAGCATCTCCGGCAGCAACTCTATCCAGCACGTGTCACCGGATGTGGTGACTCCCGATACCGCCAACGTCGAGGAGGCGCAGCCAGCGGCCGCTCCGGTGCCCCCTCTCGCCGCCGCCAACAGGAACGTGCACCCGGAGGTCGCTCTGGTGACACCACCTCCTGCCGACACCAACACCGAGCAGCCGATCGCACCGGTGCCTCCTCCCGCCACAGCTAAGGTGCAACCGACGGTGCTTCGTCATAAGGCATCTCGGCGGGAGAATGATACCGGTGTCTCAACATTAGCCGAGCTCAACGCCATCTCCAAGGTAATGACTCCGGCCAGCACATTTCATTTCCTTTGCCTTTGATGACTATAGCTAGCTAGCGACATGCATCTCACGATATGCATGCAAACTTTTTTCCCCACAGGACACACCTTGCACACTTTTGCATTTCGTGGACGGCGAGCTGAAGGATGTTGCCAAGGGCACAATCATTCAGCCAAATAGCACAGTCATGCATCACAAGGAGATGGTCTCAGCGGTGTTCAAGGTCTGGCTGGCTCGGGTGTTGCCGGGATGCGAAGACATTGACCCCCCAACCCAACCTCAAGGCACCGATGAACATAAGACCCTTGCGGGTTGCTTTGGCTGGGTCCTGACATGGCCGAAGACCTAGATTCAGCTTGTGAAGGAACAACAAGTTACTCAGCCGCCGCCACACATGGAAAAAGTTACTGAGCCGCCGCCATGTTCGGCACCAGTTACTGAGCCGGCGCCGCCACGTATGGCGCCACCACCTCGGCGGCCACAACAAGTTGTCTCCGCCAACACCTCTCATCACCAGAAGTTGTTGGCCGCCGCTTTATCGCAGCCACCACCAGCACCACATGGCAAGGCCGTCGCTGCATCATACCCAGTACTGGTTGAGGACATCAACGATGATGATGATGACAACCCAGATGACTGGCTCAACACTGGCGCCACCGACTCTTTGTTCATGCCAAACATGGAAGAACCCTACCATGTCCGTGAAGATCAAAATGCTCGCACCAAAGCATGCACGCGTTTGGACTTCCATGGTGCCCTAGAGGAGACGCCTCCGGATGCTGGCGCCGCTGATCCTAAAGTCAATACGGGAAATATTTTTAGCCCCAACACACTCCATAAGGTGGTGAGCGGCGGTGATCAGTTGGCAACCGACTGTGGTGAGCAGTTGGAAACCGGTGGTCCCATCCAGAAGAAGCACCACCGGAAGAGGACCAAGAAGGATAAGCCGTCTGCGAGCCAGCATCCGATCGGTCTGAAGAGGCCCAGGGTTCACGACGACCCAATGTCACAACCCGCTAAGGGCACCTTGCAGGGCATAATTCATGAAGCTGGAAAATCGATTATGACTGAGGAGTAGGTCGCCCACGCGAGTGGAGCGATGGTGAGCCTTATGCACGGTATTCTATTTCTGGAGGAGGGCCTTCTTAAGGAAACAAATCCATCGTACCCCGTTTTCACGGTGAAGGTTCCAGCGGATGTGGGCTTCGTCGATGATCACCCCGCGGATATCTTCTTCATATCGTACGAGGACATCTTCAAGCTTTTCAACGCCAAACGGCTGGACTATAACTTGGTCCGCCTATACGCGCTCCAGCGGGCGATGAAGGTCAACAGAGAGGAGAACCCTGGCGTCGCGATAGCGGACCCCTACTACATGCGTGAAGGCATGTTGATGAATCCAGCGAACTGTTCCAGAGCAAAGGAGTACCTCCAAAAGTTCCTGCTGGACAACAAGAGTACAAAAGACATTCTTCTTCCTTACTTTCCCGAGTAAGTGCACACTCACTCGGCCGCCGTAATAACTTGTCATTTCTTAGCTCCTTTTCCAACATTCTTTCGTTTCAACTGTTTTGCGCAGAGACATATACTGCACATTGATCCTCGTTGCCCCGAGGTACTCGGTAGCCGTCTACTTAGACTCGGGGAGTGAGGCAAAGACAAAAAACTACGCCTACATCAAGGGTGTTCTAGATGATTCTCTCGAGGGATATGCCGGGAAGGGAGGTGACTTCAGGAAGGGGGCGGAAAATATCAAGGATGGCAGACACATGTTCAAGCACGTAATCAAGTTCCCCTGCGTCAAGCAGCCGCCTAACAGTGTCAAGGAGGCCTTCTACGCCCTCCATCACATGCGGGCTATCATCCAGAACACAGGCTTATGACGCCAGCTAGTGTCCGAGGATGTGCCGAAGAGCATGCAAGGATCGAGGACGCTGAACTTAGGGACGACTTCTTCCGCATCTAGAATCAGATTGCGACTATCTTGCAAGAAGATGTCATCACAAGGGGCGGAACCTTGTCCTACGCCAGACCGTTGGCTAAGCGCGAGATCGAAGACCGGCTCCGGAAACAGCGTGACACTAGGACATGGACAACGAAAGATTGCTACAAACCGTTCCCGGAGCCATGTCAACCAAAGTCTTCATGATTCTTCCTAGTCATTTTCGCGTGTATGTCAATCGTGTGTGCTTGAGTCATAAAATTTACCGTCTGCAACTCATTCCGGTGTGTGTATGTGTGTGAGGTGTAAACTTATAACTTGCCTTAGTCGAAAGCATCGTTGTTGGACTTATTTACTTTTGTATGCGGGATACTTATATATAACTCTTTGCTTAGCTCGAGTACTTTCCTTTGTCGACATGCATGTTAATCCTTCATTCTTTCGGTTGCATATGATATATGGCCTTGTCGACATATGTAACTCTTTTCTTATAGCTTGAATACTATATATATGGCTTTGTCTACAGAGATGCCGAGATGCTACGTGGTGTACAAAGGATGGGTACCAGGAGTCTATGATGAGTGGGAGGATTGCCAGAAGCAAGTGAACAAGTTCAGTGGCAACTCCTACAAGGGGTATCCGACGAAAGAGCTAGCGGAAGCTAGGTGGAGGATCCACCTCCTAGGAGAGCGGAGAAACAACAACCGGATGAAGACCTTGATGATCGTGCTCCCGGTCTTGCTCACCATTGCGGGTGTAGTCTACTCGGTCTTTTGGTGAGATGTGTAGTGTGTGTAATGTGTAATGTGTGTAATGCATGGACTTGGGCTATATATGCTCTAACACTTATAATATTCGGGAACTTTGTCACTATTATGGATCTAATTGTTTGTGATGATGATATATTTGTTTTCTACTGCATGCTGTGTATTCTGCAGTTATATTGTATACCTATATATATTCTTGTGCATTGCTGTGTATAAATACCAGAAAATATTAGTTTTTTTTGGACCTGTACGAAATATCAGTGGCGCATATTGTAGGTGTTTAGTGGCGCATTATGTATTGGTGGCGCATATAGCAATATGCGCCACGCATAAGACACTAATGGCGCATATTCTATATGCGCCACTAATATTCAACATATGCGTGGCGCATATTGAGATGCGCCACCAATAAACTGTTATTAGTGGCGTGGCATTGGTGGCGCATCCCATATGCGACACGCATATGCCAAAATGGTGCGCCACCAATAGGCTTTTTTCCACTAGTGATTTATTCCATACTACATTTACTACTCATAATCATCACTACTACTTGTATTTCACTATATCTTTGCCGAACTAGTGCACCTATACATCCGACAAGTGTATTGGGTGTGTTGGAGACACAAGAGACTTTCTGTATCGTAATTGCAGGGTTGCTTGAGAGGGATAGCTTTGACCTCTTCCTCCCTGAGTTCGATAAACCTTGGGTGATCCACTTAAGGGAAACTTGCTGCTGTTCTACAAACCTCTGCACTTGGAGGTCCAACACTGTCTACAAGAACAGACACATGTGTAGACATCATCCGTCAACTTTGCGCAGCGCGAACGCGGGCCACGTGGACGTGGCCATCATGGAGGACGACGAGGAGGCCGCGGTGGCAACTGCGAATGTGGTGGACGCCGTGGCGGCGGCAATGCACGCTGTAGAGGAGGCCGTGGCGGCAAAGGCGGCAATGACCGCAACCTCGTCACATGCCAGATTTGTGGCAAACCAGGCCATGAAGCCTGGAAGTGTTGGCACCACTACTCCGACGATGATGAAGAAGAAGAGGAGGAAGAAAAGGGTGCCAATGTCGTGTCCTATGGCGTGGACACCAATTGGTATGGCGACACCGGCGCCACCGACCACATCACCGGTGAGCTCAACAAGCTCACCATGAGAGAGAAGTACAAGGCCCGTGAGCAAATCCACGCGGCCAATGGACAAGGTATGAGCACTAGTCATGTTGGTCATGCAATTGTTAAAACCCCCTCTAAATCCTTGCATCTTAAAAATGTTCTTCATGTTCCACATGCCACCAAAAATCTTATTTCTATTAATCGTCTTACTATAGACAACAATGTCTTCATGGAATTTCATCCCTGGTATTTTTATGTTAAGGATCAGGTCACGAAGAGAGTACTTCTTAAGGGTAGATGCATCCGTGGACTCTATCCTTTGATATCTTCATCAACAATCAAGAATAAACAAGTCTTCAGCGCCACCAAGCCTTCAGCTTCGCGATGGCATAGTCGTCTAGGTCATCCTTCTTTTCGAATTGTTCAACAAGTGCTTAGCAAGTATGAACTTCCTTATTCAAATAAATCTAGTATTGAGTCGGTTTGTGACTCTTGTCAAAGAGCCAGAAGCCATCAGCTTCCTTATATGAGGTCTACAAGTGTATCCACCTCTCCCTTACAACTTGTGTTCTCCGATGTGTGGGGACCAGCACCTAGTTCTGTAGGGAGATTCACATACTATGTAAGCTTCATTGATGATTTTAGTAAGTTTTCGTGGATTTATCTTCTTAAGAAAAAGTCTGATGTCTTTCAAATCTTTCGCAATTTTCAGCAACTTGTTGAACGCCAATTTGATAAGAAAATTCTTGTAGTACAATCTGACTGGGGTGGAGAATATGAGAAGTTAAACTCCTTTTTCAAACAAATTGGCATTGAGCATCATGTGTCTTGCCCTCATGCACACCAACAAAATGGTTCAGCTGAGCGCAAGTATCGCCACATTGTAGAAGTAGGCCTTGCTCTTCTTGCAAATGCATCAATGCCACTCAAATTTTGGGATGAAGCTTTTTTGACTGCCACATATCTCATTAATATGTTGCCTTCCAAAGTCATTAATCATGAAACACCCATCGAACGTTGACATGAATATGCCCTTTGGGTACCCACGGATTAGTATACCGGGTCCGGCCCATTAAGGAGGTGGACTGGAACAAGGACTCAAAGATTGACTTGGAGACGAAGAAAGGAAAGTCCAATACGTATTTGACTAGGACACTTGTAAAACCTTAACCCGGTTGCATATATAAAGCCAGACAAGGGCGCCCCTAGAGGGGACAATCTTATAGACATCGAATATCATAGACAAGCAATATTAGAGATACAAGATAGATTAGATATAGACTAGATACAAAACTCCGCCTACGGCGGCACCATGTAAACACTATTGTGATCATATACTAGATTGCTAGCAGGATGTAGCGATCCTCCACCGCGGGGACGTGAACCTGGGTACATCGTGTGCCAATCTCGATCCTGGAATCTCTAGTCGTTGCTCTTCCCCCGATCCTAAGTCCTTCATCTAGGACATTTGTCGAGTTAACCCTCGTCAATTGGCGCCGACCATGGGGATCGCGGCGACTGGATTTTGTTATCCGGGCGGGATCCTTCAAATTTTTTCGTCGACAAGATCAGCAAATTTGCGGCTGCCCGACAGCAGCAGCCAGATTGTTTCAATAGATCGCATCTCGTCGGATCATTGGCGGCCATCAACATCAACAATTGGCGAGTACATCACCATATTATTCAGACATAAGCTTTGCCGTCTCTCGATCGGCTCATGGCAAGTTGCCGGAATCAGCAATCCGGCCCAAGTTCCAAGGAAAAAGCGACAAGCAACCGAATCAAATTTACATCATCTTGAAAATCAGTCAAATCGATGAAGAGCTGCGCGTTGCGATCAGCCGATAAAACATAGGGAATCGACGTCTCGACACCCATCTCGTGCAGCTGACAACGCTCCCTCTGCTGGAGAAAACAAAAAAAACGCAGCGACAGCGCGTCGAGAAATAGCATGCAGCAGCGACAAGACGTGAGCCTGATTCAGCGATAGAAGGATCAGGCTACTTTCAGCGTACGCATTGGGAAAAGGAAGAAACATTCTCGGAAAAGATCGGAGACTTTCAGCAACTAACAAGTTTTGGCCTACATCATTGTCACCTGATGCAGTTCGCGGAAGCAGCAAATTAATCAGCATACATCAAGTTTTTACGGGAATCAACATCAGGCCATCAACGGAAAATCATCAAGAGATTGGAATTTTTTGCCGATGTCGTTTTGCTATATCTCATAATCAAAGTCGTATCCGAGCCGGTATAAATTTCCAGAAGCTTTACGGATTAGCTTTTCCAAATACAGAAGCAACTTTATGAAAAGACAAGGCAAAGGGGAAAAATTCAGCTTGTACGTACGTAAGTACCTACCTATGAAGATTACTCAAGACAACAAACAAATCAGAAGCAGTCTGTGCCGGTGAATTACAAAAGCTCCGCGGATAAATTGGAGCAAAAATATTTCGACTACTCGCCGGACTGCTCGGAGCGGACAACTCGAAGAAAATATTTCGACTACTTCGTCTTCAACA
This sequence comes from Dactylis glomerata, assembly GCA_007115705.1. Taxonomy (NCBI): domain Eukaryota; kingdom Viridiplantae; phylum Streptophyta; class Magnoliopsida; order Poales; family Poaceae; genus Dactylis; species Dactylis glomerata. The sequence continues at coordinate 910,227 of QXEO01000217.1, forward strand.
TCGTCAACTGTGGCTTACCACGCCCGGGGGCTCGCCGTCGAGCACTCACGCAAACTATCGGCAACGCTCGAGGGCTCGACATCATCTCGCTCTTGAGTGCGGAAACTCACGCTCAAAACCTACGACTTCATCGGCATCAGCAACGCGATGATCCCAACAGCGCTCGGGGGGTCGACAACAACTTCGCCTCCGATTGTGATTGTGATTCTGCGACAACAACTCGACTACGTCATCGTCAACTACGGCCGCGCCACCCAATAAAAGCTAAGTTCTCCTCTTTCAAGAGTCGATTATTATTTCCTTTTACCGCACCCAACACTCGAGGGCTCCGCCATGAAAAATCATCTTATATATCATTGACTTAAAAAAATTGCGAAAGCCCTAGTAGCTGGCGTTCCTTGTCGAATACTTGACAATTTAGTTTACAGTCGCATGAAGGTCGACTAACGGTTGGCAAGGCATAAAATCTTGGGGCGTCAGGCTAACGAAAAGGCTTAGCAAGTATCTTGAAATCCAAATATGGCAAACACATCACTTTACGTCTGACCTGAGTAGCTGATCGAGCCGTGAAGTGCATCAGGCTAACGAAAGGGTCTTACGTACGAGCAATAAAATTGCACAAAAAATATCGAGTTTTTATTTTAGATACTACATCATCACTACAAGATGCAAAATCAATATTTCTTCGAGAGACAAAGTATTTCACAATTATTCATATTTTCTGCAGGAGCCAAACTTCTTTGAGTCGTACAACTTGAGTCTATGCCCGACTGCAAGCACCCGAACATAGACTCGGGGGCTACTCCCATCGGGAGCGCTGGTCACGCACCCGATAGAAACACAATTTTGAGAGAAAGAATTCAATAAGAAGATAAGAAGAAATTGGAGCCTATGATCGACTACAAGTATCCGACCATAGCCTCGGGGGCTACTCCCATCGGGAGCGCTGGGCGCGCACCCAACGATGTTTTTTCATGAATAATGAAGCAAAGAAGGCGAAAGAAGATTTTGAAATCATCATTACTACCACCTAGAGGGAGTTTATATCAATCAAGGTTGAATAACCCAAAGATTTTTAGAATTGAAACAGTCAAACAAGGCTGCGACATATGATTCTTGAGTTGCATCATCGCGACAAAACTTGAATGCCGTGGTTGAAATATATCGCGAAGGTAAGACCCCGGGATCCGTCCTATATGGCCCGGTATACGCACATGGATGCGCTCTGCTGACATGTATCCGTGTCTACGACGCGAAGAAAATCCTGGTGGACGTACTGGGTACCCTGAGAACCACTTGGACTCATTCTTTGTAAGTCCTAAATGCGGCAAAAGAATGTGTTTGACCGGTATCCCGAATTCAAGTCCAAGGGGATTGAATTTGAAGTAGGTGACAAGTATCTGTTCCGGCAGTTAACTGACCTCTTGACCCGTCAGAGTTGTCAGGCTTGTTCATCAAAACCCCTTGCGAGACATTATAATAAAAGATAAGTCGAAAGACCAAGTCAAAGATTTGAAGATCTGAAGAATTCAAGTATTGATCAAGTCGAAGATGAAAAATTATTTCGAGAAGAACGATGAAGAATTACTTCAAGAAGATCATCAATGAAGATAAGGAAGAAAATTCGAGTCCATTGTTGGCGGCAAGCACCAGAAAATAAACTCGACATTTACTCCCATCGGGAGAGCGGATTCAAGAACCCGATGATTTTGGCCATTACAATTGAAGTTGAAGTTATATGAAGTCGAAGATTAAAGAAGTCAAAGATTCAAGAAGTCAAAGATTGAAGAAGTCAAAGATTAAAGTTTGGAGACTCAACCCGAGTCTGCAACTCACGTAGAGTCTCGGGGGCTACTGACATGAATATGCCCTTTGGGTACCCACGGATTAGTATACCGGGTCCGGCCCATTAAGGAGGTGGACTGGAACAAGGACTCGAAGATTGGCTTGGAGACGAAGAAAGGAAAGTCCAATACGTATTTGACTAGGACACTTGTAAAACCTTAGCCCGGTTGCATATATAAAGCCAGGCAAGGGCGCCCCTAGAGGGGACAATCTCATAGACATCGAATATCATAGACAAGCAATATTAGAGATACAAGATAGATTAGATATAGACTAGATACAAAACTCCGCCTACGGCGGCACCATGTAAACACCATTGTGATCATATACTAGATTGCTAGTAGGATGTAGCGATCCTCCACCGCGGGGACGTGAACCTGGGTATATCGTGTGCCAATCTCGATCCCGGAATCTCTAGTCGTTGCTCTTCCCCCGATCCTAAGTCCTTCATCTAGGACATTTGTCGAGTTAACCCTCGTCAAACGTCTTCTTCATAAAACTCCTGATTATGCATCTCTTCGTACTTTTGGTTGTGCCTGCTGGCCTAACCTTCGACCTTTCAATACAAGAAAGCTTGCTTTTCGATCCACACAATGTGTGTTCCTTGGTTATAGTCTCATGCATAAAGGAGTAAAATGTTTAGATGTCAAATCTGGTCGAGTCTACATATCTCGAGATGTTGTTTTCGATGAAATGGTGTTTCCCTTTGCTAGCCTTCATCCCAATGGTGGCGCCTTACTTCGGAAAGAAATTTAACTTCTCCCTGAATCACTCCATCCGGCGTCATCTCAAAGGGGGGAAACATTGCGTTGAGCTAACACCTAATGACTCTATAATTCCTGTCTCAAATAACTCTACACAGGTGCAGCAGTATGCAGGAGAAAATTGCATGCAAAATGGTGAAGAAAATCGCGTGCAAAATGGTGAAGAAACTCAGCCAAACGGTGCACTTCATCGCATGCTCGGCGGCAGACATGAGGGAAATCGACCTCGGATCGGTGACCAGCCGCGATCCCCAGGCGAATCCACGCCGGGATCTGCGCAGGCGTCAGGTGCGTCAGGAGCATCCGCGCCGGGATCCACGTCTGGCGAATCATCATCGCGTGCGCAGACCGATGCGGGACCAGGTGCGGGGCCAAGCGAGCCCAGCGACTCTGGCTCCGACACGCGGCGGAACGCGACTCGCCAAGATGCGCGCACATCACCGCACCAATCTGCTGCTGACACTTGGCAGGAGGCAACGGGCGGGACCAGGCGTGGGATAGCAGGGTCCCCGACAAGATCCTCTGCGCGTCAGGAGCGTCAGGGCACTGGGATCGGCGCTGCTCCAGGATTCTCTGCGCCGAATCTTGGAGTCTCAGGATCTTCTGCACCGGATCACTCTGCCTTCCCTCCAACGACTACAGGGCGAATAACAAGGTCAAAAACAGGATTCTCTGCGCCGGATCTTGGAGTCTCAGGATCTTCTGCACCGGATCACTCTGCCTTCCCTCCAACGACTACAGGGCAAATAATAAGGTCAAAAACGGGTAAAACTAAACCAAAAATTTACACAGATGGTACAGTTCGTTATGGTTTGTCTTGTGCTACAAATGAACCTGAAAGTTTGCAAGTAGCTTTAGCCAATAAAAATTGGAAGGCAGCCATGGATGATGAATATAAGGCTTTAGTAGATAATAAAACTTGGCATCTAGTACCCAATAGAAAAGGTAGCAATTTGATAGATTGCAAATGGGTATATATAATTAAGAGAAAAGCTGATGGCACTATTGATAGATATAAAGCTAGATTAGTAGCAAAAGGTTTTAAACAAAGATATGGTATAGACTATGAGGATACTTTTAGTCCTGTTGTTAAAGCTGCTACTATCAGACTTGTTCTAGCTATTTCAGTCTCTAAAGGATGGAGCTTGAGGCAACTAGATGTGAAGAATGCGTTTCTTCATGGTGTTCTGGAGGAAGAGGTCTATATGAAGCAACCACCTGGGTATGAAAATCCAAAGACACCACACTATGTGTGTAAGCTTGATAAGTCACTTTATGGGCTCAAGCAAGCGCCAAGGGCATGGTTTTCCAAACTAAGCTCAAAATTGCAAGAGCTTGGTTTTCTGGCATCCAAGGCAGACACATCACTGTTTATATATAACAAGTCCGGTATTGTTATGTTTGTGCTAGTATATGTTGATGATATCATTGTTACTAGCTCCTCCAACAAGGCAATTGATGCACTCCTTCAAGATCTTAATTCAACCTTTGCACTAAAGGATCTTGGTGACTTACACTATTTCTTGGGCATAGAAGTAAAAAGATTCAGTCAAGGTATTATATTGACCCAAGAAAAATATGCTTTAGATTTGCTTGACAGAATTGGGTTGAAGAAATGCAAGGCGTTGCCAACACCTCTGTCGTCATCAGAAAAGCTATCAGTCACAGAAGGAGAACTCATAGGGCCTGAAGACAGTACAAGGTACAGGAGTATAGTTGGAGCACTTCAGTATCTGACGCTCACCAGACCAGATATATCCTTCTCTGTCAATAAGGTATGCCAGTTTCTCCATGCGCCTACTACTGTCCACTGGACAGCTGTAAAAAGAATACTGAGATATGTCAGTGGAACGGCAAATCTTGGATTAACCTTCAGAAAATCGTCCTCCACTTTAGTGAGTGCCTTTTCAGATGCTGATTGGGCAGGTTGTGTAGATGACAGAAGATCTACAGGAGGCTTTGCTGTATATTTTGGGCCTAACTTGATTTCTTGGAGTACTAGAAAACAGGCAACAATGTCAAGATCAAGCACAGAGGCTAAATACAAATCTCTAGCAAATGCTACAGCTGAAATTATATGGATGGAATCTTTATTGAGAGAACTTGGGATTAAGAGAAACCAAGTGTCATGTTTATGGTGTGATAACATGGGTGCAACCTATCTTTCAGCTAATCCTATATTTCATGCAAGAACCAAACACATTGAAATTGATTTTCATTTTGTAAGAGAAAGAGTAGCAAGCAAACAGCTAGAGATCAGATTCATTCCTTCCAAGGATCAAGTAGCAGATGGCTTCACCAAGGCATTGCCCACTCGACAGTTTGAAGAATTCAAATACAATCTCAATCTTAAGAAAGGTTGTGATTGAGGAGGGGTATTAGCGATACGAACTTGTATCGGTGTCGCATTTGTGTAACGTGTTAAGAGATAGACTTAGTCTGTTAGGTAGTTTTCTAACTTGGTGCATAATTCATGTAACTCGATCTCTATCCATCTATAAGGATGAGATCGTATCTATCTCGTTCTTGTTGTAACCTCCTCTGTACCGTGATTGCATTGCTATCGATGCCCCTATATAAACACGTACTCGATGGGAGTCCAACCATCATTCTCTGGAAAACCTCTAGCGATCATAATGTTCACGTGGCCTCAACATGTACAAACTCATGAAATAAAAAATTAGCAAAATAGGGTAACCAGTCCCACCCTAGCCGTTGGACAAAACGGCCTCCACTTTGTTGGTTTTCCTTGCCTCCACCGGGCTCTTAAGCACCAACACGTGGGCGGAAACCACAAATCAGTTTTTAAGTGCTTTTTTATTTTTTTATCGTGTTATTTTTTTGTCTCTAGTATGCGGATGTCTTGGCCGTGAGGACGACATCACACGATATAAATGATTCATGACTCTTTTGTCCTGTTGTGGTCATCATGGCGGCTGACACTGTAGAGTTTGTGGTGTCGGGTCGACAAGATTAGATGATATTGCAGGACTTATCCGATACTTCTGCCCTTTGTGGCGGCATTAGTGGCAATGAAGGTGTCAAATAAATTTCTGTCAAGTGTTCTCACGTTTTATTCTTTGGGGTTCCTAGTCTTCTTCACCGCCAGTTCAAATGTTCATTGACGAATCAACGATTTGATGTGGCATGCAAGTGGTCTATCTGTGGCCATTGTGTGTTCTACGCTATCAAATTCCATCTATCTGGTGGGCTGCTGAAGTGAATTTTCTAAATATTTAATGTTTATCCAGCTTGTGGCGGTTCACTATGTCGTTGAAGTTTTTCACCTGAGTCTTAGTGAAAGGTTGAGATGCAAAAGCTGAAACTAGAGACTATAACTTTGAATGTTGTCGATTTATCACAAACATTTCTTCTTTGTGTTTTTTCCAGTTTGATCATTTAATTAGTTTAGTAAGGTCAAAATTGTTTATTGAAAGGAAAACATGTACATGTTAGACAAAATACTACTTTTACAGCTAACATCGTAACACACAAGCAACAATCTCGTTGCACTGCCACACATAAAGTTGTTAGTTATCAGGAGCAGGAGATATGCAACTTCAACGCTCAAAGCTACAAAACGGCTATGGTGACGACTCGTGATTCTTGAACATCAGTGTCTACAACTGTTGCTTCACAAGGCTATTGATTTGGTGTTATGTGCGGTTCTGACACCTCTCACCCCTAAATTCGTGTGGTAGTTCTGAGTGCCATTTATCACGCTTTGTTTATTGTTGCCCGATGCATCCATGGATCTTAGCTAAATGATACAACTTTGTTATTTATCTTGGCCTATCTCTAGAGATTGTGGCCTCGCCCAAGTTTTATATGTATGTTTGATGTATATATTGGCGTATTTTGATCATGCATTCATTTATTCAATTGTGATCTTGTGGGGAAGCAAGGGGTATTCCCCGGCCTCTGCATGAATTATGTCCTGATTGTACAGTGTATCATCCCACCTATTCTATCATCATAATGGCGATACAAAAATAAAAGAGAAGATTTTTTGGGCACTGCCTCAGCTATGCCTCTTATCTCCACCACACATGAGCTGGCCAATGGTTGGGATACTTTTGTCTGCATCTGAAGCATCTAGCCCGTGATTCACAGCCAAGTAAACTAAACAAAATCTTAGTCAACGCTGCGCTAGCTGACAAACTTTCTCTCCAATCATCATTGCACTTTGCTGGTCCATGCATCTACTGAAGCAAGCGGGTGTAGCTGAGACGGTGCTCAGCTACATCTTTTCCCAAAAATAAACTGTCAGAAAATATCAAGGAAAACCTACTTATGTATTATGATATTATTCATGGATCGCCATCCACGGTAGCGGAATATATTGTATGTGACCTTCACTATACACTTGCATCTAGAAACGGCAAGCACTAATTGATCCATGGAATGAGATAAGCCCACATGTCTATCCAATGCACAACCATGTTGATAACTTGTATAAAGCGCAAAACTCCATCTTTATTAAAGATAATAATATCTCAACTGTTCCAAATTTACTAACAAAAAACTGAAACCCCATCCAAATTCTAGCCGTAGTTTCCTTGTCAATTCCACTTAACCAGTTCCCAAACATATTTCTCATATTGGTTGGTGGAGGCAAATTATAGGTGATATGCACAGTGCACCAAATAAAAACCGAGCAAAGGAATATAAGATCGACAAATTCTGAATATTCTCATTTGAGTGTTACATAGGCAACATGTCTTATCCCCATTCCAATTTTGATTTACCAGATTATATTTATTAAGTAAAACCTTTATAATGGGAAACCACATAACTTTTTTTATTATATAGAGTTGAATCTTGAGCTTCCATATCTACATGCAAAAAGCTTGATAGTGGAAAAGGAAACGTACGGTCTCGGGGACGTATTAATGTCGCATTTAACATACCAAACTGAACCTGAAGTGGAGAGGACGTGGCCTGTTTCTTATCTTGCACATCAACAGTAGGCTACTCCAAGATGTTGTTGGGCTTATTCCTTAGGCTGCTCATAGTGCATAGTAACATAGAGTAGTAACATGCACATGTTACTAATCCATGTTACTATCTTTATAGTGAGTAGTAACATATTTGTGGTGTCATGCAATTATATTTATTAGGTTATAGACTCATTTTGTCTTGAAAAGTGTGATGTTATGGTAACATAGCTAGTTACCACAACATTCTCTTTCTTCAATTAATGACTTGTCATGTCACTAAAATGCTTAGTTGGCACTTGCATGTAATTTTATGTTACTACTAATGTTACTCTCACTATGAGTAGTCTTACCAGATCTCCATCCTTCTCTCCATATCATTTGTTAGCATTTGGATCATCGTACCGGGGTGCATAATTCATATGTACATCATCTGGTCAACCATTGTTAACTCTGCCCTCTACTTCAAACGCAGTAATGAACCCCTCGCCTTCATAAAAACGACCCGTTTCTTCTTCTTCTTCTTTTGAATGGAGACAACGCACCCGATTTTTTTTGCTTCCATTAACGTCGTGGAAATTTGCATCTCCGTTTCTTCTAGAATGAACTGCGAGGGTTAGAGGCCTAGATGAGAATACACTCCCTACATGGTTCTCTCTTGTAAATTTCATTTCTACTTCCTATGTTTGCCCAATCAGAGAGCCGACCGCAAAGAAGGCCATATAATCACAACAATGTCTATATGGACAGCCCTTAACACGTATCCATATATGTATCAACCGGAGTCCACCTCTCAATGGCTTTGCGGGGTCATTCTATAAAATTCAGCGATGAAGGTGTGTCTTCAACCTTTAAAGCATCGATCTTCCCTAACTTAGCTAGGTCAGCTTTGGAAGGGAAAAGATGTTGAATGCATGCGATCCCGCTGGCTTTAGATCTCCCTGATAGTCACCAGGAACTGAGCACTCTAGCTCCTTTACCACTTCTTGCACTATCATTACACCTCCAAAAACCTTGATAGTGCGGCCTATATATCTTGCCACTCTATCAAGCTTTAAATGGATATCTGGTCTTGATGGAATCTCGAAGAACATTAGCTCATTGCAGAAAATCCCACACGTGATTGTTTGTTGATTTTGGTAACGGAAGAAGAGTGCATATTTCTTGTCGATATGGGTTGCAACTTCATAATAAATGCATATTATCCCCTTGAATTTCAAGACGAAGTGGCCCGCGAAACCGCACCTTCTTACCTTTGGCAGTAGGATTAACATCGGAGGAAGATAACTCCACAAGAATCATCTCCTGAGATGGCAAAGCAGTTTGGGGCAGAAGCGCCGGTGGAGGAGCTGGACATGTAGGCTGCTCCGGGCGAGTGATCCTTTACACCGCCTAGCACGACGTCGTACCGAGGCGCTACATACCACCACGCCCACAAGGCAACTAGTTGGGCCATATAGCTCAGTCATGTAGGGTGTGTTTGGTAGCCCGGTCCACTAGAGAGTAGCTATTTGTACTCATACATGCTGACCCTAGCCAGGCTGAGGTCAGATTTTCTTACGTGTTTGGTAGGTTGGGCCAACAGAGAAATGTTGAGTGCATCTGTTGTTTGGTAAGTTGTATGTGGTAAGAATAGCTGAGGAGGTTGACTCTTTGCACAAAAACCCTTTCTTCCAAAATTGAAACGTGATCGGATCCATATATACAAAATTAAAAGCAATCTGGTAGATATATACAAAATTAAAAACAAACAGGTCCCTCTAAACAAAAAGAAAAAGCAATTAGGTCCCTGCCACCATGAGCTCCGGCGCAGGCAAGCTGACCGGTGCTGGGAGGCGCTGGCCGGTGCGGGGCGACGCGCTGCTGGCCGGTACGGGCGGACGCGGCACTGGCCAGTGCGGGCTGAGGCAGCGCTGGCGGACGCGGTGCTGGCCGGTGCGGGCTGACGCGGCGCTGGCCGACGCGGTGCTGGCCGGTGCAGGACGACGCGGCTCTGCGAGGGGCGGAGCGGTGCTGGCCAGTACGGGGCAGCGACGGCGGTGGTTGTCGGCCGTGGAGATCCAGCGGGAAGTGGGTAGCCTTGGACCGGCGGTGGTGGTTGCCGGCCGTGCGGATGCGTCGGGATCCATGGAGATCCGGCGGGGCGCAAGGTAGCCGTGGAGATCCGGCGGGGCGCGGGGTGGTCGTGGAAATCCGACGGGCGCCGGCGGTGGTGGTTGCTGCCCGGCTTCCTTGCCTTTGCTTGGCCGACCGTCGACGGGAGAGGAGAAGGCGGGGGCGGGGCGGGAGGACGCGGCCACGGGAGAGAGATGGGGGTGGGGAAAATGAGGGAGGGAAAGAGGTGGGGGTGAGGGTCTGGGGGGCTCCGCGGGGGCAGCTACAGTGATTTGCGGGCTGAGTTCAGCTCGGTCGAGTTGTGAAGCTCGATTTGAGCTTCTCAACTCGGCCTGGCTGAGGGGCAGTTTTCGCATGAACTCGGCAGTGCTAGGTTGGACCGACACGGGCTACCGAACAACAATTTGTCCATTCGGCTTGGTTAGGATGAGAATATCTGGGTGCACACAGGCTACCAAACACACCCGTAGTTCTATTTCTTCTTTTTTTTCTTACTTTTTTCTTTTCAGATTTTATTTCTTTTATGTTTTGTTGTTTATATCTTGTTTCTTTTTTGCGTTTTCAGTATCCTAAATGTTTTCAAAGCCTGATACTTTTGAGATATTTTAGAAAAATGATTGTTTCTGTGAAAAGAAATGTTCTAATTAAACCTTAACATTTTTGCAATCTAAAATTGCTTAAATGTTGATTTTTTAAATTAAAATATTCTAAAAATCTGAACAATTTTCCATTTTTTTGGGAATTTTGAAACATAAAATAAAGTAATTAAATATAAAATGAAAAAACGAAAAATTGAAATTGGATTAGAGAACCAAACAGAAAAACATATCAAAAAATCAAAAGAAAAACTATCAACATAAAAAACCAAGAAAACACTGAGAAAACAAAATCGAAATCAAAGGAGCAAGAAGAAAGTGCGTCGGCCCTTTAGATGTCGCTGCACATTTTGTAAATGCCCATTAGTGGGGTCGAGCTACACTGACGCACATGCGAACCTTGCAGGACTAATTTACATCAATCAAGTTACCTTAAGTTGCATCTTGTAACTTACCCGTGGAGACTATGTATTTTTGTTTTTTTTATACAGGCCACACAATACATATATTTAAATTTCGTGCATACATAGGCATTAATTCAAATTACCTACGTGCAAATATTTTTTACAATATTTTGGACTCAAAATATGTTAGCCAACACGAGACTTGTCCACCAAAGAGCGATCAGAGACCGCGCATCCAACTCCTCCTTACCCCAGCCCGACAAGGATAGGGCATAGAACCGGCCGCTGGTGAGGAGATCACCCGGGTTGCCGCCCGGGTCGCCCAGGCATGTCCTATATGCCACACTGGTCGGCGCAGACAGGGCGCCGCACACCCCCACACGAGTGAGTGTCGGACCGTTAAGCGCTGCCTGGGAGGGAGGAGATGGCCGGTGAGGACCACACCGACAAGGAGAGGTGGCCGGCGAGGAGGAAAATAACCTGAGAGGAAGAAGCGAGAAAGCAAGCCCGGCAGCCCTAGCCAACGACGTAAATGACGCGGCTGGCTGCGGCGTCGCTGGCAAAGGTGAGACCTGGACCTCGCCGGACGCGGGGATGGCGCGGTTGGCCGCGCCATCGCCAGCGGAGACGAGGAAGATCTTAGGGATGTGGGTGCGGTGGGTCTTAGGGTTCGGGTTTCGCTGGCGATGAGGTCAGGGTATGATGGGGTCTCACCAACAATGGAGGTGGAAGGTTAGAGGGATGGTCACTGGGGGGCGACGGACCGGCGGAGGTGGCGGTTGGGTAAGGCGTCGCGGTAGCGGCGCCGGCCACGCGGGTGGTGGGCGGCGGCAGTTCGGCCGGCGGCGGGTGGACAGGTCAGGAGTTTTAAGATGACCGAGGAAGAAGAGGCGTTTTGATGGGCCGCGGCCAATGTCGCTTCAGGGTGTGCGGTGTCCCGTTGGGAACGACCAGCACGGTGTATAGGCGTCCCCAGTCGCCCATGACCTCCTCACGGGTGGCTCAGCTAATTAGAATAACCCTATCGAGTTTGGACAAACTGGATATTTGCACCTAATTCGATCGACAACTTAGATGATCACGACGTTGACATCACTCAACCAAAGTACCACAGTCAGCAAGCATCTGGACAAGCCAGGCATGAAAAATTTGAACTAATGTATACATGCAGAATTGCAGATACGATTTGAACCGCAGCTCACAACAAGACTAATAAACAACTGACCTATATATTGCGACATCAAATTATTATCGTAAAATCTAACGAGTGATGTATAATGTATGAGTCCCTAAGTCCCTATACACAGTTTCATATACCGAGGCAGTCGAGGAAGTACGTGGCCACTGCGTCCTTGAGCCATGAGGCGCCTTTCAGGTGACGAAGCTTGCACAGGTCACCCTTGCAGTTGCGGCGGCACACCGGTAGACCGTCATGCCTCTCCACGACCGGCTTGTCCAGGACGGCGATCTCGCACCGCAGCACGAGGGAGTCGTCCCGGAGGTACTCCGGCGACTTCTCCAGCGCCTTCTTCGAGATGGTGAGGCCCCAGTGCTCGACGTCCTCGCTGAAATCCACGAGGTGGCTTTTGCCAGAAAACCGTACCGTTGCCGGCGCGGTCTCGCCGGCGGCCTGGCGAGGCACCAGGCTGAACCTGACCTCGGCGCGGACCTTGGTGTCCACCAGCCGCTTCCAGCCTTCTGCCATCTTCAGGGAGAAGGAGATGTAAGCGTTCGTCTCCTTGCCCCTGTTCGGATAGTAGCAGATCTTCCAGGCGCGGCCGGCCGCCGTGAACTTGTGCGTGTCGATGTGCTCGCCGGGGGCGTGCAGCTTGGTCGCAGAGTATCCCTCCACCGTGAGCTCGTGTGAGCCATTGCTCGTCGTGGCGGTGATGATCGAGCGCGTGGGCGGCGGCGGAAGCTGCGTGCTCACCATGGTTGCTCGCCGAGATCGGATCTAGGAGGCGAAACGTGATTGATGCAAGGCGCGGGATCGATATAGATATATAAAACGTGTTTGCTAGTCCTTTGCTAATTGTGAATCTTATACTCTTATTATCGGCGGTGGGGCGTGTGCATCTTATACTCCTAGTCTAATTTGTTCTTGCAACGAGATGCATCTTTGTAGTATCATAATCTATTTCTGTGTCGCCTATGATGTGCAGAGTCCGGACTTGAGAACATGGTTGCCGATCGAGTCGGTTACCATCACGAGTACGATGAGGGACTAGTTATTCCAAGCAGTTTTACACCTCCAATGTTGGGATTTTTTTTTTAGACAAACAGAGATCGCTCCCCGGTTCCATTGATCAAAACGGAACCACAAGCGTTCTTTGAACAAACTAAAAACCCAAACGTGGGTAAAGTGGAAAAGAACCCTAGATGCGTCCATCTACGAAACTATCCGGGGTTTTACAGTGCTTACAGACGGCAAAGTAGCCAGAGGGGCAGATAGCGCACACAACTGTGTCTATTGTTAATTGAGCCCGTTTATATTAGCCCATATTAGATTTTAGAAATTCTTAAAAATCTCAAAGTCATGTGTGTGAGTCTATGTAGTATGCAGCCCAAGTGTTTGGCTACACAAAGATAAGAGGTGAGAGCTAAGTTAGTGCCACATGGAAAGTTGGAAGGAATATAGACCAAGATATAAGGTGGGATATTGGACCACTTGGTAAGTGGGTGAGAATAGAAGAGTCACATGCGCGCTCCTCCTCCTCCTCGCTCGTCTCGACACGACTCGAAGCGCGTGCGCACCGTGGTTTGTGAAATTGAGCCCAAATATTTGACCGAGTCTTCGACGGATGCGTCATAGCTAGTCGGTTCACGTCGCTCGTAGATCGTCGGCTGCTATAACCGACTCGGGCATACGACGTGGGCATGGCCCATGTTGCTAGAAGTTGTTTCACCGCCGCACACACCTTGGAACTGATCTAGGTTTTTCCTCTCGCTGCTTGTGCCACCACAGTAGTCTACTCTATCCTGAGCACCGGCATGCACCGACGAATAGGTCTTTGGAACCACTCACCTTTGCGATCCTGAACGGGAGTGGGCGAATTAGGTTTTTGGGAAGTGCTCCACGCGACTGCTTAAGTTCTTCATCACGGTTCGTCTTCCTTGAAAGTCGGGTTGTGCTGCCTACCGCCGTCTTCATCGTTGTTTGCTTCGACCGGTCTTCTCCAACATTGTCATCAGCAACATCACCGTTGCGACTTCATCTACAAATGTATGGTACGTGTGGCGTACTACTGTTTGCCTGTTCATTGTGTTCTGCAAGTATATGTTTAGCTGCTGCTTGTTCTGTTTATCATGTTGTTTAGTACATCTAGTATATTCGAGTTACATGTGGTAGTAGTTACTATTGTCATGTTTAATATTCTAGAATTTATAATGGAAATTGTGCCTAATTTCTCATCAAACCAAAAAACCTAATTGTAGGCAATTTCTTGAATTAAGTATGGATGGTTTTACTGATGCAGTGAGCCCGGATAAGTTTACCGGTGTGCAGTTTAAGAGGTGGCAGTATAAGGATGAGCTTTGGCTGACCACGATGAAAGTGTTCCGGATTAGTAAAGGCAAACCTGAAGAAACTATGTCTGAGGAAGATCAGAAAAAGTTTGAGGAAGCCAATATTGTCTTTGTGGGATGCATTCTAAGCAGCCTTGCTAACCATTTGTATGATGTGTTTATGCACATAAAAGACGGGAAGGAGCTCTAGGATGCACTAGACACTAAATTTGATGCAGCAGATGTTGGCAGTGAACTGTACATCATGGAGAGCTTTCATGATTTTAAGATGACAAAGAACCTCCCCGTGGATCAACAAACTCATGAGATATAGGGCGTTGCCAAAGAGCTCGAACTCCTTAAGTGTGCCTTACCTGACAAGTTTGTGGCGGGTTGCATTATTGCTAAGTTGTCCCCTTCATGAACTTTGCCAGTTAGATCGATTCTTCAAGTTAACTGGAACCCTACCTCGTTTGCTCAGTTCTTCCGTATCATTGCTACGCTTTCCCCTCCTCACGGGCGGGCGGTGTGGATCCTGTTTGCTGCTCAGAGCTGGGCGCTCTGGCATATTCGTAATAAAATCGTTATGGAACACTCTTTTCCTAATCACCCTGCTGACTGCGTGCTCAAATCTTATATCTTTTTGCAGCAATGACGTCCCCTTCTCAAGGCTAGGGACCGGACGGCGGTGGGGATCCTGGAAGAACTCCTTCGTAATCTTCATCATGAAACCAGATCTCCTCCAACTCTTTGAGCTGCCCCTTCTGCCGCAGCTGGTTTAGCTGTCTGATGTTTTAGAGAGTTGTTGTCCTTTCTTGTCTTCTGTGTAAGACTGTTGTTCGCCTTCCGCAAGTGCTGCGTTAGGTCTCTGTGTGGGAGATTCTCTTATTGCTCCTGTGTAATGTCGTGCTCCTGTTGGCTGTAAACTCTTGGGCTTTATTAATTTAAAGTCGGGCAGCCATGCCTTATTTTCTAAAAACTTTGCCACAACTCTCAAACACAAGAGACGGGAGATATCAGTTGAACATCTTATAGTGTCCCTTGATGTTGAGGAAAAGGCTCGGGCTAAGGACACTACTGAGAAAGGAGAGGGTCAGGCTAGCGCCAACTTTGTGCATAAAGAATAACCCTCTGGAAAGAACAATGGGAACTTCAAGCCCTCCTTCAACAAGCCTGTAAAAAACTACAAACTTCAATAAGAAGAAGCAGAACCGGGGTGATCTGAATTATTTCACTTCAACTGGCACTGGAATATGCACACCGTTAATATCTACGACGTGACGTCGCCCTAGCAAAGCCCCCCCCCCCTAGGCGCCAAGATAGCCGGCAGCCACCGAAGAAAGGCCATCTAAAACCAGAAAGGCCGATGATGCGATCTGGCTGCGACACCACAGAGAGATCAGAGGGTGAACCGCAAGACACTCTGAGAGAAGCTTGCTCGAAGCAAGGCCTCCCAAGGGGGCAGCTTTTGGCAAAGGGACGACAACCATCTCTTCAAACTGGAGGATGAACATCGGGGCACCCTCAACAAGGGAACGGCACCCGGAGGTGATGCTGTCACCGGCATAGGCCAAAGCTGTGGGCAGCTTTCGCCGAGATCCATCCGGACCAAAAATTTGGTCTCCGACACAAGGACGCGGAACAGAGAGAGCAGAAATAACCGCCGCACCACTCTATGACCTAGCCCAAGCTAGAGTTATCAGCGAGATGAACGCACGAGCTGGCTAGAGGGAAGGCCACAACTGCAAAAGTAGATATGCAACACGAATCATGCCGCCGACCATCCGCCGTAGCCCGAGGTGCTACGGCCGAAGCTGGCACCACCGTGTTTCACCGCCACTAGGAAGTAGTCCGCCCCCATCGGGTCTCCTCGCGCATGGGGAAGAGAAGATCCACCACCGCCGGCACCGCGCAGCCTTTGCCTGCGGCCGGGGAGGGGGGTCGATGCGGGAAAGGTAAGGGTTGCCTTGGAGGTGGGGGGGGGGGGGGGGGGTGGTGGACGGGAGCGCTCTCTCCGATTGGTTTATTCTCAACAACTTTGCTATTTTCTTCGCCTATCTCTTCAGCTTGTGGTCTCTTCCAAGTTCTATCCTTAGGTGTAGTCGGATCATGCGTTGAGATTGTCTCTTTTTGGAGTAGCTTTTTCCCCAAGAGATTATACCCTGGCCTCAGTGCATCAATTGATGTCCTTACTGCATAGTGTATCGTGCTCGTCCCAGCTATTACATCTTGGATGGTTGTGATACAAAAATAAACGATAAAGATAGATCAAGCAAAAAATTACATATGTATTATGATAACCTATATAAAGTGGAATGCTCCATCCTTATTAAACACAAAAAATATTTTAACTTCAAATAAACTAACATAAGGATGAAGCCCCCATTCAAATTCTAGTCGTGGTTTTCTTGTGATTTAATTCAGGTAGTTCTCAAACATATTTGTGATATTTGATAGAGGGCGCAAATTATAGGTGATGTATACTTTTAGGCATGTATGACTGTGTGAGAATATCAAAGCAAGTCTAATATTTACTCCTGTTGCTCACAAAGGGGAATTACATGTGGCACCAAATGGCAAAGGTAGAATTGTTCGAACACATAATATCATAATCAGAATAGGCATATTTTACAGTACCTTTTACTTCCCACAAGGGGTGAGAAGTATGAATCAAAACCAGCCGTTGATTTACAGGGGCTACGTGGACTTTAATTCAAAAAATCATTTATTGAAACACAAATTCCACTAAATATCCCGTCAATTTAGCCTAAAATCATGGCAACCAGATCCCGATTTTTGACTCTATATTCTTCTCTGACTAATACCTTCTAAATTTATGTAACTCCCTATCCATTACTCTTACATCTTTTGAGAAACCTCGACGGAGTTCATGGCCGCCGGCTGGCCCGGCCGGCCCAGCCGGCCGCGCAATATGACGGCAGAACTCATGGCCAGAGTTCTAGCTAGCATGGCCAATTTAATCAAATAATGGGCGCTGCCAAATTCTATTTAGTTTGTTCTTACGAAGTCTCAAGATCCAACAACTCCGGCAGCTTCAATCTAGACGACCACTGCGTCGTGAAGTAGCCAGGCCTGGCAGCGATTCATGCACTTGTAGCAGGACTTACGAGGCCTTCCGTTTTTAACGGGATTTGATTCTTTATTGTTGTAGATGTTTCCGTTTTTGACCCTGAATACATAATACTACTCTGGTTTTACCGACAAGTATCATTCCTACTACCCAGGTTTTACACACCAGTATGTTTTAAGTCAAGCCGTTAGATCCACAAAAATAAAAAGCCTATATCTTGTTGAGGGTATCATAAAAGTCCTCATCAGAATAACCGAGTAGCCCGTACAAATCGGCTGCCCTTTTTTATGACGCGAACCCCTTGAATGGGTATTGATTTCCATTACTTAGCATAAAGGAAAACATTAGAGCACAGAGCAGTCGTTTTTTTAAGCAGAAAAGTAAAGTGCCCACTAATGCTAGCATATATCATAAAAATCGGGGGCTCTGCAACAGTAACTTGCATAATCATAATATTTAAAACAAAGGCTAAATGTGAAATGAAGAGTAAATAACTATCTACTCCCTCCGTTTAGAAATATAAGATGTTTTAGCTTTATGAAGCTAATGTATCTAGATATATTTTAGTGTATAGATTTGAGTGAACCTATACACTAAAACATGTCTAAATACACTCACTTTATAAAACTAAAACATTTTATATTTCAGAACGGAGGGAGTAGCTACTACAGTAGGTGATATCATTGTACTAGACCTGCCTGCAAATGACTAGATTTTTTTTCCATAAGGAGGTAAATGACTAGATGGTACGACCTAGATCGAGCAACGCTATATTCTTGGCCATGAGTTCGAAGAGGGGCGGGGGGCGACTTTTCTTCAACTGCTCGAAACCATCGGTTGCGAAGACCGGCACCAGGTTACCAGGAGAGGAGATAAACTGCATGCATGCCTCTTCCAGCACGGGGCAGCCATGCCGCTCGGCCAACGCTAGGGTGTTAGCCACCGAGGTCATGGAGATGTGCTTGCACAGCGCCTCCTCGCAGATCCGCTTCAGCTCCACGAGCTCATACCTGTCCGCTGCCACAAGTAGACGCTCCGCCATTGCCGCCGTCTCAAGTAGACGCTTCTCCTCAGGCAGCCTCTCTTTGTAGATGAACTCGATCAGAGTCCTGGCCACTTCAACATCCATGTCCTCGATCTGTAGCTTAGCTGTGTGCTTGCCGGCTGCAAAGGCGAGCGAGAGCTCCTCCTTGAAGACGGGGGATTCGGTCTCCAGCATCCACCGGTGCGCCGCCAGCGTCTCCCCGCCGACCTTGATCTCCACGTCCGCCCTTTGCTTCTGCCAGATTTTCTTTGCTAGGCCATGGCCCAATTCGAACGGCGGCGCCGGCGCTTCACCTGACGGTTCCCGCACGGCACCCCACGGGCCGGTGCGCAACCCAAGGTCGACGGTGAGGTCGCACAGGAGAAAAAGACAGCCGTCCTTGAGAAGCTTCTCCTTTTCCAGATCGTCGTTGGTCATGAAGACCGTCCACCCCCAGTCGTCGCCGCTCGAGAACCGGCGTGGCGGCGAGGTTTTAGTATGCGACGGGTTCCCGTACTGGTCCAGCACGCTGAACTTGATAGTGGCGGTGACGGCGGCGGAGCCGGTGCAAAAGAAGCTTTCCTTTGCACCGCTGGTACGCCGGAGGAAGAGCGAGATCGAGCCGCCGGGTCGCTTCGTGCAGCCGTTTGGGTAGCACTCGATCTGCCAGTCATGGCCGCCGACTTCGAACGTGCTCGATTCGACGGCCACGCGGTTGGCCACCATCTCTCTGACTTGGGTGTAATTCTCGATCTGGAGCACGTGGGACCCGCTCTCCTGCCCCATGGCGACTGTGGAGGCGGAGAGAAACTCCCGGCCGCCGGTGCGTAGGGCTGATAGTAGATCCGTCGTCGACATGATCGATGGATCGGAACGACACACGTACGGATGACGAACGATCGGTTTTGCTTCCGCGTATCCCGTGGGATGGGAAAACTGAGTATTTATCTACTTCTTTCCCGAGGAATTGTAGTTTGCCTCCGTCTACACGTTTCTTGGACAAGAAGTTGTAAATAGATTTTTATCCAAGAAAAGAAGTTAAAAACTGATTTTTTTTCGAGAAAAGGAAGTTTTAATTAGAAACGTACATATTGTAGTTTCAAGCCTAATCGCTAACCACTGTTTAAAAAAACATTTTACCGACCTTGATGGATAAATATTGCGGCACTCAGAACTAAGAATCGTACATACTGATCATGAACAACAGAACAAATACGAGTTTTCATATTGTTTGGCAAAACAGATTAGGCCGCATAATGCCATTGTTTAAATTCACCGATCACTACTGTGAAATAGAAATTGGTAGTGACTGTTTACTTCACACTTCTAACTAATACTATCTCTGTTTCATAATACAACATTTTTTTCTTTCTTTGTTCCAAAATATAGAGTAAATGACCCAAAACTACCACATTTGGTGCTGTGACTGCTGTCGAGTCAGAAAACTATCACTTTTGCGCCGAGTGACAAATAAATACCACTTTTGAGGCAGGTGTGTGACAAAGAGCACTGATTTTTCAATTTACCGTTGTTAACATGTTTCCTGACCAGATGGGCCCACCTGTCAGTCCGACGTGGCATAATACAGACAAATGAAAGGTCTGACAAGGATTTTTGGATGTCTTTGTAACTTCCCGAGGACCCAACTCCTAAATTTTTTTAACCTATTTTTTTATTTTTCCCTCATCTCCTTCGACGGGCATCTCCTCACTTGGATCCGGCGAGCAAGCAATCGGGCGACCCCCCCCTCCCACCTCCTGTGCGACGCCGGCGTCTTCCCAGCGTGCCTGCCCTAACCCTACCCCATTCCCAGCGCCTCGGCCCAACCCTAGAGGCCGGCAAGGACATCCGCCGAGTCCTGGCCCTCGCTGATGCCACCTTCCCAAGCAAGGCCCGGATACCCTAACCACCGGCGCCCTCCTCCTCATCGGCATGGTCGACCGCCGCCAGGTCTTCCACGGCCCTACCACGCTTGGAGGGAGCAGCGTGGAGCTCATCGTCGTAGGCCCCTGCAGCGTGTCGTCCTCAACAACACCGCCCCGGAGGGCGGAGCAACCAGTGAGGCAGTTGAATGGCCGCGCGTTCCATCTCCGCCCTGAGTCACAGCTCGATGGCCAGATCCGTAGTTCAACACGACGAGTGTGGGGGAAAATAGAAAGAAATTAAATAAAAAGTAAATTGTAGGGATCATTTTTTGCAAAATTGGCAGGAAGTAGTGTTAATCTATGCCATGTAGGACTGACAGGTGGTCCCATGTCGTCAGAAAAAGGTTTAGCACCACTATATTGAAAAATTAGTGCTCCTTGTCACACACCTGCCTCAAAATTGGTATTTATATGTTACTCGGCGCAAAAGTCGTAGTTTTCTAACTCAACTGTCTGAAATATGGTAGTTTTGCGTCATTTACTTCAAAATATAAGATGTTTTAGTTGTTTCAGTACGGACTAGAGTTATGGACTAAAATGAGTGAATAGACACACTAAAATGTGTCTGGATACATGTTATTCTAAAAACCCTATAAAATCTTATAATTGGGAACTGAGGGAGTAGAAAACTAAATTAGTTTGCTAAATCATAATATAATTTCGAATAGAGGTAATAATTGAGAAATAACATGCATTTAGTATGACTATATATGTGTCGTCCCCCATATTTCCGCAAGAGGCGAACAACCTGTTTTCTCCTCTTGCCCACTCTCTCATGCCAACCTGTTTGTACAAAAATAAAAGTTGGGCTCACACTTCGCCGCCCTATAGTGAAAATACCGGAAAGGAAAAGCCTAGCCTCTCGGGTCACATCTCGGGTGACTCCGAAGGCCCCCCAGCGCCGCCACCCAAGAAATCCCCCTTCGCCGCCCCGTTCACCCCGCCGCCACCGGATGAGGCCGTCTGCGGACAGCGGCGGTGGGGTGCCCCCTTTGAAACCTTCCTTTCTTGCCCCAAGTTCATCTTCCTTCGTCGCATGTGAGGCTCTACCATCACAGACTCCAATTTAATAGTAAAGATAAAACAAACATGTGAAAAACTAGCACCCCTATGTGGTGTTGAAAAAGAAAAACAGCAAGCCGGAATGAAAGCAAGACATGTTTGGATTTAAAAGACGACCTAAAGGGTGATTATTTACTTTTGACAAAAAAAAGTGTAAAAAATGGGGAATACAATAGTATATATGCAGATGGTCCGGTTTGATCCGCTGGACCACTGCACTGAACCTGATTTTTGAAATCGTTAGGGTAGCGGGGCGGTCCAGAAAAAATTAGGTCCATAAAGGGTAATAACCTCTCGTCCCTAGGGCCGAGCCGCACCTAACAAGTCGTCGCATGAGCAGAGGAAGCCACCGGCCGGCCATTGGGAGGTGCTTCGTACGTGCTCGCAGCCGGAGAGCTCCCAGAACTCGTCGGAGTGAGTCTCGAATCCCAGTTGGCTTCCCCGCCCTCCTCAATATCTTCCCCGCTGATCTCCATGTCACCCCCAATCCCCCATCGTTGGAGCAAATGCAGCAAGCCGCCGGACGCCGGAACGCCGCGACGCTGGCGGGAATACGTAGGTCTCGCTGGACGGCCGACAGGTGGAGATGATGACCTTGCCGTTTTGGTTTATGACGGCGCTGAGGCGTCGTTGTTCTTCTAGCTCTGCTGTGTCTCTACAACTTTTCTTGTCTTTGCATTTCCTTGAACACCTGCTGAGTGTCGTGAGTATCAAAAGATTATGGAAGCGTTGCCCAATACGGGTCGCTGGTGTGCTCTTATATATCGGACATACATAAAATGTTTATAGAGATTGAATCGGTACAGACACCGACCTAGGATCGATACCATCACGGTATACATACAGGTTCAGGAGACCTAGACTATTACAATACAACGTTTAACACTCCCCCTCAATCATAACTTATCTAAGTTAAGATTGCGACAAAACATTTCTAATTGTCTAGTAGATAGTGACTTTGTGAATCCATCAGCCACCTGATCTCCTGATGATATAAACCGTATGTCCAATAGCTTTTGAGCAACTCTTTCACGAACAAAATGATAGTCCACCTCAATATGCTTAGTCCTAGCATGAAACACAGGATTAGCAGAAAGATATGTTGCTCCAATATTATCACACCATAGCACTGCTGTTTTAGACTGTGCCACTCCCAACTCATCAAGCAATGTTTGCAACCACATAACTTCAGCCGTAGCATTAGCAAGTGATTTGTACTCAGCCTCTGTACTAGACCTTGACACAGTAGCTTGCTTCCTAGCATTCCAGGAAATAAGATTTGAACCCAAGTATATAGCAAAACCGCCTATAGACATCCTGTCATCTGGACAGCCTGCCCAGTCAGCATCAGAAAAGGCACTAATAATAGTGGACGAAGACCTACTCAGGCGCAACCCAAGTGAGATAGTACCACGAAGATATCTCAATATTTGTTTGACTGTTGTTCAATGAACTGTCGTAGGAGCATGCAAAAATTGTCATACTTTGTTGACTGAAAAAGCTATATCTGGCCTAGTATAAGTGATATACTGCAAGGCACCAACAATACTTTTGTAACGTGTAGCATCTTCACTACTCAACACTTCACCATCAGTCAAAGATAATTTATCCACCACAGACAAAGGAGTATCAACAGCTTTGCAAATTTGCATATTAATACGATGAAGCAAATCATTGGCATATTTTTCCCGGGATAGAATAATTCCATCATGTACCTTCTTGACTTCAATTCCAAGGAAATAGTGCAACTCACCCAGATCCTTCAATGTAGAGTCAAGTCCAAGATCATGAAGAAGAGCATCAACGGCTTTCTCTGATGAACTAGCAACAACAATATCATCCACATAGATCAGCATGAATATTGTTACTCCCCCTTTGTTGTAGAAAAACAGAGAAGTATCAGCCTTAGATGCAGAAAAGCCAAGAGACTGAAGCTTGGAACTGAGGCGAGAATACCAAGCACGAGGTGCTTGTTTGAGACCATACAATGCTTTATCAAGCTTGCAAACATGACCCAAGCGAGTCTCATACCCAGGAGGTTGACGCATAAATACCTCTTCCTCTAGAACTCCATGCAAGAAGGCATTTTTCACATCAAGCTGACGCAATTTCCATCCACGGGAGACAACAAGAGATAACACCACACGGATAGTAGCAGATTTAACCACAAGACTAAAAGTGTCCTCGTAGTCAATTGCATAGCGCTGCTTGAATCCTTTAGCAACCAAACGAGCCTTGTAACGATCACCCGAACCATCAGCCTTCCATTTAATTTTATACACCCACTTACAGTCAAAGATATTTTGACCACGAATAGAAGGAACAAGATACCAAGTCTTATTATTGATCAAAGCAGCATACTCCTCGTCCATAGCAGCCTTCCAACGAACATCTGCAAGTGCTTCAGCAGTACTAGAAGGTTCACCAGTAGAGGAAAAATAAGCGTACCGAATTGTGCCATCCGTGAATTTCTTTGGCTTAGAAACACCACTTTGGAGGCGTGTATGTGGTCGCTCCTGCACAGAAGGAACCACAGCTGCACACTCCACATCAGATCCGGGCGAAGGTGATGACAAAGCAGATGATCCGAGCGAAGGTGCCAAATTCGTCGCAGAAGATCCATGCTGAGAAAAGACAGAGGGAGACAAGCCGACCGGGGCGGAACCATGTGGGGGACCAGACCCGCTCATCGATGCGCAGGGCGAGTGGACGCGCGCCACGCTCGGGACGTTGGCCGCAGGCGCGGTAGGTGGCGGGACCAGAGCAATTATCGCTGCGGGGGTACCAAGGGCGGGATGCGCCACTGCCGGACATGATCCCAAGGCTGATTGACTGCCAGTTTCAGTCCCTAATGATTGGGCAGAAGTGCTGTCATTAGAATTAACATGGGGATCTGCGCCAGATGCTGGAAAATCACCAAAATCATCTCCAGAAATATAATTTTGATCTGAATCCTGTACAAAAGACTCAGCAACAACAGCATCAGTAGGATTAGCATCAACTAGTCCTTGCAAATCACACCCCTCATAATCATGCAAATTAAAAGTTTGCAAATTTAGAAGAAGCAAATTGATTTCAGCACGAAACCGAGCGCCGGCATTAGAGTGCAAGGAAGCAAAAGGGAAGATAGACTCATCGAAGACAGTATCACGGGAAATATACAAGCGACCCGTGGAAATATCAAGACACTTATAGCCTTTGTGCATGTTACTGTAACCAATAAAAGCACATTGTTTGGAGCGAAACTGAAGCTTGTGTATATTGTATGGACGAAGATTAGGCCAATGATGACCCACAAGTATAGGTGGTGTATCGTAGTACTTTCGATAAATAAGAGTGTTGAACCCAACGAGGAGCAGAAGGTGTTGATAAGCGGTTTTGATCAAGGTTTCACTGTAAATACTAGCAAACGGGTTTTCAGGGGTATTTGGTAATGCAAATAAATAAAGTGCGAGTAAACAAAAGACAGTAGTAATAATTGCAGCAGGTGGCCCAATCCTTTCTTTAGCAAAGGACAAGCCAGTTGTGTAACTTATGATGACCAAACGTTCTCGAGGACACACGGGAGTTTCTGTCAAGGGCTTTCGCTTCATGCCGCTAAATAATCTTTATTGGTTTGATAAGTGTTATGGGGGTGAACTTGTGCTAGCGCACTACCCTTACTAGGATAAATACACACTTGTGATTATACCCCTTGTAAGCATCCACAAATACAAGAAAGTAATTAAGATTAATCTAACCATAGCCTTAAACTCTAAGATCCTATGCTCCCTGGTGCAATAGTTTCCCAACAGAGGTTTAGGTTTCTGTCACTCCAGCAACCCCACAATTGGTAGCCAAATACACAATGCATCTCACTAGGCCCATAAATGGTGAAGTATCATGTAGTCGACGTTCACATGACACCACTAGTGAAATAGCACCACAATATATAAATATCAAACCAGTAAATATTACTCAATAATAATTCACTACTAACATCTTGACTTCTCCCATGTCCTCAAGAACTAAACGAACTACTCACAAGACATCATATGGATTATGATCAGAGGTGAAATAATGGTAAATAACAATATGAACATAAACCTTAATTCAACGGTTCCACTCAATAGCATCAACTACAAGAGTAATCAACACCGGGAAAGTTTCCCCTAAGAATTTAACAAGATCCAACTCAAGATGTTACAGCGGGATGGCGTGGTGATGGTGGAGATGAAGGTGCTGGTGATGGAGATGATGATGATGATGATCCCGATGAAGTCCGGTGCGATGGTGATTGATGTCTACGCACGCGTCTGTTCTTGTAGACAGTGTTGGGCCTCCAAGTGCAGAGGTTTGTAGAGCAGCGGCAAGTTTCCCTTAAGTGGATCACCCAAGGTTTATCGAACTCAGGGAGGAAGAGGTCAAAGCTATCCCTCTCAAGCAACCCTGCAATTATGATACAAAAAGTCTATTGTGTCCCCAACACACCCAATACACTTGTCAGATGTATAGGTGCACTAGTTTGGCGAAGAGATAGTGAAATACAAGTGGTATAGATGATTATAAGTAGTAAATGCAATCTGGAATAAAAATGGCAGCAAGCAAACAAGTAACAAAACAGCGAGTAAACGGTGTGCAAAGCTTGAAAACAAGGCCTAGGGATCATACTTTCACTAGTGGACACACTCCCAACAAATATAACATAATTGAACCAATAGATAACTTCTCCTCACTATGGTACTCTGAATTACTCTCCTATTGAATAACACTAATCATTGCGTAGGGCTACGAAGCACTCCTCAAAGTTCATCAAGTACTTGACAAACACCACTCATAGAGATATCCAAATCAAATCACAACTCAAGATAGATATTATTGCAACTTAGACCAAGTACTAACACGGTGCACACACTGTCAACATTACACCATGAAAGGAGGAATAGATCACTTCAATACTATCATAGTGATAATTATTCTCATAATCCATAAGAGATCACAATCGTAGCCTAGACCAAGTACCACCATGATGCACGCACTGTCACCGTTACACCATGGCAGGAGGAATAGATTACTTTAATAACACACTAGAGTACACATAATGAAGAAGAGTAACATCTACTTATTCAACATGATACAAAGCTCACGATCATATAAAGATCACATCATGGGAGAGAGAGGTGAACCACATAGCTACCGGTAGAGCCCTCAGCCCCGGGGATGAACTACTCCCTCCTCATCATAGGAGACAGCAAGGTTGATGGAGATGGCGGTGAGGTTGATGGAGACGGCGATAGAGATCGATGGAGATGGCTCCGGGGGCACTTCCCCGTCCCGGCAGGGTGCCGGAATAGAGACTTCTGTCCCCCGAAATTTGTCTTCAACTGCGGCGGCGCCGCGGAACTGTTCTGGAAATTTCGCTGACTCCTTTAGGGTTTTCCGTCCCGAGGCTTTATATAGGCGAAGGGGCATCGTCAGGAGTGGCCCCAGGCCTCCTCACAACTAGGCGGCGCGGCCAGGGCCTGGGCTGCACCAGCCTAGTGTGAGGCTGGCATGTGGCCCCTCTCCTTCGCCTCTTCGGATCTCTGGAAGCTTCCGGGCAAAATAAGACTTCAAGAACTTGTTTTGTCTAATTCCGAGAATATTTCCTGTGTATCACTTCTGAAACACAAAAACAGCAGAAAACAGGGAACTGGCACTGTGGCGACTTGTTAATAGGTTAGTTCCGGAAAATGCACAAAAGTGCCACGAAGTGTAACGAAACAGTAGTCAAATGGTGTAAAAACAAGCATGGAGCATCAAAAATTATAGATACGTTTGAGACGTATCAGCATCCCCAAGCTTAACTCCTGCTCGTCCTCGAGTAGGAAAGTGATAACAAAAGAAATAATTTTTGAGGTGACATGCACCTACACAATCTTGATCATCGAGGTAAGCATTGAGTGCTGAGATCAAAGAACTTAAAACATGGGCATGAAAGACATAATCTTGATAATAGAAACTTAGCAACCATGTTATAAATATGAAAATGAACACAAACAAAAGATCATAAAAATGAAACAATGAAAGTCAAACGTGTGTTCAAATCATAAGGAAAAACATACAAATGGTTTTCAGCTTGTCCTTCATGGAGAGCAAAACATAAATGCATAGGACACCTTCAAGTTTAAGAGGGCGACTAGATACAAATAATTTGAGAACAAGTGAAACCAACAATATGAATCAATCAATGAAAACTTTGGGACAATGCACATTATACTAAGAATGACAACTATGCTCTCTTATGGTTGATACGTCTCAAACGTATCTATAAATTTTGATGCTCCATGCTTGTTTTTACACCATTTGCCCAATGTTTCGTTACACTTCGTGGCGTTTTTATGCGATTTCTGGAACTAACCTATTGACAAGATGCCACAGTGCCAGTTCCCTGTTTTCTGCTGTTTTTGTGTTTCAGAAGTGATACACAGGAAATATTCTCGGAATTGGACGAAACAAGTTCCTGAAGTCTTATTTTTCCCGGGAGCATCCAGACATCCGAAGAGAGGAAGGAGAGGGGCCACTAGGGCCCCACACACATGGCTGGCGCGGCCCAGGCCCTGGCCGCGCCGCCATGGTGTGAGGGGGCCTGGGGCCACCTCTGACATCGCCCCTTCGCCTATAAAAAGCCTCGGGAAGGAAAACCCTAAAGGATTCGGCAATTTTCCAGAAAGAGTTCTGCAGCTCCGCCGCCATCGCCGACGAATTTTGGGGGACAGAAGTCTCTGTTCCGGCACCCTGCCGGGACGGGGAAGTGCCGCCGGAGCCATCTCCATCGGTCTCCATCATCGTCTCCGCCATCTCCATCGACCTCACCGCCATCTCCATCAACCTTGCTGTCTCCTATGATGAGGAGGGAGTAGTTCATCCCCGAGGCTGAGGGCTCTATCGGTAGCTATGTGGTTCACCTCTCTTTCCCATGATGTGATCTTTATGTGATTGTGAGCTTTGTATCATGTTGAACAAGTAGATGTTATTATTCAGATATTATGTGTACTCTAGTGGTGATTGTTAAAGTAATCTATTCCTCCTGCTATGGTGTAACGGTGACAGTGCGTGCATCATGGTGGTACTTGGTTTAGGCTATGATTGTGATCTCTTGTGGATTATGAGAATAATTATTGCTATGATAGTTTGAGTGATCTATTCCTCCTTTCATGGTGTAATGGTGACAGTGTGTGCACCGTGTTAGTACTTGGTCTAAGTTGCAATAATATTATCTTGAGTTGTGCTTTGATTTGGATATCTCTATGAGTGGTGTTTGTCAAGTACTTGATGAACTTTAAGGGGTGCTTCTGTAGCCACTACACAATGATTAGTGTTATTCAATAGGAGAGTAATTCAGAGTACCATAGCGGAGAGAAGTTGTTTATTTGTTCAATCATGTTATATTGTTGGGAGTGTGTCCACTAGTGAAAGTATGATCCCTAGGCCTTGTTTCTAAGCATTGCACACCGTTTACTTGCTATTTTGTTACTTGTTTGCTCGCAGCGATTTTTATTCCAGATTGTATTTACTACTTATAATCATCACTACCGCTTGTATTTCACTATCTCTTCGTCGAACTAGTGCACCTATACATCTGACAAGTGTATTGGGTGTGTTGGGGACACAAGAGACTTTCTGTATCGTAATTGCAGGGTTGCTTGAGAGGGATAACTTTGACCTCTTCCTCCCTGAGTTCGATAAACCTTGGGTGATCCACTTAAGGGAAACTTGCTGCTGCTCTACAAACCTCTGCACTTGGAGGCCCAACAAGTGTCTACAAGAATAGAAGTGCGTAGACATCAATGGTGCATAAAGAAAGAAGGTGGTGAGTCAACAAAAAAAGTAAAAGAAAGGCCCTTCGCAGAGGGAAGCAGTGTTTGCAAGTTTTATAACCTTCAAAAATTATGGTACTTACCGGTTTTGAGATCTCATTGCCCCCATCATAAGCATCTTGAATGGTTAAAGTTAATGCGAGAACACTCATGCTGCATATGCTTAACAAATCATAAGTTGAAAACCTCGTGTCCCGTGAATACGAGTACCCAAACCTCATGCTACTCAACTTAGAGTCCCAAGCAAGGCTCTTGTCATTGTAAGTATATATGTATCATCGAAAACCGCCAATGGGGTACCTCCGTGCCCGATGACATGGAACAAGCCCACATCAAAATGATAGGACAAGCAGACAATGAACACCTCGACATCTCTTTTATTTGCTATTTGTTTAGCTTTTTATTGTGAGACGCGTCGTCGAATGTCCACCATGGGTATGCTGCAAATTTCCACCATGAATTATGCATGGCTTAGATTGGCGGCCTAGGCGTTTCCCTAACACATATACAAACTCCATGATCCCCACAAGATTCCCAATTCATTTCACACCGCGGGCATACATAAACAAAAGATCACGATATCAACTCAAATAAGAAGTGCAATGTTGAAAGCTTGCCCCATGACAGCATGGATGGGCTAGAATCCAACTTATAAGTTGCAAGCATAACAACTCAACATAAGAGACCACAATGTCAAATTTTTAAGAACAGGAAAAAGTAAAGTGTACCTTCCGGTTCGTGAGAGCTTTACTGACCAATTTTTGCATAACACTGGTAAGAGTTTAATTTGAAGAGAAGATAAAAGCAAGTCAAATTTACTTGGAATAGCAAATTGCTAGTAGGTATGTATGGTGGACACTTTGGAAAACTTTGGCTTTTAGGAGTTGGATGCACGAGTAGAGCTCATACTCAGTTAAGGCGAGGGCTAGCAAAAGACTGGGAGCGACCAACTAAGAGAGCAATAATGGCCATAATCATGCAAAGCGACAAAGAGACATTAAAAGAAGTATAAGATGGCATCAAAAGTCAAAAACTAAATGATCATAGAGGCTATTGGCGACTTTGTAAGAGTCTAACATGTGTGAGCATGCGCCAAGTCAACCCAAATAAAGCATCAAGGAGAAAACCAAAATAATGCTTCCAAATAATTAAAACAACGCATGTTTTTTTCAAAGGCTCATTAAGCAATATCAGTTATTTGAGACAAGTCATGCTACAGCAAAAATCACTAAGCATAATATCAAAAAGACATCAAGCATGACATGGAAAAGTCTAAGCCGCAGTCTAAACAAGCTCCTTTTTGTACCACTTTTTTGCATAAAGCTTTTTCTCTTTTCCAACACCATTCAAACCTTTTTGAGGAAACTCTTTTGAGGAAAACCAACATATACCAGAAGTCCAAATACACCTTGATGCAAAGATAAAACAAGATCTGAACAAAAATCAAGGCGAAAAATGCAAGCTAAACGCAGTAGCAGAAAAAGAGAACACTCGTTGAACGATAAGAGTGAAAACTAGAGTGTTCTTGGCAAATGAAAAGCGAGTTCATCTCCTCCAAAACAAACATGATGTGATCTAACCATTTATTGCAGCAAACAAAACAAAAGAAATCTGAAAACAAAAACAACTGATGCTCCAAGAAAAACGTATAGTGCATGAAACAATAAAAATATAGTGTCTTGAAAGGTAACCTATTTTTGCCAATGAAGAAGGGGTGCCTCGGGGGCATCCTCAAGCTTTGACGCTTGTACTTCTTGGATATTTCTTGGGGTGATGCATGGGCATCCCCAAGCTTGAGCTTTTGTCCATTCTTCAACTCATCTCATCATTCTCCAATCCCTACACTTGAAAACTTCCTTCATACAAAACTAAACACAAATCTATTAGCAACATTAGTGTAAGCATAGCATATAATCAACCTCTTTTGCTTCAGGTTTCAACCCAAAACCACCACATATAAAGTATATACTACTGTAGCAACTGCCCCAAAAGTTCCGTGATCAAAAGAACTAAAAAAAAAGCGATAAAGTGGCAAAAACGAATAGTGGCAGAAATCTATCAAAACAGAACAGCTGACAAAGGTCGAATTTTTAAGGGGTTTTCTGTTGCTCAAATCAAAAAGTGTTCAACTAACGAAAGTTTGGATATAACATGGGGCATATGCACAAGAAATCGCAGGTCCAAAAGATATACAGATAATTTATACGAATTTTTACGGTGCAGCACCGAAAACTGTTTCAGGACAGCAACATCCCCAAATCTTACCTCGCTCAAATTAGAGGCTTCTCTTGGCACAAAAACGAAATAAAAAGGATAAGGAGCGGTCATTACAGTAGTAATAACTTCCAAGACTCTAATAAAAGAAAAAGTACTGAAAATAAACAATGGGTTATCTCCCAAGAGTGCTTTTCTTTGACATCTTTGAGCTAGGCGCAGTAATTTGCAAAGATGCTCATGTGGGCGCCATATAAGAGCTTAAGGCAAAGGCGCCGTATAGGAATTTAAAGCAATAGAGAGCATGAAAAAGCAAATGTGAAAGACATTTAAATCTAAACCACTTTCTATTAAAAATAGTCTTGTAAAGAGACAAGTCTTAAAAGCGCAAAGCAAAAAGCATAGGAAGGCAAAACAAATATAGCCTCAAGAATTGCAACATAAAGAGGGGAAACTCAATATTGTTGAGATCCATCAAACCATGTTTCCCTCTCTCATAATAACTTTCAGTAGCATCATGAATAGAATTAACAATATAACTATCACATAAAGCATCCCTATCATGAGCCACATGCATAAAAGAATTAATACTCACCACAGGAACAATAGTAGTAGGAGAAGATTCAACAGAATAATTATTCTCATCACCATAATCATCAAAAATAGGAGGCATATTGTAATAATAACTAATTTTATCCTCAATAGTAGGTGAACTGAAAATATTATACCCATCATCATAACCATCATAAACTAGAGGTTTAGTATCATCACAAGCTAAAGAACAGCTATTTCGCAAAGCATATTCTTCAAACATATCATCATAAGAAGGAACATCACATATGGGAGATAAAATATTATCAGAACAAACTTTCTCCACTAAAGCTGGGGAACTAAAAATACCATGCTTAACAAAACTAGCTTCCCCAAGCTTAGACTTTTCTAAAATAGTGTTCAAAGCATTCATACTAATAACACTATTAACATGCAAATTAAGCTCCAAAGGTTTTTCAACTTTCTCTTCAAACACTTCATATCTAAACTCAGGAAAAAGACTAAAGAACTCTTTATTTTCCATTAAGCCTAACTAGTGAAAATAAAAACAAGAAACAAAAAGATGTAATTGCAGAATCTAAAGGAAATAACTCTGAGTACTCGCACAGGAGGATGCGAGTACCTTTTACCTTACCTCCCCGGCAACGGCGCCAAAAAAGAGCTTGATGTCTACGCACGCGTCCGTTCTTGTAGACAGTGTTGGGCCTCCAAGTGCAGAGGTTTGTAGAGCAGCAGCATGTTTCCCTTAAGTGGATCACCCAAGGTTTATCGAACTCAGGGAGGAAGAGGTCAAAGCTATCCCTCTCAAGCAACCCTGCAATTACGATACAGAAAGTCTCTTGTGTCCCCAACACACCCAATACACTTGCCAGATGTATAGGTGCACTAGTTCGGCGAAGAGATAGTGAAATACAAGTGGTATAGATGATTATAAGTAGTAAATGCAATCTGGAATAAAAATGGCAGCAAGCAAACAAGTAACAAAACAACGAGTAAACGGTGTGCAAAGCTTGGAAACAAGGCCTATGGATCATACTTTCACTAGTGGACACACTCCCAACAAATACAACATAATTGAACCAATAGATAAGTTCTCTTCACTATGGTACTCTGAATTACTCTCCTATTGAATAACACTAATCATTGCATAGGGCTACGAAGCACTCCTCAAAGTTCATCAAGTACTTGAAAAACACCACTCATAGAGATATCCAAATCAAATCACAACTCAAGATAGATATTATTGCAACTTAGACCAAGTACTAACACGGTGCACACACTGTCAACATTACACCATGAAAGGAGGAATAGATCACTTCAATACTATCATAGTGATAATTATTCTCATAATCCATAAGAGATCACAATCGTAGCCTAGACCAAGTACCACCATGATGCACGCACTGTCACCGTTACACCATGGCAGGAGGAATAGATTACTTTAATAACACACTAGAGTACACATAATGAAGAAGAGTAACATCTACTTATTCAACATGATACAAAGCTCACGATCACATAAAGATCACATCATGGGAGAGAGAGGTGAACCACATAGCTACCGGTAGAGCCCTCAGCCCCGGGGATGAACTACTCCCTCCTCATCATAGGAGACAGCAAGGTTGATGGAGATGGCGGTGAGGTCGATGGAGATGGTGGAGACGGCGATGGAGATCGATGGAGATGGCTCCGGGGGCACTTCCCCGTCCTGGCAGGGTGCCGGAACAGAGACTTCTCTCCCCCGAAATTTGTCTTTGACGGCGGCGGCGCTACGGAACTATTCTGGAAATTTCGCCGACTTCTTTAGGGTTTTCCGTCCCGAGGCTTTATATAGGCGAAGGGGCATCGTCAGGAGTGGCCCCTGGCCTCCTCACACCTAGGCAGCGCGGCCAGGGCTTGGGCCGCGCTGGCCTAGTGTGAGGCTAGCCTGTGGCCCCTCTCCTTCACCTCTTCGGATCTCTGGAAGCTTCCGGGCAAAATAAGACTTCAGGAACTTGTTTCGTCCAATTCCGAGAATATTTCCTGTGTATCACTTCTGAAACACAAAAACAGCAGAAAACAGGGAACTGGCACGGTGGCGACGTGTTAATAGGTTAGTTCCGGAAAATGCACAAAAGTGCCACGAAGTGTAACGAAACAGTAGTCAAATGGTGTAAAAACAAGCATGGAGCATCAAAAATTATAGATACGTTTGAGGCGTATCAGTGATGATGATGGTGACGATCTCCCCTCTCCGGGAAGGAATTTCCCCAGCTGATTTCTCTCTGCCGGAGAGCTTTTCTCTCTCTGGTGTTTTCTGCCCTGCAGAGGCGGCGGTGTCTATCTCTAAGCCCCCCCCGTTGACTTAGGTTTTCGGGGATGATGAAGTACGCAAAGGGGCGAGACCTGAAGTGGGCCAGGTGGCCTCACACTAGGCCGGCGCGGCCAGGGGTCAGGCCGCGCCCCCTGTGTGTGAGCCTGCCCCCTGGCTCCTCTCGCCTCCTCCTTCTGGCTTCCTAAGTCTTCTGGGAAAATATAATTTTCTGGAATTTTCCTGATCTTCCGAAATATGGTGTCTTGACGGTCCTTTTTCAGCAGAATCCTGACTCCGGCAGCAAATCCTCCAATGATCATCAAACATGTAAAAATAGAGAAAATAACATAAGTATCATCTCTAAATATGAAATATATCAATGAATAACAGTAAATTATGATACAAAATAGTGATGCAAAATGGACGTATCAACCCCCCCAAGCTTAGACCTCGCTTGTCCCCAAGCGAAAACTAAACTCGGTAAACATGACCACAGGTTTATGGAGTGAAGTGTCGATAATCAAAATACGGATAAGAAGCATCACATTCACCAAGGCACAAATTATAATAGACAGCAACTTCCCTTTATATAATATAGACTTGCAATAAGTAAAGGGAATCACATATAAATATGCACAAAGTAAACTATCATTGGCGATGGCAAACCTTAGTTCTTGGTCAGAGAACAATGAACAAACTATTCTTTCTTTTGAACTGAGCCTTTTCAAACAGTGCTAATATAGCAAAAACCATATGCTCAACAAAACAAACTTTTTGCATTCATAGAAAGCTTTCAAAGATACATTCCTTCAGACAAAAGCATTGTACTAATCAAAAGAAGATATAAACATGATTAAACGGATCAACATATGAATGAGTGAAACATAATAACTTAAATGCTTGCTTGAGATAGAGGGGAATAGGTTGACTCAACATAAAAGTAAAAGACAGGCCCTTCGCAGAGGGAAGCAGGGATTAAACATGTGCTAGAGCTTTTCATTTGTAAGACAGAGGTAAAAATTGTTTTGAGAGGTGGTTGCTTTTGTCAACGACTAGCAATGGAGTTCTTGATATCTTCCATACTAAACAAGTGAGAGCGGTTCCGAGATGTTTGATTAATTAGCACATTGGTGCTCTTTTATAGCTTGACACTCCTCCCCACCTTTTCCTTTCTCAAACCATGGCTAACAGATTCCATCTGGTGCCAACCAACTTTCACATACCATGGAGGAGTGCTCTTTTTTCTTTTCTCTTTTTTTAGATTATAATGGTCTGACCAGCTCCCTTGCAAAATTAGTGACGAGCAGATGAAGCTGCCTAGTTGAGGGGTACTTAATTTAGTATGGAAGATAACAAACCCATCCACTATGTCCTCATGAGCTAAAAACAGTGGAACAAAATGAGAAGTGTTTGAAGGTTTTTGAAAGGTAGCACATGAAAATTTACTTGGAATGGCTTGAAATACCATGCATAGGAATTTATAGTGGACTCTTTGGAAGTGACTTGGCTTTTGGGATTTGGATGCACGAGAAGTATTCCCTCTCAGTACAGGTTTTTGGCTAGCAAGGCTCGGTAGCAAGCATAAGAGTTGTATGAAACAAACAAACATACATATAATAGGAACAATCATGCAAACTCCCTTGAAGGTACAACAATTTTGACTTTGAGAATAACAATGCTTATAAGCCAAACATGAAGGGTAAACTGAAGTGATGTGGCTACAAGCACTTCTTTTTTTTTTCTAATCAAACCTCAAGGTAATGTTGCTACTGACCAAGCTAGGTTTGCCAAAACCGACTAAATTTACTCATGCTCCCAAAGTGATACTAATACTAATCAACAAGACTAGTCGTATAAGTGAGATTGCAAACTAAAATAAAGTGTGTGGAAAGTAAACGATAAAACTTCTCATTAATATTTCATTACCGCAACTCACACCAAGGGATACATAGATAACCAACTAAAGAGGATACTTCCAAACTGCAAACTATTCTATAAGATAACTTCTTTATTCATGATATGACTCTACTTGAAAAGTAAATGAGCAAAAGGTAATGATGTGATACCGCGGCACTCCCCCAAGCTTGGAACAAGCCAAGGGGATGCCTATACCGATGAATTACTCCTTTGGCGGTGGTGGTGAGTCTTTAATGAGCTTCTCAATCAAATCTTTCAAGTCATCGATCTTGTGACTGAGGTTACGAATCATCTCTGAATTATGCTCAATACGGTTCATGAACCTGTCAGCCAGAGAATCCCAGCTCTTGGAGTTATTTCCCCATCCTTCTTCACTCTTGGAACTTCCTTTCCCTGCATTGTTAGAACGATCTATATCCCAACCAGAGGGCAATCGTGATCTAGGCACCTTTTGAAACTGATGTTCATGTATTACAGTATGGAAAGGGTTGTTGCCTGACGGAGATGTCCATGGAGCTAAGGTGTGACGCGGCACACCCCCTCCGGTTCTTATACGTGCACTCTTCTTGAACTTGTTATGACTTGTCACCACCCCAATGCTTGCAATCATGGTGCTCGGGCGTGAACTTTAATCTTCTTCCTCGTCCTCACTTTCAACATCTTCCTTCGGCTGAAGGTCTTGGTGGTCATCTTTCGGAGGTGCCTTCTCCTTGTCACCGCTCGAGGAAGCCATGGTGCTCTCAAAACTAGGGTCAACTCCTGACAGAAACAGCTCGAAACAAAAACATGACGAGAAAACGATATACAGACCTCGGGTACTCTGGGGGGTTATATAGTCAAAAATTATACATCAAGGGGAAATCACAGGAGGAAACCGGGACGGAAACGAGTTCCGGGGTGTTCTCACACCAGGGCGGCGCGGCTAGGGGTGGACCCGCGCCCCCTGTGTGTGAGGAGCACCCGGACTCCTTTTCCTGCCCGTTTTCGTCTCGCGGAAGAGTTCAACGCGAAACTTCTCTGACTAGAACTGTTACCTATTCAAAAACGAACTCTGCAGGTACCTGCAATTTGTCTTGGATGAATTCTTCTGGAGAAACTATTTCAATTACATCAACATCTTCATTATAAGAACCTCCAGCAATATAATGTTTGAATCTTTGTCCATTCACCACTTGTGTAGTGTCATCTTTCAATGAAGCAATCTTTATTGCACCTGAGCGGTACGCTTCAACAATAACATAGGGTCCTTCCCATTTTGAGAGTAATTTTCCTACAAAAAATCTTAGACGAGATCTATACAATAAAACTTTCTCACCAACATGAAACTCTCTCTTAAGAATTCTCTTATCATGCCATTGCTTGACTTTCTTTTTGAAAAGTCTGGCATTCTCGTACGCTTTGTTTCTCCACTCATCTAGAGAACTCAAATCAAGTAACCTTTTCTTACCGGCTAGTTTAAAATCTCTATTAAGCTCTTTCACTGCCCAAAAAGCTTTGTGTTCTAATTCTAAAGGCAAGTGACACGCTTTTCCGTAAACCATCTTATAAGGAGACATTCCCATGGGGTTCTTATAAGCAGTTCTATAAGCCCATAAAGCATCGTTTAACTTACTAGCCCAGTTTTTTCTAGATCTATTAACAGTCTTCTGCAAGATAGACTTGATCTCTCTATTTGAAAGCTCTACTTGCCCACTAGTTTGGGGATGATAAGCAGAAGCAATTCTATGATTAACATCATATTTAGCAAGAGTTTTTCTAAAACCACCATGAATAAAATGAGAACCTCCATCAGTCATAAGATATCTAGGCACACCAAACCTAGGAAAAATAACATCTTTAAGCATTTTTAACAAGGTCTGACGATCGGCACTCTTTGTAGGTATGGCTTCTACCCATTTAGTAACATAATCAACAGCAACAAGTATGTGGGTATAGCCTTTTGAAGGAGGAAAATGACCCATAAAGTCAAATCCCCAACAATTAAACAGTTCAATAACAAGAGTGTAATTCATAGACATTTCATTGCATCTAGAAATATTACCAACTCTTTGACATTCATCGCAAGATAAAACATACCTTCTAGCATCTTTAAAGAGGGTTGGCCAATAAAAACCTGATTGTAGAACCTTTGTGCGGTTCTATCTCCAGCATGATGCCCTCCATAAGCGCTTCCATGGCATTTCCTCAATATTTCTTGTTGCTCATATTCTGGTACACATCTTTGCATAATACCATCAACTCCTTCTTTATATAAGTGTGGGTCATCCCAAAAGTAATGCCTCAAATCGTAGAAGAATTTTCTTCTTTGCTGAGCTGTAAAAGTTGGAGGCAAATACATGGAAACAATAAAGTTAGCATAATCAACATACAAAGGAAGGTCTCGCGAAGTTACATTTACATCAGCTAACTATTCATTTGGAAAACTATCATTAACAGGAATAGGATCAAAAGAAATGTTTTCCAATCTAGATAAGTTGTCAGCCACAGGATTTTCAGCACCTTTCCTATCTACGATATGCAAATCAAATTCTTATAAAAGCAACACCCATATAATAAGCCTAGGCTTAGCATCCTTCTTAGTCATAAAATATCTAATAGCAGCGTGATCAGTATGAATAGTAACTTTAGAATCAACAATGTAAGATCCAAACTTATCGCATGCAAAAACAACAGCAAGAAACTCTTTCTGAGTGGTAGCATAATTTTTGTGAGCAGCATCAAGAGTCTTACTGGCATAATGAATAACATTCAACTTATTATCTACGCGTTGTCCAAGAACAGCACCAACAGCAAAATCACTAGCATCACACATAATTTCAAAGGGTAAATTCCAATCAGGTGGTTGAACAATAGGAGCAGTAGTTAAAGCCTTCTTAAGAGTTTCAAAAGCTTCCTTACAATCATCATCAAAGACAAATGGTACATCTTTTTGAAGAAGATTAGTAAGAGGCTTTGAAATCTTAGAGAAATCTTTAATAAACCTCCTATAGAAATCAGCATGACCCAGAATACTGCGAATACCTTTAATATCTCTAGGACAGGGCATTTTCTCAATCGCTTCCACTTTTGCTCTGTCAACTTCAATACCTCTTTCAGAAATTTTATGTCCAAGGACAATTCCTTCATTCACCATAAAGTGGCATTTCTCCCAATTAAGAACAAGGTTAGTTTCTTCGCACCTCTGCAAAACTTTATCAATGTTGTGCAAACAGTTATCAAAAGAAGTTCCATAGACGGAAAAATCGTCCATGAAGACCTCCACAATTTCCTCACAAAAACCATGAAAAATAGCAGACATGCATCTTTGAAAAGTAGCAGGAGCATTGCATAAACCAAACGGCATACGTCTATAAGCATAAGTTCCATAAGGACAAGTAAAAGTGGTTTTCTCTTGATCTTCCTTTCTAACAGCAATTTGAGAAAACCAGAATAACCATCAAGGAAACAAAAGTGAGTTTTCTTAGATAACCTTTCTAACATCTGATCTATAAATGGTAAAGGATAATGATCTTTCTTAGTAACTTTGTTTACCTTCCTATAATCAATGCACATCCTATAACCAACTACTACCCTTTGAGGAATAAGCTTGTTATTCTCATTAGGCACAACAATTATACCTCCTTTCTTAGGAACACAATGAACAGGACTAACCCATTGACTATCAGCAATAGGATAAATAATACCAGCATCAAGGAGCTTTAATACCTCATTTCTTACCACATCCTTCATCTTGGGAATTAAGCGGCGTTGATGCTCCACAACTGGCTTCACGTTTTTCTCCATGTTAATAGCATGCTGACATAAAGTGGGACAAATCCCTTTTAAATCATCAAGAGTATATCCCATAGCTCCTCGGTGTTTCCTCAATATCTCCAATAATCTTTCTTCTTCCTTTCCTGAAAGTTTAGAACTAATAATAACAGGATATATTTTCTTATCATCTATATAAGCATACTTAAGATTATCAGGCAAAGGTTTTAATTCAAAAACAGGATCTTCCTTAGGCGGCAAAGTGGTACCAAGATCCTCCACTGGTAAATTGTGCTTAATCAGCGGTTGTTGACGAAGAAAAATATCGTGAATCTCTTCTCTTTCCTTACTAAAAACATCACTTTCGTGATCTTCCATAAATTGCTGCAAAGCATTATTAGGAGCAAGAGCAATAGAAGCAAGCTGCTCAACACGAAAATTTTCATTAGGCGTTTCATTTACATAAGAAGTCTTAGCAAACTTAGAAAAATTAAACTCATAAGATTCTCCATTAAACTTAGTGAAAATTTTCTCCTTCTTACAGTCTATCACGGTGCCACAGGCATTCAAAAAGGGTCTACCAAAAATAATGGGACAAGTTTTACTAGCCTCCTTACCAAGTACTAGAAAATCAGTGGGGTATTTAGTCTTACCGCAAAGAACTTCCACATCTCGAACAATACCAAGATGCCAAACAGTGTCTCTGTTAGCAAGCTGAACAACCACATCAATATCTTCAAGTTCACAAGCGCCAATCTCGTGCATAATTTCTTTGTAAAGCTCTAAAGGAATAGCACTTGCACTAGCACCAATATCACATAAACCATAATAGCAATGATTGATACGTCTCAAACGTATCTATAATTTTTGATGCTCCATGCTTGTTTTTACACCATTTGCCTATTGTTTCGTTACACTTAGTGGCATTTTTATACATTTTCTGGAACTAACCTATTAACGAAGTGCCACAGTGCCAGTTTCCTGTTTTCTGCTGTTTTTTTGTTTCAGAAGTGATACACAGGAAATATTCTCGGAATTGGACGAAACAAGTTCCTGAAGTCATATTTTACCCGGAAGCTTCCAGACATCCGAAGAAGTGTCGGAGGGGGGCCACCAGGGCCCCACACAAGGGGGCGGCGCGGCCTGGCCCCTGGCCATGCCACCCCTGTGTGAGAGCCCCTGGCTCCACCTCTGACATCGCCCCTTCGCCTATATTTACCCCCTGACGAGAAAAACCTAAGGGCCCGATCAGTTTTCCAGAATACATCGCGATCCGCCGCCGCCGTCGACCCGAAGATCGGGAGGGTCTAGAAGCTCTTCCCGGCACTCTGCCGGAGAGGGGAATCACCACCGGAGGTCTCCTTCATCGCCATGATTGCCTCCGGAGCGATGAGTGAGTAGTCTACCTTGGACTATGGGTCCATAGCAGTAGCTAGATGGTTGTCTTCTCCACCATGTGCTTCATGTTTAGATCTCATGAGCTGCCCTACATGATTGAGATCACCGTTATGTAATTCTATGATGTTGGTTTGTTGGGATCCGATGAATATTGGTGTTTATGATTAAGTTGTTGTACTGAATTATATCTTTTGTTATCTCTATGTTGTTTATGATCTTGCATGCTCTCCGTTGTTAGTAGCTATCTTGGCCGAGTAGTTGCTAGTGACTCCAAGAGGGGGTATTTATGCTCGATAGTGGGTTCATGCCTCTATTTCACCTGGGGAGTGACAGAAACCTCTAAGGTGGTAGATGTGCTGTTGCTACTAGGGAGAAAACAACATTCATATGCTCAAGGGCATATGCTTTGTTTACATTACACACTTTGCTTAATGCAATTATCTGTTGTTCGCAACTTAATACTTCTAGGGTGTTCGGATGATATCCCCGGGGGTGGATTATTAGTCATAGATGCAGTTGGATGGCGGTCTATGTATTTTGTTGTAATGCCCAGAGTAAATCTCATAGTGATCTTCTTGACATAACACGTTATCTTTATTCTATCAATTGCCCAACTGTAATTTGTTTACCCAGCATGTTATTTTATCTATGGAAAGACACCACTAGTGAACTGTGGACCCCGGTCCTATTTTAATCATGTTGCAATCAACTGTTTACTTTTCCCGCACTGTTTACTTTACTCGCATATACTCTACTATTTTCCACTCGATACGCTCATAACCTTCGTTTCAAGCAAACCGGTGAGATTGACAACCTCATCGCAAGTTGGGAACAAAGTATTTGTTTGTGTGTGTGCAGGTTCCACAAACACCTTCAGTCGTCACCGTCTCTTTTCTCCTGTTCGATATACCTTGGTTTCTTAACTGAGGGAAAACTTGCCGCTACACTCATCATACCTTCCTCTTGGGGTTCCCATCGGGCTGGTCATCACCACGCACAAGGACTCACTGCTCCCACATCATCACACGAGTAGCATCACTTTTTCTGGCGCCGTTGCCGGGGAAGAGAGAAGACTTCTGTGAGGGGAGTTCTTCGCACACACATTCTTTACTTTGTTATTTGTTTTGCTTTACTTTATTTTATTTTTACCTGCATTGCTTTTTATATCAAAAACCCAAAAAAAATAGAATCCTTGGTAGCTGTTTTTACTTGTTTACTTTCGTTTTGCTGAAATGGCCAATCCTGAAAACACCAAGTTGTGTGACTTTGCTAGCACGAACAATAGTGATTTTATCTGCACTCCTATTGCACCACCTGTTCCTGCTACCACCTTTTATGAGATCAAGCCTGCTTTATTGAACCTTGTTATGAAAGAGCAATTTTCTGGTGCTAGTACTGAAGATGCTGTAGCTCATCTCAACAATTTTGTTGAGCTATGTGAGAAGCAGAAATATAAGGATGTTGATAGTGATATTATTAAGCTCAAGTTGTTTCCTTTTTCTTTGAGAGGAAAAGCTAAAGATTGGTTGCTGTCTTTGACTAAGAATAGTATTGATTCATGGGCTAAGTGTAAGGATGCTTTTATTGGTAGATACTATCCTCCTGCTAAGATTATATCGTTGCATAGCAATATTATGAAGTTTACTCAGTTTGATAATGAACATGTTGCTCAAGCTTGGGAAAGAATGAAATCTATGATAAAGAATTGCCCCGCTCATGGACTGACTACTTGGATGATTATCCAAACTTTTTATGCAGGACTGAATTTTTCTTCAAGGAACCTACTTGATTCAGCTGCTGGAGGCACTTTTATGTCCCTTACATTCGGCGCCGCATCAAAGCTACTCGACAACATGATGGTAAATTATTCTGAATGGCACACCGAGAGAGCTCCACAAGGTAAGAAGGTAAATTCTGTTGAGGAAACCTCTTCCTTGAATGATAAGATTGATACCATTATGGCTATGCTTGCTAATGATAGGACTCATGTTGATCCTAATAATGTTCCTTTGGCCTCTCTGGTTGCTCAAGAAGAGCAAGTTGATGTGAATTTCATTAGAAACAATAATTTTAATAACAATGCTTATAGGAACAATTTTGCTAGTAACAATTATAGGCCATATCCTTCTACCAATGGTAATGGTTATGGTAACTCTTATGGTAATTCCTACAACAATACTAGGGCTGCGCCCTCCGAGCTTGAGGTAATGCTCAAGGACTTCATCGGTAAGCAAACTGCTTTTAACAAGTCTGTTGAGGAAAAGTTAGGCAAAATTGATGTTCTTGCTTCTAAAGTTGATAGCCTTGCTCATGATGTTGAACTTCTGAAATTAAAAGTGTTTCCTAATGATGTGAATGTGAGCAATGTTGTTGCTGCCGCTAATGCTACCCAAGTGGGAATTGATGAAAATATTAGATTGTTAGCGGAATTGCATGCCAGGTGGGAAAGAGAAGATGAGATGGCTAGAGAGATGAAGGTATGTACTATTACTACCTCTAATGATGTTGCTCCCACTGATAGCAATCCTCTTACTTTGATTGGTGTAGAGAAAACTCCCACTCTTTGTGTTAAAAAGCCTAAAACTGCCAAAACTTTTTCTCAAAAGAGTGCTGAAATTTTTCGGAGTGTGGGAGATGATAGCTCTATCTCTTTTAATGATTTTGATGTTGATGGCTGCAATATATCTGAAGTAATTTTGTTCTTGCAAAAGCTTGCTTTGACTCCCAATGCTAGTTCTTTAAATATTGCTTTTACTAAGCATATTACCAATGCTCTTATAAAGATTAGGGATGAAAAGTTGAAGCAAAAAGCCTCTGTTCCCAAGAAGTTAGAAGATGGTTGGGAACCCATCATTGATATGCATGTTAATGGTTATGATTGCCATGCTCTATGTGATCTAGGTGCTAGTATTTCTATTATGCCTAGAAAGATTTATGACATGCTTGATTTACCACCGCTTGAAAAGTGTTATTTTGATGTACCTATTGCTGATGTTGCTAAGAAGAAACCTTTGGGAAGGATTAATGATGTTCTTATTATGGTTAACAATAACCTTGTTCCCGTTGATTTTCTTGTTATGGACGTTGAATGCCATGCTTCATGTCCTATTATTTTGGGAAGACCTTTTCTTCGAACTGTAGGTGCTATCATTGATATGAGGGAAGGCACTATCAAGTATCAATTCCCACTAAAGAAAGGTATGGAACACTTCCCTAGGAAAAGAAAGAAATTGCTTTTTGACTCTATTCTTAGAGCAAAATATGAGCTTGATGCTTCATCTCTTGATATTACTTGATTCGCAATTTTCTGCGCCTAGCTCAAAGGCGTTAAAGAAAAGCACTCTTGGGAGATAACCCAATGTTTTCTTTACAGTACTTTTTCTTTTATTTGAGTCTTGGAAGTCATTACTACTGTAATGACCGCTCCTTATCTTGTTTATTTCGTTTTTGTGCCAAGAGAAGCCTCTAATTTGAGTGAGGTAAAGATTTGGGAAAACTGCTGTCCTGAAACTGTTTTCGGTGCTGCACCTAAAAATTCGTGAAAATTCTCTGTTTATCTTTTGGACCTGCGATTTCTTGTGCATATGCCCCAGGTTATATCCAAACTTTTCTTAGTTGAACACTTTTTGATTTGAGCAACGGAAAATCCCTCAAAAATTCGTCCTTTGTCAGCTGTTCAGTTTTGACAGATTTCTGCCAATATTCGTTTTTGCCACTTTATCGCTTTCTTTTGAGTTCTT
Organism: Dactylis glomerata; assembly: GCA_007115705.1. Classification (NCBI taxonomy): domain Eukaryota; kingdom Viridiplantae; phylum Streptophyta; class Magnoliopsida; order Poales; family Poaceae; genus Dactylis; species Dactylis glomerata. Next base: position 955,196 of record QXEO01000217.1, read on the forward strand.
TTTGATCATGGAACTCTTGTGGAAGTTGCTACAGTAATATATACTTTATATGTGGTGGTTTTGGGTTGAAACCTGAAGCTAAAAGAGGTTGAATATATTTTATGCTTACACTAATGTTGCTAATAGAATTATGTTTAGTTTTGTATGAAGGAAGTTTTCAAGTGTAGGGATTGGAGAATGATGAGATGAGTTGAAGAATGGACAAAAGCTCAAGCTTGGGGATGCCCAGCACCCCAAAAAATATCCAAGAAGTACAAGCGTCAAAGCTTGGGGATGCCCCCGAGGCACCCCTTCTTCATCGGCAAAAATCAGGTCACCTTTCAAAACACTATATTTTTATTGCTTCATGCACTATGTGTTTTTCTTGGAGCGTCAGTTGTTTTAGTTTTCTTAGGTTGTTTAGTTTGTTTGTTTGCTGCAATAAATGGTTGGACCCCAACAAATTTCCTTTGGAGGAGATGTACTCGTTTTCATTTGCAAAGAACGCTCTAGTTTTCACTCTTATTTAAAATCGAGCGTTCTACTTTTTCTGCTACTGCTTTTGGTTTTCGTTTTCACCTTGATTTGCGTTCAGATCTTGTCATATCTTTTCATCAAGGTGTATTTTTGCCTCTGATCTTTATTGGTTTTCATCAAAAGAGGTATCTTTAAAAATTTCAAATGGTGTTGGAAAAGAGAAAAGCTTTATGCAAAATAGTGGTACAAGAAGGAGCTTGTGTAGACTGCGGCTTAGGCTTTTTCATGTCATGCTTGATGTCTTTTTGATAGTATGCTTAGTGGTTTTGCTATAGCATGACTTGTCTCAAATAACTGAGATTGCTTAATGAGCCTTTGAAAAAAATCATGCGTTGTTTTTATTGTATGGAAGCATTATTTTGGTTTTCTCCTTTATGCTTTATTTGGGTTGACTTGGCGCATGCTCACACATGTTAGACTCTTACAAAGTCGCCAATAGCCTTCATGATCATTTAGTTTTTGACTTTTGATGCCATCGTATGCTTCTTTTAATGTCGCTTTGTCGCTTTGCATGATTATGGCCATTATTGCTCTCTTAGTTGGTCGCTCCCAGTCTTTTGCTAGCCCTCGCCTTGTACTGAGTATGAGCTCTACTCGTGCATCCAACTCCTAAAAGCCAAAGTTTTCCAAAGTGTCCACCATACATACCTACTAGCAATTTGCTATTCCAAGTAAATTTGACTTGCTTTTATATTCTCTTCAAATTAAACTCTTACCAGTGTTATGCGAAATTCGGTCAGTAAAGCTCTCACGAACCGGAAGGCACACTTTACTTTTTCCTGTTCTTAAAAATTTGACATTGTGGTCTCTTATGCTGAGTTGTTATGCTTGCAAGTTGTAAGTTGGATTCTAGCCCAGCCATGCTGTCATGGGGCAAGCTTTCAACATTGCACTTCCTATTTGAGTTGATATTGTGATCTTTTGTTTATGGATGCCCGCTATGTGAAATGAATTGGGAATCTTGTAGGGATCATGGAGTTTGTATATGTGTTAGGGAAATGCCGGGCCGCCAATCTAAGCCATGCATAATTCATGGTGGAAATTTGCAGCATACCCATGGTGAACATTCGACGACGCATCTCACAATAAAAAGCTAAACAATATAGCAAATAAAAGAGATGTCGAGGTGTTCATTGTCTGCTTGTCCTATCATTTTGGTGTGGGCTTGTTCCATGTCATCGGGCATGGAGGTACCCCATTGGCGGTTCTCAATGATATGCATATACTTACAATGACAAGAGCCTTGCTTGGGACTCTAAGTAAAGTAGCATGGTTTGGGTACTCGTATTCACGAGACACGAGGTTTTCAACTTATGATTTGTCAAGCATATGCATCATAATTGTTCTCGCATTAACTTTAACCATTCAAGATGCTTATGATGGGGGCAATGAGAGCTCAAAGCCGGTAAGTACCATAATTTTTGAAGGTTATAAAACTTGCAATCACTGCTTCCCTCTGCGAAGGGCCTTTCTTTTACTTTTATGTTGAGTCACCACCTTCTTTCTTTATGCACCATTAAGAGAGCATAGTTGTCATTCTTAGTGTGATATGCATTGTCCCAAAGTTCATTGATTGATTCATATTGTTGGTTTCACTTGTTCTTAAATTATTTGTATCTAGTCGCCCTCTTAAACTTTGAGGTGTCCTATGCATTTATGTTTTGCTCTCCATGAAGGACAAGCTGAAAACCACTTGTATGTTTTTCCTGATGATTTGAACACACGTTTGACTTTCATTGCTTCATTATCATGATCTTTTGTTTGTGTTCATTTGCATGTTTACAACATAGTTGCTAAGTTCTTATTGTCATGATTATGTCTTTCATGCCCATGTTTTAAGTCCTATTGATCCCTGCTCACCAATGCTTACATATATGATCAAGATTGTGTAGGTGCATGTCACCTCAAAAATTATTCTTTTGTTATCAGTTACCTACTCGAGGACGAGCAGGAGTTAAGCTTGGGGATGCTTGATACGTCTCAAACGTATCTATAATTTTTGATGCTCCATGCTTGTTTTTACACCATTTGCCTATTGTTTCGTTACACTTAGTGGCATTTTTATACATTTTCCGGAACTAACCTATTAACGAAGTGCCACAGTGCCAGTTTCCTGTTTTCTGCTGTTTTTGTGTTTCAGAAGTGATACACAGGAAATATTCTCGGAATTGGACGAAACAAGTTCCTAAAGTCATATTTTACCCGGAAGCTTCCAGACATCCGAAGAAGTGTCGGAGGGGGGCCACCAGGGCCCCACACAAGGGGGCGGCGCGGCCTGGCCCCTGGTCGCGCCACCCCTGTGTGAGAGCCCCTGGCTCCACCTCTGACATCGCCCCTTCGCCTATATTTACCCCCTGACGAGAAAAACCTAAGGGCCCGATTAGTTTTCTAGAATACATCACGATCCGCCGCCGCCGTTGACCCGAAGATCGGGAGGGTCCAGAAGCTCTTCCCGGCACTCTGCCAGAGAGGGGAATCGCCACCGGAGGTCTCCTTCATCGCCATGATTGCCTCCAGAGCGATGAGTGAGTAGTCTACCTTGGACTATGGGTCCATAGCAGTAGCTAGATGGTTGTCTTCTCCACCATGTGCTTCATGTTTAGATCTCATGAGCTGCCCTACATGATTGAGATCACCGTTATGTAATTCTATGATGTTGGTTTGTTGGGATCCGATGAATATTGGTGTTTATGATTAAGTTGCTGTACTGAATTATATCTTTTGTTATCTCTATGTTGTTTATGATCTTGCATGCTCTCCGTTGTTAGTAGCTATCTTGGCCGAGTAGTTGCTAGTGACTCCAAGAGGGGGTATTTATGCTCGATAGTGGGTTCATGCCTCTATTTCACCTGGGGGAGTGACAGAAACCTCTAAGGTGGTAGATGTGCTATTGCTACTAGGGAGAAAACAACATTCATATGCTCAAGGGCATATGCTTTGTTTACATTACACACTTTGCTTAATGCAATTATCTGTTGTTCGCAACTTAATACTTCTAGGGTGTTCGGATGATATCCCCGGGGGTGGATTATTAGTCATAGATGCAGTTGGATGGCGGTCTATGTATTTTGTTGTAATGCCCAGAGTAAATCTCATAGTGATCTTCTTGACATAACACGTTATCTTTATTCTATCAATTGCCCAACTGTAATTTGTTTACCCAGCATGTTATTTTATCTATGGAGAGACACCACTAGTGAACTGTGGACCCCGGTCCTATTTTAATCATATTGCAATCAACTGTTTACTTTTCCCGCACTGTTTACTTTACTCGCATATACTCTACTGTTTTCCACTCGATACGCTCATAACCTTTGTTTCAAGCAAACCGGTGAGATTGACAACCTCATCGCAAGTTGGGAACAAAGTATTTGTTTGTGTGTGTGCAGGTTCCACAAACACCTTCAGTCGTCACCGTCTCTTTTCTCCTGTTCGATATACCTTGGTTTCTTAACTGAGGGAAAACTTGCCGCTACACTCATCATACCTTCCTCTTGGGGTTCCCAACGGGCTGGTCATCACCACGCACAAGGACTCACTGCTCCCACATCATCACACGAGTAGCAATGATCTCCAATCCTGACAGAAATAATAGGAACACTTGTTTTCCTATGCCTTTTAGGATATGAGAGAATGTTAGAAGCATCTTCAAAAAAGAGAATATATTCATCCCCTACATCTTTAGTAACAAGATCCTTCAATATAGCTACAGGAGACTTAATAGTAATTTGCTCATCAGGCTCTACAGCTTTCTTAGTGCTTTTATTAGACACACTTACCAAAGTAGAATACTTTTTTACCTTAGCAGGGAAAGGTGTCTTCTCAAAATAAGGTTCTGGCACAATGCTATCAACAGTACAAACTTCAGTAGCTGCAGCAGGAATATGACTAATAGAATCTTTATAAGGTGCATGACATTTGTTCCAATCTTTCTTTGGAACATCAAGATAAGAGGCAAAGGCTTTAAGACAATTAGCAAGTATTTGAGTATCAAGACCATAAGCAATGCTAACACTATGAAAGTCATCGGTTCCCATAAAAGTTTTAATGCATTCATAATCATAATTTATACCCGACTTCCTACCTTTGTCGTTTTCCCATCCTTCAGCATTCTCTTGTATACGGTTAAGAAGTTTCCACTTAGCATCTTCTTTCATATGAGTAAATGATCCAAAGCAAGAAGCATCCAAATAATCCTTATCAGGAAGAGTAAGCCGCGCATAAAAATTATCAATAACTATATTATTGGGGAGCTCATGAATGGGGCATTTGAGCATTAGTAACTTCAATCTCCCCCACGCTTGGGCAATACTTTCTCCATCATGAGGCCAAAAATTATTTATCCGATTACGATCTTTATGAATTTCACTTGGAGGATAAAACTTGGAATAAAAGAGAGGTACAATTTCCTCCCATGCAATAGATGGACCATCTTGGAGCAGTCGATACCACTCCTCAGCTCTGCCTTTCAATGATAAAGAGAATAGCTTCCTCTTGACCAGGCTTGGTGAAATACCTGCACACCTGAACAACTCGCATAATTCATGTATAAATAGTAAGTGATCACCCGGATGGACAGTTCCACCTCCTGAATAGCAGTTATCCATAACACGCTAAACAATTTTCATAGGTATTTTAAAAGGATCTAATTCAGCAGGTGGTGGTGGTGGTTCATCCACATGTGTAGCAGTGGTAGAAGTGTTCCCAAATAGGAAACCAAATGGAGAATTCCCCATAGCAGAATAAAATAAAAATAAAAGACAAAAATAAAAACAATACTCACAGCGACGGTTACCTTTACCAAATCCACTCTTCAATAGCGCTACACTCCCCGATAATGGCGCCAGAAAATAGTCTTGATGACCCACAAGTATAGGGGGTGTATCGTAGTACTTTCGATAAATCAGAGTGTCGAACCCAACGAGGAGCAGAAGGTGTTGATAAGCGGTTTTGATCAAGGTTTTACTGTAAATACTAGCAAATGGGTTTTCAGGGGTATTTGGTAATGCAAATAAATAAAGTGCGAGTAAACAAAAGACAGTAGTAATAATTGCAGCAGGTGGCCCAATCCTTTCTTTAGCAAAGGACAAGCCGGTTGTGTAACTTATGATGACCAAACGTTCTCGAGGACACACGGGAGTTTCTGTCAAGAGCTTTTGCTTCATGCTGCTAAATAATCTTTATTGGTTTGATAAGTGTTATGGGGGTGAACCTGTGCTAGCGCACTACCCTTACTAGGATAAATACACACTTGTGATTATACCCCTTGCAAAAATCCGCAAATACAAGAAAGGAATTAAGATTAATCTAACCACAACCTTAAACTCTAAGATCCTACGCTCCCTGGTGCAATGGTTTCCCAATGGAGGTTTAGGTTTCTGTCACTCCAGCAACCCCACAATTGGTAGTCAAATACACAATGCATCTCACTAGGCCCATAAATGGTGAAGTATCATGTAGTCTACATTCACATGACACCACTAGTGAAATAGTACCACAACATATAAATATCAAACCAGTAAATATTACTCAACAATAATTCACTACTAACATCTTGACTTCTCCCATGTCCTCAAGAACTAAACAAACTACTCACAAGACATCATATGGATCATGATCAGAGGTGAAATAATGGTAAATAACAATCTGAACATAAACCTTAATTCAACGGTTCCACTCAATAGCATCAACTACAAGAGTAATCAACACCGGGAAAGTTTCCCCTAAGAATTTAACAAGATCCAACTCAAGATGTTACAGCGGGATGGCGTGGTGACTGGTGATGGTGGAGATGAAGGTGTTGGTGATGGAGATGATGATGATGATGATCCTGATGAAGTCCGGTGCGATGGTGATGACGATGGCGATGATCTCCCCTCTCCGGGAAGGAATTTCCCTGGCAGATTTATCTCTGCTGGAGAGCTTTTCTCTCTCTGGTGTTTTCCGCCCCGCAGAGGCGGCGGTGTCTATCTCTGAGCCCCCCCCTTGACTTAGGTTTTTAGGGACGATGAAGTACGTGAAGGGGCGAGACCTGAAGTGGGCTAGGGTGGCCTCACACTAGGCCGGCGCGGCCAGGGGTCAGGCCGCGCCCCCTGTGTGTGAGCCTGCCCCCTGGCTCCTCTCGCCTCCTCCTTCTGGCTTCCTGAGTCTTCTAGGAAAATATAATTTTATGGTATTTTTCTGGAATTTTCCTGATCTTCTGAAATATGGTGTCTTGAAGGTCCTTTTCCAGCAGAATCCTGGCTCCGGCAGCAAATCCTCCAATGATCATCAAACATATAAAAACAGAGGAAATAACATAAGTATCATCTCTAAATATGAAATATATCAATGAATAACAGTAAATTATGATACAAAATAGTGATGCAAAATGGACGTATCAGCCAACATGCACACCCAAAAATACGCAACATAGAGTAATCACCCTTATGACCAAAGAGACGTTCCTGAGGTGTTTGAAACTGAATGACCTTACTAGGCAACCGATTGATCAAATACACAACGGTAAGAAAAGCTTCATCCCAATACTTAAGAGGCATAGATGCATATGCAAGAAGAGATAGGCCGACTTCAACAATATGTCTATGTTTATGCTCAGCAGGGCCGTTCTGCTGATGCGCATGAGGACAAGAAACAAGATGTGAGATGCCCACTCACTGAAAAAAGGAGTTAAGTTTTTGATACTCTCCTCCCCAATCGGTTTGCATAGCAAGGATTTTCTTATCAAAGAGTCGCTCAACATGATGCTGGAAGTCATAGAATTTCTGAAACACATCAGATTTCTTTTTCAAAAGATATATCCACGTGAACTTGCTATAATCATCAATAAAACTCACATAGTATTTAAAACGACCAAAAGATTCTGAGGCGGGACCCCATACATCAGAAAACACAAGTTCAAGAGGAGAAGTAGACACACTAGAAGACTTTGGATAAGGTAATTGATGACTCTTGGCCATTTGACAAGCATCACAAACTGACTCTTTCTTTGACTCACTAAACGGGATCTCGTTATCATGAAGAACTTGATGAACCACACCAGACGAGGGATGACCTAGGCGCCTATGCCACAATGACGAGGAGGACTTGGCCGCACCATGAGCATGGTGACTAAGACAAGACATGGATGATGATGGTAGAGGGTAATGAAGGGATTCGCAGCATAGTAAATCAAAAATTTCCTACAGAGCGAACAAGAAAGCCAAGATCTAATCTAGGAGATGTAATCAACGAGAGAGGTAGATGAGATCTTCATACCCTTGAAGATATCGCACAGCGGAAACGTTCAACAGAACGTGGTTGACGTAGTCGTACTCGCCGTCTCCTCCTCGCGATCCGATCCTACGCCGCAAGTGGCGGCGCCTCCGAGAGATGCACACGTACGGTGCAGTGACATCTCCTCCTTCCTTGGTCCAGCAAGTATGGTGGAGAGATAGATTGGATCTGCAGCACGACGGCGTGGTGCTTATGGTGGAGAGTTTCTGCGGCAGGGCTTCGCCTACGCACAGTCGCGAGAGAGAGAGGTGGAGGGGCAGCAATTGGCCGGCGGCTAGGGTTGGAGTAGGAGGGGCTGCGCCCCTGCCTCCCTTATATGGGGGGCTGGCCGGCTGCCTTGGCCCCTCCTCCAAGCCTCTAGGGCGGCGGCTAGGGGGGAAGAGTAGGGGGCAAGTCTTCCGCCCCCCATCTGGAAGGTTCCCCTAGGGTTTCCCCTAGGGCTGGCCGGCTGGGCCTTTAGGGCCTTGTGCGCCTGGCCCAAAGTGGCCAGGGCACTTTCCCTTAAGCCCACGCAGGCCTCCGACAAGTGGGCCCATGTTGGTCCCACTCTGGAACCTTCTAGAACATTCCGGTACAATACCGATAAACTCTGAAACGATTCCGGAATCCAAAAACTGCTTTCCTTTATATGAATCTTATTCTCCGGACCATTCCGGAACCTCTCGTGATGTCCTGGATCTCATCCGAGACTCCGAACTAAAACTCATAAACCAATTATCCATTCTATCCTAGCGTCGATGCACGTTAAGTGTGTGACCCTACGGGTTCGAGAATATGCAGACATGATCTTCTATCAATAATCAACAGCGGGATCTGGAAACCCATATTGACTCCCACATATTCATCGATGATCATATCGGATGAACCACGATGTCAGGATTCAATTAATCCCGTATATGTATTCCCTTCGTCACACGATATTTTACTCGCCCGAGATTTGATCGTCGGTATCGCCATACCTAGTTCAATCTCGTTCACAGCAAGTACTTTACTCGTTCCGTAATCCAATATCACTTCATGATTAACTCCTTAACCATATGCTTGCAAGCGGTGTTGATATCGATTACCGAGTGGGCCCAAAGTATATCTCTCCGACTCGGGAGGGACAAATTCCATCTCGATACATATAACCCAACAAGTACTTTCTGATCACCTGAGAGACACCTTTATGATCACCCTCACATAGGATGACGTTTGATGACCTCAAAGCTTTCTTCCGATACCAGGGAGTTGTATTATTTCATGGTCTAAGGAATACAATACTTGACATAGGAAAAAGCTTCGCAAAGATGAACACAATGATACGATCTAATTGCTTTGCTTTATTTGGGTCTGTCCATCACACCATTCTCCTAATGACATGATCTCATTATTAATCGACAACTCATGTCTATGGTTAGGAAACCTTAACCATCATTAATCAATGAGCTAGTCTAGTAGAGGCGTACTAGGGACACGGTGTTGTTCATAAACCACACAAGTATTAATGTTTCCGCTTAATACAATTATAGCATGGAGTATAAACATTATCATGAACAAGAAATATGATAATAACAATATTATTATTGCCTCTAGGGCATATTTCCTTCAGTCTCCCACTTGCACTAGAGTCAATAATCTAGTCATACTTGCGCCTTTAACACCTATGGCATTCCGGTGTTATTCATACGCGTTGCACGTGGTAAACCGTATCTACGGGTCTGACACGTTCAGGTCCGTTTGTATTTGCATATTGTTTTGCATCAGCACGCATTACTCATCTTGTATGAGATAGCATCATATAAACTTGGTCTTCTGGTGAGACCTTTGTTTCTTGGCCGAGACTATGTTGTCACTATTGTCATACAATAGGACTACATAGTACTAGCATACTTAGAAAAATAGCGATATCCACCGTGCGTCGAAATACTCATTGGTCCGCACACATCGGTATGTATGATTTCCAATAAGTCCGTTGCTCGCTCCATTATTCCGGAGAACGGATTTTTGATCATCTTGCCCATGAGGCATGGCTTGCACGTGTCAAATGATTCAAAATCAAGAGACTCCAAAAGTCCATCAGAATGGAGTTTCTTCATGCGTTTTACGCCAATATGACCTAGACGACAATGCCACAAATAAGTTGGATTATCACTATCTACTTTGCATCTTTTATGCCGCTTCTAAAGCGATTATATACTTAGCCCTTGTTGCAGTGTCCGCCACAATATTAACATTGGAACTCATCCAAGTCATCATGGAACTTTCTTCCATCTTATTATGCCACCTTCTAACTCAAAACAAATAGCTCAAAATTGAGATAAAATTTTACTTGTATGTGTGACAAAGCCAATGTAACTCATTGCAATGAACCATTTGTCACTTCTGCATACAGAACATATTCTTACTTCTTCGAAAGTGCAAAAGAATATCTTTACTATTGTCCAACGATCATCATATGAATGCTATAACCTTTAGAGCATTGGACACATCTGGATCTACATATCATGGTATACAAGATTGATAAAATCATTCTTGTGGTTTCACTCATCAAATGTCAAAACAATTGATTCTTGCTCCAACCTCTTCCATGCAACAAGAACCATTCTTATTGTTTCCATATTGAACAAATTCAATATTTCATCTATGTACTCTGGCAAAACTATATTAACGCCTCAATCTATCTGTATAGACATTGATGCTTAATATTCTGGTTTTACCTAAGTCTTTCATCAAAAACTAATTTTAATGAAAACTTAACAAATATCAAGAAAAACACATAATTTCCAATGAATGATATGTCATCCACATAAAGTATTAGAAATATGTCTGAGCGCTCCCACTTACTTTCTTGTAATACAAGCATCTTCAAATATCTTGATGAAATTAACACTTTAACTTTTTCATCATTGAAGATTCCAACTTCGCTATGCTTACTTCTACCATAGAAGTTTGCATACATATCTAGCAACCTTTGAATCAACAAAACCCATTGGGTCATGTCAGGTACACGTCCTTGGTGTGCATTCCGGTAGAGGAATGTTGTTTCATTTATTCAACTATCATATCTCAATATGTAATTGTTGCTAGAATAATTCATATGACGAAGTCAGGGCCCATCATCGCTTCATTGTATATTGTTGGTTACTATTATCTGATAATATCTCGTCCTCAAATCTTACTATTTGATTACGACCAACTTGGTTAAATAGGAACTTCGATGCCGTGACTACAACATATTGTAGACGCATGAGCTATGAATGCAGTTGCCGCTTCCAGAACATATTCTGGTGTCGCGTTACTCTGATCATCTTGCTCAGATTCAATAACCTCATCAAGTTCTATCTTCCTCCCACTTAAACCTTTCGCAAAAAACTTCTTCATAAGAAGTTCACTTCTTTCAGTGATAATCACCTTTAATTGGGTTTATGGCAGAAGAAACACCCATCGACATTCTTTGGGATAACCTACAAAGACTTACTAATCCAATTTTGGTTGTAAACATTTTACACATATGCCTTGCATACCAAAATTCAAGAAAAGACAACTATAACTTGTATGGTGTCATTTCGGTAGATTATGATGGCACTCTATTTAGTGAAAAGCGGTAGTCTCTAAAGCATAATCCACAAATTATATTGGTAGTTTATTTCATCATTGATCTAACCATGTCAAACAAGGTGTGATTACATCCATCGAAAAACTCCATACTCCTATGGTGTTTATCACGATGCAGGTTTGTGGAACAATTCCTCTAACTCTTAGATGTTTGCTAAACTTGTAACTCAAATATTCTTCTTTATGATCCAATCATAAAAATTTGAATTTTTCTTGTTACAACAATTTCTACTTCATAAATTGAACAATTTCAATTGTTTCATACTTCTATCTCATCAAGCAGATATACCATACATCTATTCGAGTCATTGATGAAATAGAAAATACACCATGATCGACTTCACACCATGGACTACATACATCAATATGTACGATCTCCATTTAGTTAGTCACTTGTTCTGTCCATGGCCTATGAACGGAGTTTAATCATTTTTAGGAAAAGTCTCACAAGCGTCAATCAATTCAAAATCAAATGACTCAAAAATCTATCAATATAGAATTTCTTTCATGTTTTGTTTCCAATATGACTTAAACGGCAGTGTCATACATAAGTGAAATTCATTTTGTCTTGCGACCATTAGCATCAGTGTTATAAATGTCTATTTCATCAACAAGATAATAATAATCTATCCATCGATTATGGAAGACGGTAATAATTTGAACAACCATTGCTCTCATAATACTAGAACAAAATAACAATTATTAAGTTCTTAACATATCTAGAAGGCTAGGTTTTATGCCGACGAAAAACACAATAACACATTTATTTGTTTCTCGATGCGCATTGTTACCACATTCTTTTACTAGTTACTTAGGCCATTGTACTTCTTGTATTGTGTTGCTTTGTATGACATTTCATACCAACAAATCAGTATCGAATACCCAAGAATTACATTGTTAACGAGCAAAAGAATTCATCTATAACATGTATATCATTTATATACCTGAGCTGGACAATTCCAGTCTTTTCCTTTTTCTACCAAATAATTTTGCAGATCCTATTTAGCATTTCCTCTCTTTTTAGAAGAATCTATCGACATCAATAGTGGCGTCAATCATTTGACACATAGTCCAAAGGATTTTTAGTCAAATAGTAATAGCCTTAGATTTTGCACTTTGAAGTGGATCGCCATCATCATATGATTGGTATTCTTCCAGATTCCATTCTTTAGTATTCTTTTGGTATAGCAAAACAATTTAGCCGATACCTTTTCATTCATCCTATTATGACATCTTTCATGATGAAACTACTATAGCTTATAAGGATGAATGCAAGTATAATATAAGTTCCCAAACTTTTGGGTGATCGGGACGCCTAGCATCTTCAATCTTCGCATATAGTCATACAATATGAGCATATGTTCTTTTACTAAATTATACTTCATCATTTTGCAAACAATCAAAGTCTTATATATCAAATATCTTTCACTTCTTATTTGTTTCTGAAACAATTTTTTCAGCTTGATGATCACTTTGATTCTCAAACAATTTTGAAGATCAATTTATCATGAAGGCAAACATATGATCTTTAGATACTAAACTTGAATCGTTGCTCTTAGATTAATACAATTTATTAAATCATATGGAGCAAGCAAGGTTTGCTAAAGTTTGCAATATGACTTAATCTTTAGTCTTGACATTCTAACTAAACGGCACTAGACCGAAAAGTGATTATCCAGAATTCTATAGTTCTTTTAACTCAATTAAGCTAAGTGTCGGTGGGAAACGGTGCCAAAGACTACAACGACTTATGCAAATACAACAAGATTTAGTTCAAGATAATTAGTTCAAGTTAATCAAATTACTAATGAACTCCCACTAAATTCAACATCCCTCAAAGTTGTTTAGTGAAGTATGATCCAAATTCACTACACTGAGACCGATCATCACGTGAATGATGTAGTTTTAATGGTGAACATCAACATGTTGATCATATCATCCATATGACTCATGCTTGACCTTTCGGTCCGTGTGTTCCGAGGCCATGTCTGTACATGCTAGGCTCGTTAAGTCAAACCCAAGTATTTCCGCGTGTGCAAAACTGGCTTGCACCCGTTGTATGTGAACGTAGAGTTTATAGCACCCGATCATCATGAGATGCTTCAAAACGACGAACTTTCGCAACGGTGCATACATGGGGAGAACACAATTTTATCTTGATCTTTAAGTGAGGAATCATCTTAAAATGCTACCGTCGCGATCTAAGCATAATAAGATACATAAAAGGATAAACATCACATGCATATAATTTTATGTGACATGGTATAGCCAATCTCCACGCAATGATCTCCATCTTGTGCGCGCCGGCATGATCTCCATCACTCCACCATGATTGCCTCCACCACGAAAAGCAACTACAACTATTGCTAACTACTTAGCGATAAAGTAAAGCTATTACATGGCATATAAAAAGTTGACACACATGTCATACACAATTATAAAGACAACCATATGGCTCCTGCCGGTTGTGAACTCATCGACATGCAAGTCGTGAAAAATTACAAAACATGATCATCGCATACATCACATATATCACATCACATCTTGTGGCCATACCATATCACAAAACACTCCCTGCAAAAATAAGTTAGACGCCTCTACTTTGTTGTTGCATGTTTTACGTGGCTTATGGGAGTAGCAAGTTAAGAACGATTCTTACCTACGAAAAGCCACAACGGTGATATTATGGTTGCTAACATCCGTTGTAAATCCCATGACTACTATACTGAGAGAAACTGACATCCACCAGCCGCATGTGTGGAACAAGCCACACGTCAAGTGCGGAGCCGGTCTCGCGAACGAGGTCGCATAAAGTTGGCCTGGACCGCTTCGATCTCACTATGCCGCGCCATAAGAAATACAAAACAAGAGGTTTGCAACAGAAAACATCAACGCCCGCAACAAGCATGTTGCGTTCTACTCGTGAAACACATCTACGCATAGATCTAGCTCTGATACCACTAAAGGGATTCGCAGCATAGTAAATCAAAAATTTCCTACGGAGCGAACAAGAAAGCCAAGATCTAATCTAGGAGATGTAATCAACGAGAGAGGTAGATGAGATCTTCATACGCTTGAAGATATCGCACAGCGGAAACGTTCAACAGAACGTGGTTGACGTAGTCGTACTCGCCGTCTCCTCCTCACGATCCGATCCGATCCTATGCCGCAAGTGGCGGCGCCTCCGAGAGATGCACACGTACGGTGCAGCGACGTCTCCTCCTTCCTTGGTCCAGCAAGTATGGAGGAGAGATAGATTGGATCTGCAGCACGACGGCGTGGTGCTTATGGTGGAGAGTTTCTGCGGCAGGGCTTCGCCTACGCACAGTCGCGAGAGAGAGAGGTGGAGGGGCAGCAATTGGCCGGCGGCTAGGGTTGGAGTAGGAGGGGCTGCGCCCCTGCCCCCCCTTATATGGGGGGCTGGCCGGCTGCCTTGGCCCCTCCTCCAAGCCTCTAGGGCGGCGGCTAGGGGGGAAGAGTAGGGGGCAAGTCTTCCCCCCCCCTTCTAGAAGGTTCCCCTAGGGTTTCCCCTAGGGCTGGCCGGCTGGGCCTTTAGGGCCTTGTGCGCCTAGCCCAAAGTGGCCAGGGCACTTCCCCTTAAGCCCACGCAGGCCTCCGACAAGTGGGCCCATGTTGGTCCCACTCCGGAACCTTCTAGAACCTTCCGGTACAATACCAATAAACTCTGAAACGATTCCGTAATCCAAAAACTGCTTTCCTTTATATGAATCTTATTCTCCGGACCATTCCAGAACCTCTCATGATGTCCTGGATCTCATCCGAGACTCCGAACTAAAACTTATAAACCAATTATCCATTCTATCCTAGTGTCGATGCACGTTAAGTGTGTGACCCTACGGGTTCGAGAATATGCAAACATGATCTTCTATCAGTAATCAACAGCGGGATCTGGAAACCCATATTGACTCCCACGTATTCATCGATGATCATATCGGATGAACCACGATGTCAGGATTCAATTAATCCCGTATATGTATTCCCTTCGTCACACGATATTTTACTCGCCCGAGATTTGATCGTCGGTATCGCCATACCTAGTTCAATCTCGTTCACAGCAAGTACTTTACTCGTTCCGTAATCCGATATCACTTCATGATTAACTCCTTAACCATATGCTTGCAAGCGGTGTTGATATCGATTACCGAGTGGGCCCGAAGTATATCTCTCCGACTCGGGAGGGACAAATTCCATCTCGATACATATAACCCAACAAGTACTTTCTAATCACCTGAGAGACACCTTTATGATCACCCTCACATAGGATGACGTTTGATGACCTCAAAGCTTTCTTCCGATACCAGGGAGTTGTATTATCTCATGGTCTAAGGAATACAATACTTGACATAGGAAAAACCTTCGCAAAGATGAACACAATGATACGATCTAATTGCTTTGCTTTATTTGGGTCTGTCCATCACACCATTCTCCTAATGACATGATCTCATTATTAATCGACAACTCATGTCTATGGTTAGGAAACCTTAACCATCATTAATCAATGAGCTAGTCTAGTAGAGGCGTACTAGGGACATGGTGTTGTTCATAAACCACACAAGTATTAATGTTTCCGCTTAATACAATTACAGCATGGAGTATAAACATTATCATGAACAAGAAATATGATAATAACAATATTATTATTGCCTCTAGGGCATATTTCCTTCAGTCTCCCACTTGCACTAGAGTCAATAATCTAGTCATACTTGCGCCTTTAACACCTATGGCATTCCGGTGTTATTCATACGCGTTGCACGTGGTAAACCGTATCTACGGGTCTGACACTTTCAGGTCCGTTTGTATTTGCATATTGTTTTGCGTCAGCACGCATTACTCATCTTGTATGAGATAGCATCGTATAAACTTGGTCTTCTGGTGAGACCTTTGTTTCTTGGCCGAGACTATGTTGTCACTATTGTCATACAATAGGACTACATAGTACTAGCATACTTAGAAAAATAGCAATATCCACCGTGCGTCGAAATACTCATTGGTCCGCACACATCGGTATGTATGATTTCCAATAAGTCCGTTGCTCGCTCCATTATTCCGGAGAACGGATTTTTGATCATCTTGCCCATGAGGCATGGCTTGCACGTGTCAAATGATTCAAAATCAAGAGACTCCAAAAGTCCATCAGAATGGAGTTTCTTCATACGTTTTACGCCAATATGACCTAGACGACAGTGCCACAAATAAGTTGGATTATCACTATCTACTTTGCATCTTTTATGCCGCTTCTAAAGCGATTATATACTTAGCCCTCGTTGCAGTGTCCGCCACAATATTAACATTGGAACTCATCCAAGTCATCATGGAACTTTCTTCCATCTTATTATGCCACCTTCTAACTCAAAACAAATAGCTTAAAATTGAGATAAAATTTTACTTGTATGTGTGACAAAGCCAATGTAACTCATTGCAATGAACCATTTGTCGAGGACGAGCAGGAGTTAAGCTTGGGGATGCTGATATGTCTGAAATGTATCTATAATTTTTGATTCTCCATGCTTGTTTTTACACCATTTGCTTAGTGTTTCGTTACACTACGTGGCATTTTTATGCATTTTCTGGAACTAACCTATTAACGAGATGCCACAGTGCCAGTTCCCTATTTTCTGCTATTTTTGTGTTTCATAAAAGTTACATATGAAATATTCTCGGAATTGGACGAAACAAAAGCCGAACATCCAGAAATTTACCGAAGCTTCCAGAGAACTGAAGAGGAGATGGAGAAGGGCCATAGGGCAGCCATACCACCAGGGGGCGCGGCCTGCCCCTGGCCCCTGCCCACCTGTGGTGAGGGCCCCCTGGTCCACCTCTAGGGCCTCCCCTTCGCCTATAAAGACCCCCCGACGGGAAAACCTAAATACCTGATCACTTTTCCAAAAACACATCGCGATCCGCTGCCGTCGTCGACCCGAGATCGGGAGGGTCCAAAAGCTCTTCCCGGGACCCTGCTGGAGAGGGGAATCACCACCGGAGGTCTTCTTCATCGCCATGCTTGCCACCGGCGCGTTGAGTGAGTAGTCTACCTTAGACTATGGGTCCATAGCAGTAGCTAGATGGTTGTCTTCTCCACCATGTGCTTCATATTTAGATCTCGTAAGCTGCCTTACATGATCGAGATCACCGTTTTGTAATTCTACATGTTGTGTTTGTTGGGATCCGATGAATATTGGTGTTATGATTGAGTTGATGTGCTGAATATTATCTTATATTATCTCTATATTGTTTATGATCTTGCATGCTCTCCGTTGTTAGTAGATATCTTGGCCGAGTAGTTGCTAGTGACTCCAAGAGGGGGTATTTATGCTCGATAGTGGGTTCATGCCTCTATTTAATTTGGGAGAGTGACAGAAACCTCTAAGGTTGTAGATGTGCTGTTGCCACTAGGAAGAAAACAACATTCATATGCTCAAGGGCATATGCTTTGTTTACATTACACACTTTGCTTAATGCAGTTATCTGTTGTTCGCAACTTAATATTTGTAGAGTTCTCGGATTGATTTGCCACAAGTGGATTATTAGTCATAGATGCAGTTGGATGGCGGTCTATGTATCTTGTTGTAATGCCCAGAGTAAATCTCATAGTGATCCTCTCAACATATGCACGTTGTCTTTATTCTATCAATTGCCCAACTATAATTTGTTTACCCAACATGTGTTATTTTATCTTATGGAGAGACACCACTAGTGAACTGTGGACCCCAGTCCTATTTCCATTATATTGCTATCACCTATTTACTTTACTCGCATACTACTATTGCTTTCCACTCGATACGCTCATACCCTTTGTTTCAAGCAAACCGGTGAGATTGACAACCTTATCGTAAGTTGGGAACAAAGTATTTGGTTGTATTGTGTGCAGGTTCCACGTTGCTACTAGTTGAAGACGCGCTAACAAGTTATCGTTAACGGCGCCCTTGTTGGAGTGTCACTAGGCTAGCAAGCATCACCTTCAGACGTTCGCCTTTTTCCTACTGATTCGATTAAACCTTGGTTTCTTACTGAGGGAAAAACTTGCTGCTATATTCATCATACCTTCCTCTTGGGGTTCCCAACTGGACGGTGATTTACATCATCACCACCATAGCAATCAGTACCCAAGCACGCACTGATCAAGGGAGATCCGGCGGGCATAATCAGGATTAGGGACAACCATCTCCTTGCCGTCCTTGTCAGTCACCTTGATCTCCTTGTCGGGCGACGGCATTGTTCCGTCCAGGATCCCGAATAGCTGAGCTCCACGGATGTCTGGCAACACCATCGTTTGCCATACCAAGAAGTTATCCCTGCTGAGCTTCTCCGAGGTAGCAAGAGTAACAGAGAGAGAGGGGTTGGGCGTCGAGGAAGAGGAGTAAGCACCGAGCGACATTGCAACCACGATCGACAATCACGATCGAGTAACAAGAGTTGGCAAGGGTGATCGACGGAATCACGATCGAGAGGGCACAGCGAACAGCGCAGCCGAGGGCGATCGACGGAATCACGATCGAGGGCAGCGACTAGATGAGATCGATAGGCTCTGATACCATATCAAAAGATTATGGAAGCGTTGCCCAATACGGGTCGCTGGTGTGCTCTTATATATCGGACATACATACAATGTTTACAGAGATTGAATCGGTACAGACACCGACCTAGGATCGATACCATCACGGTATACGTACAGGTTCAGGAGACCTAGACTATTACAATACAACGTTTAACAGTGAGATCCACCAAAACAGAGCATCAAACTGAAGTTCCTGCTAAGAAATGGTGATTGGCTGCAACCGTCGCAGCTCGTAGCAGGTTCATGTTGCGAACGCGGAGAAGTGTGGCTAGCTCGGGAAAAGGAGTTACCGCGGCGCCGGAGAATTTTCTACCAGGTAGCTCACGTATTGCAGCCAAGGTTTTTTTTTTCTTTGTGAGCTTATTTTACCGGAGGGCACCGGAATTTGCGGTTACCGCGAAATCTCGGGAATTTACCGGACGAGATAATTCAAACGAATTTTGAATTTGAATTTTTTAGCCTCAAAACAAATATATTTGATACCAGGTCTAAGCTGGACAGTTTGCATGCCTTGGTGGTTGGAGCGTAACAGTACAATCCGGTTGTACAGGGTTCGAATCCCCGCAGGCGACCTTGTAGATAATTTTTCATTTTTTGACTAAAAAGAAAGAAAAAGAAAATCGATGGCACTGGGAGTCGAACTCGAGACCGTGAAATAAGGCCACGGGACACCTTGCCAGCAGAAAACCGGTTTCCGGCGAGATTTCAGAAATTTCGGGCGAGAAAAAAACCTTGATTGCAGCCAATGAAGGTTAACGTGCTGCTAGTTAAGGAGGGTCGAACCTAAGATTACCCACTATACCCTAGAAAAAAAGGTGTGAGCCGAATCTGAACCTGCAAATTCTCCTCTAGGTCCGGTGGTCCAACAACAGGTCCAAACCGGACCGGACCAGTTGCATCATGATACAATAGAATGTACTAGCACCCATGAGGTACACTAGGGCACTAAAACAATAGAAGATGGTCAAACAAAAATGGGGGAATTCTGAAATTTATTAAAAGCACATAGGTACATCACATCTTACATATGTCACAAAAATTCATATCTAATTATAAATTCGATTCATCACAACTTCAAGGAAAAAAGAGAGATAAAGCTATGTATATATATAGATCAAATACAAGTATATATGGACTGCCAATTACCTCGGGCTATATGAAATCAGATAAAACAGATCATAAGTGTATTTTCTTATTCTGGGCTATCGGTACATGTGGAACAAAACAATTAGTTTTGCTCCTATGACATATAACGAAGGTGTCATCTCCAAAAGTCTTTCAAGTAACTCCCGAGACGAGACTCCTTGTTCGTCTGCAGCACAACAACGTCGCACCGGATGTGGAGGCGGTCGTCGTCCATGTGGTGCTCCACCCATTTCCTGAGCTCTTCCTTGTCGACGAAGTCGCCCCTGTAGCCAAACCGCGATCCATATGCCCATCCATCCCCCGCCCGAGCCAGATCTTCAGGCTGGATGTTCCGGGTGAAGGCCGACACCCCAGCGCGGTCGACTATGCTCACCACGGACGCAGCAGCCACCGCGCCGGTGGAGAAGTGCTCAGTGGCCTTGAGGCCGACGCCGACGGATCGGCTCCACTTGTTGACGCCGTTGGGGAAGTAGGAGACCTGCCACTCGAGGCCGGCGACCTGGAACTTGTCCGACTTGACGTCGCTTTCGCAGGGAACCATCATCTGGACGAGCTTGTAGCCATCGATGCGGAAGAGGTGGGATCCGGTAATCGGCCGCGCGCGGACGGAGGCGAAGGAGTCCGCAGCCTTCCGGAAGGCGCGTCGGAGGGCCGGCAGCATCAGCTCGTTGCCGGCGGCAGACATTGTCGATAGTAGATCTAATCTATACGGAGTAGAGTATTACGGGTATTAGGTCTTAGGAGGCAGCCACTATTAGAGCCAGCCGCCGCGCCACGATGCATGGGATTGTGATCGTGTTTTTGGACGGTTAAGATCACCATGTCTGATTTTAGAGAAAAAAAAGGATCGCCATGTCTAGGTTCAACTCAAGTTTACACCTGGTTCTCCTAAGAAATCTCGTTTACCCTTAAATAAAATCTCCCATTTGTCCTATAAAGAGGTACATATTTTTAGTCCCACATCTTGCACCATGTGAGCAGTTTAGTCCCACAACTTACAAATTAGACTAAACTAGTCCCACAACTTATAAACCGGGAACACTTTGATCCAATTTAATCAAACTGGACTGAATTCAGCCGAACTGGACTGATTTCTTCTCGGCTGTACACTTCGCAGAAAAACCCACGGAAGAGTCTGGCATTGAACTGCTCCCATGTGTTGGAAATTTTACGAAAACTCCCTCGAGTCTCTGTTTGTCCAGAACGAGGCGTTCCCCACACGATTTGAGAACCCTAACTGGGAGGAGGAGGCGGCCCACTCCCGACGGTGATGAGCTCACCCGGCGGTGGCGCGATCTCCTGACAGAGCTGTCCTGGTGTCAACGCACTCTCCCTCCGGTGAGGTTTCCTGGCGGCGTGAGCGCTCTCATGCCAGTGTGCTTTCCTAGCGGCCCCTAAGCTCTCCCGCTGGTGCACTTTCCTGGCGGCGCGCTTTCCCGGCGGCATGCTCTCCCATCGGCCCGGCCTCCTAGCAGCAAGCGGACCGCACCACCGATGTGCACAACCTCTCCGAGAAGGTGTTGCCTGCCCGCCCGCCTTTCCACGAACCCTTCTCCTCTTCCCTCTGCTTTGCTCTTCTTTTTAAATTCGGGTTGCAGAATTTGCGTTTCTGATGGAAATTTACCTATTTGTGAATGAGTTGTTTTCTTTTTGCAGCAAGGCATCCATGCTTGATGCGGCCATTGAGTATCTCAAGCAACTGCAGCTCTAAGTGTAGGTCAGCAGATTGTATGCATGCCTGGATGATATACAATACATGTTAACTTTGCTATTGCATTTATCCGAAATGTAAATGTGTTTGTGCTCTCTAAATGTTTACATCTTGCAAAGTCAGAATTTGTTATTCATCTTTTTTATTGAAATAAGGTTGATTTGAAATGAATTGTTTGATGTTTGTGATCAAATCCAGAGAAGAAATGGGAGAGAATAAGGAGCTGAAGTGGAGCATGAGA
Source organism: Dactylis glomerata (assembly GCA_007115705.1). Taxonomy (NCBI): domain Eukaryota; kingdom Viridiplantae; phylum Streptophyta; class Magnoliopsida; order Poales; family Poaceae; genus Dactylis; species Dactylis glomerata. Next base: position 977,258 of record QXEO01000217.1, read on the forward strand.
AGAAGGTGTCGACAACTAGAGTAGAATTAGAATAATTGATGATATGATGGCGGAGAAGAAGTATTGGTGTAGTGGTGGTGTTGAGTTTCATTTGTCTGGTTAATTGTAACGATGATTAGGTGGTGTTGAGTGTGCTTGTAAGATGTTTCAAATATAAATAAAGTGAGATTTTGTTGAAATGAAATGCTGGTTTGAGTTATATATATTGCTAAAATAAAATGAGGTTCTACTGAAATGACATTTCTTCGTAGATGTCAAGCATTGCATGACCATTTTGAAAGAATATGGTGTATGCTGCTTACGAAATGGAGAGATGGTTGTGTGCGTTGTAAGACAAGATTTTTTATGAAATCAAAACCATAGAATAATAACATTTATTTCCGACAATCTTGTAAATGAACTTTGCAACTTCAACAAAAGTCTATATTTTGTGAATTCATCCATAAATACGTGAAATGGCAGTAACACATAGTATAATAGACCTTGCAATTGTCCAAATCTCTCTCATGTCCAGGCAGCAACCAGTAAACATGAAGCCTCCCATCTTTCTCACGGCCCAATTATCAAAATGGTCAATTGATGAATCCACATAGCATAAGTTATCGATTAGTCAACAAAAAAAAACCATTGTGCACTACTTCAATAGTGAAGAGACCATTATCTTCTCCTAAAAGCATCTACACATCATCGCATCCAGCAAAAAAGGCATGTGCTCTCGCGACGGCCCCAGGCGCTCGGCGTCCTCCCCTCTGTGGTGACCCAGCATACCACTGCATGTGTAGTATGCAAGTCGTTGACATAACACCAATGAAACACCGTCTCACTAGTATTATATCCATCAGAGTGGTACAACAGAAACATCGCAGGTCCACAGTATGTCTATAGGATTATAATTTTTAGCATACAGAAGATCTTCAGAACCTCCTCAACAGGTAGAGGTTTAGTCCTGGCGACTACAAATGAGAAAGAATCAAGGAAGACTAATCTAAACTAAAACTAATGCAGTTGGTTAGCTAGAGAAATATCCTAGCTAATTAGGTTCTAGGAACAGGGAAACTGGTTCCCTTCTATCCCTATTCTAGTTTTCCACCAAACTTCACAATAATTGTTGACTCCGGTGATAATCCTGACGTTGGTAGAATTCTTCATCTTCATCTTTAGGTCTTGAGGTTGTCTCCTTGAGTTGCCTTCCATCTAATTCTTCATAGTCTAGCAAGGGTTTAAGAGATTGGGGTGAGTAACGAGCGTTACCCAGCAAGTTTCTATAGAAAGAAGTTGTGTGATATGCACTAACTAAAGGCATGGACCCAAAAGAGTCGTAGACCAATGCAAGGTTTAATCAAAGTTTCTTGAAAGATTGCTTTTACTTATGAAAACTATGCCCAACAGCCAACACAGGGTAATAGTGCCTTGAGAGCACCTTTCCTGCCGCGTTCGCAGCTCCTTCCCGGAACAAGGGGTAACATGTCACATCCTTTTACACTCTGCAGAGGTGTGTCCTTCCAAAAGAGATCAAAGCCTTGTTGCACAACTGAGTTGCATGCTCGTCCACACTTCCTTGGTGTGGGGCCCAGTCATTGATCCAAGCCAATCACTACCCTTCTCCACGACCTCGCATGCCCACCCTTTTGTAAATCCCTGGACTACCAGCTGATATAAAGATCAAGCTTCGAGCCAGTTTATTACAATCCATCATAGACACCTGGTACCGGGGGAAACTGAGGGGTCCCACCCATGTTGCCACATCCTAGCGGGATGATAGCTCCGGTGTGGTACATCCGTTGACATGCGAAAGGAAGAAGAACTAGCTGACTTTCCCGTCCCATTCCAAGTCTCTTGGACGACACGGTTTTTACGGCACAAGAATAACTGTGGCATTGGTAGTTAATCCTAGGTTTACTTTCCCGTGCAAGTGGAACCTCCACCACCACAATCTTACCGTGGTTCCACCTGCCAGCCTTCCTAGGTTATCACCACTGGTCGATAACCACTAGTCATAATCATTTATGAAAATAATTTCCATCTCTTTTGAAATGTTAGAGTTTGAAGTCATCACTTTGCAAGAAGTTTCAAAACCAGTGCATTCAAGAGATATGAGCAAGATAAACTTGCCTTTTTGACTGCAAGATTATGCAAGTCAAGGTCTTCGATACCTAGGAAATCCAAATTCTGAAATAGCTCCATCATCTGGTAAAGATGATGTTAAAAGAACTGCAGCATGATATGCATCATATATGCTATGCATCGTTCTAAGCGTAACCTAACCCCGATGGTTTATTATACAAGGTTGTGATGGTTTCTTTATAATGAGTTGCACTTTTAGATTCACTCCACAACAAGGTTATTAAGGATTTTAGATTGACTGACAAACTTTTAAAGTAAAAGAATAAAGCTTAATACAAGAGTTATTGCGAAATACTAGTATAGTAATAAGTGAAAACTGGAAAGTAACACCTTTAAGTGATAGCGTGCTATTAGCAAACAAGTAGTTGGTTATGGACAAGCAAAGCTAAAGTAATTCTTATTTGATAAGAATACCCAGATAGTATTAGGGTTATCAACAATCTTAACACCAAATAGAGTTGTATAAGTTCAAGATTAATGGAATGGTTTGTTACTTACTTTCAATGTTTCTTAAAAGAATAACATTAGAAGAACATGTTTGTTAATGATTAGAAGCACTACACCTAGGGTTTAGTGTTCTAGGGTTTAGCATAGCTCTATCATGATCAAAGAGTAGTTATTAGGTAAGCATAACAAGGAAACAAACTAAGATCCAACTAGTACTTGTACAAATTGCTGGAATAAGGTCATTCAAAGTAGTTGACATTGTTGTTTAGCATGTATAGTTCTTTCTATAGTTGGCATAACATTTTTATCAAGCATAGGTAGTTACTTATACCAAGGCATAAGAATTGGTGTGATGTGTATTTGGTATGTTCTTTAAAAGAATTACTTTTAAAGAACAAATACCTTAATGGATATTTTTATTACTTAAAGTGATGGTGATTAGGTGATGTCAGAAAGGTAATAGTTTTTAAGTAGCAGCAAAGGTTTTGCAAATAGTTAGTTGACTAAAGTATACCATGTTGAAATAGAATATCAAACTAACCACTAATGGTTGAATTAGAAAGCATGGCAAAACTAGCACACTAAGGTAGTTATTAGTTTTAGTACTAAAAAGTAATGGTAGAATTTAAGTTATATGTACATAAAAAGAATAACTTTTGAAGAACATATACTTTAAAGAGTTTTAGTATAAGAACTTCATTTTAAGTTTCAATTCAGGTGCAGAAATAACTAGGAAGGTCTGATTATTTATGTTCCTAGGTTTTCAGGGTTGGAAACCAATTTATGTAATTGAAGATTTTTAACTTACCTCTTACTAAAACAATGGATGAAAATAACTTAGAATTAAGTAGTAATTCTAATACACAAGTTTTTTTATATATGCAAGATTTTTCCTTAAGTTTAGTACTTAAAAATTATTTAAGAAAATAGGTTTAAAATTTTAAGTTGCTAATAGTAAAGTTTACTTTTATACTTGGAATAAGGAAACATTAATTGAAATAAAAGTTGTTGAAGTTTTCAAAATTTTATTTAATTTTTGTAAGCTTAGTTTGAATTATTTTAGTTGGATTTTAATTACAAAATTCAAATACTACTTAAACAAGTTTTTAAATTTGGTTCAAAATTATTTCACATAACTAAACCAGATTATAATATAAATGGTTAGGTTATGTTTTTCTGAACATTTTGATATATTATTTGTTTTTTTCTGATTTTATTTGAATTAGTTATGAATTTTCCAAGTTTCAAATAATTTCTGCAATTCAATTACTAGACAGAGACTTTTTTACACCGACTAATACCCTAGCCACTGCCACTGATTGGTGGGGTCATCGACCAGGTCAACTGCCACGTTGGCAGGGACCGAGTCAAGCGTTGACTGGCGGAGCTCCACTCCGGTGATCACCGGAGACAACGCTCCAGACACGCCTAGGTTGCTCGCGTGCGTGGATTCGAATGCGGGAAGGACTCTGAGCAGTATAGGGGTAGCGCCGCCACTTAGTGGTCGCCAGAGGCACGCCGGCGGTATGCCCAAACGGCAGTGGTCTGAGACGCACGACGCGGCCTCGGTATAAGATGCAAGAAAAGGATTGGAGGGTTCCAGGAGAACCAGTAGCTCACCTTGATGCTCTCCAGATGCTCGCCGGAGTGGAACATGCACCGGGGCGACCTCAACCTCGCCGATTCCGGCGAGTTGCTGCGAAGGGGAACATCGAAAATCCATCGATTAAACGAACTCCAGAGCGATTCCTTTCACAGGGTTGCCAATATCTTCATGACGGAGCTCCGGGGACTCTTCTCGTGGCATTGGAGAGCTTATTTCAGCGAGGTGAAGTTCGCCGGAGCTAGGGTTTGCAGTGACCTCAGAGAAGAAGAGAAAGATTGCGGGAAGAAGGAAAAGATCGAGCTTATCCACTGCGGCGAGGTCCTTATACTCCGCGGGAGGCGGTGGCATCGATCTCATGCGTCCACAGCGGCGGTCGATCCGGTGGCTATGGCGTGGCCACCGAGCTGCTTCCAGGCGGGAGGAGGATGACGACGATGCGAATCGGTATCGGCCAGGTGGGTTGGGCCGGTTCTGGTTGCGGGCTGGGCTGCGTCAGCTGGGCTTCGCCCAGGTAAGTTTCCTCCCCTGTTTTTTACTGCTTCAATTCTTTTCTTTTATTTCCTTTGTTGTTTTTCTTATTTGACATTCAAATTTGTTTTGTAGATCTTAAACTTAGGAGTGCTTCTAAAATAGAATTAGTACTCTGTAGCAATATATATTGTGCCAAGAGAAGTCTTATGTGAATTAGCACATAGAATGGTTAGTATTTTTAGAATTAAAGTTAGGATCTTAATAGGTCTAATTCTATCCTCTATGCATTTAGAGTTTGAACTAATTCATTAGGACTTGAATAATTTTCCTAGTGAGTATATAGAAACTATGATTTGAATTTTTATGGAAGGAAACTTATTATTTGTAATTATTGAATGTAGACATATGTTTCCATAAACATATTGTTATGCTCCTTAAGTTTCTCACATGAAAATGTCCCATGGGCTATTCCAAGGCATTAATGGTTTCTTGATTATTTACCTCCACTATTAGGGAATAGAACATATATCCTCATAGGAAAGATTTCAGTTATTTGAGACCATGGTCAAACTATACCTTAGTATGGGTTTTGATCATGGGTAATGGATTTGATTTGACCAAAAGAATTATAGGGTAGATACAAATATTGGGTGAAACAGAATAGCTTATTGATTTGGCTTATGATCACAAAGTAATATATATCAATAGAATAACCCTTTTGACAAGAATCCCTTGATCAGATGGAGGAACATGGAGTTGAATAAGATTGTACCACTCTAAATAGAAGGTAGTGATTACCTAAAATAGGGTTAGTGTGCAAAGGTTTTAAGTTAAGCCATAGCTTTAAGGAGTAAGCTCATGATCTTCTCTTCCTACAGCAAGATGTGTTTACTTAGCTCTCCTATTCTTATCTTATGAAGGATGATATCTGCTTATCAAACTAGGTCTCATACTAACCTAATTATCTTCATCAGCAAGCATAGTCATGTACTTGACATGGTCATACTATTTCCTTCATCAACTCCCTCTATCAAGGATTTATTCTAGGTTGTATCTACCTTCTGAGACTAAGGTTATAATCTCCCCACTGTGTGGTTAATATAGGATCTACTCCACTTCATAACTCCATAAGTCTAGGTATTGGATATACTTCCTAATGATGGTTCTAGTCTAGACCGGAATTAGGGTTTATAATATGATTACCCCTATATCAAATGACTTAACCTATTTAAGTCCTAGCTAAAGTCTCCTAGTTGACCTTTCTAGGAATGGCTCTAATGCTCTTAAGTTATCTCACCTAAAATTAAGGTATTTCAGATAACCAAATTGGCATTGAGTTAACCTTTCCTCTCCTCACATTTGGACTCACTAGGTTAGGACATAAGAGTATAGAATAGATCATGATTTACAAATAAAACTTATATTGACTTCTTTAGCATGAAAGTAGTAGGGTTTAAGTAATACCATGATGATCTTGGTGTGTATAGTTATTTGGTCCTTAAATGGGGTATCAAGCATTTTAGTTTTACCTCACTTAACTCTTTTAGTTGTTGTAACTATCACTAACCAAAACAAGGTTTTAGCAAAGGTCATATTGAAGTTTATCGCGCTCTAGTTGATGAGCTACTTCAATTCCACCAACTTAAGTGAAACTCCAATCACTTTGGCATGTTTTATTTAAAAATGCGCGAAAATTACCCGGATTTTCTATGCATGAATTGCAATGCACACATCTGTTGTCTCTATTTTATGACCTCTAATCCTGGGATATTACAGTCTCCCCTCCTTAAACTAAACTTTGTCCCAAAGTTTTCGCTCTCGTACGTTGTTGAACAATCTTGTTGCTAGTAGCATATGTCTTGTAGTTCCTTTACCAACTAATTGGGATATAGATGGTATCCTTTGCCCAGAGTGATCCTAAAATGCTTCTATTGTCTAACTCCGAACAATAGTCTCTTGAACTCCATCCATCTTGGTCTCTTCTTGGTTATTCTCTTCGATTATACCTATTTACAATACTATCTATGGATCATAGGGTCCTTCTAATTGTTCCAACAAATCTGCCTAATTGGGATCTTGGTTTTACCACCTAAGAACGGATTAAACACATGTAGTGTGTCCATTCAAGATTTCTGATCCATCTTTATAGATCTTATTTGGTCTTCTAGGTTCAAGACTAGGGTTAACTCTATTATCAAACTTCTCCAGCTGTGGTTCATGATACCAGTTGTGGCTCATACTCGGTGTGATTAGGGTCAAAATCATCTCACTCCTTTGCCAAACTCCATAAGGTTACGACAAATCTTGGAAAGAATCTACTTCTGACATACTTCATCCAACTTCCGATACTTTTGGTTTTCTGAAGTCCTTCAACCAGGTTTTTCTTCTTACTCCAATTTATTTGGCCTACTTCACTCAAACTCAATGTCTGCTCTCCCCCTTAGGCTTGTCTAGAGGTCTCTAAAGGTCTTGTCCTCTAACCATCTGGACTCCATGGTTAGTCTACCAGTCCGGGTTGGTCTTACTACTATGTCTGCATAAAGATATCTCAAAGATATCTGCGGTGTACCCACACAATTGTGGATATCCGGTGCGAATTCTTCGATTATGTGTTTAGGTAGGGTGTTCTATTCCACTTCTGGATGTTTGTATTAACCCAAGAGTTCTAAAGATTGATGAGAATTGGGTTTTCCCATCATTATCTATCCTAATTCAAAAGGTAAGGTCCATACAAAGCCACGGGAGAAATCCGACAGAGTTTTTCTTGTACCGGAGGACATCCACAACAGGCAATTGTATAAGTTGATCAAAAATATGAAATAACAAGGCTATAAATGATCCAGTAGTCTCTACGGAGCATTGATAACACAAATCCTCACAAGTCTTAGTCCGTAGACAAAGACTACACCTCTTCAATAAGGAAAGGTATTGCTAAAGTCTTAACCACCAATCTACAATTCAAGATTTTTGGGACTAGGGATCAATGTTATACAGAGATGTTATGTGTCTTAGTCACGCTATCAACGAGGGTTACTGGGGTTACCACTCCCAGTCTGAATAAAACAGCAGGCAATACCAGAATGGATCATTGGTATCACAACCCCTCAATCAACCCGTGATGTACTAAGCATAACCATGGCTGCATAACAACAAGCTCAACTACCTTAAACTCAACTGTGGGTTACCTAATTAGTGGTTCTACTAAAATAACCTAAGGTTACCTCTAGTATTTTAAGAAGTAGAGTGTTACTAAATTCCAACTTTTCTGTAGTTTTACTAATCTAGCTGTGGATCCTTCTAATCATCCTTCGAAGTATCACTGGAGCTTCCTCCTGTTGGCTTCCTTTATCTGGTGATCCTTCATCTTCTGGCTTGATTGCCTTTGGAATTCGTCTCTCCCTCACACGAATCCCTTAACCCTCTAGAACTATAACATCAAGTAAGGACTTGATAATGCAACATGCACTTGCACAACAAAGTCCAACTTCATGCATAGATCTAGTCACACAATAAAATCCAAGAAAATCCAAATTTGTGCAGGCAACATACATCATCATAAGCCCGTGAGTAAAACATCTCTAGAATTCAGGCTTAGATGTGTACCTTATGGCACCAATTAATATAGGTTTATATTGTGCTATATGCACGTAGTGGTGGACTACTACTCTTTGTCTCAATATTTACTCCAATTGCTCAATTGCAATCAAATAAACTTGTACAAAGTGGGTTTGGAAACCATTGTAGTTAATCTATTGTCCATTAGGACTACTTCTAGCTTAACTACCATCCTATTGAAGACGAATCTCACATGATCTCTCAGAACTTCATGTATTCATGAGCATTGTACTTCTTCAATAGACATGGTTCCCCTACTCCATATCTTTTATAGATCTTCTCTGACTAAAGTCTATGGTTTTTGGTACACTTGACCTAGTTACCATTGTTGAGAATACTTCATTCACCAATATTCGTGAGCATCTACCCCCTCAGTTTGAAATTGCTGGTCTGCTACAAGGTTCTACTCCTTCATGTGATGATTCTCAGGTGAATCTAACATGAGTAAAGTTTTTATACTGCCAGTACATCTTACTTGTATATGGCATTCTTGAGTATCCATATATAGGACTAAAACCTAAGGTCCTACTACCTCATATAGACTCACTTCACCACTTAACATCATCCTACTACAATTTCAGATGACTTAAGTTTAACAAATTGCCCTTGGTATACTACTTCCAATAGGATAGTTCCCATTCCGGTTGTATCCTCTCTTTGGACTACCATGTATTGTATACCAAATATAATCCACTTTCATCCTTTATGTAAGGCTCTAATGATGTCATACAACTAGGTATGGAACAATATGTCTAACTTCACTTAGGAAAAACAGGTAAGAATTTTGACTCGAGTGTGTCAGGATTATTCTTTTGTTGAATATCCATCCCAAGTCTTAAGAAGAATTGGTTTAGATAAGAAAGCCTCCTATAGTCACTACCAAACCTACAGGTCTCCTATTAAAGGGTTTTAATCCTAGGGTCAAAGCGTTTGCTCTGATACCAGCTGTGGTGACCCAGCATACCACTGCATGTGTAGTATGCAAGTCGTTGACATAACACCAATGAAACACCGTCTCACTAGTATTACATCCATCAGAGTGGTACAACAGAAACATCGCAGGTCCACGGTATGTCTATAGGATTACAATTTTCAGCATACAGAAGATCTTCAGAACCTCCTCAACAGGTAGAGGTTTAGTCCTGGCGACTACAAATGAGAAAGAATCAAGGAAGACTAATCTAAACTAAAACTAATGCAGTTGGTTAGCTAGAGAAATATCCTAGCTACTTAGGTTCTAGGAATAGGGAAACTGGTTCCCTTCTATCCCTATTCTAGTTTTCCACCAAACTTCACAATAATTGTTGACTCCGGTGATAATCCTGACGTTGGTAGAATTCTTCATCTTCATCTTTAGGTCTTGAGGTTGTCTCCTTGAGTTGCCTTCCATCTAATTCTTCGTAGTCTAGCAAGGGTTTAAGAGATTGGGGTGAGTAACGAGCGTTACCCAGCAAGTTTCTATAGAAAGAAGTTGTGTGATATGCACTAACTAAAGGCATGGACCCAAAAGAGTCGTAGACCAATGCAAGGTTTAATCAAAGTTTCTTGAAAGATTGCTTTTACTTATGAAAACTATGCCCAACAGCCAACACAGGGTAATAGTGCCTTGAGAGCACCTTTCCTGCCGCGTTCGCAGCTCCTTCCCGGAACAAGGGGTAACATGTCACATCCTTTTACACTCTGCAGAGGTGTGTCCTTCCAAAAGAGATCAAAGCCTTGTTGCACAACCGAGTTGCATGCTCGTCCACACTACCTTGGTGTGGGGCCCAGTCATTGATCCAAGCCAATCACTACCCTTCTCCGCGACCTCGCATGCCCACCCTTTTGTAAATCCCTGGACTACCAGCTGATATAAAGATCAAGCTTCGAGCCAGTTTATTACAATCCATCATAGACACCTGGTACCGGGGGAAACTAAGGGGTCCCACCCATGTTGCCACATCCTAGCGGGATGATAGCTCCGGTGTGGTACGTCCGTTGACATGCGAAAGGAAGAAGAACTAGCTGACTTTCTTGTCCCATTCCAAGTCTCTTGGACGACACGGTTTTTACGGCACAAGAATAACTGTGGCATTGGTAGTTAATCCTAGGTTTACTTTCCCGTGCAAGTGGAACCTCCACCACCACAATCTTACCGTGGTTCCACCTGCCAGCCTTCCTAGGTTATCACCACTGGTCGATAACCACTAGTCATAATCATTTATGAAAATAAGTTTTCCATCTCTTTTGAAATGTTAGAGTTTGAAGTCATCACTTTGCAAGAAGTTTCAAAACCAGTGCATTCAAGAGATATGAGCAAGATACACTTGCCTTTTTGACTGCAAGATTATGCAAGTCAAAGTCTTCGATACGTAGGAAATCCAAATTCTGAAATAGCTCCATCATCTGGTAAAGATGATGTTAAAAGAACTGCAGCATGATATGCATCATATATGCTATGCATCATTCTAAGCGTAACCTAACCCCGATGGTTTATTATACAAGGTTGTGATGGTTTCTTTATAATGAGTTGCACTTTTAGATTCACTCCACAACAAGGTTATTAAGGATTTTAGATTGACTGACAAACTTTTAAAGTAAAAGAATAAAGCTTAATACAAGAGTTATTGCGAAATACTAGTATAGTAATAAGTGAAAACTGGAAAGTAACACCTTTAAGTGATAGCGTGCTATTAGCAAACAAGTAGTTGGTTATGGACAAGCAAAGCTAAAGTAATTCTTATTTGATAAGAATACCCAGATAGTATTAGGGTTATCAACAATCTTAACACCAAATAGAGTTGTATAAGTTCAAGATTAATGGAATGGTTTGTTACTTACTTTCAATGTTTCTTAAAAGAATAACATTAGAAGAACATATTTGTTAATGATTAGAAGCACTACACCTAGGGTTTAGTGTTCTAGGGTTTAGCATAGCTCTATCATGATCAAAGAGTAGTTATTAGGTAAGCATAACAAGGAAACAAACTAAGATCCAACTAGTACTTGTACAAATTGCTGGAATAAGGTCATTCAAAGTAGTTGACATTGTTGTTTAGCATGTATAGTTCTTTCTATAGTTGGCATAACATTTTTATCAAGCATAGGTAGTTACTTATACCAAGGCATAAGAATTGGTGTGATGTGTATTTGGTATGTTCTTTAAAAGAATTACTTTTAAAGAACAAATACCTTAATGGATATTTTTATTACTTAAAGTGATGGTGATTAGGTGATGTCAGAAAGGTAATAGTTTTTAAGTAGCAGCAAAGGTTTTGCAAATAGTTAGTTGACTAAAGTATACCATGTTGAAATAGAATATCAAACTAACCACTAATGGTTGAATTAGAAAGCATGGCAAAACTAGAACACTAAGGTAGTTATTAGTTTTAGTACTAAAAAGTAATGGTAGAATTTAAGTTATATGTACATAAAAAGAATAACTTTTGAAGAACATATACTTTAAAGAGTTTTAGTATAAGAACTTCATTTTAAGTTTCAATTCAGGTGCAGAAATAACTAGGAAGGTCTGATTATTTATGTTCCTAGGTTTTCAGGGTTGGAAACCAATTTATGTAATTGAAGATTTTTAACTTACCTCTTACTAAAACAATGGATGAAAATAACTTAGAATTAAGTAGTAATTCTAATACACAAGTTTTTTTATATATGCAAGATTTTTCTTTAAGTTTAGTACTTAAAAATTATTTAAGAAAATAGGTTTAAAATTTTAAGTTGCTAATAGTAAAGTTTACTTTTATACTTGGAATAAGGAAACATTAATTGAAATAAAAGTTGTTGAAGTTTTTTATTTAATTTTTGTAAGCTTAGTTTGAATTACTTTAGTTGGATTTTAATTACAAAATTCAAATACTACTTAAACAAGTTTTTAAATTTGGTTCAAAATTATCTCACATAACTAAACCAAATTATAATATAAATGGTTAGGTTATGTTTTTCTGAACATTTTGATATATTATTTGTATTTTTATGATTTTATTTGAATTAGTTATGAATTTTCCAATTTTCAAATAATTTCTGCAATTCAATTACTAGACAGAGACTTTTTTACACCGACTAATACCCTAGCCACTGCCACTGATTGGTGGGGTCATCGACCAGGTCAACTGCCACGTTGGCAGGGACCGAGTCAAGCGTTGACTGGCGGAGCTCCACTCCGGTGATCACCGGAGATAACGCTCCAGACACGCCTAGGTTGCTCGCGTGCGTGCATTCGAATGCGGGAAGGACTCTGAGCAGTATAGGGGTAGCGCCGCAACTTAGTGGTCGCCGGAGACACGCCGGCGGCATGCCCGAATGGCGGTGGTCTGAGACGCACGATGCGGCCTCATTATAAGATGCAAGAAAAGGATTGGAGGGTTCCAGGAGAACCGGTAGCTCACCTTGATGCTCTCCAGATGCTCGCCGGAGTGGAACATGCACCGGGGCGACCTCAACCTCGCCGATTCCGGCGAGTTGCTGCGAAGGGGAACATCGAAAATCCATCGATTAAACGAACACCAGAGCGATTCCTTTCACAGGGTTGCCGATATCTTCATGACGGAGCTCCGGGGACTCTTCTCGTGGCATAGGAGAGCTTATTTCGGCGAGGTGAAGTTCGCCGGAGCTAGGGTTTGCAGTGACCTCAGAGAAGAAGAGAAAGATTGCGGGAAGAAGGAAAAGATCGAGCTTATCCACTGCGGCGAGGTCCTTATACTCCGCGGGAGGCGGTGGCATCGATCTCATGCGTCCACAGCGGTGGTCGATCCGGTGGCTATGGCGTGGCCACCGAGCTGCTTCCAGGCGGGAGGAGGATGACGACGATGCGAATCGGTATCGGCCAGGTGGGTTGGGCCGGTTCTGGTTGCGGGCTCGGCTGCGTCAGCTGGGCTTCGCCCAGGTAAGTTTCCTCCCCTGTTTTTTACTGCTTCAATTCTTTTCTTTTATTTCCTTTGTTGTTTTTCTTATTTGACATTCAAATTTGTTTTGCAGATCTTAAACTTAGGAGTGCTTCTAAAATAGAATTAGTACTCTGTAGCAATATATATTGTGCCAAGAGAAGTCTTATGTGAATTAGCACATAGAATGGTTAGTATTTTTAGAATTAAAGTTAGGATCTTAATAGGTCCAATTCTATCCTCTATGCATTTAGAGTTTGAACTAATTCATTAGGACTTGAATAATTTTCCTAGTGAGTATATAGAAACTATGATTTGAATTTTTATGGAAGGAAACTTATTATTTGTAATTATTGAATGTAGACATATGTTTCCATAAACATATTGTTATGCTCCATAAGTTTCTCACATGAAAATGCCCCATGGGCTATTCCAAGGCATTAATGGTTTCTTGATTATTTACCTCCACTATTAGGGAATAGAACATATATCCTCATAGGAAAGATTTCAGTTATTTGAGACCATGGTCAAACTATACCGTAGTATGGGTTTTGATCACGGGTAATGGATTTGATTTGACCAAAAGAATTATAGGGTAGATACAAATATTGGGTGAAACAGAATAGCTTATTGATTTGGCTTATGATCACAAAGTGATATATATCAATAGAATAACTTTTTTGACAAGAATCCCTTGATCAGATGGAGGAACATGGAGTTGAATAAGATTGTACCACTCTAAATAGAAGGTAGTGATTACCTAAAATAGGGTTAGTGTGCAAAGGTTTTAAGTTAAGCCATAGCTTTAAGGAGTAAGCTCATGATCTTCTCTTCCTACAGCAAGATGTGTTTACTTAGCTCTCCTATTCTTATCTTATGAAGGATGATATCTGCTTATCAAACTAGGTCTCATACTAACCTAATTATCTTCATCAGCAAGCATAGTCATGTACTTGACATGGTCATACTATTTCCTTCATCAACTCCCTCTATCAAGGATTTATTCTAGGTTGTATCTACCTTCTGAGACTAAGGTTATAATCTCCCCACTGTGTGGTTAATATAGGATCTACTCCACTTCATAACTCCATAAGTCTAGGTATTGGATATACTTCCTAATGATGGTTCTAGTCTAGACCGGAATTAGGGTTTATAATATGATTACCCCTATATCAAATGACTTAACCTATTTAAGTCCTAGCTAAAGTCTCCTAGTTGACCTTTCTAGGAATGGCTCTAATGCTCTTAAGTTATCTCACCTAAAATTAAGGTATTTCAGATAACCAAATTGGCATTGAGTTAACCTTTCCTCTCCTCACATTTGGACTCACTAGGTTAGGACATAAGAGTATAGAATAGATCATGATTTACAAATAAAACTTATATTGACTTCTTTAGCATGAAAGTAGTAGGGTTTAAGTAATACCATGATGATCTTGGTGTGTATAGTTATTTGGTCCTTAAATGGGGTATCAAGCATTTTAGTTTTACCTCACTTAACTCTTTTAGTTGTTGTAACTATCACTAACCAAAACAAGGTTTTAGCAAAGGTCATATTGAAGTTTATCGCGCTCTAGTTGATGAGCTACTTCAATTCCACCAACTTAAGTGAAACTCCAATCACTTTGGCATGTTTTATTTAAATGCGTGAAAATTACCCGGATTTTCTATGCATGAAATGCAATGCACACATCTGTTGTCTCTATTTTATGACCTCTAATCCTGGGATATTACACCCTCCGGCGGCGTCGGCTGCTCTGGCCACGCCGCGCCACCCACGGCCCCACGCCAGTAGGCCTGTGCCCGTGCCACCGCCGCCCCCGGTAAGTTTCCCCCCAGTTTTCGGCCCGTGGTCATCCCTCCCCGCCTCTCCAGGGCGGATCCGGATCCGGTGTTGACGCCCCCGGTCGACGAGGCCTCCTCGGCCCTTGATGGCATCTCCCGGGTGCCTGAGACGCCAGTGGAGCTGCAAGGTGCGTCGGCCCCCTTCAATGCGCCTGAGCGGGGCGAATCGTCCCAGTAGGCGAGTGGATCTCGCCGCATTTATGATGGAAGATGGCATGACTGCTTCCCCCCTGCTCTGGAGAGTTCGAGGGTTCCAGCTGGAGCAGAGACGACGACTGCGGCGCCGCGCGAGGTTGTGGAGAGGCCATGGACTCTGGTCACCTCAAAGTCGCATCGAGCTCCTCCATCACCGGCTTTTGCCCGGGGCTTCAATGCAGCTGCACCGGCCAAGCCTGCCGCGCCATTATGGCTCAAGGGCCGCTGCTTCCGTTGCCACTCTAAAAGGCACCGCGCCTGGGAGTGCAGGGATCCTATTCGCAGCAACAACTGCTGGCGGAGTGGGCACCGGGAGAGGGACTGCAAGGTTGAGAAAATCTTGCGCGACGACTCCGGCGCCCGCATCCGGCCTCCTCTGCCGCCCCCTGTTTGCCGTCAAGCTCCTCCACCACCACCTCCAGTTCGTCGTCAAGCTCCTCCGCCACCGCCCGCGCTCAGTCCGGTGGCTGCTGTTGCGGCGCCTCTGCTTCTTGTCGCTGCTGTGCCGCCGGTCAGGATGCCTCGGGCTGGTGATCCGGAGACAAGGCCGGCGGAGGAGTCGGTCTGCATCGACGCCACCTCGGAGATGCTGCAAGAGGCCACCCTGCTGAGCACCAACGCGGCGGTGGCCTGGATTGATGGCTTGCGCGATGGCGTGTCCACCAGGGCCGTGCAGCGTGCTGTCGTGGCGGCGTGCAGTGCTCTCCCTGACGACATCTGCGTCGTCCGCCAACATCCGGAGCAATTCTTCATCACCTTCATCCACCCGCACCACTGCACCAACGCTG
The DNA here is from genome assembly GCA_007115705.1 of Dactylis glomerata. Lineage (NCBI taxonomy): Eukaryota > Viridiplantae > Streptophyta > Magnoliopsida > Poales > Poaceae > Dactylis > Dactylis glomerata. The sequence goes on from QXEO01000217.1 coordinate 993,226, forward strand.
TCAACCGCCCTTCCATCCCCGTCGAGCACCACTACCTGCAGGTAAGGCGCTGGAGAATAGAGGCCCACGCTGATGATGTCTGCATGGACTACCATGTGCGCATCGGCCTAGAGAACGTGCCGCTGCACTCCTGGAACCTCCACACCATCAACCGCATCCTCGGCAGCTCGGGCTCCATCGACTACATTGAAGCTCGGTCTGTGCGCAAGGAGAGCACAGACCTCCTCTGGGCCTGGGTGTACACGGAGAACCCAAGTCTCATCCCCAAGGTGAAGCGTGTCACGCTGCCGGCGCGCTCTCCGCTGGCGGCGGGAAGCACGGCGCAGGGGCATCGTGGTCTGTGACACCGAGTGCTTCTTCACCTTGCCATTGTCGAGGACTTCACCACCGTGGACGCCAACGACAACCATCTGCCGCCATATCAGCTGGCTATCAAGATTGGCGACGTCGACGGCGAGGGCGCCGGCAACCGTCGGCGCGAGTCTTCGGACCGTCACGGCGACTGCGACCGCGACCGCAGGGACAGGCGCGACGATGATGATGAGCGTGGCGGTCGGGACGGTCGCAACAGGTCTCGCAGCTGGGGTGCTGCTCTGCGGACGAGCCTGTCGAGGGCGCTGAGGGAGAACAGGGACGGCGGCCACGCTGCTGATCGTGGCAGCCGTGATCAAAGGAACAGCCGGGAGGGGCGCCGTCGTGGCCTTGAGGCTGCACCTGTCCTTGAGGAGGTGCTGCCGTAGGCGGATGGCCCGAGCGCCTCTGCCGCTGCTGCTCTCGATGCGAGGCGTGCGGAGGCCACGGCTGGGGGCTCCTTCGAGCTAGGATCGCCGACGCCGCGCAGGGGATGCTCGAAGGTGCGCGACTCGTCTCCCAGCGGTGCTCGACGCCTCTCCAGGGGCGTGCTGACGCCACCAACCTCGCCTCGCTCGCCGGTGTCGGTGCTCCCGTCGGATATGGAGTCTAGGAGAAAGTCTGACTCCATGTTCTTGGAGATGGACCCCCTGCTTCGCGACTACTGCTCGCCGACCATGCTGCTGCGGCCGAGCTCTTCTTCACCTGCTGCACCGCCAGGCTTCGACAGATCGCCAAGCATGGGCACTCCGCGGTTTCTGCCTGCAGGCTCTACCGCCCGCTCGCCAACTGTTGCCGTCGTCGAGCCGTCGCAGTTGTCCAAGTCCTTGGAGCCTCTGTTTGCGCCAGTGGTTCAGCCTCTGCTGCCACGACCAAGCAGCTCCACGCCTCCGCGTCGCTCGAAGAACAGGAGGAAGACGCTGGCAATCCATCGCACCGGCTTTACCACCCACCGCTCGAACTCTAGGATCAAGGAGAGGCATCGTGCCAGACCGATCACAAAGGAGGCTGAGGCCCTGGTTTGCAGGAACCTGGGGATCACCTTAGACGGCGAGGTGGCCACTGAACAGGCGCTGGACGTCTTTGCTGACATGTTCAAGGAAGAGGTCTCTGCCGATGCTATCCATGCCCTATGTGTGCTCTTCAAGCTTGATGTTGCCCAGGACATCGCCGTTGAGGAGGCTATGCTCGCTCGTGGAGGGGCTGCTGCCCTGGAGCAGATGCTGGACGATGCCGTCTGACTGGTGCCTGTCAGCTGCATCTGTGCTATATCTGTTCCAAATGTTAGACAACCTTATGTTGCTGTGTGTGTTCGGCTTGCTGGTCTGTCCCAGCTGCTGTTTTACATTTTTCCTGGCAAGGCCTGCGTGCCATGTGTGCCTGTTTGCAATTTGCCTAGAGTGTTGTCTTGTTCCCAATGAGTGACAACGTAAACTTCCTGAGCTGGAATGTTAGAGGGCTCAATGATGTTGACCGCCAAAGCACTGTCAATGAGATAATTTCCAACTCCTCGTGTCAACTTGTTTGCCTGCAAGAGACCAAGTTAGATGATGTTGACCGATTCACTGCTTGCTTCCTCGGTGGATTCCGTTTAAAGAGTTTTGCTCAGCGGCCCGCAATTGGCACTAGAGGCGGAATCCTTTTACTCTGGGATGAAGATGTGCTTCACGTCACAGAGGTGGTTGCCACGGAGTTGTGCCTTTCCGCCTCGGTTCGCATCCGAGCCACGGATGCCGCCTTCAAGATCACCTCCGTCTATGGCCCAACCGCTTACGCCCGCAAGGACGACTTCTTCAACGAGTTGATTGCCCAAAAGCCCGCGGCGGGAGTGAAGTGGCTTTACCCTCGGAGATTTCAACCAAATTTATAGAGCTAGAGACAAGAACAATAGTAATGTCAACCGAAGCCGTCTAAATAGATTCTGCCTATGCTTCAAGCTTGTGATCTAAAAGAAATTCACCTCCAAAATAGGCGCTTCACTTGGAGTAATGAGCGGGAAAACCCAACCTTGAGCAAGATCGACGCCTTCTTTTGTAATGCGGATTGGGATCTTCATTTCAACTCGCATATCCTCAACGCGCTTTCTTCCGCTCTCTCCAACCATTGCCCTCTTCTTCTCGCCGATGATAGTGGGCCTTTGCGGCCAAGAAGCTTCAAGTTTGAGAATTTTTGGACTTCCATCCCGGGGTTTGTGGAGGTTGTTGACCTTGCTTGGAGCGTGCACTCCGGGCATTTGGAGCCTTATCAAAACCTCTTCCACAAGCTAAAGAACGTGGCTCGGGACCTCTCCAAGTGGAGTCGTTCTCTCTTTGCTCATACGAGGGTTCTTCTCCATGCGGCCCTTCTTGTCATTCTTCGCTTGGACATTGCTCAAGAGTCGCGTCAACTTTCCCCAGAGGAGCGTGATCTTAGAATGTGCCTCAAAAGAAGAGTCATTAGCCTTGCCATGGTGGAAAGAGCTAGGAAGAAGCAATGTGCACGAATAAGAAGCATCAAGGAGGGAGATGCAAACACTAAATATTTCCATCGAAGGGTGAATGCGAGAAGGAGGAAAAATCAAATTCATAGAATCAAGAGAAATGGTGGTTGGGTGACCGATCATCTACAAAAGGAGGAGGTCATCCATGCCCACTTCTCTTCGTCCATGGGGAGAGGCCCGCCGCGCAAACGGGATCTAAATTGGGATAGCCTCAACCTTGGTGGTGTGGCTTTGGAAGGGATCGACGCCCCCTTCTCGGAGGATGAGGTGTTACTTGCTATTAATCAAATGCCCTCCGACAAAGCGCCCGGCCCCGATGGCTTCACCGGTGCATTCTTCAAAAAGTGTTGGCCCATCATTAAAGAGGATATTTTGGGAGCCATCCTTCACTTCAACAACCTTCACGTGGCCCATCTTCAACGGATCAACTCGGCCAACATTGTGCTCTTGCCTAAGAAGGATGGGGCCGAGGAGGTCAATGACTATAGGCCTATTAGCTTGATTCATGCCATTGCTAAAATCATTGCCAAGATGCTTTCCACCCGCCTAGCGCCGTTCATGAATGACCTTGTCTCCAATGCCCAAAGTTCTTTCATCAAGAAGAGAAGCATTCATGATAATTTCAGGTATGTGCGCAACCTTGCTAGAAGGCTTCACAAGAGCAAAATCCCTACGCTTCTCTTCAAGCTAGACATCCGCAAAGCTTTTGATTCGGTTAGTTGGGAGTTCATTCTTGAGCTTCTAAAGAGGCATGGGTTCCCCCCCCCATTTTTCGGGATTGGATTGCCTCGTTGCTTTGCACCTCCTCCTCGCGGGTCCTTCTCAATGGCATCCCCGGCCCGCCCATCAAGCACGGCCGTGGTCTTCGGCAAGGGGACCCCCTCTCGCCCCTCCTTTTCGTGCTTGCAATTGACCCTTTGCAAAAAATCTTGGAGTTGGCCACGCAACACAACCTTCTCCACAAGATTAGAGGGAGAAGACCGGTCATGAGAACTTCCCTTTATGCGGATGATGCGGCTATCTTCGTGGAACCGCTCAAAGAGGACATTCACAACCTTTCCTCCATTCTTGATCACTTTGGAGAGGTTTCCGGGCTCGTGACTAACTTTCAAAAGAGCATGGTGATTCCCATAAGGTGCCACGAGGTTGATCTTGATGATGTTCTTGAGGGTTTGCCGGTAGTTCGGGGTTCTTTCCTGTTCAAATACTTGGGGCTTCCCCTATCGGTGTGGCAACTAAAACGCAAAGACCTCCAACCGCTAGAGGATAATATGGCCGGCAAACTTGTTACTTGGGATGGAAAGAATATCAATGTGGCCGGGCGCGGGGCTTTGGTCAAGTCCGTCCTCACTTCTCAAGCCATTTTTCACCTCACTCCGCTCAACCTCCCCCCGGGTTGCCTTGTTTCAATGAATAAAATCGAGCGCGCGTTCTTTTGGGCCAGCACCAAGGAGGTCACCAGGGGCAAGTGCAAGCTTAACTGGGAAACGGTATGTAGGCCCAAGCACCTTGGTGGGTTGGGGATTCTTCATCTTGAGAAATTTGCTAGAGCTCTTCGGCTACGGTGGCCGTGGTTGGAGTGGCGCGACCCAACGAAGCTTTGGGTTGGCATGGGAAATCCTTGCAATGACGTCGATATGAGCCTTTTCTACTCCGCCACTACCATCTCTATTGGCGATGGGGAGATTGCCCCCTTTTGGGACTCGCCATGGCTTGAGGGGGAAAAGCCCAAAGACATCGCCCCCTTAATCTATGAAGCTTCTAACAAAAAGAGGTGCACCGTGGCGCAAGCATTGCATGATAGAGGTTGGGTGTCTAATATTAGGATGGATGCCAATTTGACCGTGCATCACATCCATGATTATCTTAGACTTTGGCATCGTCTTGAAGGTGTCCTCCTTCATGAAGGCATTATGGATACTATCTCTTGGAACCTAACCTCCAATGGGGAATACTCTTCGGCTTCCGCTTATGAAGCACAATTCTATGGATCTACGATAACTCACTTTAACAAAATGGTGTGGAAAAATTGGGCTACCCCCAAGGTCAAGTTCTTCTCTTGGTTGGCTATCCGGAATAGGCTTTGGACGGCGGATCGTCTTGAGAAAAGGGGATGAGAAAATTGTGGCCTTTGCCCTCTATGCAACCAAACCCAAGAAACGGCGGTTCATCTTCTTTCTCACTGCCGCTATACCAAGAGGCTTTGGGGAATGGTTAGGAGTTGGATTGGCATATCTTCGATTCATACTCATGCGTGGGCAACTTTCACCACCATTGAAGAATGGTGGCTAAGCATGGCTTGCGAGGCGTCCACTAACCGCAAGGCGTTGGCGTCAATCACTATGCTTGTGAGTTGGACTATTTGGAAGGAGCGAAACGCAAGAGTCTTCAACAACAAAGCCGCTCCGACGGGTGTGCTTCTAGAGATTATCAAGAATGATGTAAGGCTTTGGATAGCCACGGGTGCAAAGCAATTGAGTGTTGTATTATTGGGAGAGTAATCCCATGAGAGCTTATTTTTGTTTTTAAACTTTGGCCTCGTGCCACAAACTCTCCTTCTTAATTAATGAAAGGTGGCAAGTCTTTTGCCGCCCCACCTTTCAAAAATTATCTTCTCCTGGAAACAAAACTGTACAAAAAATTTAGAGTGTAAGGAAGAAAATAGAGATGTACTAAAAATTGTGTACAAAATATATCATGTACAAATAGAGCAAGTCCTAAAAATATCATGTTCAACCATAATTACAATCTCTAAAAATACCGTACGTATTTTGGGTACATGTACCTGGTCACCAGAGAACCTTCCCTTAATCCTAGCAGACCTACCTGATAACATATCGATTCTCTTAAAACGATGTACATGTCCGGAGTACATGTACTGCGTCACCAGAGCCCTTCTCTGAAGACTCTCAACATCTCTCTGTTCTCTGAAAACGCAGTACGTGTCCGGGGTACATGTACTCAATCACCAGAAAACCTTTTCCCTCAAACTTCGAACTGCACATCTATCTATACCTAATAATAATAATAATAATAATAATAATAATAATATAATATATATATAATATATATATATAATAATCTCTACTAATAATATTGCTAGAGGTATGGTCCGTGTCCGTAAAATACGCTTTCAACCGACTAAAAATACGTTTTCGTCCCACTGGTCCCGAAGCGTTTTATTGTTAGCCCGAACGTTTTTTCCCGGACCTGCTCTCCCTGTTCCGTGACGAGGGTTCGGGCTCCTCCGTGTTAGAACTCAAATGATTGAGAGTGAAAACTTGTTTATTGCTTGTGGGCAAAGCCCTATTTATACAAGGATTTTGGGGTGCCTCCGAAGAGGTGCCTGTTACAAGAGACATGACTGTTTACAAGAGATGCAACTGCTGAGGGAGAGAGAGAAGAGGTGTCTATACACAAGAGACATGTCTGTACAGAAAGGGTTCTTTGGGCATACTAGTAACCGCCTAGAGCGGTTGTAATTTATTCCTAACACTCCCCCTTGCACAAAGATTCTTCTTGTATGTCTTGTATTCCTTGTATAATCTTGAATGTAATGACCTTGATCACAAGCAATAAATTTTCTTGAATAAACTCCCTCAAAAACCCTGTGGGAAAAATATGAGGAGACTAGAATTTGATATGTTGTCAAAAACTCCTTTAAAACCCAGTGGGAAAAGTAAGGAGAAAATAGTACAACATATAATGATTATTGTCTCTTTGATAACTTATATGAGAAAACCTTGGAAGGATAAAATTCATTGGTAAGTTTAAAGAACAATTAATATGTCTTGTATACATCCGTTAAAAACCCCGGTGGGGAAAATAGGAGGTATGACATATATTTTTGTGTTGATATTACCTCATTAAAAACCTCGATGAGAACCATGAGAGTAAACTCATAAAGGAAAAAGAGTGTAATATAATGTTTGAATGGGTTATGGTTCAGAGGGATACTCCCCCTGATCCTTTCAAATCTCGAAGTCGTCTCATACCAATTCCATGAACATACTTTTCAAATGTTGAAGTTGGTAGTGACTTCGTGAATAGATCAGCAAGATTATCACATGATTTGACTTGCAAAATGTTTATATCTCACTTTTCTCATGGGGATAAAACAATTTGGGTGCAATATGTTTAGTGATATTGCTCTTTATGTAACCCGTTTGCATTTGAGCAACACAAGCAGCATTATCTTCATAAATAATGGTCGGAGATTCGATAGAACCTTTTCCACATGATTGTTGTATGTGGTTTATCATTCTGCGAAGCCATACATATTCACGTGATGCCTCATATAATGCAATTATTTCAGAATGATTGGTGGATGTAGCCACTAAGGTTTGCTTAGAAGACTTCCATGAGATGGCTGTCCCACCATGTAGGAACACAAAACCGGTTTGCGATCTGGCATTATGGGGGTCTGATAAGTAGCCAGCATCGGTATACCCAATCATATCAATGTCCAGATTTCTCTGAAATTGAAAGAATAGGCCAAGATCCTTTGTGCCTTGGAGATATCGAAAGATATTCTTAGCTCCCGTCCAATGTCGTTTAGTAGGAGCTGCGCTATGTCTAGCTAGTAAATTTACTGCAAATGCAATATCAGGCCTGGTGCAATTTGCAAGATACATAAGCGCTCCAATAGCACTGAGATATGGAACTTCGGATCCCAGTATCTCTTCTCCATTATCCCTTGGTCTGAATTGATCTTTCTCTACGTCTAGAGATCGAACAACCATGGGAGTTTTGGATGGATAGGATTTGTCCATATTGAATTTTTCCAATATTTTCTGGATATAGGCGGTTTGATGAACCAAAATACCCGAGGGAAGGTGCTCAAGTTGTAATCCTAAGCAAAATTTGGTTTTACCCAAATCCTTCATCTCAAATTCCGTCTTTAGGTGATTGCGTGCTTCATCAATATCTTGTGTGTTGCCAATGATATTAAGGTCATCAACATACACTGAAATAATGCAAAATCCTGTTTCAGACTTTTTGATGAAGACACATGGACAATCATCATTGTTGGAGTATCCCTTTTTCAATAGGAACTCACTAAGTCGGTTGTACCACATGCGTCCCGACTGTTTTAAGCCATATAAAGACTTATTTAGTTTTACACAATATACGTTGCGGTTTGCATTTGGATTCGGAATTGGGATTCCATCAGGAACCTTCATATAGATGTCCGAATCAAGTGATCCGTAAAGGTAAGCGGTCACTACGTCCATCAACTGCATAGATAGACGATTTTGTACTGCCATAGATATGAGGTATCGGAATGTAATACCACTCATTACCGGAGAATAAGTTTCATTGAAATCAATGCCTGGTCTCTGCGTGAAACCTTGGGCTACAAGCCTTGCTTTATATCTCACCACCTCATTGTTATCGTTCCGCTTACGAACGAAAACCCATTTAAATCCCACAGGGAAAACTTTGGGAGGTGTAGGTATTGCTTCAGTGAATACCTTTCGTTTATTGAGCGAGGCTAATTCTACTTGGATTGCATCCTTCCATTTAGGCCAGTCGGAGCGTTTCTCACACTCTGCCATGGTCTTTGGATCATGATCATTTAGAAGGTTGTTTGCAATTGTAGTAGAGAAATTTATGTCGACAATTGTAGACTTACGGTTGTAAGATTCTCCAGAGTCTATATAGTTTGTGGAAATTTCATTTACCCTTGTTGACTCGTCGTGATTTCCCAATACGGTTGAGTCTGGGTTTTCCGATGTCCCAGTCATTGAGTGCACAACTGAGCTGGGTTGTGGAGGTTGTCCTTCCACTGGATTATCAACGCTAGGTTGATTTACATTTACTTCTTCAGAGGGTTTCTTCCTCTGTTTCCTTTGTTGCTTGCGAGGAGCTGAATCCTGTTTTATATTTACTTGTTCAGAGGGTTTCTTCCCCTGTTTCCTTTGTTGCTTGCGAGGAGCTGAATCCTGTTTTATGGCCGTACTTCTCCCCCTCTTATTTTGAATAGGGGGTTGAGTGGTTTGTGTTGGTACCTCCACTCTTTCAGGCGCATTTATTGCAGGATTGTAGGATTTAGTGACACCTTTATAGTCAGTAAATGAATCTGGCAGATTATTTGCTATATGTTGCAAATTAATTATCTTCCGAACTTGAAGTTCAGTTTCTTGAGTACGTGGGTCAGAGGAGGAAATGCCTTGGGCATTCCAATCGATTTCCGGGCATTCTTTTTGGTACTTGATATCTCCCCCTAATGCCGGGAAATGGTCCTCATTAAAGATGCAATCAGCGTGACGAGCTGTGAATAGATCCCCTGTAAGGGGTTCAAGGTACTTGATTATTGACGGTGATTTGTACCCCACATAGATCCCCAGTTTCCTGTGTGGGCCCATGGATGTACGCTGCGGTGGTGAGATTGGCACATATGTGGCGCATCCAAATTTACGCAGATGGGAAATATTAGGTAGATTTCCACGTACTAATTGCAGAGGGGAAGTGTTGTAATATGCAGTTGGTCGCAATTGAATTAAGTCAGCAGCATGTAAAACTGCATGACCCCAACATGAAGTTGGTAAGTTGCAATTCATTAGCAAAGGTCGTGCTATGAGCTTAATTCTCTTTATTAGAGATTCGGCCAAACCATTTTGAGTGTGGACATATGGGACCGAGTGCTGAACTTCAATTCCTAGTGCCATGCAATAATCATTGAAAGCTCGTGAAGAAAATTCAGCAGCATTGTCCATTCGAATTGATTTGATTCGATTCTCGGGATAATGAGCTTGTAATTTAATAACTTGTCTCATTATTTTGGCAAATGCATGGTTTCGTGTGGATAATAGACACACATGGGACCATCGTGTAGATGCGTCTATGAGAACCATGAAATACCTAAAAAGTCCAGACAATGGTTGGATAGGACCACAAATATCACCTTGAATTCGTTCAAGGAATTGGAGTGGTTCCGCTTGGATTTTAAGACGAGAAGGTCTTAAAATGAGTTTCCCAGTAGCACATGCAGTGCACATGAAATCTGAAGATTGTGGGAATTTAGCTTCATTTAAGTCATGACCATTGGAATTGCAGATAATTTTTCTCATCATCCCGATACCAGGATGACCTAGGCGATCATGCCAAGTTTGAAATGCATTGACATTTTGAAAAATTACCTTGTACGCAACATGTGCTACGGGTTTTATATATGTGTAGTACAATCCTGATGATAAAGAAGGAATTTTCTCAAATATTTGTTTGCCATATCCGTTATCTTTGGTAAAGAGGAGATATTCCTCTTTGTTGTCCTCATGGGTTTCAATGTGAAATCCATTTTTGCGGATATCTCTGTAACCAATGAGGGTACGAGTTGAATCGGGATACAATAAAGCATCCTCAATTATGATTTGCGTACCCATAGGGAGGGTAAATATGGCACGTCCTGTGCCAACAATTACCGCATCGTGTCCAGCGATTGTTAAAATATTTCCATTTAACTTTTTGAGAGTTTGAAAATATTTTATTTCCCTAAGTATAGAGTTTGTGGTACCACTGTCCACAAGGCACATTTCCTCCTCCATTTGGATTGACACCCGTAGAAATCTATATATTAAAAATGTAGAATTTTCAGTGATGAAAAGACTTCTATTGAATATATAGAATACATACAACTTTCTTAATATCAAAGTGCTGATACAATACATATTGTGCCTTACAATATAGGGTGATGATACCAACAACACTAATAATATGTTTGATACAATACATATTTTTCTTTACATATTATTATTATTTTATTACAACAATCTGATGGATGTAAATAAATATATTATCTAAAGGAGTTGATTGACTAGTCAAAGTCTCCGAACACGTCGTTTGAGGCGTATTCTATCATCATGTTCTCCTTGTCCATGGAGTCCTGTGGTAGATGGAATTCTTTGGTGTTGCTTGGTGTTCCTTGAACATCTTGCGAACATCCCGCTTCCATGTTATTATCAGGTTGAAGATTGAAGTGAGATTCATATCTTGCTCCTTGGGCATGTCCGTTACGTCCCATGGATTGCAGGTAGAGGTTTACCAGATGTCTTGGGGTGCGGCATTTCTTGGTGACATGCTTGTAGCATCCACATTTCTGGCAAAGAATTGTCTTATCGAACTTGTTCTTTGCTTTGCCCTTCGCCTTATCTGAATTGTGTGGCTTGTTCTTCTTGTTGCGGTTGCGGTTGAATTTACCCTTGAAGTTCTTGGTTTGGCCTTTAAATGAGCCATTGAACTTATTGTTTTTCTGAAAATTTGCATGTACTTCGGGGAGAGGGGCAGCCCTAACCGGGCGTTGATGACTATTCTTTAAAAGAAGTTCATCATGTTTCTCAGCCTGGAGGAGTACATGTATAAGTTCAGAATAAACTTGGTAATTCCTAGCACGATATTGTTGCTGTAGGATCCTGTCAGCAGGGAGCATAGTTGATAGAGTCTTTTCTATCTTCTCCAGTTCTGAAGGTTCCTTCTCGCAAAACCTCAATTTAGAACAAATCTTATGGACTTCATGGTTATAAGCTCCAACGGATTTGAAATCCTGGAGTCTTAAATGGGTCCATTCATGACTAGCTTCAGGCAGTATGATGGCCTTTTGCTGTTCATATCTTGTTTTAAGTGATTGCCACATATTGCTTGGAGATTCCTCCATCAAATATTCAGATTTCAAATCTGGGTGAATATGTTGCCTTATAAGGGCTAAGGCAGTATATTTTTGTTGCTCAGTTACTTGTGCATCTCCCTCCTGAGGAGGATTCTCACGTGGTATGAGTGCACCTGCAATGCCACGAGATGAAAGACTAATCTTAACATCCATTGCCCATGTAGGGTAGTTATGTCCGTCGAGCGCAAGCTCTTCAAAATCTTTAGCGGCCATGTTGTCCTACATGAACGAGAACCAGAGATTTGATTAATTTACATGTATGTAAATTAAAGTCATCTTGGTTATGTTGTAATAAAAATTGCAAAATCTTGTAAACTCAAGTGAACACTTGGGTTTTAGTGTAGGCCTCAAATCATCTATCATAACACATTGTAGATAATCACCATATTTATGGAGTACATCTCTCAGTACTAAGAAACATAATCTGACCTAAGTCAGTAGATGCTTTTTGTCTTAGCACCTTATGTTATGATTTGATTTAAATATATGGGAGAGCACATTGAAGGTAATCATTATGTCAATTTTGACAAAATGTAGACCTCACAATATTGTGGATAATCTGCACATCATGCAGTAGATGCCACATTACCTTGTGATCCCATATATAAATTTGAAGTAGTCTTTTTTTGAAAATGATTTTGCGTATCAATTCACTTCAAATTAAGTCAATTTTGTATCTTATAAGGCATTTTTGGACTTAATTGATGGTAAATTGACATTTAATTTTGCATATCAATTCTTGCTCGTATTGAACCAAAAATAGCTCAATTAAGATGAATTGATTGCCTTATTTGCAAGAAATTAAAATCTCAATTGCAAAATGATGGACGTAATTAATTTCAACATGTGCACACATGGAAATACATTACTCCAACATATTATCTGGAATACATCGTACTCAATGGATATATAGTGCATAACTGAAATAAACTGAAAAATACTAGCAGATTTGTCTTATTTATTTCAATCTTGAACACACTGTTTGGCCACTTTGCCAATCGCTGCAAGTGCAAGGGTTTTAATAAAAAAAATGAGCAAATGGATAAGGTTTCTTATCCCTATTCTTTTTCGTGGGCAGTTGCCGCACGAGCATGGAGCCCCGACCGCGCGTCTTGGACGGCCGAGCCGCCTCGGTGCTTGTCGCCTCAGCGAGCAGCGCCGTGCCGGTGATGGGCTGGCCGCCATATCGAGCCACGCCGGTGAAGGGGCTTCGCCGCGTGGTGGCGTTCGGGAGGCCGCGTCGGGGCCAAGCCGCCGAGGTCCGACGAGCGCATTGGGCGCTGTCTTTGCCTGGAGCAGCGGCAACGGAGCAGAGGGCCGTCGTGCGCGCCGTTCTCCGGCCTGGTTGGCTGCGAGGCTGTTGACGGGTGGCCACCGCTGCGGGCCTGCAGCCGGGAGACCCTCGCGACCGTTAGTCGTCGCCACCGAGAGTGGCTTCCGGGCTGCGCACGTCGCCCAGCCGTCGGTTGTGAGGACCAATCGCGCCGCGGGGATCTGCGCCGGGAAGGGTGTCGTCACGCGAGCGAGGCCGCGCGCTCCGGCGTGCGCAGCCGCCGGAGGTCCAGGACGCGCGTGCGGCAGGCTACCGGTGAAGCCGGTCGAGGTCGCCGCCGTGTCGGATTCTTCGCGGCGCGGGCGTCGCGGAGGCTCGTGGAGGAGACGGCCGCCGCATGGCGCATGGGCGCCATCGACGAGGGAGACGGAGCCGCACCGGAGCTCTTTGCCACACGGCCCAACCGCCGCGGGTCGAGGTCGCGCTGGCCGTCCTCCAGGGTGGCCGCCGGGATGTGGGTTGTCGGTGACGGTAAGAACATCTTGTATTGAAGAAGGCTAAGATGTTGCTTACCTTCTTAGTCGAGGCCTTCGATTCTATAATGTTCTTACCGATTAGCAATAGGGTGTATGCCTTGTTCTTCCAAGGATGGAGGCAGACGCCCGTGCGCTTCCTCTTTTGTTCTTTGATCTCGTTGTTCTCGAAATCGCTCAGATTGTCGAGCGTGCTGATAACGTGTTAGAACTCAAATGATTGAGAGTGAAAACTTGTTTATTGCTTGTGGGCAAAGCCCTATTTATACAAGGATTTTGGGGTGCCTCCGAAGAGGTGCCTGTTACAAGAGACATGGCTGTTTACAAGAGATGCAACTGCTGAGGGAGAGAGAGAAGAGGTGTCTATACACAAGAGACATGTCTGTACAGAAAGGGTGCTTTGGGCATACTAGTAACCGCCTAGAGCGGTTGTAATTTATTCCTAACACTCCGCAACATGAACTCCTTCTGGGAGCCTGGGATGAGAGGGGATCGAGTGGGAGGAGGCCTACGAGGACAGAGGTTGGAGCAGCAGGGACCAGATCTCCAGGTGTCGCCGCGTCGTGTTGGAGTGGGTATGCAAGGGAAGAGAGGTGAGCACGGAGCAACTCGGTGGAGCGTCTCGGGACGGCAGCGGCGAGGAGCGTCTGATCCCCGGATTACGAGGTTCAGGACGGAGGCAGCAGCGGCCCAGCTCTGGAGTGGCGGGTAGGATATGGTCATCCTCGGCAGAGCAACGGCTCAAAGATCATGGAACGCGCGTCCGTGCCGAGGAACGCGGACAACGCCCGCATCGACGCGGTGCTCTACCAGCTGATGGCGATGCCGACCCGCGTGTTCGTCATGCACATGGGGTATCCTCTCGCCGAGCGGCTCTTCCGCCAGGCGAAGAAGGCCAGCGTGATGTCGGAGGAGTATGTCTGGGTCGCCACGGACGGCGTCAGCGGTTTCATGGAAGGTTCAGCCCCGAGAACGTGGACGTGGTGCAAGGCGTTGTGAGCCTTCAGCCTTACGTGGAGGCGACCGACGACGTCAGGAGCTTCTCGGCACGGCTAAGGGTGAGGTCACGTCTGGAGAACCTGGGCGATGCGGACTCAACTGTGATGTGGCTCTGGGCGTACGACACGGCATGGGCAATCGCTTCGGCCGTGGAGGCCGCCGGTGTTCCCAACCCGGCGTTCCAGACTCCTCCGCAGAGCACGCCGCTGACGGACTTGGCTAGGCGTGTCCGCCACCGGAGCAACGCTCCTCAAGGCCGTGCTCGCCACAACGTTCGACGGGATAGTCGGCAAGTTCAAGCTGGTAGACGGGCAGCTGCAGCTGCAGGCGTGCGAGGTGGTGAACATCATGGGCAAAGTAGCCAGGATGGTCGGCTTTTGGACGCCGGTGTCCGGGATCTCACGTGATCTGATCACCGGCAGCTCCAACGCACTGAAGCAAATCCTTTGGCAAGAAGGTTAAGTTGCATACCCATATTTCTAAGTGTGCAATGAATTGCCGATGAAGAACGGTTTCAAGCAGGACATCACCGTGAACTCGACAACCGGTGAGACAAAGATCATAGGCTACTGCATCGACGTGTTCGACGGGGTCATGGAGAATTTAGGAGGCTATTTGGGGCAAGGTGAATAGGTTGAAGCTGATAGAACTGCAACAACTTTAGATAAAAGAGGTTGGTGGGGAACAAGAGTCCATGTTCGATGAAGGTGGTAAGGAAGACGCTCGCCGGCTGAGGGGCGTGTTGTGCTTGATTCAGACAAAATTGAAACTTTATTTTAATCTGACTCTCACAACTTAGCATAGCGAAGTCTTTATTAGTAGTAGTACAATGCATGCACTAGCATCTACCTGAAATGGTGACCGATCATCCAGAGGCTGGAAGAGAAAAAATGTTGTTGTTATTCTTCATGTTTTGTATTAGTTTTGGTTCCATCATGAAAAAATTGTCACTTCTCAGGTTTAGTTATGTCCCAATCAATTCTAGCTTCGAGTCCTATGACAACTTTGTGAACCTTCTGCTGGATCAGGTCAGTGTACATCGGTTTTACTATTTAGACAAAGTATATTTATATGTGCTCGGTGAATCGATGTAAGTCATAATGCTTAAACTTGCAGCAAGTCGACATGATCGTCGGAGACGTGACAATCACCGCCAGCAGGATGGCTGAGGTGATTGCAGAAAGACACAGCGTTGACTTCACCATACCGTTCACGGAGTTGGGGTGGTCGACGGTCGTGACAGTGCAGATTGCAGAAAGATACGGTGTCCACCATGTGGATCTTCATGTAACCACTGATCACAAGCCTCTGGCTCGCCAGCCTCGCCTTCTTCGTCTTCACCGGCTTTGTCGTGTGGATGATCAAGCACCGCATCAACCTCGAGTTCTATGGCACGCCATGGCAACAGTTCGGCCTCATCTTCTACTTTGCCTTCTGGACCCTTGTCTTCTAACGCAATATGAATCCTAATTAAATTTCTGGTTCAAATATATGCCATGTGGTAACATGGAAATAATTGAATTTTTTATTAAACTTCAGATTCGATTTTAAGTTTTTCATTAACTTTTTGGAGTAAAATGACGATATTGTTGGAGTGGGCAACTATAAATTACAATGGCGACATAGCTGGTGTGAGGTGACTAGAAAATACAATGATAGTGCAATAGTGAAAGAGGTGAATCCAATATATCGAGGGAAAGAAAGAGCATAGTATGTAATTTGAATAAAACACATTTCCTTTCCTAGGCTAAATTCTGTTGCTGTTAATGTTGTAATACAAAAAGTCAGACTTTACATATGTGGCATTGAAAAAAATTAAAAGCCCGTAGCAACGCACGGGCATTTAACTAGTAATAATAAAGTACGTAAGGTTTCCGTCATCAACCACTTTTTCTAGACTGATTTGCCCTCCCACTAAATTATATATAACAGACTTATGCCACCGGTAAGTTAAAAAAAAGGTTCGTGAAACGCTCTCCGTTTGTTGTTTAGAGAACGAGTCGATCCTTTTCTTTGGTCTGTTTCCCTGATCGATGGCTGCCTGTGGGCCTTCTCATCTTTTGTGTATATCAGCGTTTTGCGGGGCGTGGGCCAGCCCAATCAACAACCATTGTGTGCGCGCGCGAGCGCTCTCCAAACGCTGCCGGTCACCTTATCCAACATGAACTCTGATCGCTTTCGTCTAGAAAAAACGAACTTTGATCGCTTCGCTGCTTTCCTTGGTTTGGTACGTCCTGTTTCCTTTGCCCGTCGTAGACTCTGTCTGTCGGATATGGTGTAGGCTAGCCTGCAGCGGCGTCCGGCTCCAACACGATCGAGCTCTCAAATAACTAAAACCGTCCTATCGCAACTTCGCTAGGCCTCAAACCACATTTACCGACACCGCCTCGTCAATCCCTCGACTCTCGAGGCGCTTCACCGCGGCTCTCCATGGACATCCACAATGAGGATGAGGAAGGATCGGACCTGCACGAGGACGACGTCGTGCTGCTCTAGGAGGTTACGCGGTCGGTGGCTCGCCATGCCCAGCGACAACGAGTGCTACAACTACCGTTGTATGTTGATCCAAATTCTATAAGAAGGCTAACGACGGAGCGAAGCGAGGCCCGTCGCCGGGAGGCTTGGGCCGAAGTGAAGCGGAGGCGTTAGCCCATAACGTGCCCTAACAGGGGCGCCTGTGGGGGGTGCGGGGGGGGGGGCGACAGCCCCCCGCGGTACGGATCGTTGCTGCCGCCTATATATACTCCTTGTAAGCCGCCGGCTAGGGTTTATCGCATCATAAGATAGCCCACGGCGTTTGTAAACACACACCCGATATAGTGAAGTTTTGCTGGCTGGCGCCCGTGGTTTTTACCTCTCTTTGTTGGAGAGGGTTTTCCACGTTAAAATCTTATGTCTCCGTGCTGTGATTTCTTTTTTGTTCTTCGTTATTGCCTATCGCTTTTATAACAAGTGGTATCAGAGCCCTAGGTTTCTAATCTAGGGTTTGCGAGATGGCGTCTTTGAAGTTCGATCTACCGCAGCTGGATTACACCACAAGGTTCTCCCTGTGGCAAGTGAAGATGAGGGCGATCCCCGCCCAAACTTCAGATCTCGATGTTGCGCTCGATGGTTTCGGAAAGAAACCGGTTGCGTCATGGACAGAGGAAGAAAAGCGGAAAGACCGTAAGGCTTTGTCTTTGATTCAACTTCATCTATCCAATAATATTTTGCAGGAAGTGTTGCAAGAGAAATCTGCAGCGGCCCTATGGCTGAAACTGGAATCGATCTGCATGTCAAAGGATCTAACCAGTAGGTTGCAAGTGAAGATGAAGTTGCTCCATCACAAGTTGCAGGAAGGTCAGTCGGTGATGAATCACCTATCGATCTCCAGGGAGACCATTTCCGACTTACTGTCCATGGAGGTAAAATATGAGGATGAAGATCTAGCACTTCTACTATTAGTCTCATTGCCTAGTTCCTTTGCGAATTTCTGTGACACCATATGTATAAGTCGTGATACACTAACCGTCACCGAAGTTTATGAGGCTCTCCATCAAAGGGAGAAGATGAAATCTATGTTGCAGGCTGAAGGTTCGTCCTCCAAGGCGGAGGCATTAGAGGTCCGAGACAGACCTGAGCAGCGAGATAACTACCACCATCACAACAACAGAGATAAGAGTAAGACCGACAGAGGTCGCTCAAAGTCCAAGGGATGTGACAAGTTCTGCAGGTATTATAAGAAACCCAGCCAAAATATTGATGATTGTTGGAAGTTGCAGAACAAGGAGAAAAGAAACGGAACTTACCAACCGAAAAACATTGATGGTAATGGTAAGGTTGCCGTAGCCTCGGGTAAAGGTGAGGCTGTTGTTGTTGCTGGTAGCGATAGTTCTGATGGTGATTGCTTAGCTATTTTTGCTGCATGTGTTTCACGTAATGATGAATGGATACTTGATACCACATGTTCGTTTCATATTTGCTGTAACAAGGATTGGTTCAGTTCTTTTGAGTCTGTGCAGATTGGAGATTTTGTGCGTGTGGGGAATGACAACCAGTGCGACATTGTTGGTGTTGGTTCTGTTCAGATAAAGACCCATGATGGGATGACACGCACGTTGACTGGAGTGAAACACATACCCTCCATGGTGAGGAATTTGATCTCTCTTAGTACCCTGGATTGTGACGGGTACAAGTACAAAGGTGGGGACAAACGTCTGAAGGTATCATCAGGTTTTCTCATTGTTATGATTGGTGATATGAATTCTGCAAAATTATATGTCCTTAGAGGTAGCACTTTGCCTGGTATTGTTGCTACTGTTAGTTCTGATGATTCTAGTAAGACTAACCTTTGGCATAAGCGTCTTGGACATATGAGTGAGCTTGGCATGGCAGAATTGGCGAAGAGAGAGCTAATTGATGGTTGCGACTTGAGTAAGTTTGAGTTCTGTGAGCATTGCATTTTTGGTAAGCATAAAAGAGTTAAATTTAATGCTTCCGTTCATACCACCAAAGGCATTTTAGATTATATGCATGCTGATGTTTGGGGTCCGTCCCGTAGAACTTCTAATGGTGGTGCTAATTATATGCTTACTATTATTGATGATTACTCAAGGAAAGTGTGGCCATATTTTCTGAAACATAAATCTGATGTTTTTGCTGCTTTTAAGAAGTGGAAAGTTATGGTAGAAACACAAACTGAACGGAAGGTTAAGATACTCTGTACTGATAATGGTATGGAATTTTGTTCAAATGAATTTGATAAGTTTTGTAGCAACGATGGAATGGTAAGACATCACACCATCCCGTACACCCCTCAACAGAATGGTGTGGCTGAACACATGAACAGGACCATTATTTCGAGGGCTTGCTGCATGTTGTCTAATGCAAAGATGCATAGACGTTTTTGGGCTAAAGCAGCCTCCACCGCATGCTATCTCATCAACAGGTCACCTTCCGTTCCACTTGATAAGAAAACTCCCATTGAGGTATGGTCTGGTTCACCAGCTGATTATTCTGAGTTGAGAGTTTTTGGTTGCACTGCTTATGCTCACGTTGATAATGGAAAGTTAGAGCCAAGGGCTGTTAAGTGTATCTTCCTTGGTTATGGTTCAGGAGTTAAGGCATATAAATTATGGAATCCTAAAACCAAGAAAGTTTTGTTGAGCAGGAATGTCATTTTTAATGAGGCGGTTATGTTTTATGATAGTCCATCTACTGATATTTCTGATGCTATTGATTCTCCTAATGTTTCTGATGATGAGCAATAGAGAATTGGCATGCAGGTGGAGCACACAAAGGAGAACGAAAATGTGGTTCCTGAAACCAATAATGATGATGTTTATGTTCCACCTTCACCGCCTATTGTTCAGCAGCTATCACGGTCTATTGCAGCTAACCGTCCTAAGAGAAATATTGCACCTCCTAATCGTTTAATTGAAGAGTGTGATATTGTTCATTATGCCTTGAGTTGTGCTGAACAGGTGGAGCATGATGTTGAACCAGCTACGTACACTGAAGCCATTGCTTCAGTTGATAAGGAAAAATAGCTAGGTGCGATGCAAGAAGAGATGCAATCGCTTCAGAAAAATGGCACATGAGATGTTGTGCGCTTGCCTAAACAAAAGAAGGCTGTCCGCTGCAAGTGGATATTTAAAAGGAAGGAAGGTTTATCTCCTAATGAGCCTCCAAGGTTTAAGGCAAGGTTAGTAGCAAAAGTTTCAGTCAGATTCCAGGTGTTGATTATACTGATGTTTTCTCCCCAGTTGTGAAGCATACTTCTATTCGTGCTTTCTTTGGTATTGTTGCTATGCATGATCTTGAGCTTGAGCAGCTAGATGTTAAGACTGCTTTTCTGCATGGTGAGTTAGAGGAGGAGATATACATAGACCAGCCTGAAGGTTTCGTTGTGCCTGGTAAGGAGGATCTTGTTTGCAAGTTGAAGAGGTCCCTTTATGGTCTGAAACAGTCACCACGACAATGGTATAAAATGTTTGATTCATTTATGCTAGCACATGGTTTTAAGAGGTCTCAGTATGATAGCTGTGTGTATGTCAAGTTTGTTAATGGATCACCTATTTATTTGCTGCTATATGTTGATGATATGTTGATTGCTGCCAAGAGCATGAAAGAGATCACTACTTTAAAGGCTCAATTAAGTAGTGAGTTTGATATGAAGGATCTTGGTCCTGCTAAAAAAATACTAGGCATGGAAATTAAGAGGGACAGAAAGTCTAGTTTGCTATTTCTTAGTCAAAAAAATACATTGAGAAAGTTCATCATTTTAACATGCATGATGCAAAGTTTGTTAGTACACCTATTGCTTCTCACTTCAAGTTGTCATCTTTGCAATGTCCTACTTCTGAAGATGATATTGAGTACATGTCACGAGTTCCTTATTCTAGCGTTGTTGGTTCCTTGATGTATGCCATGGTTTGTTCCCGGCCTGATTTGTCACATGCTATGAGTTTGGTCAGTCGATACATGGCTAATCCTAGTAAAGAACATTGGAATGTTGTTCAGTGGATTTTCAGGTACCTTCGCGGCACATCGAAAGCTTGCTTGAAGTTTGGCAGGACTGGTGGGGGACTCGTAGGCTATGTGGATTCAGATTATGCTGCCGACTTGGATAAGAGGAGGTCCCTCACAGGTTATGTGTTTACTGTTGGTGGATGTGTTGTTAGCTGGAGGGCCACCATGCAGGATGTTCCAGCACAATCTACAACTGAGGCTGAGTACATGGCTATCAATGAAGCATGTAAAGAGGCTGTTTGGCTGAAAGGTCTGTTTGCTGAGCTTTGTGGAGATGATTCTTGCATTAAGTTATTTTGTGACAGTCAAAGTGCTATTTATCTTACTAAAGATCAGATGTTCCATGAGAGGACAAAGCACATTGATATTAAGTACCACTATGTTCGCCACGTGGTTGTACAAGGTAAACTGCAGGTATGCAAGATTAGTACTCATGATAATCCTGCTGATATGATGACAAAGCCTATTCCTGTTGCTAAGTTTGAGCTGTGCTCAAGCTTAGTTGGTATAACTGTTTAGCCCTAGTGGCTATTTGGCGCCAGCAAGTGTTTTCTTTATTTGTTCAGGAGATTGTTGAAGTTCATGCTACAAGGAATTTGTCTCAAGGTGGAGTTTGTTGTATGTTGATCCAAATTCTATAAGAAGGCTAACGACGGAGCGAAGCGAGGCCCGTCGCCGGGAGGCTTGGGCCGAAGTTGCACTCATAGCCAGCATCCCCTGAGGATGGGGCGTCACCGGCGCCTAACTCTAGCGCCGCAGCCCTAGCTCTCGCCGGCCTCCGGCAACCTCGAATCCGGATCAAGGTTCTCCTGCCCTGTGTCTAGCGATGATTCGGGCGGTGAGATGGAATCTAGCTCGGTGGCCAGGGATGTTGCGATGCGTGCGCTGGATGAGGATCTGGTGGAGTCGCCTGTTTCACTCCAGCCTTCGAGTTCGAAGGAGGTCCTCGTCCAGGATTTCTGGAATGTGATCGGCTTTCCCACGCCGGCGTCGAGATTCTGGGAGAGAGGTTCGGCTTCGTCTCTGGCTAATGCAGGTGAGGGTCTTTGTTCTTCTGGATGCAGGGATCGGGCTGCGGGAGTTCAGGTGGTTTCGGAGATGATGCCGGCGGTGGCCGCGACTACGTCTTGCTCAAGGTCTCCTTCGCCTCCTGTGAGCCGTGGCGCTGCAAGATCGCCACTTGGGATTTGCATGGCCAGAGCTCCAAGGATGGGTCCATGGAGGGGGCCTCTGCCGCACCGGAGGATCACTCCCCTCCCGGTCCTAGGGCACTTCATCGACAAGGCTGTCTCGGCAGCGACAGGCTCGGGAGAGCCTTCGGCTTCAGCAAAGGCGGGACGACCGCAGCAGATTACTGCTTTGCCGGTGATCTCGGCCGGAGTCTTGCAGGCGATGGATGGGGATTGGGTTCCAGAGGAGGCGGAGAACGAGGGTGTCGTGGTGCCAGTTCAAACTCCCGATAATTACGTGCTGAATTCTAGCAACGTTACCGGGCATGCATGTGATCCTATCCATCCTCACGGATGGGGGCATCTTGTGCGTCGGTTTCGCTCGCTATGGATCCGCCATCCTAGGGTTTTGATCGATCGTTCAATTGGCATCACAAACACCTCGGTACAGGCTGCTGCGACGCCGCCAGGATCGTCCTCGCCGCCGTCGCTCCTTCCCCTCCCCTCCAACTCCGTCGCTGGTGCCTCGTCAAGTTCGTCATCGTCATCCTCTAGTCCGCCGTCTTCTTCTTCGAGCTATCCGTCTTCTTCGTCGTCGCCGCATCAAGTTCTCCCCGGACGGTCGTTCGCTGCGGCTGTCCGGTCTGCGCCGATGTCTGGACAGCGGCCTCCTTCGGTGGGGGCTGCAGGTGCGCCGGGGCAGTCTCTCGCTCCTGCCGCCCTGACTACAATGCAGCAGGGGCCTCGTCAGACCGCGCCGGTCGTGACACCGCAGATGGTTGGGCGTCCTCCTACTCAGGTGCCAGGAGTGGGCTTTGTCCAACAGGGCGCTGGTGGGCAATACGCTGCGGCATCGCAGTTCGGCGTCATGCCGTCGGGTCTTCGCCCCCTTCAACCCCTGCAACCCCCGTCTCGCCAGCCGGGACCGCCGGCGTATATGCCCGCCGTGTATCCTCAGCAGTCTCTCGGTTATCAACAGGCACCACCATTCTATGCTCCTCCAGTTTTTAATCCTCCAGGTCTATATCAGCAAGCGAATGCTTTCCCGCCCTTTCAGTTGCCGGGTGCGCCGGTTCAGAATGCTGCTGTAGCCAAGAATAAGCGGAAGAAGAAGAAGAATGGTGGTTCTGCTAATGTGCCTCCACCTCCTTTGCCCTTTGAGCAGCCGCAGATACCTTATTTACAGCCGGCTGCAGTTCTTCCGTCGGGGGGTGGCACTTTTCTGGCTGGTCCTTCCGCTGTGGATCAGCTTGTTTCGGTATCCCAGACTGCAGATGATTCTGATGTGGTGGCATCAAAGCCTGGTAAGTGTTGCAAGTGCGTTGTTGACACTCATGCTACCAAAGACTGCAAATCTCAACACTACTGCCTCGTTTGTGATACTGCGGCTCACCCGACCCTGCGTTGTCCTACGCTGAAGCTCCCTAAGCCGCAAGCTTTTGTTGCCGGTTCCGCTTGCGAGGAATCTTTATGTCTGCGGTTGCCTGATAGTGTGTACAAGGATCATCTTGCTCCGAAAGGTTTGCCTACTGCTCTCGTTAAGATTTCTGGTGGTACTGCCTCCGCTGAGGCTGTTCAGAATGTACTGGCTAGAATTTGTCCGCTGAGCTCTAAGTGGAAGTGGGAAGCTATTTCCCATGGTGATGACTCATTTTTGGTGAGTTTTCCTTCTGTCGAGGATCTTCGGAGAATGGATGGTTTCTAGTTAGGGGTGCCGAGCACCAGTGCACAGATGACTATCAGTATCTGGCAGGCCCAGGATGTCCCACACAGTTTCGAGCTTGAGCCGGTTTGGGTCCACGTCGAGGGGGTGCCACATACTATCAGACACTTCCTAGGTCTTTGGGCTGTTGGTTCTCTGGTTGGCACGACTCTAGATGTGGACTTGGTTTCCCTCCGAAGCCTCGGGGTGGTGCGTATCCTTGTGGCGATGATGGAACCTAAATATCTTGATAAGCTTAATGAGGCTCGTGGTTGTGCTTGTCTAGGGGTGACAGTTTCGATTACGATGAAGGGTTACGATTTTTTCTTCCACCGTGAGAAATCAGACTTTATTCATGACCCTGGGTTTACTCCTTTCTTCTGGAAGAAAAGGGGAGATGATTCTAGCAAAGATGGTCCGGGACCGGATGGTGATGATGTGAATGCTCCTGGCCGTAACCCATCCTCTACGCCTGCTCGCATGGACATTGATAAACCGCAGTCGTCCAATGGTTCATCGCATGGTAAGACTGTTACGGGAGGCTCCGGCGTTGATTCCTTTGGTGGAGTTGGGGCTTTTGCTGTCACGCCTCTTAATCCTAATCCTACAACTCAGCGTGGAAAAGAAATTGTGGCTGCTGCTCATGCTAAGTCACCTGTTTTGAGTGCTAAGTCTGGGAGTATGGTGGCGTCGCCGCTGGTCTCACCCGTCGGTCAGCATGCTGGTACTGCGCCAGCTTCTTTGGATAGTATGCTACTTGACTCCATGGCACGGGCGACGCAGCGGACGCCGCTGCCTCATGTGCGGCCGGATTCTAACCTGCCCAAGGGTCTAGATGATGGTTCGATTGATGATGCGGCCAAACATACTGTTCCGTGCTTTGGTACTGCAGACAAAAGCGCTAGGCCACTTGAGGGAGTGCATCGTGCTGTCGCTGCTGCGCATGCGGGTGGCCTGCATGGCACTGCCGCTGTTGTGCTTGCAGATGGTTTGCATGGTGCTGTCGCTGCTGCGCATGCGGGTGGCCTGCATGGCACTGCCGCTGTTGTGCTTGCAGATGTTTGCATGCACCTGTAGCTGCTGCACATGCGGTATGCAGTACGGATACTGCTGTGGCTGTTGGGACACACGGCGACGCTGCTGTGGCTGCTGGGGTGCGCAGCGATCGGACTTCGCCAGCTTCAAGATCGACCACACCGGATTCCTCTTCCGTCGTCTCGCCGGGCGCCGAGGCAGTACCTTCTTCGCCATTACTGTCTTCGGCAATGGTGGAGGTGCCCTTCTCGAGGGATATTGGGTGTTATACACCCCCGAGTTCTCCGACAAGAGCTGCAACTCCGACGCCTACTCCACCGGTTGTGCCTTGTGCTCCTCCTCCGCGGCGCAGCACTAGACATACCGTCGCGGATGATGGTTCCGTCGCCACCGACGAGGACACCATGCAAAAGGTGATGCGGCGTAAGGCCGCTATGAACCTCGACTTCAGTGGTATGACCTCACGCTCTTCTTCCTTTTTGTCTTTGTCTACTCCTGTTTTATCTTCTAAGTTGAATGTAGTCGGTATTAAACTAGGAAAGAATGTTAGTGAAGTTAATTTATCTGCAAACGTTTTGAGGCATATGGAGTATGACCGTTTAACGGTTGACCCTAAGCTTCGAAATGTAGTAGATGACACTGCACTAGACGAAGAGGAAGCGAATGCCACACTGGATGGTCAGCTTCTCTCTAGTCTGGTTGGTGTTGTATCGGAGATTGATTTAAATGAAGCCACGCTAGGTTCTTTGTATGAACTCAAAGCCTCTGGTCGAAAATCAAAGAAATCTCCGAATAAGAAATCCTCTAGGCGGGGTATAGTTCCAAAAGCAAAGATTGTGTCATAATGAATGGTATGTTCTCGAATAGCAGAGGTCTTGGTGACTTGGCTAAACATCTACATCTCTCTCATTGTATTAATGATCACAATTTAGATTTTGTTGCTATTTCGGAAACTGGTAGAAGAGACTTCTCTCAACGTCTGTTAGACCGCCTTTCTGGTGGTGTTGACTTTGAGTGGACGTCACAGCCACCCCGCGGTAGATCGGGAGGTATTCTACTGGGAGTACGGTCAGACACCATGGAGGTTATTGCTCGGTCAGGTGGAGATTATCATATTAAGCTCCATATCCGTAACAGAGCCGATAATTTCCTTTGGAGTCTGGTTGCTGTTTATGGGGCTACGCAGGATGAATTTAAGGCCGACTTTCTTCGTGAGATGGTTAACTTAGCAAAGGATAATCCACACCCAATTTTAATTGGGGGGGGGGGGGTTTAATTTGCTAAGATTCCGACATGAAAAAAGTAAGGGACGGTTTGACGATCATTGGCCTTTTCTATTCAACGCTGTCATTGACAGCTTGGACTTGCGAGAGGTCTCAATGATTGGAAGACAATTCACCTGGGCCAATAGCCTTCCGGATCCCACGTTTGAGAAACTCGATAGGGTACTTATGGATGCTAATTGGGAATCTAAATTTCCCATGGTGTCTGTTCGTGCTCTTGAGCGAATCATGGGATTTTCAGATCATGCTCCTATACTTTTGACTACTGGGATTGCCAAACCGTCTGCTAACCATCGTTTCAAGTTCGAGCTTGGCTGGTTACAACGGGACTGGTTCCATGACATGGTCAAGAAAGTATGGGATAGACCGATTAATGTTGGGTCTCCAATACAGAGGTGGAATCATAAGATATGTCTCTTACGTAGTCACCTCAGTGGTTGGGCTCGGCATGTGTCTGGTGCCCTTAAAAAAGAAAAGTTGAGGCTTTCTTCTATCATTGATGAATTGGAAGCCTTAGCTGAGGTAGGCCCCCTATCTTCACATGAGATTGAACTCAAAAACCAATCTAATGCAAAGATAGCTAGTCTACTCCGAGAGGAGGAACTCAAATGGTACCAACGCTCTAAGAGCCGTTTTATTCTTGAAGGAGACTCGAATACCCGTTACTTCCATAGTGTGGCCAATGGCAGACACAGGAAGAAACGTATTCATAGTCTCGTTCAAGATGAGGGTACGATTGAGGGAGTTGACAATCTTAAAAGTTATATTACTAGTTATTACAAGAATCTATTTGGGGCACCTGAGGAAGGTAACTTCTTTATGGATGAGACCCAAACGGATGATATTCCCCAAGTTTCCATTGAGGAAAATAATCTTCTTACGGCTGAGTACTCTGAAGAGGAAGTAAGAAAGGCTATTTTCCAAATGGAACACAACAAAGCACCGGGTCCAGATGTTTTCCCAGCAGAGTTTTATCAAACTTTTTGGGACACTATCAAAGGGGATCTTCTAGACTTGTTTAGCTCCCTTCATGCTGGACAACTAGAATTGTTTCGTCTTAATTTCGGTGAGATTGTTTTGTTACCTAAAGTTAATGAAGCAGAAAAGATCCAGCAATATAGACCAATCTGCCTTCTTAACGTTAGTTTCAAAATATTCACAAAAGTGGCCACCTTAAGATTAAACACGGTTGCGGATCATGTAGTTCGACCGTCTCAAACTGCTTTCATGCAAGGAAGGAATATCCTAGATGGAGTTGTAACCTTGCATGAAACAGTCCACGAACTACATTCGAAAAAGTTGAATGGGGTTATTTTAAAGTTAGATTTTGAAAAGGCTTATGATAAAGTTAAGTGGTCTTTTCTCCAGCAAACACTCAGAATGAAAGGTTTTTCTGATGAGTGGCGTGCTTTGATCAATGCCTTCGTATCTGGAGGTAGTGTTGCCATCAAAGTCAATGACGATGTTGGTACATACTTCCAGACATTAAAAGGTCTGAGGCAGGGTGATCCCTTATCACCAATGCTATTTAATATAGTGGCTGATATGCTCGCCATTTTGATCGAACGTGCAAAGAATGATGGTCTCATTGAAGGAGTTGTTCCCCATCTTGTTGATGGTGGATTATCCATCCTTCAATATGCTGACGATACAATTCTTTTTATGGAACATGATCTTGAGAAAGCACAGAATCTGAAACTTATACTTTCAGCTTTCGAGCAACTATCAGGTCTAAAAATTAACTTCCATAAAAGTGAACTGTTTTGTTTTGGTGAGGCTCAATACGAGGTCGAGGCATACACCGATTTATTTGGCTGTGGGCAGGGACAATTTCCTATGCGGTATTTGGGTATTCCGATTCATTATCGGAGATTAACTCTTGCCGAATGGAAACTCGTCGAGGAGAGACTACAAAAACGCCTTAGTAGTTGGAAAGGTAAATTACTGTCCCTGGGAGGGAGACTGATACTCATTAATTCAGTACTATCTAATATGGTACTTCATATGATTTCATTCTTTCTCTTGCCTAAAGGAGTCTTACACAAACTGAATTATTACCGGTCTAGATTCTTTTGGCAAGGGGACAGTGAGAAAAAGAAATACCGATTGGCTAAATGGAGTGTTGTGTGCTCTCCTAAAGACCAGGGTGGGCTTGGTATTCATGATCTTGAGGTCAAAAATACAGCCTCACTGGGGAAGTAGCTATTTAAGCTGCTTACTGAGGAGGGGACATGGCAAACCATTCTTAAGAGGAAATACATTGGTCAAAAAGCTGTATCTCAGGTTCTTTGGAAACCGGGGGATTCGCATTTTTGGGCTGGACTCATGGCAACGAAGAAGTTTTTCTTTGGCCTGGGTTCCTTTTCGATTAAGGATGGTTCGGAGATACGGTTCTGGGAAGACAAATGGCTCGGCAATGCCACTCTTCGAGAACAGTATCCGGCCTTATATAGAATTGTGCATCACAAAGGTGATACTATCGCTAAAGTTTTGGAGACTTCTCCACCTGCTGTGGCGTTTAGAAGGGATTTGTCTGGGCAAAGACTTGTAGCTTGGGATGCCTTACTTCAGCGTTTGGCGAATATCCAACTACAAGATGGCCATGATGAATTTCGCTGGAACCTACATGAAAATGGCAAATTTTTAGTAGCTTCCATATACAATGCTCTTATTTTACCCGATGTGCCAATCGATAAAATTAGTAATGATAAGCTCTGTAAGTTGAAGATTCCATTACGGATAAAGGTATTTGGATGGTACCTACGTAAATGAGTTATTTTAACAAAAGATAATCTTGCAAAGTGGAATTGGCATGGAAGTAAGAAGTGTGTTTTTTGTCATCAGGATGAGAAAATTAAACACTTGTTTTTCCATTGTTGTGTCGCTAGATCTATATGGTCAGTCATCCAAGTGGCTTCAACCTTATTTCCACCACGCAGTATTACCAATATATTTGGGAATTGGCTAAATGGAATTGACAATAGGTTTAAAAAGCATATTAGGGTGGGAGTGATTGTCTTTATTTGGTCGCTATGGCTATGTAGAAATGATAAAGTGTTTAACGATAAAAACTCTTCTATTTTGCAGGTTATCTACAGAGTTATTGGTACACTCCGTTTGTGGTCGTCTCTGCAACGTCCACAGGATCGAGACCTTTATATGGAGGTCTGTGCACGACTGGAAGCTACGGCGAGGGATACTTTTTTCCAACATGGTTGGCCGCATAGCTTACGGATTGGTGCTTCTAGCTAGGCGATATTACAATTGCTCAACATGATATGTAATTTTGCCTTCATTTTTTCAGTTGATACTTGTTTTTGGGCTGTGTGCATCCTAGTTATGCAGATGCCGGGTGTAAGCTTAATGACTATTAAGTAATAAAGCGCTCTTTATCGAAAAAAACTATCAGCTGATGAGGTAATGCATGGCTGCATCATGCGTTTCTAGACGCAGGCAAACCGCAAAGGCATGGCTTCGTGCAGACCAACTTCCATGTAAATAGCTGAACCAGATCAGTTTAATTTATAATGGAAATTATTGGATAGGCATTATAAGTAGTTGTCTATACCCTGGCCGTGAGATGGGATGTAGAAGAGAAGGCTGCAGTTCAGTGCACGCATCAGAGCAGGTAGTCTCCAATATGAAATAAGAGCTACATTTTAATCCTCCTTCCAAAAAAAGAAAATGCGATCCAAATTCAGCAATATAGACCTATCTGCTTGCTCAATGTAAGTTTCAATTTTTATACAAAAGTGGCGACAAACAGAATATCCATAATTGCTGAGAAGGTGATTAGACCAACGCAAACGGCTTTCATGCCAGGTAGACATATTCTTGAAGGGGTGGTAATCTTACATGAAACCATTCATGAACTTCATAGGAAGAAATTGGATGGGGTGTTATTGAAACTTGATTTTGAAAAGGCATACGATAAAGTTAAATGGTCTTTCCTTCAGCAAACCCTACGCATAAAAGGCTTCGATCCTAAATGGTGTGACTGGATAAAGAATTTCGTTCAAAAAGGAAGCGTTGGAATTCGTGTGAATAATGACATAGGTCATTATTTCCAAATGAGGAAGGGTTTGCGACAGGGGGATCCCTTGTCACCTATTTTGTTTAACATCATAGCAGATATGCTTGCGGTTTTAATCGCTAGAGCTAAGGAAGATGGTCAAGTAGATGGACTCATCCCTCATTTAGTTGAGGGGGGTGTTTCTATTCTACAATACGCTGATGACACAATCATCTTTATGGAGCATGATATTCAGAAGGCGCTTAATATGAAATTAATTTTGTGCATCTTTGAACAATTGTCGGGTTTGAAAATTAATTTTCATAAGAGTGAACTTTTTTGTTTCGGCCGTGCTAAGGAGGTACAAGATGAATATAAGGTGTTGTTCGGATGTGAGATAGGTTCACTTCCTTTTCAATATCTTGGTATTCCAATTCATTTTAGAAGACTTAAAAACGGGGAGTGGAAATTGATTGAGGATCGCTTCGAGAAAAGGTTGTCTAGTTGGATTGGCAAGTTGCTTTCGTATGGGGACAGACTTATTCTAATAAACTCGATTCTTACAAGTCTCCCGATGTTTATGTTGTCGTTCTTTGAGATTCCAAAGGGGGTTAGGAAAAGACTAGACTTTTTCTGATCTCGTTTTTTCTGGCAAAGTGATGGGCATAAGAAGAAGTATAGGCTCACAAAGTGGAACATGATATGCCGGCCGAAGGACCAAGGGGGCCTGGGGGTGGAGGTGCTTGAGTTAAAAAACAAAAGTTTGTTGAGCAAATGGCTCTTCAAGCTGATAAATGAAAAGGGTGTGTGTGGCAACAACTGCTACATAACAAGTACTTGCATTCCAATTCTCTGTCTCAAGTTAGAGTGAAACCAAATGACTCTCCCTTCTGGAAAGGGATAATGCGGGTAAAGGAGGAGTTCTTCGAAAGAGGTGCTTTTATCCTTGGGGATGGAGCTAATATCGGATTTTGGAAGGATAAATGGTTAGGTGATAGACCTTTGGCAGCTCAATACCCCTTGTTATATAATATTGTGAGACATAAGAATCAAACAGTAGCGCACACCTTTGCTTCAACTCCCATTAATATTGAGT
Source organism: Dactylis glomerata (assembly GCA_007115705.1). Taxonomy (NCBI): domain Eukaryota; kingdom Viridiplantae; phylum Streptophyta; class Magnoliopsida; order Poales; family Poaceae; genus Dactylis; species Dactylis glomerata. Next base: position 1,024,333 of record QXEO01000217.1, read on the forward strand.
TCAGGAGGTTTTTGGTGGGTGTACGGTGGAATAGGTGGTTACATCTGTTACAAAGGCTAATTGATGTACGACTAGAACCAAAGGAGGATGAGTTTCGATGGAGTCTAACTCAGTCTGGAAAATTTACGGTTAAATCAATGTACTTAGATCTGCTGAATGACAACACTGTTTATCTTCATAAATATCTTTGGAAAATGAAAGTGCCTCTCAAAACCAAAATATTTATGTGGTTTGTTCATCGAAAGGAAATTCTAACGAAGGATAATTTGTTAAAAAGAAATTGGCAAGGCTCTTCTAAATGTTGTTTTTGTGATCATGTTGAGACTGTTCAACATCTTTTTGTTAAGTGCCCTTTTTCCAAAATTATTTGGCAGATTGTTTATATGGCTTTTAATATAACTCCCCCGCTTGGCATTTCACATATGTTTGGCAATTGGCTCGATGGTGTGGTTAAATCTGAAAAAGTAAATATTAGAGTGGGAGTTTGTGCCATTATCGCGGCAATATGGCATGTTCGGAATGAATTTATCTTTAACAAAACATGTTTCCCCACTTTCTTGCAGGTTATCCCTTTAGCTATCCATTGGATCCATATGTGGTCTTATCTCCGGCCGGAGGAGCAACGCCGGGACATGGATATTGGGTGCAACCGTTTGGAGACGGTAGCACGGGATATCTACAGCCGATTCGGGTGGCGGTTTGATGGTCGCTTGACATGTTGATGCTTATGGCTTTGCTGAAAAGTTGTATCTTTAGATGGTTGGTTCATGTTTCCACTTTGTGTGATCAGTGAGTTGTAATTTTTGAATATGCTACTTTAATAATGCTTTAATAAATGGCCGTATGCATCAATTGATGCAGAGGCTGGGTTTCCCCTTTTTGAAAAAAAAGCTTGATATACATACATGATATATATCTTGTAATGTTAGACAACCATGATATATACAAAGAAGATTGGGGCTTCAAAATTAGGTCATGCATTTTAATTTCTCTCGTGAGAGAATTGGTGTAAACGAGTAGATCGAAATAACTGAAACAATAGGTATAGATTAAATTATTTTAGTGCCGTAGCAACGTATGGGTATTTTGCTAGTCTTGTATTAATCTCGCGTCTAATAGACACATTGCGGTGAACTGAAAATTGGCAGTGCAACATACAATTAACTGAACATGTTCAGTTTTAGTTAACTGAAACTACCACTGCCACTTTTCAGTTAACCGAGGTTTCATCAAAATTGCAATCTGTACTACAACAATCAACAAGAAATTTTCATTGTACTTGGTCCGCATTTGATAGTACTACCTATTCCCATAATTTTCAGCCGCCAAAACCATATATGATGGCCCGATCATGCGCCCCACCTTCGCTACAGCTCTGTCACCAACGCGGGAGAGAACGAACAAGAGGAAAGACAGATGCGTGTTACCATAATGCGCCGGGTCCTCCATATGCTCGAGGCAACGCATCGCCGGCGAGATCGAGCAGGACGAGACTCGACAGACGTCCTCGGCATCGCCAAAGACGCCAGGGAAGTCGTGCTTTCCTTCTTTTCTGCTGTTATTGATCAGGTAACGGCGGGCTTCAACAAACAGAGACCAGGAGGGGGTTTTCGTCAGATTTCCACGCGTGGGTTTTTCCAATGGCGGACTCCTTGGGTTTTTCCACAAAGTGTACAGCTGAGACGAAATCGGTCCAGTTTGGTTGAATTCAGTCAAATTTAATGAAATTGGACCAAAGTGTCCCCGGTTTACAAGTTGTGGGACTAGTTTAGTCTAATTTACAAGTTATGAGACTAAACTGTTCTTGCTCCGCAAGATGTGGGACTAAAACTGTATATACCTCTTGATTTATTTGTTTGTTAACTCTCATCTTTTCCTTAATTACAAAGAAGTATAGAGCGATCTCAGATATTATTATGTTTGAGTTTAGAAGAGGGAGTGTACCGAAGAAGAAGAAGCCTGTGCAGTGATGTGGCATAGCAGCTCACCGCCTCACCGGCATGTTGGTTGTATTGATTTGCACCGAGGAAGATTCGCATTGTCTTCCTCTGCCTTGTAAATCGGTGCAAGCCCATAAGGAGCGTCGGCATGCATTATCCCCTCTCCCACGTGTCTCGTACACCCATATAACGGCCATCGGGTATCCTGATGTGTCGCATCCCTAAGTATCTATTGGATATTCAAAACCATTGAGAAACCAACATATGACTAGACGGATATCAACTCATACCATGACTCTTATGTTCACACACCATATATTTGTAGAGCAAAATCCTGAATGCAGTTCAACGAGCACCTACCAAAGTAGTAGTATGTCCTTCGCGGCCATTTCTGGTGAGGAATAAAGCAAAACTGGTTTTGAGCCGATCAAAGAGTAATAGTTCACACTAACGGACAGACCAAAGACCAGTGCAAATGGAAAGCTCATGGTTTTGAGTCCGCACAATACAACATGAAGAAAATAAAAGTGAACACATGGCAGCACAATAATAAGTTTGGTATTCCATTGAGTAACAAGATTCACTTCATCTACATTTGCAAGTCCCCTCGCAAAACATGATTTTCATTTATATACAACCATAATTGTTAATCATTAACCAGTATGTTGAAAAGTCTGGGATTTTTACGGTGAGATCGGCTTATAAAACATTGGTGACGGTGAAGAGGGCGAGAGAAGATTGGCTTGATGGTGTTTTTGCCTCGTCACGGTCATCGGAAGAGGGTTTGGAGTGGTCAAAGTTCTGGAAGTGCAAAGTACCCTCAAAGATATGCATTTTCTGTGGCGACTTGCGCTTTGCTAGCTGCCGACGGGGGACATCCGGCACCAGAGATGTATGGCGCCGTCCCCAGCTTGTTCAGTATGTGGTCAAGCAGACTCATGGCGACACTCTTTGACCGAGTGTACGATGTCTAGATGTGTATGGGCATTAGCAGACCCAACTACCGTTGAACACATGAGTATGACGACTGAATCATCGGCAAAACAATGGCTTTTCGCTATGCAGCAGTCGATGAAGTCGGAGGAGTTTGTGAGAATGGCAGTTACTCTATGGGCAATCTGGCATGCACGGAGGAAAGTAATCCATGAGGAGATATATCAGAGTCCGTTGGCAACGCATCATTTTGTTGAGTCTTTCATCAAGGACCTTGGCGGGAGCGATACCAAAAAGGAAGCAAGGGGGAGGGTACAACCTGCAGCTCTGAAATGGTTACCTCCACCGGAGGGTTCCTGCAAGATCAATGCTGATGGAGCGGTGGCTAAGACACGAGGTCGAGGTGCCATTGGAGTAGTGTGCCGATCAAGTGCTGGCACATACCTGGGTGCATCGGCGGTGGTTTTTGAAGGGATAACTGATCCTGGTTGTCTCGAGGCAATGGCGTGCAGAGAAAGTTTTGCCCTCGCTGACGACCTGAACATCGGACCGGTTATGGTGGCCTCAGATTGCATGGAGGTCATGCAGGAGTTACGGGGGAAGCGGATGGGCCGCTTCAGCTCAATCATCCGCGAGATTGAAGCTCTGGCAAGGCAACAAGGTGGCATCTCCTTCCGCCACGAAAACAGGACATCCAATGGCGAAGCTCATAGCTTGGCGAGGTATGCAACTACGCTATAGTCGGGACGCCATGTGTGGCTAGCTACCCTCCCAGAGGGTTGTTTTTTTTTTTGTAAACATTGTGTTGAATAACTAGTAAAGAGGTCGGAGTTCTCAAAAAAAATAACCAGTATGTTCCATTAGGACCACTGAACAAGAAAATTGTGCGCTTCTGTACTAAGTACGATACTACAGTAGTATCTTGTTTGTGTGGCCGTTGGGCTTTATTAATTTGAAGCTGGGCACATGATGCCTTATAAGAGAAAATACCATAATGCATATGTTTCTAGTTTCTTGGAGATTAACCACTAAACAAAGATTATGCCAGTTAAAACAGTCAACAAGCTAGAGACAGATGTATTGGGACCTTGAAAGTTGCATATATATCAATTCATAGTCAAAGGCTAGGAGAGGACTAAAGCAACACCTAGTGCGCTAGCTATAATTTAAACCCTTAACTAAGAATGTATACATAGCCAGGAATGATAAATAATCACTATAGAAGTCTCGTTTGTGTAGCAGAACTTAAAGCCAAGCAAGCGGAAATTTTGCTCTGAGGGAATCGGCAATCAATACTTTAAGGTGAGGTTTCATGCTAGGATGGGCATCCAGGTTTCTTAATATCATGCATCCTCTGTTAGCGTCTCCGGTTCACAAGAATTTTGAAATGCCAACTTGGTATGTTAGGAAGCATACTAGCATCAACCGTGATAGCAGCATGTAATGCCTCGAACTCATTGCGGCGACAGCGGCAACCTTACGTGTGTCGCGTTCGTGTCCCTGCTCATGTCCATAGTTTTAAAAACCGGACCGGTGAGTGAACTGGTGAGGTGACTGGCTGGTTCACTGATTCAACCGGTGGTTTAGCTGGTTCAATAGCGACAAAAAACCATCAAATTTAATAAATAATTAAATTAATTTTGGAAAAATTTAGCATCAGAGCATATATTTTGTGTTTGCTTTCATAGTAGATCACAAACTAAGTGTAGTAAAGGTGGTATTAGGCCTTATGCAAAGTATTTAGAGCAACGTTCTAGGTTTTAGGATCATCTCCTCGAGAAAACACATTATTTTTATGCAGTTTTTCTGATTTTTTCTTAGTTGGACCAGTCACTCTTAAAAAACCAGTGAGGGCTTCGGTTCAGGTTTTTTCTGGTCGAACCACCGAACCGGTTTGGTTTTTAAAACTATGCTCATGTCTTCGATCCTCGACGCGCCTCCCGGCTCCATATCAATTCATCGGTTCAATAGAACATACAAAAGGAACGACAACTTGGTGATGTCATTGATCTATCTGGTGGGGCATCAATGTTGGTACAAGGATCAAAGGCCCCTGGATATCACTACCACCACTATTGTCGAACTTGTAGTTGTGGCATGGTGGCTTTGGGCTGGGATTGCAATAGTCACTACAGATAGACGCCGACGGCCGGCAGCCCTCGGCATAGGCACAATAGCCATCGACGTAGTCTATGCCGAGGGCTGCCCTCGGCGTAGCTCTATTTAACCGTCAGCACAGTGCCCTCGACGTAGGCTATATCGACAGCTTTGTCCTCGGCATAGCCCCGTCGGCATAGTCTAACGCTGTTTATAATTTTTTTTAAATCTTTGAATTGTTTGACTTGTTAATTCTCAGTTGGAATATTGTTAACACTAATTACTCTTAATCTTTGATCATATATTTAAGTCTTGGTCAAACTTCCTAGTCGGCCACCCATCCTCACACTACTCCACCTCCAGCACGCTTAACTTCTCTGTTCCATCCTAATGAGTTTCCGCGAAGAAAATTATACCTTGTTGCTAATACTACCATATCGATCCTATTAACCCTTATACCACTATGTCACACGCATTGGTTTTTGAATTTCCAAACTATATATTAAGTAAACAAAAATGAATAAGTAATAAATATATTGAATTCCAAACTATGTATAAATAAATAACAATTAATAAATATATTGAATAATTTATATCTAAATCGATCAAAAAAATGAGAGGAATCCAAATATGATATCCATATGTAATGTTTTTATATTTTATTTAATTTTTGTATTTCTTATGCCTGTTTTTGAATTTCATGTATCGTAAGTGATATCTCGAACTAATGAGATTTAGATTGAAAAAATTATAAACAATTCAAAAAAATCAAAAAATAAAATAAAAACTTTAACACATAGTCTTCTATTGTCATATACTAACGATTCTAGTTGATAAACAAGTTCTACATAGTTTTCTTATGCCATACCCTCGCTTTACCCCGTTAACCCTCGCTTTACCCCGTTGATAAACGGTGGGCATGAACCTTCTTAGCTAGGGGTTGAATTTTGCAAAATTCTTTGTGTATTTCTAATAAAATAACATGTTGTGTACCTAAAAATGATTTTTTCAAAAAATCATGAGGAAGCCATGATGGAGTTGTAGTTCAAATTTACCCCGCTTCCTGCTGAATTGGCAAAAATTTCTATTTTTTGTGCAAGGTTAATTCAAATCTTTACACACACAAACAATTGGTGATCTATATATATAATGTGTCCTAATATTGTTTAAAATTAGGATGGTCTAGTTTTGTAATGTATTTTTAGTACTTCCTTCACAAAAAAACCCAATTTTGATACTTAGATAATGGAAATTGATTTTATTATGCATAGAAAATTAAAACTCCCAATATGAACTTTGTTTTCCATTCCAATATGCACATATGTGCACAATATGGGGTCATTTGAACAAACTATTCCATGATTAGGGTCATGACCTAGCTCATTTGACTTAAAAGCCATGAAACTTCGTAAATGATTGGTCATTTTTTAGGAGGTTTTTTACAATATTTGCAATAGTCCAAATTTATTGTTTTTCTTCACAACTAGGTCACATAACATGACATAGTGCAAAGGTTTTACATTTTTATAATTTTGCTAAATTTCTTATACTCGATTCAACATGTGGTCAAAATGGCGGGCATGAACCTTCTTAGCTAGTGGTTGAATTTTGCAGAACTATTTATGGATCTCTGATAAAACATCTACTTGTGAACCTGAAAATGATTTTTGGAAAAAATCATGTTTTAACTATGATGCAGCTGTAGTTCAAATTTACCCCGCTTCCTGCTCAATTGGCAGAAGTTTGTCTTTTTTGTGGAAGGTTGATGGAAAGCTTCACATGCACAACCATTTGGTGATATATACAAAAAAAAAATGTGTCCTACTATTGTTGAAAATGATGGTGGTATAGTTTTGTAAAGTATTTTCAGTACTTCCTTCACAAAAAACCCAATCTTGACACTTAGAAATGGAAATTGATTTTTTTATGCATAAAAAAATGAAAACTCCCAATATAAACATTGTTTGCCATCCCAATACGCACATATGTGCACAATATAGGGTCATTTGAACAAACTATTCCATGATTTGGATTATGACCTAGCTCATCTGGCTTGAAAACCTTAAACTTCATACATGACAGGTCATTTCTGAGAAGGGTTTCCTATAATATTTGAAATAGTCCAAGTTTATTATTTTTCCTCACAACTAGGTCACATAACATGACACAATGCGAAGGTTTTATATTTTTTGATTTTTTTGAATATCTTATGCTCGATTCAAAATGCGGTCGAAATAGCGGGCACGAACCTTCTTAGCTAGGGGTTGAATTTTGCAGAACTATTTATGGATCTCTGATAAAGCTTCTACTTGTGAACCTGAAATGATTTTTTTATAAAAATTATGAGCAAACTATGATACAGCTATAGTTCAAATTTTCCCGACTTCCAGCTGAATCAAGACCCTAAATCCCTAAACTGAAAATCCTAACTAATGAAAATTAATTAGTTCTAAATTTTGGAAGGTTTAGATGAATAAATCTTATTTTTCTGTAAATTTTGATATATTAATTATATTTTTTTGAATTAGAATGATTTAGTTATGATTTTTCTAAGATTGATGTGATAAAAGGGAAAACGGCTATGCTGAGGGCGTTGCCGTCAGCGTCGCTATGAAAGCTATGACGAGGGCATTGCTGTCGGTATAGCTATCCTACGCTGACGGCAGTTCTACACCGATGGCCGGCTTCGTGGGCTACCTGGCTCGTGGCCTACGCCGACGGCCCCGACTTTTGGCAGTCGGCGTAGTCTCTGGCCCTTGGCGTCTGTTTCCATTCCTGTAGTGTGCACCTTGAGAAAGTTGGAGTGTACAACCCTACGATTGCTATGATGAGAAAACTTCACCTCTAACAGGAAAATGTGAATGTTTAAACTCTCCTAATCAAACTGAAATTGTGATTCCCAGCCATTCCAATGCAGCGCCAAGACAAGAAGTCAGTAGATCTAGAGTGTTGGTACAAATGAGTTCAATCTGATAAGGTTTATGACGAGGGGTTGACTCGACAAATGTCCTAGATGAAGGACTTAGGATCGGGGAGATTGGGCGTTGGATGAACTCGAAGGTAAAATCAGTCAAACAAGGTGGCTATAAAAGTAAACGTGGGTGTAGAACCTGGCTTGCTTTCAATCTGGCCTACACCGTCCCCTCCTGGCCCCTATATATAGGTGGCCAGGTCTCGAGGATCGGGTAGGGTCCGATACAGATTACAATATCGACATACAGTAAGAACTCGTATTTCGACTAGTATTACAATTGGGCCTAGCTTAACGGGCCTCAAGGGTACTCAACTAACAGGCTCTATTATCTATACCCTTGTCAGTAGCCCCCGAGATTCTACCAGAATTATAGATTCGGGTTGAATCTCAGATCTTGTACTCTTCGTCTTGATCAATTTCTTTGACTTCCTTATGTCTTCAAATCTTTCGACTTGGTCTTATCGATTTATTCATAATGATGTTTTCCAAGGGGTTTTGATGAACAAGCCTGACAACTCTGACGGATCAAGAGGTCAGTTAACTGCCGGAACAGACACTTGCCACCTACTTCAAATTCAATCCCCTTGGATTTGAATTCGGGAAACCGGTCACACCCATTCTTTTGCCGCATTTAGGACTTACAAAGAATGAATCCCAGTGGTTCTCAGGGTACCCAGTGCGTCCACCAGGATTTTTCTTCGCATCGTAGACACGGATACATACCAGCAGAGCGCATCCATGTGCGTATACCGGGCCACACGGGACGGATCCTGGGGTCTTACCTTCACGATATATTTCAACCACGGCATTCAAGTTTTGTTGCGATGACGCAACTCGAGAATCATATGTTGCAGCCTTGTTTGACTGATTCAGCCTACAAAATATTTGGGTTTACTCAACCATAAAAATCTTCCTCCCGATGGTAGTAGTTATTCTCCCAGAAGCTTATTCGCCTTCATTTGTTCATTATAGAACATCGTCGGATGCGCGCCCAGCGCTCCCGATGTAAGTAGCCCCCGAGGCTATAATCGGAAAATCTTTTTTTGAGTATAGTCTCAAAGATAGCATGCATTCTTTCATATCTTGAGATCATAATGTGACTCAATAACATCGTCGGGTGCGCGCTCAGCGCTCCCGATGGTAGTAGCCCCTGAGGCTATAGTCGAAAAAATCTTTTTTTTTTCGAGTATGGTCTCAAAAGATTACTTCTCTTCTCTCAGGTTCCATTTTATGTCGGCTTCTTTGATCTCTATTTTCCTAAGCTCACCAAATCGAACCATCATTGGAATATTATAGTCTTCAATGTGATGTCATTAATCTGTTTGCATTTATCTCTAGAATTTGACCGTTACCCATGGGCAACACAGTAATTTCGCACTTCTTCGGCCCGTTAGTGGGCTGCCGTTTCCGTTCTTTGCGCCACGTCTCAGCCCACGTTCCGTTACCTGGACGCTATATAAGGGGAGAGTGGGGAAATTTACTATTTACCAGTTCATTGCTTCCGCCGCCGCCACCATTGCTGCAATCTCTGCTCTCCTTTGATCTCTTGCTGAGCCCCCTTGCGCAGATCATAGATGCGCGTGAAGCATCAGGTGCAAAAGCACAAGATGACCAAGGGGAAGAACGTCGCAATGAGCTGGGTACCTTCTGCCTTTACGCAGAAGGAGTTGGAGAAAGCCCAAGCGGATGGCCTCATCTCCAATGATGACAAGGTTATCTACCCCAGCACTGAGCGGATCCCCAAGCCCAGGGATGGTTTTCAGGTGATGTTCTTTGCCTATCTTTTGCGCGGTCTTTCTCTTCCTGCCCACGAATTTCTTCGTGGGCTTCTTTTTGTTTACGGTGTGCAGCTTCACCAGCTCACACCAAACTCTATCTTGCACATTGCTTGCTTCATAACTTTGTGCAAGTCGTTTCTGGGGATTGATCCGCATTTTCTTCTTTGGAGAGCCCTCTTTCGGCTCCGCCCCAATGTCGCGTTGTCCAAGAAACCCGAATTGGGCGGAGCTTGCATCTCTCTTCACTCTGAATCACAATATTTGGAGTTTTCAATGGCTGCCTCGGTACAATGTTGGAGGACCAAGTGGTTTTACATCAAGGACCGGAAGAATTTCCCCTCCGATAAGTATGGCCTTGCCCCCTTTGACGCCTCCCAAGAGTTGAAGAAATTGGCTTCGTGGGATTCGCCTCCCATGGAATTAAGCTGAGATGGAGGAGATCAAGCGACTCCTAGCCCGCATCCAAGAGCTGAAAAGTGGCAAGGGAGGTGCCCTTTTAGGTACACAACTCATGGCTTTTTTCTTGCAACGTCGGGTTCAACCGCTGCAGCATCGTCTTTCCAAGTTGTAGACTTTTTCTGGCTTAGAGGATCCTTCTCGAGTATCTGAGAAACTTATTGAGAAGAAGGATCTCGACAGGCATGTGAGAGCTCTTACCACTCTCACCAAAGATGATGAAGTTACGGATTTAGCTGCAAGCCATTTCGATTCCGATCATGTAACACCCACGAATTTATAACAAATTCGAAGTGCCCGTTATGTAATCCATCACAATCCCAGAATCATTGTTGTGATTTCCATAACGTAGTTGATATCACAGTCATAGCTATTAATAGTAAATAAAGGGAATTACATAGGTGGTCGACAGACCAAACCTTATATTACATCACTATGCAGCGGAAAAACACTTCGGGTCCATATCGTCAAGCTTCAACCGCACAGGCAGAGCCGACAGTAGGAAACGAGCCTAATTCGCAAAGTCGTCAACGATTCCTTCCTTCTTGATTTTTCTCCTTCAAGTCTGGCCAAGTTAATAGCCAGGGACAGAGCCATGAGTACATTGCATGCACTCGCAAACCATCTTATAAATAAATGAATAGAGAATGCATAGTTCATATAGTGGTCTAAGTTCTAGGTTCATTTGCATAAAGCAGAATTTCCTTTCAAAGATCTTTTATTTAAAATGGTAAGAAAACATTTAGCTCTTTATAAATCTCTAGATGGAATCCCCCAAATGTCAATTCTTTTGTTCACCAAATCACCTCCATGGTTATCGAAATTCATTGTCAAGTCACCTTTCTCAATCATTTTCAAAGAAAAACCTTATAACGGCCAAGTACAACCAATCCAACCGTCCATGACCGCGGACGCGGCTATTCGAATAGTTTTACACTCTGCAGAGGTTGTACACTTTACCCACACCATCCGACTACTCATCGTGTGGGCAACTTCCCTGCATAACGACATATGCCACAACAAGCAGCCAACCATTAATGTTTCACCTGCCCGCCTTAGCATAAACACTACCGCCTAGAGATGTACCCCCCAACACCGGGGTCCAAGAAGTTGTCCAGAGTGTGCAAAGTTCCCAGCCGCTTGACCCACCGTAATGCCACTAACCGAGGTAGAGTCCTACACCCGGTAGTTCATTTCAATGAGGGATCCTTGGCTTGTACCCCAACCACCTGAAGAGGAGGACAAGGCGAACCTAGGCCACAGCCATTGGGTGCCCTGGAAGAGGAGTCCCTGGTCGGACTTCCACTACATTTGTAGGGTCTACACTAAGGCGAAACAAACTACTCCACTAAGCCCCGTCCCATACTAGGGTAATGTGGTCGTACTGTATGGTTGGTCCAGTATGGTACCCCACACATTTATCATTTTTGTCAAACCTTCATGTCATCATTTTGTAAATAGTTTTCAAAGTCACCCTTGGGTCAGGTTGCCCGTCTCCAAGGTTTGTATTGCAAAATCATCCTTGGGCAAGGTTGCCCCTTTCCAAGGTTTTCATTTCCAAATCTTTATGATCTTCATTGGGGTTCCCACCTAGTCATTTTCCATGAATGCCTTCAGCTCAAGCATGATCCTTATGAGGGCACAACGATCTAGGTAGGTATATTGGATAGGCTTAGATTGATGCTCTACTTAGCATCCACTAAAAAAAAGGGGTTCTCAAAGGTAGGCTAAGTTTGATGCCCTTGATGTCATCCACAAAAACAAGTTGGATGCACTTGTTAAGAAAGACATCACTACTCATTTGCAACTTGGTAACAATTATTTTAGCATGCGCTTTTATTTAAAAGCAAGTAAACATGCATTATAAAACTGGGTAATGGTATGATCAAAAGATGGCTTGCCTGGCTTGGCAAGGTCATAGGCTTCTTCATCTTCATCTCGGGTTGTGTAGTCTCCATCACCATTGCTTGGTTGACTTCGGGATCCATTCTCCTTACTCACGTTGACGTCTAATCGTAGGAAGGTAAATAAGCATACAATCACCACAAAATTCACAAACAACACATATTCACTACAATAAGAATACTTGGGTGGGGGAAACGATCTAGGAAGTCTATGGAGAGTGGTTTCAAAGATAATTGAGTTTCGATGGATGAGATTATTGAGTTGTTGTATCTAAGTAGGGTTTATTTATTTTGGATTATGAAAATATCTCCTGCAAGTTCACTTGACCAAGGTCAATTCTTACAGAGATGCATTCTAAAATGTGGTTTATACTAATGGATGTAGAAAATTTCTATTTATAAAACATTTGCCTAATATCCCTAAGTTAAGATTTCCTATTTAACCACATAAGAAACTTAGCATTTCAATTAAAAGGTTCTAATTTGCAAACTAATGTTACCAACAGATAGATAACACTAAATGTGAATTTTGAAAGTTGGATTCATATTTTTTTGAATTTTATTTGATTTGTTATGAATTTTTCAAGGTTGCATAACTGCGGGTTTGTTATTTTTACTAGATTTAATCCATACACCTAAACAGGTTCACACCACTTCCATTGGATAGGTAATATTCTAAGCTTTCCAAAAAGTATTTATTTCCTAGATTTGGATTCCTAAATCTCTAGGAAATTGGATTTGAAGTTGCAGTAACTAAACAATAATTAAACTTTTTCTGAGAAAAAAAATAACAGGCCGGAATGGGGAACAGGCCGGAAAACGAACTCGGGCCGGCCCAGCTAGGGACCCTGGGTGCGCGTGGGGAAAAAAAAGTGGCCTGACCGGAGGGGCCCGCCGGTCAGGATCGAATCGGTATCCTGGGGTTCTTCTTCCCCAGCCCGCCCGGACAGAGAGCGAGAGCACTGGGAGGAGGCGGTGACGGGGAGGCTCACCGGCGGCGACAGGGAGTGGCGGCGAGGGTGCAGGGCGGCGGCAGCGGTTCTTCTCGGCCACCCTGGAGCGGAAGAAGGTCGGGGAGGGCTTCGGTGCGCCAGGAACGGGCGGTGCTCTGCGGAGGGGGCGAGGTCGCCGAGCTCGACTTAGGGCACGGGAGAGAGGGAGATGTTGTCTAGGAGGTAGAGGAAGGTGTTGTGGATCTTTTCAGGAAAGAAAGGCGGCTTTTTATAGACTGGAGAGGGAGAACCGGCGGTGTCCAGTGGCGGCCAGCTCACGGCTCAGGACGGCAAGGGAGTGAAGAGGGGGCGGCGTTGGCGGGTGCTGCGGGCTGTGGCGTGCTGCTGGCGCGATGGGAGGGGTTGAGACGGTCTGGTTCAGAGGGGGACAAGGAAGGTGTGCTGGTGTGCTCTTCCTCTTCTCCTCCATGTCTCACGGCCGGGGCCTGGGCAGGGGTGACTGGGGATCGACAGCAAGGCGACAGGGGAGGTCCACAGGTACTGCTATGTGGGCTAGGGTGTCCGAGGAAGCCGTCATCTACAGCAATCTAGGTGTCACCGATTTCTGCCCACAAGGTGTTCGGCCAAATGTCCGCAAGAAATAAAAATTCGAAATTTCGAAATTTTCAAATTGGGTTGGTCACTATATTGGATAGGGATTCTAAAACAATTTTTTTTAGGTCAAGAGGTGGTGTTTTGCTTCAGGGCTATTTTGAATTTGGGGTTGTCCTATGTTTCAGATTCAATCTTGTGCAGATGTTTGAGTGGGGTTAGCATTTGATTTTTTGTTTGAAGTTTGTTGGTCAATCAAGAATGTGGTATGGTCTTGCTCAACCAACTGATCACACCTTCAGTTGAGTTGCAGATTTCTTAATCTAAGTGTCCAAAGTAGGGTAGTCAATAATATTTTCTAGATCAAACTTTTCTTTTCTTTTCTTTATTTCTTTTGCTTCTGGTTTCTTTAGTTCTTGTGGTCCTTCTCTAATGCTTCTGCTAGTTGGGTGTGGCTGATCTAAACAATGCACCACCAATTATAACCCACATGAAATCATAAAAGACCTATATTAAACATCTATGCATACATGCAATATGGAGTGCAAAAGTTTTATCTTGGTCCAAAGGTGTTGGTTTTCTTGGAGATGACATGGAGTTGGGAATGTGTTTGTTTGGTCTAGAGGTGAGTTTTGGTGTCATTTAGATTTTGAATTTCAAATGGCATATGTAATAGATTCAAACTTTGGCAGAATATTAAATAGGGTTCCAAGTCGATTTTGGTTTCAAACATTATTGTATTTGCTTCTTTGTAACTGGTTTTTGGTTGTGGTGGAGAGATGCATGAGGGTATAGTTCAAATATTGCTTAATACATAAGTGCAAAGTAGTGTAACCAGTAATTTTTTTAAGATCACTACTTCCTCTTTTCTTACTTAGGTTTTTGTGTTGCGGTTTATTTTCTTGATTCTTTTCTATTTGTTTGCGATTGCTTGACTTAATTTTGGTTTGGCAATTGACCCAAATGGGTTTAGCATGTAACCATGCACAAATTTAATAGTGAGAAAACTATTTCAATTTAACAAAAACATTTTACCGGTATCATTATTTGTTTTCCAAAACATGGCTAAAGGAAACATTTGGGAGTTTTTTCAAAGTTTTGAAGATAAGTTTTCGAAAGGTTGATTCCAACATTTTTGGAAATGTCAACTTGAGAAATGAGAAATAGTAATTTTTGAAATGGGATATTTTTATTCTCCTCTTTTTGAAACAAAGATAGGTTTCTTGAGAATAAAGGTTTTACCTCTATTCCAAATATTTCCTTTCTAAACGATAAAAAAATTTGGACTCAAAGGATTTGTTTTAAACCCTTCTCATACTCTTTTTATTTGGAGCATGGGAGCAAATGCTCAAATTCACAAGTTTTAAAAGACAAGAAATAAATCTTGTATTCAAAATAAAAGTTTTTGTTGTCTCAAAAATTTGGGTATTTTTAATAAATCCATTTATTTCTATTTCCCAAAAATTTGGGTTGTTACAATCTTCCCCCCTTAAAAGGAATCTCGTCCCGAGATTCATAAGTTAAGATTGAGAGAGATTGAGAAATTGGATCACCAGATGAGAGATAGATGAGTGGATATTTATTCCTATGGAAATGAGGATTGTGTACACCCAAAAGGTGATAAGGCCATACGGGCCAAAACACATCTTCATCAATCACATATAAATTTCAACAAACAATCACACTTTCAAAAACAAAATATTTGGCATCTAACCATAGGCTTTTATTAAAAAGGGTCTTGCAGAATACAAGTCTCGCTCTGGATTTACAAAGAAATAAACAAGCCTACTAGTCCCAAACTAAGGTGACCAAGGCTTCTTCTCGGCTTGGATCCTCACACTTGATTCAACTTGTTCTTACTAACTTTATGGCTATGAGCAACTTCGGGGTATTCTATGGCTGATTCATGATGATTGATCTTTTTCTTCTCTTCGTGTCTTGAGGTTGCCAAAGTTACTTCCCGGTGGTTGGTAAGGCTGCTTCCTTCCCCTGCGGAAGTTGAGGCTATAGAGTCCTTTGACACTATCTTCAATAATGACGCGGTTTCGAACTCTTCCCAGGTTGGTGTTGATAGGGTTGCCTCCTGAAGATGAAAGAACATTTGTAGGATCTTCCGAGCAACTGGGTTTGACACTTTCTTTGGTTCTGACCGGATCTTGAGCGACCGGAGGTTCTGGTGCAGCATTCAACTTCGTTGGGCACTTGTTGGAATAGTGCCCTTTGATTCCACAATTCCAACAGATGATGTTGGTCGTGTCGCCATGCTTGGGATAGGTATCCTTTGGCAAGGTTCTTCCGGATCGTAGGTTTAGGTTATAGCATAGGTTAGAGGGTGCTGGAGGCTTATTTTCTTGACGTCTTATCCTCCTTTCTTTCTTCTTTTTGTTACGAGCTTTCTGTTGTTTTCTATGACTGTCATGCTCTTTGCTAGTCTTGACAACTTGAGCTGCTAGCTGAAAATGCTTTTTCTTGATCTTGGATATAGCTGTCACCAGGTGATTCATGGGGCAGTTTGCTGGAACATGAGTACTACTCTCACATAAGAAGCATGTGATGTCGCTTGAAGGGCATTCCCCGGTTGGATGCTTGATGTCGCAATTGGGACAGTTGCGTGTACATTGGCTAGATTGATGACCTTCTTCTCCACAACGGCTACAAGCCTTCATACTGAGGTGATCTAGGTTGGGAATACTTTTATTGGGACAGGGACCTTTTTCGTGGAGTGCTTCTCCACAATCATAACATAAGGGTTGAGTGCAAAAATCTCCTTGCTTCTTCTTCGGAATTAGGTTCAAGTGGGACCTCCTTTGGTATTCTCGGGCAATTCTATTGAGGTGAAACTCGAACTCCGAGTTGGCCTTACCTTTGTTCGTACATAACTGAAATGGTGGATTTGAGAGAATGGGGTGCATCAGAGGGGTCAAGTCCTGCAGTAGATGAGAGGGAACATCTTTCAAAAGGTTTCAACTGTGGGATTGGTATGGTTAGAGTTTAGTTTGGGCGAGAAAGACAAAAACATTTTTGAGCAAACAAGCTTTCAAAGTGGTTGCTACATGTTGCCAGATGGCATATGAGCAACACATCCCAAAATAAATTAATCATTCAACAATCAAGGTACTAAGCACACTTAGTAATCGTGAGGTAAGGGTAGCTCAATACAAACAATTGAGCATTTCCTATAAATCCTGTGGGTCAAAAGGTTGTTGGGTCTTCATCATTTCTGATCACTCTCTCTCCTTGCTCTTGAAGTCTTTGTCTCATACGGTTGACTCTTGTTGGAAGATTTCTGGATCAGATGAAGAGACTCTCTTTCGATGGTAGCGGTCGTAGTCGACATCCAAGGTTGAAGTCTTGAAAAATAGTGAGTCCCTAATCTTTTGATCCAAAAGTCCCTCGGTCTTAGGTCGGTATATCGTCCATAGTATAATTTGAGGTAGATGGGGAATAGAGTAAAACAAATCTTTAAAAGATTTTCTAATCAAGAGGTTAACACATTCTCTGTCAAAAATATTTTGAGAGCCTAAGTTAAGAGTATAAGATCTTTGAAGGGAATAAGAGAGGAGTATAAGATTGGCTTTGGATACCAAAACAAATAAGTTTCTTTTGTAGAAATAAGTGTTTGCCAAAATATTACTTTCTTAGCTAACGACCATTCTAACTAAGGTCATGATAGTCCTGATACCAAACTTGTGATATCAAAGGTATCATTTTCTAACGACCATGCTAGCTAGGGTTTCCTAGAGTCAGCCTAGGCTCTGATACCAACTTGTAACACCCACGAATTTATAACAAATTCGAAGTGCTCGTTATGTAATCCATCACAATCCCAGAATCATTGTTGGGATTTACATAACGTAGTTGATATCACAGTCATAGCTATTAATAGTAAATAAAGGGAATTACATAGGTGGTCGCACAGACCAAACCTTATATTACATCACTATGTAGCGGAAAAACACTTCGGGTCCATATCGTCAAGCTTCAACCGCACAGGCAGAGCCGACAGTAGGAAACGAGCCTAATTCGCAAAGTCGTCAATGATTCCTTCCTTCTTGATTTTTCTTCTTCAAGTCTGGCCAAGTTAATAGCCAGGGACAGGGCCATGAGTACATTGCATGCACTCGCAAACCATCTTATAAATAAATGAATAGAGAATGCATAGTTCATATAGTGGTCTAAGTTCTAGGTTCATTTGCATAAAGCAGAATTTCCTTTCAAAGATCTTTTATTTAAAATGGTAAGAAAACATTTAGCTCTTTATAAA
Source organism: Dactylis glomerata (assembly GCA_007115705.1). Taxonomy (NCBI): domain Eukaryota; kingdom Viridiplantae; phylum Streptophyta; class Magnoliopsida; order Poales; family Poaceae; genus Dactylis; species Dactylis glomerata. The sequence continues at coordinate 1,042,223 of QXEO01000217.1, forward strand.
TCTCTAGATGGAATCCCCCAAATGTCAATTCTTTTGTTCACCAAGTCACCTCCATGGTTATCGAAATTCATTGTCAAGTCACCTTTCTCAATCATTTTCAAAGAAAAACCTGATAACGGCCAAGTACAACCAATCCAACCGTCCATGACCGCGGACGCGGCTATTCGAATAGTTTTACACTCTGCAGAGGTTGTACACTTTACCCACACCATCCGACTACTCATCGTGTGGGCAACTTCCCTGCATAACGACATATGCCACGACAAGCAGCCAACCATTAATGTTTCACCTGCCCGCCTTAGCATAAACACTACCGCCTAGAGATGTACCCCCCAACACCGGGGTCCAAGAAGTTGTCCAGAGTGTGCAAAGTTCCCAGCCGCTTGACCCACCGTAATGCCACTAACCGAGGTAGAGTCCTACACCCGGTAGTTCATTTTCAATGAGGGCTCCTTGGCTTGTACCCCAACCACCTGAAGAGGAGGACAAGGCGAACCTAGGCCACAGCCATTGGGTGCCCTGGAAGAGGAGTCCCTGGTCAGACTTCCACTACATTTGTAGGGTCTACACTAAGGCGAAACAAACTACTCCACTAAGCCCCGTCCCATACTAGGGTAATGTGGTCGTACTGTATGGTTGGTCCAGTATGGTACCCCACACATTTATCATTTTTGTCAAACCTTCATGTCATCATTTTGTAAATAGTTTTCAAAGTCACCCTTGGGTCAGGTTGCCCGTCTCCAAGGTTTGTATTGCAAAATCATCCTTGGGCAAGGTTGCCCCTTTCCAAGGTTTTCATTTCCAAATCTTTATGATCTTCATTGGGGTTCCCACCTAGTCATTTTCCATGAATGCCTTCAGCTCAAGCATGATCCTTATGAGGGCACAACGATCTAGGTAGGTATATTGGATAGGCTTAGATTGATGCTCTACTTAGCATCCACTAAAAAAAAGGGGTTCTCAAAGGTAGGCTAAGTTTGATGCCCTTGATGTCATCCACGAAAACAAGTTGGATGCACTTGTTAAGAAAGACATCACTACTCATTTGCAACTTGGTAACAATTATTTTAGCATGCGCTTTTATTTAAAAGCAAGTAAACATGCATTACAAAACTGGGTAATGGTATGATCAAAAGATGGCTTGCCTGGCTTGGCAAGGTCATAGGCTTCTTCATCTTCATCTCGGGTTGTGTAGTCTCCATCACCATTGCTTGGTTGACTTCGGGATCCATTCTCCTTACTCACATTGACGTCTAATCGTAGAAAGGTAAATAAGCATACAGTCACCACAAAATTCACAACCAACACATATTCACTACAATAAGAATACTTGGGTGGGGGAAACGATCTAGGAAGTCTATGGAGAGTGGTTTCAAAGATAATTGAGTTTTGATGGATGAGATTATTGAGTTGTTGTATCTAAGTAGGGTTTATTTATTTTGGATCATGAAAATATCTCCTGCAAGTTCACTTGACCAAGGTCAATTCTTACAGAGATGCATTCTAAAATGTGGTTTATACTAATGGATGTAGAAAATTTCTATTTATAAAACATTTGCCTAATATCCCTAAGTTAAGATTTCCTATTTAACCACATAAGAAACATAGCATTTCAATTAAAAGGTTCTAATTTGCAAACTAATGTTACCAACAGATAGATAACACTAAATGTGAATTTTGAAAGTTGGATTCATATTTTTTTGAATTTTATTTGATTTGTTATGAATTTTGCAAGGTTGCATAACTGTGGGTTTGTTATTTTTACTAGATTTAATCCATACATCTAAACAGGTTCACACCACTTCCATTGGCTAGGTAATATTCTAAGCTTTCCAAAAAGTATTTATTTGCCAGATTTGGATTCCTAAATCTCTGGGAAATTGGATTTGAAGTTGCAGTAATTAAACAATAATTAAACTTTTTCTGAGAAAAAAAAAACAGACCGGAATGGGGAACGGGCCGGAAAATGAACTCGGGCCGGCCTAGCTAGGGACCCTGGGTGCGCGCGGGGAAAAAAAGTGGCCTGATCGGAGGGGCCCGCCGGTCAGGATCGAATCGGTATCTTGGGGTTCTTCTTCCCCTGCCCGACCGGACAGAGAGCGAGAGCACTGGGAGGAGGCGGTGACGGGGAAGCTCACCGGCGGCGACGGGGAGCGGTGGCGAGGGTGCAGGGCGGCGGCGGCGGTTCTTCTCGGCCACCCTGGAGCGGAAGAAGGTCGGGGAGGGGTTCGGTGCGCCGGGAACGGGCGATGCTCTGCGGAGGGGTCGAGGTCGCCGAGCTCGACTTAGGGCACGGGAGAGAGGGAGATGTTGTCTAGGAGGTAGAGGAAGGTGTTGTGGATCTTTTCAGGAAAGAAAGGCGGCTTTTTATAGACGGGAGAGGGAGCACCGGCGGTGTCCAGTGGCGGCCAGCTCACGGCTCGGGCCGGCAAGGGAGTGTAGAGGGGGCGGCGTTGGCGGGTGCTGCGGGCTGTGGCGTGCTGCTGGCGCGATGGGAGGGGTTGAGACGGTCTGGTTCAGAGGGGGACAAGGAAGGTGTGCTAGTGTGCTCTTCCTCTTCTCCTCCATGTCTCACGGCCGGGGCCTGGGCAGGGGTGACTGGGGATCGACAGCAAGGCGACAGGGGAGGTCCACAGGTACTGCTATGTGGGCTAGGGTGTACGAGGAAGCCGTCATCTACAGCAATCTAGGTGTTACCGATTTCTGCCCACAAGGTGTTCGGCCAAATGTCTGCAAGAAATAAAAATTCGAATTTTCGAAATTTTCAAATTGGGTTGGTCACTATATTGGATAGGGATTCTAAAACAATTTTTGTTAGGTCAAGAGGTGGTGTTTTGCTTCAGGGCTATTTTGAATTTGGCGTTGTCCTATGTTTCAGATTCAATCTTGTGCAGATGTTTGAGTGGGGTTAGCATTTGATTTTTTGTTTGAAGTTTGTTGGTCAAGCAAGAATGTGGTATGGTCTTGCTCAACCAACTGATCACACCTTCAGTTGAGTTGCAGATTTCTTAATCTAAGTGTCCAAAGTAGGGTAGTCAATAATATTTTCTAGATCAAACTTTTCTTTTCTTTTCTTTATTTCTTTTGCTTCTGGTTTCTTTAGTTCTTGTGGTCCTTCTCTAATGCTTCTGCTAGTTGGGTGTGGCTGATCTAAACAATGCACCACCAATTATAACCCACATGAAATCATAAAAGACCTATATTAAACATCTATGCATACATGCAATATGGAGTGCAAAAGTTTTATCTTGGTCCAAAGGTGTTGGTTTTCTTGGAGATGACATGGAGTTGGGAATGTGTTTGTTTGGTCTAGAGGTGAGTTTTGGTGTCATTTAGATTTTGAATTTCAAATGGCATATGTAATAGATTCAAACTTTGGCAGAATATTAAATAGGGTTCCAAGTCGATTTTGGTTTCAAACATTATTGTATTTGCTTCTTTGTAACTGGTTTTTGGTTGTGGTGGAGAGATGCATGAGGGTATAGTTCAAATATTGCTTAATACATAAGTGCAAAGTAGTGTAACCAGTAATTTTTTTAAGATCACTACTTCCTCTTTTCTTACTTAGGTTTTTGTGTTGCGGTTTATTTTCTTGATTCTTTTCTATTTGTTTGTGATTGCTTGACTTAATTTTGGTTTGGCAATTGACCCAAATGGGTTTAGCATGTAACCATGCACAAAATTTAATAGTGAGAAAACTATTTCAATTTAACAAAAACATTTTACCGGTATCATTATTTGTTTTCCAAAACATGGCTAAAGGAAACATTTGGGAGTTTTTTCAAAGTTTTGAAGATAAGTTTTCGAAAGGTTGATTCCAACATTTTTGGAAATGTCAACTTGAGAAATGAGAAATAGTAATTTTTTAAATGGGATATTTTTATTCTCCTCTTTTTGAAACAAAGATAGGTTTCTTGAGAATAAAGGTTTTACCTCTATTCCAAATATTTCCTTTCTAAACGATAAAAAAATTTGGACTCAAAGGATTTCTTTTAAACCCTTCTCATAGTCTTTTTATTTGGAGCATGGGAGCAAATGCTCAAATTCACAAGTTTTAAAAGACAAGAAATAAATCTTGTATTCAAAATAAAAGTTTTTGTTGTCTCAAAAAATTGGGTATTTTAATAAATCCATTTATTTCTATTTCCCAAAAATTTGGGTTGTTACAGATCATCCCTTACCTGCGGTAATTTTTGCTGTTGTTACTTTGCCTTGTTTTTTCCAATTGTTCTTTGCCTTATGTCTTTCGGATTGTCTTGTCTTTTGCAGGATCATCGTCTTCTTGTTTCTCGCCCTCCTATCCCAGAAGGAGGGGACATTCAGTATGTTCCTGTTTCTGCGGCCTCCGAAGCCTCCGAGACTGAGGACAACCATGATGGAGACGAAGGCGAGGATTCGCTGGAAAGGTCCAGTTCGACGATGTTGCCTCCTCCTGCTCTTTCTGAAGACATTGTCATGGACAGGAAGAGGAAACGTGTCAAAGAAATTGCTTCTTCCAGTGCCTCCGCCCCTAAGACTGTGGCTGGGGAATCCTTCGAGCCAGAGGATGGCGGAGAGCTCTTCGACTACATGGACTCGTGAGTGCTCACCTGTTTGTTTATCTTTCGTTGTCGACCTTGATAACTGACTTTTATCTGTTTTTTCTTTTCCTCAGGGACGAGGAGGACCCGAAGAGATTTGCTATTGAGGCCCCCGCCACTGATACTCTTGTTTTCGACGAGCCGCTATCACAAGAGGTTGATGCGGCAGCGAAACCTCAAAAAGCAGCGAAGAAGCCTGCCAAGAAGGCAGTCACTATTCGTAGCTCGAGGCGCTTACAGAAAGCTTCCGACGCCGGTGCTATCCTCGAGGCCCATCAGTCCACTAGCTCCTCCGATGACGTATGTAAACATACTGTTATATTTACTTCACTTTACGTGTTGATGTTCACATCTTATTTTCTGGACAGAGCCTGATGAAGAGATTCGTCGACTTGGGCAGTGAATGCGTCGAGTACCTAAAAGTTGCCAAGGCCTCTGAAGGTAAGTCTTGTTCTTTTTGCTTTTACACTTCTTTGCATGCCTGTCTTTGCTTCCTTGCTTGATTGTTTCTTTCCCAGATGCCCTGAAGGCAGCCCATGCTCGCATTGCGTCGCTAGAAGCTGAACTCAAAGCTTCTAGGATAGCTTTTGATGCTGCTACTGCTACCAAAGTCAATGCTGAGAAGTCTTCTAAGTCAGCATTGGCTAAGGCGAAGAAAGCAGAGAAGGACCTGGGTATCGCTAAGAAGGAGCACCTCCAGCGGGAACAGGCCGTGGCTGAGCGGCTAAACCAGATGTCTACTGCTGCTGGAGGTACATACTATACTCTTTTTTATTTTGACGGCTTTCTTGCTCTCTTACGTTTGCTGATGTATTCCTTTTCTGCTGTTTTGCTATTTCTTTGGTTTGGCAGAATATATTAAAGTCTCTGCGTCGACCTTGCAGCTTGATGAAGATTCTCTCTTAGCCGCGGTCGGCCTGCTTGAAGCGAACTGGATTTCTGTCCAGGAGATCTTCGAGTTGGTTAACCGCGTGCTTACGCGGATTTTTGTCGGGTTATGGCCCAAGAAAAAGGCCAATGTACCAGACTTGAAGGATCTTGCCAAAGCCTTCGACACCGAGGAGGACCCCATACTTACTATGAAGGGTCTCTCCCTGAAGCGAGGTGCCGAGGGGGCCATTGCCTTTGCTTATTCGCATGTTGGGGAGGTGAACTAGGAGAAGGTTAGCTCTTCCCTCGGCCGTCCTTGTTCGGAACTGAAGCCTTTTTTCGAGAGGGCGAAGAAATATGCCTCGGGCATTGTGTCGATGATTTCCCCTTCGGCGGCTTCCGCGACTGGTGCGGTGCCGATTTCGACTCTGGCCACAAGTGGTTCTGTTCCTCCTCCTGATGCTGGTGCTGCGTCTGCTACGCCTTCTTCCGCTACGGATCGTGAGGCCGAGGTGGCGTAGACTAGGCCTCCCTTGTAATTTAGTTTCATCTTGATATGGCAAACTTTCTAGTCGCATGTAGCCCAAGAACCGTAGTTAGAGGGCTTGTGCTTTTGTAAATATATCCTCTTTTGTGAAATATCGCGTTTGGTTTAGCTTCTGAGTTGTTCCTTTCCTTTTCTTTGTTTTTCTTTTGCCTTCTAGCCTGTGCGTGCTGGTAAATTATCTGGTCATAGTCGAGCTCCATCTCCTGTCGATGCTCTTGACTCTGGAGTTTCGTCGCCTCCTCGAGCTATTTGTCAATGCGACGAGTACTCCTCAAGGATTGCAGATCTTGAAAGTCGTTTGACTTTGTCTAAACGCCAAGCGCAAATGGCTATTGATAAAGCCAGCAAATCTTGCAGCTTTATGAAGCAGATATCCATACTCGAGAATAAGGTGTCGAGTCTGACCGCAAAAATTGTACATTTGGAGGAGTGTGACTCCTTTCTCGTTGGTATTATTGAGTCTGCTTGCGAGTTGCTGTGATGTAAGTTTTCCTATAAGTTTCCCCTTTTTTTCCTTTTTCTGCTGCAACGCTGCTGGCCCATGACTTTTGCTACTGTAGGTACTTGCCTGGACTTTGCCAATGAAGCACGCCGTGTTTCTGAACAGGTTGTGGCTCTCGAGAGTTCGTCTGGTGGAGTCAAAACTTTTTGGTCCGAGCCCCGGCATCGCAATGCTATTGTGCTTCTCCAAGATCGTGCTCAACATATCAGAGAAGCGGTTGATGGTTGTCAAAAAGCTTTGACTACTATGCATTCTGTGATGCTTCCTCGTAATCCTCTTCCTGGGACTTTTCCACAGCTGCTTGCTGTTTTTAGGTCTACTCAGCATATTCATCGTCTGATAGAGCTTAACTTAGTGGCTGGTGCCAATTTTGCACTTCGTTGGACACATAAGTAGCACCCGAGGCTCAATTTTATTTCCATGTCACTAAGCTTGCCTGCAGGAGGAGCTCAGCTACGAGTTCATATGAATGCTACCCTTCAACCAGCTAGGAGGCTTATAGCTAGGTTGCTTCGAGAGGATGCCGCGTTCTTTCGCGAGCATCACTATCTAGATCCTTTGGGCGTAAATGATTCTGATTAGCCATTGATGTAATATTTGTGTGCACATAATGCGAGAGTTTATTGTTTTCCAACTTTTGGTGCCAGAATTTTATCCTCAGAGCATTGCACTTTTGTGTTTTATGTTGGTACGTTTGCTGCTACTTTTGAAGACTCGTAAACTCAAATAAGAGGAATTTTTGTCTTTTATTTTGCATATAATGTAAGATACATGGGATGACCCAAGAGATCCGGCCAATGACCTGTGTTCTGGATCTAGAGGGCATTGCCCTGGAATAACTCGTGGCTTTTATAGCCTTATTTTCTATTCTATTTACTCGCCTATGTCGCTTGCGTCTTCTCCTCTTCTCTTGTAGACTTCTCTTGCTCTGGTGGCTGTACTCGAGGTTTCTTTATTTCTGGTTCCTTGGGGTTCCCTTCGAGTTGCTGCGTGACTCCTGTAGTCGTGCTTTTTGCTTTAGGTTCCCCGTAGCTTGCCATCATGTCGAAGTTTTGGGATATCTTATGGAATTCTTTGTCACATAAATCTGATAACTCGAAGCTTCCCTTTACTGTGATAATTCCCCTGGGTCCTGGCATTTTTAGTACCAGGTAAGTATAGTGAGGTACTGCCATGAATCGTGAAAACGCGGGTCTCCCAAGGATCGCATGATATTGTGATGGCCAGTCCATGACTTTGAAGTCGAGTTTCTCCCTTCTGTAGTTTTGTCAATTTCCGAAGCAAACGTTTAGTGCTATTCGACCAATTGGATAGTTGGCACTTCCTAGGACTATTCCGTGAAAAGAACAGTCGGTTGGCTTTAGGAACTCCAATGAAATGTGCATTGCCCGTAGGGTTTTTGCGTAAATCAGGTTTATTCCACTTCCTGTGTCCATGAAAATTCTGTCGACATCGTACGTTCCTATTTGAGCTTTGAGAACCAAGGGCGCGTTTCCTGGCTGAGGTACTGTTATCGGGTGATCATCTCTGCTAAATTCTATGGGTTGCTCTGACCAATGTAGGTATTCTGTTGTTGCTGGAGGTGAAGTTGTTGCAAGGTTGACTTGTCGAGTTATGCTTTTCTCCTCTTTGTTCGACTTGGGCACTGGTTGTATCATTGCTGTGATGTGCCCCTTAGATAGAACATATCCTTCCTCGTCGTCGCGTCCCTGGTTTGACTGATCTTGACCCTTGGGAGCTCCACTATTTCCTTGTTGGGTTGTCGGCGTGTTGCTTGTGTTTCCCTCGTATCCCTGGCATTTTGCCTCGGCTTGCTTGTTGAGTGCTGCTTCTTGTAGTTTAAAGAACGTTTTACAATCTTTCATTGCATGTCTGGATACTCGTTTCCCATCGATGAACGCAGAATGGATATGACATGGCCCATTGAGCATGTCTTCTGGTGACGGGTTGTACTCTCTGGATTCCTTTGGCGGAAATTTTTTGTACTCTTCTCTCCCATAGTTGCGGTACCCCAAACTTTTCCGATCGTTGCTTTGATAGGTGTTATCTTTATATCCTATGGCTACTTGGCTGTGGGAGCCATAATTGTCGTAATTATGGGACCTTCTCCTTTGTCCTCCGTATCTGGTTCCTCTGTCATCTTCTGGTGATCGCGTGCGTTTATTGTTGCACGCATCTTCTCCATCTGCGAATCTGTTTGCTACGTCCATTAGATCTAATACTATTTTCGGCTTGATCCTGCCCATCTCTTCGACTAGGTCTCCTCGTCGTAACCTGATTATGAATGCATCTATTGCTCTTTCGTCTGAAACTTCGACTGCTGAATTTTTGATAAGACTCCACCTTTGGATATATGTTCTTAATGTCTCCCCGCGTTGCTGTATGCAGGCTTTGACTTCTTCTATGGATGCTGGCCGCTTGTATGTCGACTTGAAGTTGCTTGTAAATTGCTTTGTTAGCTCCTCCCAGTTTCCAATTGTTTCTTTTCCTAGCTTGCTTAGCCATGACCTTGCTGCCCCAATGAGGTGCAATTCCAAACTTTGCATTGCTGTTTCCTTGGTTCCTCCTAATAGTTTTACTGCTTGTAGATAATCTGAAAGCCACAATTGTGGCTCCTAGGATCCATCATACTTTTGCTGATCGTGGGGTAGTTTGAAACCTTTGGGTACTGGCGTGATGCGAACCCTACGGGTAAAGCATGGCGCCCCCATCTCCTTTTCATCGTCTTCGTAGTCATATGTTCTGTTGGGGGTTTTGGATCGTCGGGTTCCTTTGTTCTTTGGACTGTTGTATCGCCCAGGTGATGGTGTTCTAGAACGGCGACTCCCACTTCTGTGCCGAGAACTGCTGTGACAGCGTGGTGATCTAGGTTTGTGAGCTCCTTTGTTGCGATATGCCTCCTCCTCTTTTGCTGATAATTTGTTGCCTATCATCTTCAGTCCATTTAGCGCTGCTCGGTGCATATGCTCCCTCGGGTCTCCTGGATTTGGTTGTGTCGTATGTAGGTACGCTTGAGCTGCCACTAATGCTGCTTCTGGAGTTTTTGGGATGATATTTCCTTGCTCGTCGACCGATAGGAAGGACGAGTCAAGGTTTTTTGAGGTGTTTTGCCTTTCTGAGTACTCTAGATTCTCATACCTTGAACCATGTCGACGATGCCTTCTGTTTGTATATGATGCATCACTACGTGCTCTGCGAGCAGCTTCGCTTGCTGCAATGGCTGAGTCCTTCCTTTTCTGTACTTCGATTCTCTCTTTTGCTAATTGTTTTGCCTATTGCCTTAGGGCGTAATGGTATCCCAAGAGCATGTTCTGGCTAGAGTTTATTGGTATTGGTGTGCCATGCTCCATGGCTGTATTGATTGTTCTCCACTCTTCTTCTGATAGTAGAACTTTTACCCTTGTTGCGAGGGAGTCAGCGGTTTCTCCTTCTGCTAAATGATTCGCTCCTCTATTTATATTTGCTGGATTATGTACTGGGTAGTTGTTGTCATCGAGTTCTTCTGAATTATCTTCTGCGATGGCGAGTATCTGATACCGATTGTCGAGCTTTCTGTTGTGACTTGAGAAGATCGAATTGTCGTCTTCAGAAAGTTCTAGTCCTGTTTTCCAGGAGTCTATTGATTGATCTGAGTTGTCATCATGGTAGATTGTGAGATCTTGGAGTTATACTTCTAAGTCAAAATTCTCCATTGTTTCGTTGCCTCCTGCGATTTTTCCTTCTGTTGCTTTTGCTAAGCTGACCGGCGAGTTTACCTCGCTAGAAGAGCGTTCTGATGATTCCGACATTGCTACTGTTTCGAGTTCACTTGCCGACGGATCCGCTGTCATCGGATCTGAAAGGCGAATCGAACCTAATGATCCAACGCAAAAGTTTAGACTTTCGATCGTCAAATCCATGTCTTGATCCATGCTCTCGAATACTTGTGTGAAACTTGACTGGTGAGGTTGAAAATCGATGGTCCCGAAGGGTATCTGAATTTCGTTGACTTGCGAGTTGTTGTTGGCTGAAAGCGAAAAAGCCGTCGAGTTCATGATGCCAATGCCCAGAGTCCCCACGGTCGGCGCCAATTGACGAGGGGTTGACTCAACAAATGTCCTAGATGAAGGACTTAGGATCGGGGAGATAGAGCGTCGGATGAACTCGAAGGTAAAATCAGTCAAACAAGGTGGCTATGAAAGTAAACGTGGATGTAGAAACTGGCTTGCTTTCAATCTGGCCTACACCGTCCCCTCCTGGCCCCTATATATAGGTGGCCAGGTCTCGAGGATCGGGTAGGATCCGATAAAGATTACAATATCGACATATGGTAAGAACTCGTATTTTGACTAGTATTACAATTGGGCCTAGCTTAACGGGCCTCAGGGGTACTCAACTAACGGGCTCTATTCACTGGGGGAAAAAGGGTCATTAATCCCGGTCTGTAACGGCCTTTAGTCCCGGTTTCCAAACCGGGACTAGCAAAGCGCGATTAAAGGCCCTCACCCTTTAGTCCCGGTTGCAAACGAACCGGGACTAATGGCCGTCCACGTGGGCACGGCTGGGAGCGCCGTCTCGGGGACCTTTAGTCCCGGTTCGTAATTAGAACCGGGACTAAAGTTTTCTATTTTTGTTTTTATTTTTGTTGCTGTTTCAGATTATAGGTTTAGGGTTTATGCTTAATTAGGGTTCATTTTAATTTCAAATGAGTTTCCGTACCTATATTCTACGACTAGTACATACACATTACACGTTGGTGCATGCATATATAATATTATACGATGTCTCGCGACTGTATATACTACAATTAATTTCAAACAAGTGTATGTACAACTATTTTTCAAACAAGTTTCAAAACAAACTAAGTTACATGGAGATCACTAAATTACAGATAGCGTTCTTCGTCCTCCACATAGTGTTCTCCTTTCTCATCGAGGACCTCCCTCATGATGAATCCTGCCAGCTCCTCTTGAATTGCTTTTAGGCGCTGGGTGGTACGAGCTTCTCCCGCATGACATACAACTTTAAGAAGATCGATATGGATATATATAAGTTGGATGAAACTCAACACAATTGATTATAATAAAAGAAAACTGTGAATATTATTTACGTACATCAAAGTCCGTGGTACGTGCTCTCCGCTCACTGGTGTACCACCGGATGAACTCGCAGACGTAGAATCCACAGAGATTGGTCCCCGGTGGTTGCTGCAAACCCTTTATCTTTTTAAAAGTTAGCTGTTCTTTGAATTCACCTATTACCGACCTTCTGAAACATGTCCAAACTCTACAGGGCAAAGAAAATGAGCAAATGAGTTATTAAATACTTGATATCAGGAAATTAATGAAAGGAGCTGATATAGTCGGGTAATGATTGAAATTACTTTTGCAGCATTTCTTTCATGTCGCTAAATAGGACGTCGGGCTTATCCAATGAGTCCAAGATATGAACAGTTGATGTGTCAAATTGAATCTTTAGCAGAATCCAGTGGTAACTGCAAACACGCATGCATAACTCATCAATTACACTTAACGTCGAGTAAGCAAAAATGAATGTCTAGAAGATAGAAACACTCACTTGAAGTTGTAAGGAAATAGAATTTCTCTTTTAAGACCTTGCTTGACAAAAAATCTGAAGAGGTCCTTCTCCACGTCTCCGGGGTGATCTTTTAACATCCTTTCATTAATGATATATGGGTCAATGAACCCAACGCCATGGATTCCCTTATTTTTGCATTCAAACATCTTAAATCTGCATAATAGCATACAAAAAATCATATAGTTAATTAAGATATATAGGCAATGAACGAGCTTAGCTAGATACTTGAATATAAATCACTTACAGACAATAGCAACTGATGGTAGACTTGTCGAGATCGCGCTGATTGAATATATGAAATAATTCGTCCATTGGAATATGTACCATGTATTTTTTGAAGTAATGCTCCTCTCTAACGTCCAAGAGGATAAAACGTTTGAAGTCCTTTTTTTGTATATGCACCTTGTACCAGCCAAGCAGATTTCGCATATGTGTTGATAGACCGCGTTCCTCCTCAGGCTTGATCAGAGGCCCCCCCAGTACATATTGCTCTACTATCTCTCCCACTGGCGCTTCTTCAAGGCCTAACATAACTAGAAGAGGCACATCCAAGAGGTTCGCGTTCTCTTTTGCCTCCCTTACAGTTAAACCCAATAGTTGTGCAGCTGCTACTACTCTGGGGTCCAATAACAATCTGTCCTCTTCCAAATCGGCTCTGAAGGACGTATCGATATCGGGGGGGGGGCGACTATGAGCGGGGCGACCGATTGATTCTTCTGTTCTCCAAGCTGGGGAATTTGTTTCCCGCTTCTTTTTGCCTTGGCCAATTTACTTTGCCTTTCAATTTCGCGTTTATAGTCTGATGGCAGATTCATCTTATATTGGGGCTCTGCAGTAAGCATACCATAAGCCCAGTCCTTTTGTTTCTCCGTGTATGTCGGCTTGGGCTCGGGCACTTTAGGTGCAAAAAATGCCTTCACTTTGGCGCGTACTATCGCCGCGTTTTCCTCAGGAGTCCGGTCATAAGCTCTCTTGGGAAGAGGCTTTAGCGATGGCTCTGGTATCTTCGTGGTCTTATGTACTACCTTATCAGTAGTACTATCCGTAGCGGACCTGCTCCACTTTTTCCCCGTCTGAGTAGTATTGGGGGGTGGCTTTGCCTGACGCGCTGGAGGTGCACTGGGGGACGGCGTTGGCTGACGCGCGGGAGGTGCACTGGGGGACGGCGTTGGCTGACGCGCGGGAGGTGCACTAGGAGGCGGCGTCGGATGATGCGGCGCCCGAGGTGGACTCGGGGGTGGCGTCGGCTGACGTGGCGCTGGAGGTGGACTCGGGGGTGGCGTCGGCTGACACGGCGCCCGAGGTGGACTCGGGGGTGGCGTAGGTGGACGACGTTCACCGGGGGAGGGTGGACTTAGATTCCTCGGAGTCGGTGGCCTTGGCGCTGAGCCTAGAAACTTGATGTATTTCTTTTGCCATAAAATGATTTGGCGCTTGACATCTCCAAGTCTCCGATCCCCTTCAAGTGTAGCAAAATCAAGCTCTAGGTCCTCGAACGAGCTGACGATGTCAAGCACCGAGACACGAGCATAGCCAGCCGGTATCGGGTTCCCATGGTGGAGTGCTTCAGGTAGACAAGGTAAAGCGTCGCCGCTCGCCACCTTGATGGTCATGTTCTTCATTGGCTGATGTAGCTCACAATTTGTCATCTCCCTAACATCATCCACGGGGTAGCGAGACCCCGGTGCTTCATGCTCATCAGCTGGGACCTCCATGGAAGCCACGCTGCTTCTCCGCTGACTATTAAGATCTAATACTGGATCTTCCTGCAGCCGAGATCCGCCTCCCTGGCTAAGTTGATGTATCATACTCTTCATGTCGGCTAATTCACGTTCTACCTTGCCGATCCGATCTGCTTCCCGATCCTTCTTTCTCTTACAGCTTTTGTAATCGTATGGATCTTCGTGCTGAGAAAACCCTTCCTTCCATGGAACACCGGCGCCTTTGCCTCTTGTTCTACCGGTGTGTTCTGGATTCCCGAGGGCGTGTGTCAGCTCGTCGTTCACTCGGTCGACACGGATCAATCCCGCTTGAGCATCCTCCATTGCCTTAACAAGTTTTACTGTGGGAGTAAAGGTCTGTTTCTGATGAACACACTCCCCTGTTGCCGGGTCTAACGATCCTCCATGTCCGTACCACCAGTGCTTGGCCCTTTCGGGCCATCCCTCTGTACCAGGAGTGATTCCTTTGTTCCTCAATTCATTCTCCATAGATTCCCACTTGGGCACTGCTCTCACGTAGCCGCCTGGCCCCAAAATATGGTGATGTTCCTTCTTTTCAGCATTTTTCTTATTTTTTTTTGACATTTCCTTGGCTCTCTCAGATGTCTTGAATGCCACAAATTCAGGCCACTATTGTCTCAACTTCTCGTATGCTCCTTCGAACACTGGAGTTTTCTTTTTCGCGATAAACTTCGCGTATAACATTTTCTTGAAGCCTCGGAATGCTTCAGCCATCTTCTTGAGAGCGTAGTGTTTAACTGTCCTTCTCCTTTCACGTCCACCCGGAATTTCATTACCATCATCATCCTTCTTGGAGTACTCCGGGGGTAGAATGAAATTTTCCATGAGCTTCCTCCAAAGGTCTTTCTTGGATCTTTTGTTCACAAAAGTAGCTCCAAGACGTGCCTTCTTTGGCTCGTGCCATTCTTGAACCGTGATCGGGATCATGTCCCTAACAATCACTCCGCATTGATTTATAAATTTTGTTGCATGCGTGCTGTTTTGGCTCCAACAGTTTGCCAGCTGGAGATACTAAATCGATGGTCAGCTTCTGATTCGCACTCAACTTTTGGCTCGGACCTCGTTTAGAATACGATTTGCTCGATCCGGAGGGCTCAAAAAAGAAAAAGTCGTTAATACAAATATGCATATTCCCTTCGTATCACCAAAAGCTAAATCTATATACCTCGCCATCGGCGTTTGTTCGCAATGGTCGTTCGGCATCGGTGTTTGTTTGCCCTTCGTCGTCAAACGTGTCTATCTCCATTCCGTCACCGGAAGGGTTAAGAAACGACGAAACATCATCTTCAAGTTCAGCTTCTCCGGCACCTTCTTGGCCGACTTCTTCTCGGCCGACATTCTCACGTATCATGCCAAATAAGAATTCTTCAGGGTGGCGTGGGTCATTTTCACCGTCCATGTCTCTTCTAAAGACAGGTAAAACAAGTTAGTGACACATATTTGATAAATAACCAAAAAAAAGGGGGGCGTTGGCCGAGCGCCGACGCGGTGGGGGGAAGACCCCCTCACCGCGTCGGCGCCCGGCCAGCGCCCCCTTTTAGTACACATATTTGATCAATAACCAAAAAAAGGGGGCGTTGGCCGAGCACCGACGCGGTGGGGGGACGACCCCCTCACCGCGTCGGCGCCCGGCCAATGCCCCCTTTTTGTACACATATTTGATCAATAACCAAAAAAAAGGGGCGTTGGCCAAGCGCCGACGCGGTGGGCGGAAGACCCCCTCACCGCGTCGGCGCCCGGCCAACGCCCCCTTTTAGTACACATATTTGATCAATAACCAAAAAAAAGGGGCGTTGGCCGAGCACCGACGCGGTGGGGGGAAGACCCCCTCACCGCGTCGGCGCCCGGCCAACGCCCCCTTTTAGTACTACATTCTATTTTTTACTAACACTAATTCTAACACAAATTCTAACTAGCTAGTAATATTATTAACTCTATTTTGTAAGTCTATTACTAACAATATTCCTATTTCTAACATTTCTAACTATTAACTATTTCTAATTATTTCTATTTCTAACATTTCTAACTATTAACTATTTCTAACATTTCTAACTATTAACTATTTCTAACATAAAAAAGTTAGAAAATATATATACCTGCTGCAGGGGGGGCGGCCGGCGTTGCAGGGGGTGGCCGGGCGGCGGCCGGTGCTGCAGGAGGTGGCGGCGCGGTGCTGCAGGGGGTGGCGGCGGCGCTGCAGGGGGTGGCCGCGCGCTGCAGGGGGTGGCTCGATCGGGCGGCGCTACAGGGGGTGGTGGCTCGGGCGGCGGCGCTGCTGCAGGGGGTCGGCGGCGGCGCTCGGCAATTCGGCACGGCGGCTCGGGAGGCGCGGCGGTGGCGGCGTGGGGGCACGGGAGCGGGCGCGGCGGCGACGCGGACGTCCGGCGGCGGCGGCGGCGGCCACAGGAACCGGCGACCGCAACGATCCAGATGAGGGCTCCTCTGCGCGATGAACTCGAAACTACTAAGTGTCGTGGGGAAGAAGGAGGGGGCGGCGCGGGGCTTATATACCCCCAACCCTTTAGTCCCGGTTGGTGGATTAAACCGGGACTAAAGGGGGGTCTTTAGTCCCGGTTGAAATCACCAACTGGGATTCAATGGTCTTTAATCCCGGTTGGTGGCTTCAACCGGGACTAAAGACTTTTCGGCGGTTCGTGCCCGATTCCCATACCTTTAGTCCCGGTTGGTGGAACCAACCGGGACTAAAGTTATAATAAATGCGCGCCAAGGCCTTATATTCTTTCAGATTTCATTTGAATATGAAATTTGAATTTCAATTTGAATAACTTCTATATATTTTAGAATCTGACAAAACTTTGAATATGAAAAGTGTTTGAAATTTAATAACTAATTCAAAGCTATTTTGTATTTTCAAAATCAATTAATCTAACTATTTAAACAATTAACTATTTTGCCATTTTCAATTAAAACTATATTGATTAATATTCTTTTTGAATATTTTAGAATCTGACAAAACTTTGAATATGAAAAGTGTTTGAAATTTAATAACTAATTCAAAGCTATTTTGTATTTTCAAAATCAATTAATCTAACTATTTAAACAATTAACTATTTTGCCATTTTCAATTAAAACTATATTGATTAATATTCTTTTTGAATATTTTAGAATCTGACAAAACTTTGAATATGAAAAGTGTTTGAAATTTAATAACTAATTCAAAACGATTTTGTATTTTCAAAATCAATTAATCTAACTATTTTAACAATTAACTATTTTGCCATTTTCAATTAAAACTATATTGATTAATATTCTTTTTGAATATTTTAGAATCTGACAAAACTTGAATATGAAAAGTGTTTGAAATTTAATAACTAATTCAAAACTATTTTGTATTTTCAAAATCAATTAATCTAACTATTTAAACAATTAACTATTTTGCCATTTTCAATTAAAACTATATTGATTAATATTCTTTTTGAATATTTTAGAATCTGACAAAACTTTGAATATGAAAAGTGTTTGAAATTTAATAACTAATTCAAAACTATTTTGTATTTTCAAAATCAATTAATCTAACTATTTAAACAATTAACTATTTTGCCATTTTCAATTAAAACAATATTGATTAATATTCTTTTTGCATTTTTTAGAATCTAACAAAACTTTGAATATGAAAAGTGTTTGAAATTGAATAACTAATTCAAAACTATTTTGCCATTTTCCAAGGCGGAGCTTCCAAAGATGCCGTAGGGCGTGAGCACCAATGACATCTTCGAGAAACTCCGTCACGGGAGATTTCCCAACCCTTTCCTCCATAACTGTTAGAGAAGATGGAGTCTTTCACAGGCTTGCAGGGAAATTTTTTCGAGGCGGAGCTTCCGAAGATGCCGTAGGGCGTGAGCACCAACGACATCTTCGAGAAACTCCGCCACGGGAGATTTCTCAACCCTTTCCTCCATAATTGTTAGAGTAGATGGAGTCTTTCACGGGCTTGCAGGGAAATTTTTCTGAGGCAGAGCTTCCGAAGATGCCGTATGGCTTTAGCACCAACGACATCTTCGAGAAACTCCGCCACGGGAGATTTCTCAACCCTTTCCTCCATAACTGTTAGAGTAGATGGAGTCTTTCACGGGCTTGCAGGGAAATTTTTCCGAGGCAGAGCTTCCAAAGATGCCGTAGGATGTGAGCACCAACGACATCTTCGAAAAGCTCTGCCACGGGAGATTTCCCAACTCTTTCCTCCATCCATGGGGATGAAACTCTCCCTACCTTCGAGTTGTGCTTGCCATGGCGTATCGATGCTCCTTTTATAGGCACGGCGCCGCTTCTAGTATTGTCTTGTTCCTCCGACAAGGGCATCGTGCGCTACATGCTTTATCTCATCAAGCAGTGCATCCACCCACGCATCCTTATCCTACCAACAGCTTTAGTCTCGGTTGCACCCACCAGCCGGGACTAAAGGTTACCCACACATCCTTATTCCACCGACAGCTTTAGTCTCGGTTGCACCCACCAGCCGGGACTAAAGGTTACCCACACGTCCTTATCCCACCGACAGCTTTAGTCTCGGTTGCACCCACTAGCCGGGACTAAAGGTTAGATGGTTTCCCGCGCCACTGCGTTCCCGCCTATTTTCTTCCCGCGCTTTCCACCGCTTCCCGCCTTCGTCTTCCCGCCATTTTTCACTATATATATGT
This sequence comes from Dactylis glomerata, assembly GCA_007115705.1. Taxonomy (NCBI): domain Eukaryota; kingdom Viridiplantae; phylum Streptophyta; class Magnoliopsida; order Poales; family Poaceae; genus Dactylis; species Dactylis glomerata. The sequence goes on from QXEO01000217.1 coordinate 1,060,699, forward strand.
AGGCTTGGCCTCCATTTACATATCAGATCTAGACTCATATCTATAAACCTCATCACTCTCTTCCATGGCTTCCATCGTATCTCTAACCCCCCAGGAGGCGGAGGCGCTTTGCGCCTCAAACTACCCCTGCCCGCCGGGCTACCGCGTCCCCACCGGCTGGATGTTGAGCGTCGGAGGCGTACCGGTCCCTCCTGTCCCTCTAGGTGTAGCGCGCCAGATGGCCATCACAAACCACTACTACTTCGAGCTCACACCAGAGCAGCGGAGGAATCCCCAGTGGCATCCGGACTACAGCCCGACTTGGGACGCCTTCTTCATCAATCGGCGTGAGAGTGCGCTTGCCAGGCACGAGGAGGACGGCCCGCCTCGTTCAAACTTCAACGAGGCCGGTCGTCGGCTGTGGTGGCGCGGCCGGACTCTCCAGAGCATCATGGCCTACTGTGGCCCCTGCCTGTGCTACCCTCAGTCTCAGCCCACGCGTGCTCACCCGCCAAGGTTCGACTACCGCGACCCCGATGCCAGCGACGACGACGTCGGCGACTACGATGACTACAATGGCGACGTTTATAGGGCTAGGCACGACTATGACTGAATCACAACATTCGAAAACAAGTTTGGTCGATTGTGACTTAATCTGACCATGTACTTTAATTCCAGTTCAATCGTTTCCCCGCCTCTCGTGAGTGTTATTGTGATACATGATTAGAACAATACATTACATAAAATGTTTAATACATGATTAGAACAATACATGATTAGAACAATACATGATTATACATGATTACACATCATTTCTTCGCTAGTGTCCCTTGCTTACGATTGTGGCGTAACCATGGAGAATCTTCATTATTTAACTTGAGGCTTGTGTCAGTGTTCACTCTGAAGGGCGGAATTTCACCAAACTGATTATAATCTTGTGACATGTCTGTCTTGTCCTCCACTCCCACGATTGTTCTTTTCCCTGAAAGAACTATGTGGCGCTTTGGTTCATCACATGATGTATTCGCTTTGGTTCTTTTTCTTGGTTTGCTACTCATGTCCTTCACATAGAAAACCTGAGCCACATCTTTGGCTAGGACGAATGGTTCATCAAGGTACCCTAGATTGTTGAGATCCACCGTTGTCATTCCGTACTGCTCGTCCAACTTTACCCCGCCTCCTGTCATCTTCACCCATTTGCACCGAAACAAAGGAACCTTAAAGTTAGGTCCATAATCAAGCTCCCATATCTCTTCTATGTAACCATAATATGTGTCCGTTCGCCCTTTGCCAGTTACTGCATCAAAGCGGACACCACTGTTTTGGTTGGTGCTTTTTTTTATCTTGGACAACCATGTAAAATGTATTCGCATTTATCTCGTACCCTTGGAAAGTCAATACAGTCAAAGATGGTAATTTGGCCAGCAAGTACAGCTGCTCTTCAACAATAGTGTCATTCATGAGACGTTTTTGCAACCAAACGCCGAAAGTCGCCATGTGGAGCTGTAAAACAAAGACTCAGGCTCCCCTGGGTTTGCTTGGCGTACAATATTCTTGTATTCCTCACTATACGGAGCCACCAAGAGGGAATTTTGTAGAACTGTGTAGTGTGCTTGAGTCAACGAATGATCATCCCTACATATCATTGGTTTCTTTCCGATCGTGCCTTTTCCACTAAGTCTCCCCTCATGACGCGATTGAGGAAGACCAATCGGCTTAAGGTCGGGAACAAAGTCAGCACAAAACTCAATGACCTCCTCTGTTCCATATCCCTTGACGATGCTTCCTTCTGGCCTAGCACGGTTACGAACATATTTCTTTAAGACTCCCATGAACCTCTCAAAGGGGAACATATTGTGTAGAAATACAGGGCCGAGAATGGAAATCTCTTTGACTAGGTGAACCAGGAGATGCGTCATAATATTAAAGAACGATGGTGGGAACACCAGCTCGAAGCTGACAAGACATTGGGCCACATCATTTTGTAACCGTGATAGATCTTCTGGATTGATTACCTTCTGAGATATTGCATTGAGGAATGCACATAGCTTCACAATTGCTAGTCGAACATTTTCTGGTAGAAGCCCCCTCAATGCAACTGGAAGCAATTGCGTCATAATCACGTGGCAGTCATGAGACTTTAGGTTCTGGAACTTTTTATCTGCCATATTTATTATTCCCTTTATATTCGATGAGAATCCAGCCGGGACCTTGATACTGTTCAGGCATTCAAAAAAGGTGATCTTCTCTTCTTTAGTAAGAGCGTAGCTAGCGCGACCTTGAAACAGTTCCGGATGTCGGTCTTCTGGGTCTTTCACACGTTGCAGGTCCTGTCGAGCTTCCTTTGTATCTTTTGTCTTCCCATACACACCCAAGAAGCCTAGCAGGTTCACGCAAAGATTCTTTGTCACATGCATCACGTCGATTGCAGAGAGAACTTCTAGGAATTTTATAGATTTCTTCTTCCACATGGGTGCGTGTCCGTCTGCGTCATGCGGAACAGATTGTCCGCCAGGACCCTTTCCAAAGATTACTTCTATATCTTTGACCATATCGAATACATCATCACCAGTATTTTCCTTAGGTGGGTCCCGGTGATCTGCCTTACCGTTGAAATGCTTGCCTTTTTTTCTTACGGCATGAATTTTGCTAAGAAATCGACGGTGCGATATGTATACATTCTTCTTACAATTAGCTAAATATATACTTTCAGTCTCTTGTAAACAGTGTGTGCATGCCTTGTATCCCTTGTTTGTCTGTCCTGAAATGTTACTAAGAGCAGGCCAATCATTGATTGTAACGAACAGCAATGCTCGTAAGTCAAATTCCTCTTGTTTGTGCTCATCCCACACACGTACGCCTGGTTTGGCCCACAGCTGTAAAAGTTCATCAACTAATGGCCTTAGGTACACATCAATATCGTTGCCGGGTTGCTTCGGACCTTGGATGAGCACTGGCATCATAATGAACTTCCGCTTCATGCACAACCAAGGAGGAAGGTTGTAGATGCATAGAGTCACGGGCCAGGTGCTATGACTGGAGCTCTGCTCCCCAAAAGGATTGAAGCCATCTGTACTTAGACCAAACTGTATGTTCCTTGCGTCACCTGCAAAATCTTTAAACTTATTGTTGATCTTTCTCCATTGTGACCCATCAGCAGGGTGTCTCAACATCCCGTCTGACAAACGGTCCTCTTTGTGCCATCGTAATAACTTGGCATGCTCTTTGCACCGAAACAAATGTTTCAACCGTGGTACTATAGGAGCATACCACATCACCTTGGCAGGAACCCTCTTTCTGGGGGGCTCGCCCTCAACATCACCAGAGTCATCTCCTCTGATCTTATACCGCAATGCAGTGCATATCGGGCATTCAGTCAAATTCTCATAGTCACCACGATAGAGGATGCAGTCATTAGGACATGCATGTATCTTCTGAACCTCTAAACCTAGAGGGCAGACAATCTTTTTGGCTTCGTACGTACTGGTGGGCAATTCATTATACTTTGGAAGCATATTCCTCATCATTTTTAGCAACTTTTCAAATCCGGAGTCAGATAGACCTTCCTCTGCCTTCCATTTCAGCAATTCAAGTGTGCTGCCCAGCTTTTTCAGACCATTTTGGTAGTTTGGGTATAAGGACTTTTTGTGATCCTCTAACATGCGATCCAACTTCTCCCTCTCCTTATTAGTTTCGCATTCTCTCCGTGCATCAGCAATGGTCCGACCGAGATCATCAGGGGCCTCATCATGTGTCTCTCCTTCAGCTTCCCCTTCAGCTCCCCCTTCAGCTCCCCCTTCAGCTTCTCCCATGAAAGTATCACCATATTCAGGGAATCCAGGATAGTTGTCATCATCCTCTTCTTCATTGTTTTCCATTGTAACACCTCTTTCTCCATGCTTGGTCCAACAATTGTAGCTGGGCATGAAACCGTGCTGAAGCAGGTGCACGTGAAGGGTTCTTGATGAAGAGTAATTCTTCAGATTCTTACACGCACTACATGGACAAACAACAAAACCATTCCGCTTGTTCGCATCAGCCACACGGAGGAAATCCTGCAAGCCCTTAATGAACTTGCTTGAGACTCGGCTACCGTACATCCATTGCCGGTTCATCTGCATTATTATATAAGTATATAATAAACCAAATTAATACAAGTAATAAACTCACATTGCATATAAATCATATACTCCCACATTACTCTCTAACGTTACAAAAATTATTGCAAATAAATCCTACTCAAAAATTATTATTGTAAATCACATAAGCTCATAATTACTACCACATTACTTTCTAACATTAATTACTCCACAAATCCCTCTATTTTATTGAGCATAAAAAGAGATATATATGTGCATGACAAATTTCTACTTCATACTCATTTTAGTCAACATACAAGTACACCACCTCTACACATGTGCAAACTAAGAAATTAATTTAAGCTCAAATGCTATATAAATCAAATTAACTCCCATAATTACTCCCAAATTATAGCCACAAATCTCACCACATCTAGAGCATTATATGAGCTAAATTAGCAATTAAAGATGAGAGAGTAAAGTTGCTAACCTTTTGAACCAATTAGATATATAAAATAACTCAAAATCTTGGATAATTTTGATAAAAAAATCGGGCATGACCTCTGCACTCAATCCAAGCTTCCGACCACCATTGGTGTACTGGCAGGCTCGGGGGAAGAGAAGCTGGATTTTGTAGGCGACGGCCTTTAGTCCCGGTCCGTGTTGAAGGCCGGGATTAAAGCTCGACCTTTAGTCCCGGTCGTTAACACGGTCCGGGACTAAAGGTGGGGTTCCCGCCTGCCACACCTTTAGTCCCGGCCCGTGTTAACGACCGGGACTAAAGGTCCATTACGAACCGGGACTAGGTGCTGGCCGTGCCCCAGCGGCACGAACCGGGACTAATGCCCCCTTTAGTCCCGGCCCAAATAGTTCGGGGACTAAAGGTGGCGGATAGAAGCCTCTTTTTCCACTAGTGATTATCTATACCCTTGTCAGTTTAGGAATGTGGTTATAAAATAAGCAACGAATCCACATGCTCATATGGATTCTCTGTAGGGCCATGGTTATGCATCGGTCTGTTCTCAATGCTAGAAACAGAATTGATGATGGAAATGATCTGGTAGAATTTTTGCTTTGGTCTTAAACCAAACTATGTCCATGGAAGATGATCGATCAAAGAAGAAGGAACATTCATGTCTTTCCCAATGCCTAATTTTTTGAATTTTTTCATATGAAAAAATGAAATTAAGATATAGCTACCCCATATGCATTGTCTCTTAAGAGCTGTATATTAATTTAATTATTTTGGTCTGATGCATGCATTGGATTGATATAGCAATTATTTTTGCCGATGGCCACGTGAAAATGTTGTATCTTAGGTAAGAAATTAAATATAGTGTTGCATCAGTATTCTATCTATAATATGTTCAACAAAATATATCTATAATACCGCACTAAATAACTTACATTGTGAAAGGTCTGAGGGCCAAAGCTTAACCCCGGGAGCAACATTTTGATTCAGGGTGCATACGGAGGCATTAGCATGCAATTCATTATCTTTTTTACTTTTTATAAGAGGGAATGACCCTAGCATCTGCATCAGTCGATGCATACAGCTTTTTATTACACTTATTTAAAGTTTAAGTAGCACACAATTACAGCTCATTTATCACGTAAAGTTGCAATGAAAACCAGCCACTTAAAGATAGTCTCATGACACGCCTATGCACCATCACGTGATACGTCTATCTAACCGCCAAGCGCACCAGTTTGAATTCATTTTCATAGTGAATTTTTCGATAAAGATTATCATAGTGAACGAAGGAAAAACTATCTCTTTGCGTGCTTGGGCATTGGGGTTAGCAGAACTAGTCATCAACCCGTGCCCCGGCACGGGCTAGTTACTTTATATATTTTTAAAATTATTGTTATGTAATTCAAGACATTTCTGTGTTATTCCATGTATTTCTAAAGTATTACTAAAAACGATTAAATTTGAACCATAACTTTCCTTTTCAATAATGCACTTATTGACACTTGATGATCACATCTAGCTACTTACTGATTGTACATCATTCTACAAATTCAACACATGGATTGCATCATTACAATTATATGTGACTTACCCGCAAAAAAATTTATATTTGACTTACATAGGTAGTGATACAACATGGAGCTCCGTGGTAGAGAATAGAAACGGGCTGTCATGAGGCTTTTCATGTATATATTCAGTTTCATGCACCTATTTTTTCTAAAATTATCACATGGGGCCATGGGTAGTTCATTGAGAACGTACAAATCGGAATTAAACTTGAGAACACATTAATTAATGCACATGCCAATAAAATCAAGTGGTGTAGTAAGAGAACATTGGAAGCTGCAAGAGTAAAGCAATTCATAAACAATATCGGCTAGCTATACTATCGACTGTGAGAAAGGAATAGAGCCTTGCACCACCAATTAATCACAAATTCACAATCCATATGAAAATAATATCACCGAGAACCAACTGCATGCGCATGAACTCCTACACTAAATAGCCAAGGTGCAGGAGCTCCATAAAAATCTCTACTTACCTTATTATGGACTGCCGATTGCATTGATGTAATCTAAAATAACTTATTTGATATAATCACTGATAGAATCATCCTAGATTGTAAAAAGGAACGCCTTATTGACTCTATGTGATGCTAATTGCGCGATCTATATATCCAATAAGTAAGGAGGTTGCATCGCGTCGCCTTCAGGATCAAGCCACTATTAGAAAAGTATTAATTTAAATTATTGCATACTCGAACACACCTTTCTGTTACTGCATGTAGTTGTAGACAGGAACGACAGGCCGCCGTTGGAGCCGTTGGAGCCGTGTAGCTCTCTTGTTCTCTGCCGTCCTGCTGTAACCCACGGCCTAGGGTTAGGGATGCATTGTGCAGTGGCGCATGTACACGCCTGCATTTGCTCGAAGTCCATGAAAACGTGAGGTCTAAACAGCCCTTGCTAAACAATCAGGGTCAGGTTATTTTTTGCTGCGTGCAAGGTGGACTCGTCTTACCTTGGTACATAAAACACCAAAGGTTGTGTTTTGTCCAGTTGTTGCCATCTTGATGGGAATTTTCATCGAACATTTGAAAGGTGTATTCACCTGCAGTATAGTCATTCTACAACACGTGATCTCATCGAGTTAACATGCGTCTGTTAGCAAATTCAGAGAGAGCAAGGTTCAACACTACCATGCCTGAATACATACCAATGATGCTTACAAACATAATGGGATGGTGGAAAAGGATGCCTTCGATGAAGCAAAATTGAGCGTCTACAGGCAGAGCGAGACATTGTCTACTCCAACAGTAGGATGCAGCCATGCAACATGCATGGATGGATCTAGCTATCTCAATAACTTTTAGTTGCCTGATGCAGACACACGGACACCTCAATGCCACCATCGCCTTGCATGGACACGATCAGGTCGTACAGCTCGGTGAAGAAATTGGGGCTGATCGGCCTCCCTTACAACAGCGGCATGAGCAGGCAAGGAGCAATTTTACTACCATGGGCAAATAGAGTCCGTTGACGGCCATAGCAGGTACCGGCAACTCCAACCTACTACAACGTGTGAGTACTGGCGAAGGATAAAAAACAATTGAGGTCGAGCGATCTCTAAGGTAGCGGGAGATTGGAGGACGACTGTCGAATCGAAATTGTCACGGCCAGGCCGGGCAGTTAAAGAACGCTCAAGAGTCAAGACATGTAGCCTCCTCGTCCATTGTAGCTGGTCGAACCACATGTTGAATCGCCTGCCATCCTTTTTGCCAGCGCTGCTGCACCTCCTCTCGGGTGGAGCCAAACTGAACCGGCATCGATCGTGCTGCCCTCGATGTTGTAGAACGCAAGAAGAGCGATGGGAGACTTCTATGCCTCGCGCTGTGTATCATGTGCGCTTCTCAGTCTCGCTTTTCCCAGATAAGAGCAAGAAACGTAGAGAGGCCAACAGCGACGGGAACCTTCTATGCCTCGCGCTGTGTATCACGAATCAATTGGAGGAGCTTCACGAATCAGTTGTAGGAGAGAATGTGGGAGGCTTGATTTTTCTGCCGGATGGACTCGCCGCCAGATCGATGAGAAGGCAACAGGAGAAGATACATTTTTCTAGGGTAGAGGAGAAGGCGTGTCTCCTTCAAAAAAAAAAGGAGAAGACGTGTCGTGCGGGAGGATAGAGACCAGGCTCTAGACTATTCATCCGAGACGTGTTATGCGGGAGGGATAGTGATATTTGATCGGACGGATGTAAATAACTAAAGGGGATATCGGACGGATGATTACTTCAGTTTTTGAGGATTAACGTGGTGCCTCGTATGGTGCCTCCAATTAATAAATATATATAAGATAAGATTCTAGTTGGCCACGTGTTGTTTTCAGATATGGCACAGTATCCTGGAGGTGTATTGGCTGGATTGATTTGCAATGTGAAAGACTCATTTGGTCTTCCTGTCTCTTGTAAAGTGGTGTAAACCCACAATGACTATCGGACTACCTTGTCCCCTCCCCCACACATGATGTCCTTCCTGCGCGCCACCCTCATCTTCTATGCCCGTCGCCACATATGTTTCCAGTGCGGCCACCCGCCCAAAGTGTAGCGCCTCCTCCACTGACCAACACCAAGAGATTTCGCCCCCCGTCGTCCACCACATCAATGGACATCAGGCCTCCTGATGTCTCGCATTCTTAATGGATATCCAAAACAATTGAGAAACCTATATATATGCCTCGACGAATTATCCGCTCATTCCATGGCTCTTATGTTCTCACACCATATATTTGTAGAGCAAAGACCTGAATGCAGTTCAATGAACACCTACCAAAGTAGTCGTATGTCCTTCTCTGCCTTCCCTTCTGTGGAATAAAGAAAACATATTTTAAATCGATCAGCGAGTAATAATTCATAGTAACATACAGACCGGAGACCAGTGCAAATGGAAACCTCATGGTTTCGAGTCCACTACAACATGAAAAAAAAATGAAAGTCAAGAGCTGACAGTGGCAGCACAATGAATAAGTTCTGGTATTCCATTGAGTAACAAGATTCATTTCATCAACAGTTGCAAGTACCGTCGCAAAACATGGTTTTCATTTATATACCGGAAATTCAATTCGGCTCCCATGTGCATATGCTCCCTATGCTAAAAATATATATTTCTGAGTGTCAAAAAATTCAAATGAAAAATTTCACATGTACATCTTCATAATCCATATGCGTTCATAAAAGTTTCGTGAAAAAATGACATTGCATGTGGTCGGTGTAAAAAAGACAAAACATAGTACCATAAAATGTCTTCTTGTTAGCATCAATATTTGTCTTTTTTATGTAGGCCAAACGACAAGTCGGTTTTTCGTAAAACGACTTTGTGCACACACAGCATGTGAAGACGTACTTGTGAATTTTTTATTTGAATTTTTTTTAATATTTTAAAATATGTCAAATATTACATTCAAATAATAGGAGCATATGCACATGGAAGCCAAAACAGCAATCCCCAACCGGAATTGTTAACCCTTAACTAGGAAGCATAGCGCGGCGGCACCGCCGCGCCCGTAGTGGTGCCCTTTTGATATATATAGTTAGTTTCAATCTTTGTATGAATTAATATATGTGAGCTAGTAGATATATTTAGAATGTCTGGGTTTTTGAATAGATAACTTTTGTTTGCATTTATTTACAACAAACAGAGCGGCATAGAAACAGGATCTCTATGATAGATTACTGACATGTTTATACTTAGTTGGATACAGTTTCTTTGTGAATGGAGGTAGAATTCAGGCTGGACCGCTGGAGTATATATATTTGAACTCTGGTTAAATAGTTCACAGCTTACAGAAGCAGTACATCATAGATCTTAGATTCTACTTAGTCTATAGGACAGCATTTTTCTAGCGACCAAAGCTTTGGCAGAGATGTTAAAGTGGTATGTCGGTGTTCCCATGTGTTCGAGTTGTTAGTGCTAGGCACCATCGTCTTCATCGTCAGAGGAGAGGATGATGGGATCTTTGCTTGACGCACCGTGTTCTTTTAATAGCATTGTGATAAGCACTCACTGATCAGCAGTAATACTCCTTAGATGGACCAGTGTGTCCCCTATTGAGAACCAATAAGCACATCCACTAATGCGAAAGTTTACTTCTCTTCCACCAAGGCCTATTGCTCGTAGTGCCTCACTTATATCAAGGAAAGGAGACAATAGTCTGTCATCAGTAGATAAATCATAAATGATTGATCATACCCATGGATATAGCAAGGGTCTGTAATAGATTAAATTGCTTTATTAGCTGCAAATCTCTGAAACCGAGGGGTATGGTCACATTTGTGCAGGTCGCGAATTTTACTGATCATCGCTCATAAAAATTTCCTTAAGTCACGGATGTCATCTTCTTGAATCGCTCATGCTTGGCCGCCTGTATATAAACATCATATCTAATATGAGAATTTAGATTGCCCATCAAGTGAAACATGTAGTTAAATTGTGAGAACTGAATAGAGGGAAGGGCAGATCAATTCTGACACAGGGAAAGGACATCAAAGTAGTAAAGAAACTATTAATCTGAGCATATGATGGTAGATATCTTTCCGTAGCAACCAAAATAATTGAAAAATAACATAAATTATTATACCATGAATGAACCAAATGAAATAAGGAGAGCCGGAGCATTCTTATCTGTACCTGGAGCAAGAACCAACACCCAAGCTTTGTATGGAGAATACCAGCGGTCAACTGTGTATAGATGTAGAAATCTTTGATGTGCCTATAGAAGGTGTAAACCTTCGGCGACAGTGTTCTGGCAAGTATTCAGTAGCTGCTTGCTGATGCGTCTTAGGCCGCAGCAGTCAACCTGTCAGTGACGGTATTCTGTCGAGTGTTAGGTACCGTCATGTGGCAGGCTGGTCCGGAGGTGTCATCTGTTTCGCACTTTGGCAGTGCACCATTTGCTAGCACTGTAAGGTAAGGGCTAGCTTTTTTACCTTAATATAGTTCCATGGTGAGCAAGTGTATGTTTGATTATTGCAGTGCCGTCGTAGCATCTACTCTTAACGCCAAGCTGGACAACCAGAACATGTCAAACCAAATAGATTACCTAATGTTAAAAACATGGAGGTGCAGGTACAAAGGTAAAACCAGAAGGTGCTCTCCTTGTTTGCTATAGCTAAGAAATACACAAAACGATCTAGCTAACAAAATTGGTGTTTCAATCTGTAACAGTATTGACTTGTGGGCTCTGTATATTTGAATTACAGTTTGTTAAATTCTCAACCATACTGCCAAGTAATATCATTAACACATAAGAGAACTTTTTGCTAATAATTATGAGAATAACTGCATCACACTAATGACTTAGAAGATGCATATACTAATTGTTGGATAGGAGAGGGGGTATGAGCATACAGTATTTTTGTGAACATACTAACAAAAATGAATGTAACATGTTGCACAGTTAAAAAGACAGGAGAGAAGCACAGGCACACAAACCAGACAGCGCTTGCATATGCATTACAGAGCATGCAAATGGCTGATTCGTTGCCAAATGTAAGTGGTAGCAATCATCAGGAGAAGCACCAGCAGTAGTCCCTTCGGCCGATTAAAATGCAATTTCTGTGAAAAAATTAAGATGTCATATTTCAGAGAAGGTGTAGGGCCAGTTCTATCAACTTTGAGCCACACAGGTGAGTGGGTATGGGGTGATCCTTTCTTTTGCCATACATATAAATCTGCAGAATGAAAGAATCAGGGAGAAGATAATTTGCTGGGGGCCTAAGCATCATAAGTGGCATGCAATAAGATTAAGCTGAACATATGTACACCTTAATTGGGCAGAATCAACAGAGCCGATCACAGAGGAACGCGAGAACTCGGCACTTGCAGATACGCAGACAAATCATCACCCATAAGAGGCCAACCAACAGAAAAATCATGCTCATATAAATATATGATAACCCGGGAACAGTGGAAGGGTCCCCATAGAAAACCTGAAAAAAGTACTGAAGAAGAGCAGAATCAGAGAGCACATACATGAACCGCAAATTTACAGCAGCAATATTTTTTGGCTAAATAGAGTGCGGCCAAATCGCTGGTGTTTTGAAGTTTTCGTCGGCAAACACCAAACCAAAGTCTGACTACTGAGGAATAAGTATGGCAGCAAATCGGGATGAAGTTGATGACACAAATGAGCAGAGACATCAACATTCAGACATGCTGGTGTCCAATCACGCATAAATAAGAACTGGTAAAAACTCATCTTTCACCTGGTTCCAGCCAAGAAAACCTCGCAAGACAAACTTAAGGAATCTGTATTCAAGTGGTAAACCAAATTTCAAATATTTTAAGAATATACAGCCTGGTGATATTATCATACATATGTTCTAAAAAAATTATAGAATAAAGTTGAAGGAGCATTATCTTTTTGAATTGTTTTCTTTTGAGGATAGAAAAGTAGAACTACTTATCTTCAACCCCTCAAGTATTAAAAGACATCGCACCCTTGCGTACACATTGGAGCGTACTTGCATAGAAAGGCTAACTATATATAGTATATACCTCATCATATGGAAGTGACTGATCTTCCAGGTTTCAGGTTAAGCAAGCTAACCATACATGACTTCCTTTCAATACATCTTCATCAGATTCTCCAGTTGAAACATATATAAAAAGTGCCCAAGTTTCTGCCTGAAAGGATGTGCACAACCACTTGCTCGATGCTCTCAATTTTATGACGTCCCTTCAGAACTGCCTTTGCACAGTCAAGCACACGGCTCTCCTATGTTGCACTCTTGCTGCCATCCTCAATCGACTGAGAAACCCTCCACATAAGTAACTCCTACTATTCTCTTGCAGATAGAAGATCAAGGATATTTTGTAAGTACTCCATGACAATATTTTCACTGCATATAATATATCAAGTGAAACCATGTCAAACTGTAATCTGAACATATGTATTGGACTAACTTAAAAGAACTTTGAATCATTTCGGTTAGAAGAGAGAAGCTACTGATGGAGTGTATCTGTGCTTTGAGATCATCTTTCTTATTGCCGTTGGATTTTTTCTCTCTTGGCCACATATAATTTCACAACTTGTGTCATGAGCAACTCGCCGCGAGCTCCCCGTGCCATTTTCCTTCCATTGCTTCGGCTCCCATATGCCTCCTCCTATCCGCTGGCTCCGAACACGCTGCTAACTCGGTCTGACTGCTGCACCTTCTTAAGCAGGATGTGAGCAAGGGTGAGGAGGTACGTCAGTCAGTTAAACTGCGATGCAAGAGCTAAGAAGAGAAAAGAACGTCATGCTAACCTGTTAAGTGCAAGAATAGAATGTTGGCCATTGCTTCCTTGGTCAAGCAAGACACCTCCTTAACTGCAAAACTTGCACCCGCATGCAAAAATATTCAGTAATACATAGTCAGCATCCAGCAAAAGTAGTGAGCAAAAATTAGATGACAATGCTCGATAAAATCATTTTATCACAAAGAGCTTGATAAAGGCCGTATTTTCATTTGTGAGCATTAATAAGAACGCATAGCATTAGTGGACCTAGCTAGTCAAAAATCCTGATTATATACAGACCTTCTGATTATCAATCCTAAATAAAAAAACTTAAATTTGCAAATGGATGAGATTCACTGTGGAAAGTCAGTGGGGATCTCTCTCCTGAATTTGTCTATCTGCACTTTCCATGTGCATCTGAAATCGATAGCTGAACACAACCCAACACAAAAGTGAGAGGATGAAATCATGGTTCTCAGAGGAAGCCGGAAGAAGGGTGTAGCAGCTGCGGCGGGAGAGGCAGCGAGGCGCTGACAGGGGAGGTGCTGCCCCTTGTATCTGTGCGGCGGAGAAAGCTGGTCTGGCTCCCATCTTCCGTATGCCACGTCGAGCTCCTCATGGGCGCCCGCCTCACTGCAGCTGAGTGAGAGAGAGGAGAACGTGAGGCGGGAGAGAGAGAGATAGAGAGAGAGGAGAACGTGAGAAGGGAGAGAGAACGGGAGGTGGAGGAGACGGAGACATACCTGAGGCGTCGGCCGTGCTGCTCGCCGTCCCTCTTCCCCAGCCGGATCGGGAAGAATAGAGGCCCGATCTCCTTCTCCACAACATTGGAAAGAGAGAGGGCGACCTAGGCGGTCCCTAAGGCAGCAGCATACCTAGGAGGCGGATGGAGGTGGAGGTCGGCCATAGAGGGCATCGAGGTGGAGGTCGGTCCCCCTAGGAGGTGAAGGGCAGAGAGAAAATGTAGGTCGGGATACGCACGGCTTCAACCAGTCGGAACTCGATTGTTCTAGTCGCTTTGACCACCGGTTTAACGGGTAGACGTGGCCACGACTTTAGCGATATCATACAAATTCTATCCAACGGTTCCATGATAACACATGCACTGTACATAGCGAAGATTTACATCTATAGTTCCTAGGCTGATTTGGCAGCTCTAATAGAGCGTTAAAACTTGTAACTTTTATATAGGTAGTATAATCAGTTTGCTCCAGTAGGACATTTGAACAGGAGAAAATTAGGCGCTTCTGCACTAAGTACAATACTACAGCCGTATCTTGTATGTGTGGCCGTTGGGGCTTTATTAATTTGAAGCAGCTGGGCACGTGGTGCCTTCTATTAAAAGTACCATAACACATATGTTTCTTGAAGATTAACCGCTAAAATATTATGCTAGTTACAACAGTCAACAATCTAGAGACAGATGTACGCGCAGCAGATGTATTGGGACCTTGGAAGTTGTATATATCAATTCATCGGTTCAGCAAAAGACACAAAAGCAAGGAACTGAAGCAACACCTCAAGCGATAGCTATAATTTAACTCTTAACTTACAAAATTCGCAAAAAAACTGAAAATGTCGGCATTGCCAGGAATCATAAAGAATCACTATAGGAGTCCACTTTTGTGTGGCGGAACTAAAACCTAAATAGGCGGAAATTTTGCTTTGAGGGAATCGGCAGTCGTCAATCAATACTTTAAGGTGAGGATGCACGCTAGGATGGGCATCCAAGTTCCTTAATATCCTGGAGGAGGCAAGGAATTGGCGTGATGCCGGGAAGACGAAAACCTTTGAGCTGAGACTCTGCAAAAATATGATTTCCCAGTGTTCCATATGTTAAGTCATGCACTAGCCAACGCAACCAAAAGTCTGAACTAATGGAAAGGGCTAGTACAATCCACTTATATACTTCAACACCCCCACTCACGTGTGACGAATCAAGGGAGAAGAGCAGCTGCGGCCAGGACGGGAACCGGCGAAACAGAGGCCGGGGCAAACTAGCGGCGACGGTCACGGGAAAAGTCAACACGTGGACACAAAGGGGGGCAACAGCAATTTTTACAATAAATTGCGAAAACCAGGACTCGAACTCGAGACCCTGGGCTCTGATACCATGTTAAGCTTCAGGCAAACTTTGATTTTCTCTTCTCCTGTCTGTGTCCACGTGTTGACTTTCTCTTCTCTCGTCACACGTGAGTGGAGGTGTTGAAGTGTATAAGTGAATTGCCTAGCCCTTTCCATCAGTTCGGACTTTTGGTTGCGTTGGCTAGTGCATGAAGCTTAACACCATATACCTTCCAATCCTACATGCTTGAAATATCTTTGGCAAAATTGAACATGCAATATCTTGATGGCAATAAAATAAACCTTTTGCATTTGATGCATTGTGTCTTCTATCCCAGCTGTGAAGCATATTTATACACTTGGTTACTCGTTTAGACCCTCCAGTCCCGCCTCCACGTACATTTATGAGTCCCTGGTAATGGACCAAAATGGCCCGGCGAAATCACGAGTACGCCACTGCTAGATCAATTATGGTAGTTTTCAAGGCAACAGGATCTGCCATGGTATGTGGTTTTCCACCAACGGTAGGTTTGTGAATATGAAACTGTAGTGTCAATTCTCATGGATGTATTAGCACAAGACTTTATGAAATCATCTATTAAAACTAACGTTGCTCGCAATCCACCGTCTTGGGTGTGGGCCGCCTACCTCTTTACCTTAATGCTTATTATGTCCCTAGCCGCACATCTTCATCGTTCTTGAACCCTCTGTCACCGCTAGCGTCCAATCCAGCTCCTACAGCGCCCAATCGACATCGTCCACTTCATCAGCTGAATCCTCTATTATCGACCCTCCTGCTCCATCGCGGTCGAAGCACTCATCACGCTAGGGTTTTCAGCCCATAGCTGCAGCGGCCATTCTCTAGGTGACCCCACCGGATGACCAAGGCGACTGCAATCTGCTCTATGTTCAAACCCGGCCCATGTTAGTCATGCACGACATTGGGTACAGCTCTGGTCCTCCACCTCCACCCCTATTGGCCATGAACGCCAGCAAAGGAGGGACGCCATGGAAGCAGAGTGCTCAAAATCTATGTTGGTGAGTCAAACCTTGACAAAGTGCAGTGCTTTGCTGCTCGAGGAGCAGGCGACTACGTGTTGTAGAATTTTATCTGCTGGGCTCACAACGTCTCTCTTTCTCCTTGCACTCCCCTCTCCACCAGACCCAGACGAAGCGGCAATCGATGTTTCGTTTGTGGAAGTTGATTTTTTTTTCAAAGATGCCTCTCCTTGATCCGATTTGCGCTCGCCATCCATTCACCTGACCAGAGCAACAACGCCAGGGCTGCGAGTGTTATGGTCGGTGTGGTACACAACCGGACCACACTAGCTTATGTGAATAAACTTGTGGACAGTTTCAACCAATAGATGGAGTGGAAATATAAACACAAGCACAATGCACAAGTGACACAAAGATTTATGTGGAAAACCTCCTCAATGTGAGGAGGGAAAAACTATGGGTGTGGACCAAACCGATCCATGAGAGCTTCGCTATGAGCAACCTTGGTACAGAGTCTCTCTAGAACTTCTAGAGATTACAACACACTTCTCCTTGTTGCCTACTAGCAACAAAAATGACAACCACAACAGATAAGATACAACAAAGCAGAGATATCACAGTTTCTGTCCTCTTCAGCAATCAGCAAACTGCTTTTAAACCGCAGATCCAAAAAGCACGAAACTAGGTAGACATGTAGAAAAATATGTTCCCAGCATAGTGACCAAAAATCAGCTCAATCGAACATAGTTTGCCTACCCAAATTGTTCGTCTCCCAAAACTACTCTGTGCTGAAACTGCAATAGTCCGAACTGACAAAACTGCTCTCAAATCTGAACCTCCACCAACCCAAATCCCAAACTATATAACCAGATTGAAGTACTCAAATTAAGGAACAAGATCACCAAGTTTGAAGCAAATCCAAGCACGTTTGAACCTCCAACCACCAGCTTGAAGACAGACCGATCAGATCTCAGAAATCTGGACAGATTCGCCTCTTCTCACTTGGTTGTTGTGTTCTAGTGTGGTCTCTCTTCCTCTCACAGCAGCAACCACGTTCTTGGCTTACTTGCTTACTCTCACACACAGCCACCAAAGGGTGGATAGGGTTTCTCTGTATACCTCCTCAAGGAAGCACCTTAGCCGTTGGATGTGAACCTCGATCAACGGTTGATATGTGTTGGACTTCTTGGGCTGATGTTGGGTTGCTAGCACACCTCCATTTGGAGGGACATGTCCCAACAGCAAGATGAATGAGCTGTGTCTTATGGAGGGAGCAGTGGAACCTGAGCGACGACAAGAAGTTCCTCGCAATGGCTTCTGACGATTTTAGGCACAACATGGTGAGCGTTACTAACAAATTACCTTTTTCTCACATGGTATGATTCAGGTTCTTTAAACTGCAGCCGTCTCATCCGATGTTGTTTCTAAACAAACATTATGAGGGTATTTTAGAGTCCAAAGTTTTAGTGAAGAAAAAAGAGGTGTTAACTTAGAGTCAGATGCCATGGCACCAACATTGTTAACCAGCCCTTACTGATTAGATTACAGGCATGTGCTTAGTCACACTGAAATATTAGTTATATTATTAGCTATGTAGCGCTATACAAAACTTATATTTGTGGAAACGATAGTTAGTATGTTAGATAATATATTTTCTTCATTGCTCAAAAAGAACAAATTCACACTATTGCTACTCTATTTTTCAAAAAAAAAACCAATCCTTCCAAGTATAGCTGTTTAGCTGATACATTATCAATCTCAATTCATTACACTGATTTTATGTGTGATATTTATAGTGCAGCAATGGTCTCTGCCCAACAAAATATAGTGATTTATGGTAACAGACCTGCATTCAGGATGGTTTGCATTATGTATCACGACTTCTTCTTTGCAACATAGCTGGACAAGTATTTTTCATATCAGCTCTCTGATAACCTCTTGATAGTATACAAACTGATAATATCTTGCCCACTTCCACTAGAAAGAATACCTAGCTTCCAACTTCTTTTCAAGGATATCTGAGCACCAAAAGCATATTCTGGGATAGTTTCATTTGCATGTCCTCTAAAAACATATATACCTAGCCAGATCTAAGGAATAAACTGTTGATGGTAAGAAAAAAATGGGGTGGTGCATTACTCATTCTTTATTCTTATATCTTCTATATGCAACATGAATGGACAATTATGGACTTCTGGAGGATATGAAAATTTTCTTGCATAAGCTCGGAGATGAAAAATCAGGATCAATTTGGCACGTACATTGGTTGAAATAGCATGACCAAGTATGCCTGAAAGGTTACAACGGTTGTTCTGAACTGTAACTAACACTGGAGCCTAGTGGCTATGGGTGCCTCCAAAAAATAGGGTTTCCCGTTATTATATAGTGTTGGAGGCTTTACCGAATCTATCGGATCTAACTTTTTTGATCCAAGGGCTATTGGACACCTCTAGAACCTTTATGGTGACTCTTCCAAGGCTCCATAAGCCTCTCAAGTCGTGGTGTGGCCAAATTAATCTGGAAGAGTTTATGTCAATCATGTCACCAACTTTCGGACTCCCAAAACTGCTTATGTACCCTTCAATGATTGGGGTGTACCGGTCTCGTACAAACTCCGTTTTAAACAAGTTTTATATCAATCAGCATTATAATAAAATTTCCAACAACGTTCATGTTGAACACTTTTCCGTTTGATGTCTTCTTCAGGTAGGAAACTTGACACATTTCAAATCTATTCTATAGGGAAAACTCCAAATTTCACCATAATGGGGAATTTCCATATTTGTGCAAATCCTACAGAACAAAGTGTAAAACAAGAAATTGTGCACTTTTTCAAGTATTAGTAGGTTAGTCCTAATAAATATAATAAAGTTAAAAAATAATAAGAAATATGACCTAATAAACTACAAAATTCATGGATGTATTTTACATGCATCAACGATCCCCCGATGAGCTAGGCATACCCAGCACCGGGAGAAGCGAAGTTAAACACTGATGGTGCCTTCACTTCTTCTGGTGCAGGTATTGACATGGTCGCACGTAATTCTGTAGGCAATATTATCTTCACGGTGTGTTGGGCCTTGAGGCACTGTAGAGACGCCATAGAAGCAAAACTTGTTGGCTCTGCAATGGACAAGCATGAGATTCTCACTGGATATGGACTACGCTGAGGCTACTCACCTAATCCGAGATACTACACCGAACACTATAGTCTTTGCGTGTCGAGTAAATGTAATCCGTGAGTTATTAAAGAAAAGAGATACGTACACCTGTAATTAGGGTTAGTCGTGAGTTGAACATTGTTAGACATGAGCTGGCTAAGCTAGGGAGAGTGCATGGTAGAAGTGATTTTTGGCTAAGAAACTATCTCCAGGAAGTTTTTCACGTCGTGCACCAAGATTGTACTGTTGGGGTTTGCGCTACACAAAACAAAAAAATTAGCGCTTAAACCAAGGTCGAGCTCTACGGCGGCGACGGGTGGCCGACTACAGTGGTCGGATCGGGGCTTGGGTTTTGGGTGTGGTGGGCTCGTGGCTTGGAGTTCCCTACCGCGCCCCGTGCCCCCTTTATAAAGGTGGCCAGGCCTAGCCGCCTGGCCCCTTGCACAAACCCGGTAGGGGGGGAGTTGGAGTTCTACCCAAACTCCTCCCCCAAACTGACCTAGGGGAAGTGGAGTTTGAGGTGAACTCCACCCCTTCAAACCGACCTAGAGGACTCCTCGCTCCTTGGTATGGCCAGCTAGGGGTGGGCCCATGTGGCCCTAGGCCCATGGTGGTCCACCTCTGGGGTTTGACCTTCTAGCGTATTCTGGACTTTCCATAAATAGACCGATTTGACCTAATTTCCTCTGACACCTTCCTATATACCATCAGTAGGGTTTTAGACCCTTTTCGGAACCATCTGTGATATATCCAAACCAATCCGAGACTTCCCTGGACCACTTTTGGAGTCTCCCTCTCTCTTTATCTTATACCAAACTCATATTCAATAGACGCGAAACTCTTATGTGTGTGACCCAATGGGTTCAGACATATGTAGACATGTCCGAACACTCTTCCGTGATAATGATCAATTGTGTGCTCTTGAATCGCTGCAATGATATCTACATATAACACAAAGATCTTTATCGTGTGAAACGTTACAATATCCATTAGGGTTTTGGTTTACTTAGCGATACTTTGCACCACCGGAGATGAAACTGTAATGTTGTATTTCATTTCCCGGCGTGCTCTTTTTACTCTATCCATGTTATCGATGTTCTTATGACTAACGTCTTAGTCACATGTCCGGCCGGACGATGACGAACATCATAACACTGAGCGGGCCTAGAGAATATCTCTGCATCGTCGGAGTAGTAAATCCCAGTCTCGAGTAAATAGAACTATAGATTACGTTTTGAGTACTCCACCAACACTTTAGTAATCACCCTTTTATGAATAACGTTAAGTGCAGCAAAAGCAATCTTTCGGCATCCACATCTACTTCTCTCATGGTCTACAGAAGCATATAAATGACAATGTCTTTCATGATTAATTACCAACAACATATTGATGACTTAGTTTCATGGTATTGCAACTGGGTCTTGTCCACTGTTCTCCCCGAACAATATGCTCATAGTCAGGAAAACAAGACTATCAGATAATAGGTGAATTAATCTTAGAGGCAATATTAGGAAACTCTTTGTTGTTTACTATTCAACACGTGTAATTAGGTTTTCCTCCAAATCTTATATTCGGAACCAATATACAATTTAGCATGAATATATAATTATGAACACCACAATATAATTAATACAACTTTATTATTGCCTCTAGGGCATATTTTCATCATGTACTCACTCTGTTATTTAATCAATCTCTTTCCCCCACAAAAAAGGGAAGAACTAGGGATGGGATCTATGTATTTTCTTAGGATCATCTGATCTGAGGGGAGTAGAAAGAAAAGTGTGCGAGAGGGGTTTGCCCTGCGGTGATGGTGTTTTTGGTGTGTGTGTATATGGGGGGGGGGGGGGGTTGTTGTTATGGTGCTAGGGCAGATGGGCTTGGCGTGGGGTAGCGAGTTTCCCGCGCGTCTCTATCATCGCTCCCGCGCAGGGTCGGTGTTCTTTTACCAAAAAAAGGAAAGTTCCATTCCGACAGAATTAACCTTGATGTACTCTATCTGATTAAAAATAAGTGTTGATGACTTAGTCAGAGGAAATAGCTTATATCGAGGCTGACATTTTTTTTTTTAAATTATCGAGGCTGACGTTGATGTAGCCCGGCCCATTGTTTTTTTCTATAAAAACTGCGAAGTCCTGAGTATTTGTCTTGTGTGAATCCTGTCCACCGGATGAGTGTTGGACGTGAGATAGAGGGGTTAAGTTGCAGGCGCCTGGATCCACTCCCCCACTCTCCTTGTCCACTCCGACCAAACCCTCCCGCTTCTCCGCTTCAAACCAGGCCCCAAATCCCACCAACTCGCTGCCATGGCGAGACCTAGCGACGAATTCCCCTACGGTAAGCGCTCCTTCTGCCCCACCCCACTCCCTCCGCCGCCCAAAACCCTAACACCAACTCATTCAGCCGGCTCCGCCTCTCCCTGCAGCTGACGGGACGCCGGAGTTGCAGCTCCTCGGCGCGGCGACCACGGGCGACCTCGCCCTCCTCGAGCGTACGATTCCGCCCCTCCCCCACCTCTCTTCCTTCTGGCCGTGGTCTGCGCCGGCCCTGATTTCCTTTCTTGTACTCCGTATTTGATTTTGGGGGCCGATCCGCCCGTTCGTACGCGCAGGGATGGCGAGGAAGCTCGACGGTGGCCGCGGCCGCCTCGCGGAGGCGGTGGAGGCCGTTAAAGACCACGGCGCTGGGGCGCTGCACCTCGCCGCCGCGGGCAACAGGGCGGAAGTGTGCGAGTACCTGGTCGAGGATGTCCGGGTGAATGTGGATGCCGTTGACACAGCCGGTCTCTATCTGCTCTCTCATTTTTCTAGCATAGAAAGTCTGAATCTTTGCATATAAAACTTCAATTTTTTTGTTCTGGTGTTGTAAATGCATAAGCTTCCTCCTGTTATCGTTCTTGACAGGTAGAACACCTCTGGTTTATGCAATTACTTGTCATCGTGGGCACTTGGATACTGTCAGGTATCTGCTTGATCAGGGTGCTAATCCAGATAATGTCGACATACGAGGGTTTACTCCTCTTCATGAGGCTGCCAAAACAGGTAACTTTCTCCGAGCTAATAGAGTAGAAAACACGAACAAATATATATTTTTCGGCATAGAGCAATGCCACAAATTGTTCATCTGTGCAGAGCCTTTTGTGCGTAATGCACACCCATGCACGTAGTGGTCTATGCCTTTGTAGAAATGGTTCCTGTCACAACTCAATTGATACGAGTCGAAAGAACACAAGTGTAGCACAGGGGAATTGCTACTCCCTCCGATCCATATTAGTTGTTGCTGATTCTGCACCAAGTTCTACTGAATCAGCTAAAACTAATATGGATCGGAGGGAGTAATACAAAGACCTGTCATGTATGTAGTTATATTTACATTCTAAACATCTGATGATTTAGGGCACTGTGAAGTACTACAGCTCTTGCTCTCTAGAGGCGCTTATGTCGATTCATTTTCTACTCATTACGGAACACCGTTGCATGTTGCTGCTAAACATAACCAAGACGGTGCCATCAAGATTTTGTTGGATCACCAAGCAGATGTAAGTTCCGTTATACGATATTTTATAGTTTACTCACAGTTGTATTTGATAGTCTTGAGCCGTTTACTTTCTCCATTTTCCACAGTTGTATTTTTGCTGTTTTGTCTTCGAAATCTGGAGAAGTAGACAGAAGCTGTTAACATTTGGAAATTAGATTAACATTCGCCTTTTAGTCATTAATTGGTTGTACAATCATGTTCTATTAAACTTTTATGTGATGTTTGTTAGATGTATATTTGTATATGTGTATTTTCCCCACCTGTTAGGGGGTTTCCTGCATATTCTCACCTGTACATGTAACTATATGTTGTGGCCTTTGGCCCTCAGGGAATACAACTTATCTATTCCTAACATGGTATCAGAGCACCAGTTTAGGGTTTCTGTGACCGCCACCGCCGTCAGCTCGCCCCGGCTCAATTGCTAGCCGGTTCCCGTGCTGGCCGCAGAGTCAGCCTCAGCAGCCTCGCGGTCAGAACCGCAATCCTCGTCCTCCCTGCTCCTACTGTGGCAAGCCTGACCACGATTTCTCTAGCTGCTGGAGGAGGGATCCTAGTTTACGTCAGCAGTTCCACGCTCGTCAGCAGGCTGGTTCTTCAGGATCTTCTGCAGTTGCACTCTCTGAGCAGGACATTCTTCGGGGTATTCGCAGTCTGCTCGCTACTACAGGCTCTTCCTCGTCAGGCACTGCTGGTCCTGTGTCTACTTCTTCTGGCACCGCGCGACCATCACCTTCTGCACAGTCAGGTATGTCCCCGTGGTATCTGGATTCTGGAGCTTCCTTTCATATGACCTCTGCGTCTTCTATTCTTTCTGCTCTTCGTTCTCTCATTTCTCCTGTCCGTGTTATCACGGCTGATGGTACATCTCTTCCTGTTTCCAGTCGAGGCATCCTCTCTACTTCCTCTTTTTCTGTTCCTGATGTTTCTCATGTTCCTAGCCTTAAGATGAATCTTTTTTCTGCTAGCCAGCTTACTGATTCTGGTTGTCGCTTCATTCTTGACGCTGATTCTTGTGCTGTTCAGGACCGCCGCACACAGGCCCTGGTTGGAGCTAGCCCTCGCAGCCATGAGTCTCCAGGGTTCTGGGAGTTAGACTGGCTTCGTGTTCCATCCGCTGCCGCTTCATCGGCCAGTTCTCCTGCGGTCGCTGCTTCCGTCACTGGCTCTTTCCAGCAGTGGCATCATCGGCTGGGTCACCTTTGTGGCTCCCGTTTATCGTCTTTAGTTCGTCGTGGTCTTCTGGGGTCTGTCTCAGGAGATGTGTCTTTGAACTGTCAGGGTTGTAGCTTAGGCAAACAGATTTAGCTTTCCTATCCTACCAGTGTGTCTGTATCTCAGCGACCTTTTGATTTAGTTCATTCAGATGTTTGGGGTCCGGCTCCCTTTGGTTCAAAAGGGGGCCATCGATACTATATTTTATTCATTGATGATTTTTCACGGTACACCTGGTTATTTTTTATGCGCTCTCGCAGTGAGGTGCTTTCCATTTATCAGCGCTTTGCGGCCATGGTCTGCACTCAGTATTCCTCGCCTATTCGTGTGTTTCGTGCTGATTCTGCTGGTGAGTATATCTCTCAGCACCTGCGTGGTGTTCTTGCTGAGCAGGGCATCCTTGCTCAGTTTTCTTGTCCCGGTGCACATGCTCAAAATGGTGTCGCTGAGCGTAAGCATCGTCATATTCTTGAGACCACCCGTGCTATGATGATTGCTTCTTCTCTTCCGCCGCATTTCTGGGCTGAGGCTGTTGCTACGTCGACTTACCTCATTAACATCCAGCCTTCTGCTGCCCTCCAAGGTGGCATGCCTCTCGAGCGTCTATCTAGTGGTTCTCCAGACTACTCGACTCTTCGTTCGTTTGGTTGCGTTTGCTATGTTCTTCTCCCTCCTCGTGAACGCACCAAACTGACCGCTCAGTCTGTTGAGTGTGTTTTTCTCGGCTACAGTGATGAGCATAAGGGCTATCGCTGTTAGGACCCTGTTGGTCATCGGATGCGCATCTCTCGTGATGTCACGTTTGATGAGACGCGTCCCTTCTACCCTCGCCCCACCTCTGGTACCTGTCCGGTGGATGATATCTCTTTTCTTCTATTTCCTGATGCGCCTCCTTCTGTCCCTATTGTCCCTCCTCCTGGTCCTTGTTCTGATGCGCCCTCTTCGTCCCCGGCGCCATCCTCTTCGACTCCGTTGTCCTCCTCCCCACCTAGTTCTCCTCTTTCTTCTTCTGATCCTCCGCCCACCTCACCGTTGTCTCCTTTTCCCTTACATTATTCTCATCGCTCTCATGTTCCCGATCCTCCTCCTGATGTCCCTTCTTCTTCTTCTTCTGATATGTCCTCTTCTTCTGACGAGCTTCCCTCTCCTCTTCCGGTGACTCGTCCGCGTCGTGCTCCAGACCGTTACTCTCCTAGTCAGTACGGTCTTTCTGTTGCCTCCGAGCCGACTTCTTATCGGGATGCTGAGCATCATCCTAAATGGCAGCTTGCTATGGCTGAGGAGATTGCTGCGCTTGAGCGCACTGGCACCTGGGATCTTGTCTCTCCCCCTCCCGGTGTTCGTCCTATCACGTGTAAGTGGGTCTATAAAATTAAGACCCGCTCTGATGGATCTCTTGAGCGCTACAAAGCGCGTCTTGTGGCTCGTGGCTTTCAGCAGGAGCACGGCCGTGACTATGATGAGACTTTTGCCCCTATGGCTCATATAACCACTGTGTGTACTCTTCTTGCTGTCGCTTCTGTTCGACACTGGTCTGTGTCTCAGCTTGATGTTTAGAATGCTTTTCTTAATGACGAGTTGAGTGAGGAGGTTTACATGCAGCCTCCTCCCGGGTATTCTGTCCCTGATGGGATGGTCTGTCGCCTTCGGCGTTCTCTTTATGGCCTCAAACAGGCCCCTCGTGCCTGGTTTGAGCGTTTTGCCTCTGTGGTGACTGCTGCTGGTTTCTCTCCCAGCGCTCATGATCCAGCGCTGTTCGTTCACACTTCTCCTCGTGGACGCACTCTTCTCCTTCTCTATGTTGATGATATGATCATTACTGGTGATGATCCTGAGTATATTGCCTTTGTTAAGGCTCGTCTTCGTGATCAGTTTCTTATGACTGATCTTGGACCTCTCCGCTACTTTCTTGGGATCGAGGTCTCTTCCACTTCTAATGGCTTTTCTATCTCTCAGGAAAAGTATATTCAGGACCTTCTTGCTCGTGCTGCTCTTGGGGATGAGCGCACTGTTGAGACTCCTATGGAGCTTAATGTTAAGCTTCGTCCTACTGATGGTGATCCTCTTTCTGATCCGACGCGTTATCGTCATCTTGTTGGGAGTCTTGTTTATCTTGCTGTCACTCGTCCTGATATATCTTATCCTGTTCATATTCTGAGTCAGTTTGTCTCAGCTCCTACCACTGTTCACTATAGTCATCTCCTCCGTGTTCTTCGTTATCTTCGTGGCACGATCACTCGTCGCCTTTTCTTTCCTCGTTCCAGCTCTCTCCAGCTCCAGTGCTACTCAGATGCTACGTGGGCGAGTGATCCTTTGGATCGTCGTTCCCTTTCTGCTTACTGTGTGTTTCTTGGTGGTTCGCTTGTTGCTTGGAAGACGAAGAAACAGGTTGCAGTTTCCCGTTCGAGTGTAGAGGCTGAGTTGCGAGCTATGGCCTTGTTGATTGCTGAGGTGACATGGTTACGGTGGTTGCTTGCAGATTTTGGGGTCTCTGTTACGACACCCACTCCACTTTTGTCTGACAGTACATGTTCTATCAGTATTGCACGTGATCCGGTCAAGCATGAGCTTACCAAGCATATTGGTGTTGATGCTTTTTATACACGTGCTCAGGTGCAGGCTCAGGTTGTTGCGCTTCAGTATGTGCCTTCAGATTTGCAGTTGGCGGATTTCTTTACAAAGGCACAAACTAGAGCGCAGCATGACTTCTTACTCTCCAAACTCAGTGTTGTGGATCCACCATGAGTTTGAGGGGGGGTGTTAGATGTATATTTGTATATGTGTATTTTCCCCACCTGTTAGGGGGTTTCCTGCATATTCTCACCTGTACATGTAACTATATGTTGTGGCCTTTGGCCCCCAGGGAATACAACTTGTCTATTCCTAACAATGTTGAATAATTACTTGCACTGTACATGCTGTTCTGCAGTAAGCAGAGAGTCGTGGGCTCTTTCTATGAATTATATGCTTCTTGTGTACACATAGTACACCTTCTAAGGTTGAAAAGGGTTATCATAGGCACATTCAACAGATAGACCTCCACTAAATTGTCATTTGCATTGAAGTTTCATGTCTCCATCTTTATTATCTGTTAGTATGTCAAATTTTCAAGATCAAAGTTTGCATATTCTAAACTGCTAATATTCTGATGCAGTTTCTCTATGTGGATTGCTTGTCCCAACAAGAAGTAGCTTAATTGATTAGTAATTTCCTAGGGCCTGTTTGATAGTTTTTCCCTTTTTTGCAAACTAGTTAAATTTGTAACACAAGAATCACATCATCACACTTGTGATGAAGATAGACCTTATGCATTTTGTTAGGAATGTGATATTTCACAGATGTCAACTAAAAAATAACCCACCCAAATAACAACATTTACTGCTGCCAACTATATCAGGAAATGAGGAATAAGTCCCACAGATGATAGGGAGATCTATTTTCGTGCCCTCAGGTCGTTAGTTGTACTCAGTTTTCCCCAGCTCCTTAGTTTTTCCTCAGTTTTGTCCAAGCCCTTGTCTGAAACCGTCACCAGTGCTGGAATGGCCGGTTGCCCGACGGTTGAACACCTTTGACCGTTAACTGCTGACTAGTGGGGCCACGTAGAGCCCGCAAAGACACGTCAGAGCATCCATCTTTGTTTGACCGTAAGCATCGCCGTATCCCTGACCAAAACGCGGACGAGTGGGGCTTCGGTATATCGAATGACAAGTGGGCCATGACGCTGATACAAGGGGCAATACACGGGTGGGATTAGATTTTTAAACGGAGCTCTAAAGCGATGGCACGGAGGAGGTGGCCTGCGGGGCGCCGAGATGAGATCGACGTCCACAAAGAACTGCATGAGGCGAGACCAGACGCATTAGATAGATATGAACTAGACGCGTTTAACCATGCAAAGAAGAGAAGAAATGGTCGAGGATATTGACGACGACCTCAACACTTTGACTGACGGTGTCGGACACGAACGCGAGCAATGTAGAGAAAACTAGTGTCTCTCCTTTCTGGCGTGTATAGATAGGTGCTAGGGGAGTGTGGTGGCGAAGGAAAAGATCTCGCGGTGGTCTGTGGCGTCCAGCATAGCGGGGCGGCGTCGCCGTGCCCACAGCGGCGTGCATGTTCGGCATTGGCATCAGCATGTACGTTCGTCATTGGCCTCGGCGGTATCTCTGGTGTGTCAGTGATCGAATGAGGGGACGGGATTGAGGGTGCATCCCGACGGTGACCTAGCAGTGGCGGCGAGCATGCATACCCGTTCTGACCATGCCGATATCGGCATCGGCATCGTTTGGAGGCTGTGGTGCTCGAATCATAGTGGAAATTGTGATTCCCTATTATTTTTACATGCATAATATATAGAAAATAGCTAGATCTATAAATCGATGCATATGAAGCTACATATATATTCTTGGTCATAATCCCCTTAGATGCATGGCTTCACGTCGTCGTCGCTTTCATCGTCAGTATCTTCGTCGTCCGTGTAGTAGTACTTCCTGCAAGTTGTTCCGTCGAACACCTTCACTGTGAGCACATAATCGCCTTCATATTTGAAGTGTAGGAAGCAGCCGAAATCCACACCGTGCGCGATGGCGAAATTCTCCCAGCCCTTGTTGAGGTACATCCGGCCTTGTCCGTCAAATAGGACCTCAACGGTCCAGAGACGAGGACCGCAGTCAGCTGCTCGCAGATACACCTTTGCGGGCTCCTGGCCGTCAAGATAGTCCGCAAACTTTTGTGGGAGTGCCTGCAAAGAAATTAAAGGTTTTTTAGAACATGCACATAATTAATCATATGCATCATATATGTGGGAACGCGTACGTACCTTCTTGGACAAAGGGTCTTCATAGATGGTGATGAAGAACTCCTCTATGATCAATGGCAGTGTTGACGGTGGTGGTGGCAATGATGATGATCCACCACCCCGGCCGCCCCTTCCCCTTCCCCTTCCCCTTCCGGTCGGCGTCCGAGATGTGGGAGCCATGGCAATGGATCAAGTGTATGTGAACGAAGAAGAGAGAGGCAGAAACGAAAAAGAGAGAGGCAGAACCTATTGACATGAGGGATGACCGTTGTGGAGGTTTATAAGGGAGAGATGACCGTTGTGGGGTTTACACCATAAATTAAGGTAGAGATGACCGTTCTGGGGTTTACACAATAAATTAAGGAGGAGATGACCGTTGTTGGGGTGGTTTATATCTCAACAAAAAAAGTAATGCCTAAAAGAAATGGAAATTCGTGAAAGTTCATCATTTTACCGTGAAAAGTAAAGCCTACAAGAAATGGAAATTCGTGATAGTTTATCATTTCAGCGTGAAAAGTAATGCCTACAAGAAATGGAAATTCGTGATAGTTTATCATTTTACCGTGAAAAGTAATGCGTAAAAGAAATGGAAATTCGTGATAGTTCATCATTTTACCGTGAAAAGTAAAGCCTACAAGCAATGGAAATTCGTGATAGTTTATCATTTCAACGTGAAAAGTAATGCCTACAAGAAATGGAAATTCGTGATAGTTTATCATTTTACCATGAAAAGTAATGCCTAAAAGAAATGGAAATTTGTGATAGTTCATCATTTTACCGTGAAAAGTAAAGCCTACAAGAAATAGAAATTCGTGATAGTTTATCATTTTACCGTGAAAAGTAATGCCTACAAGAAATTCGTGATTACCCAACTTGTTGAATCCGGTGGCAAACTCGTCATTTAGCATACATAGAGGGGTAGTAGTTTGCCACCGACAGATAGAGAGAGGGTGGCACGATCCTGCCCGTTGGATCATAGGATCGACGGTAGGTGGGCACGATCCGTGTGACAACAGCTCGACCAATTAGGCCAAGTTTGGGCTTCTGTGAGAAGGGAGAGGGTAAAACTGAGTAGTATCAAGGATACAAGGGCAAGTAAATAGTAAACAGGCTAAGGAATTCAAATAAGAGATTTAGAAAAAGAAAAACACATGTTTTGTACAATGAAACCCATGTTGGCCTACCTCAAAGTATTAGCAATTCAAATATACATGAGTGTAAAAATTATGGTCTCATTCAGACAAACTATGTTTTGGGTATAGATGTTTTGAGAAGGGGTTTGAGTGGAAAGCCATGAACCTTCATAGCTACTAGTGATTTCAGAAGTGGCCATTTGAGTGAAAACTTGATTTATATATGTTTGTTATGATTTTATTTTGCGCATGAGTTGGAGGCACTATGATTTTATTTTTTTGATTTTTTTTGCGCATGAAATGACTCAATTAGATGGCTTAATCCCATCTGTTGACTCTCTGTTGACTAGCCACTTGAGGGTAAAACTGAGTATATTGCACTAGGCAGTATTAGTACTCGAGGGGAAAACTGAGTACAGATATTTTTCCAGTGTAAGATTCGAGGGTAGAACTGAGTACACGTAACGGTGCTGACGTGTAGTCCCACGGATGCGTGTCGCGGTGAGCAGCGGTTAGCCGCGCGGTGCGCGTGTTGAAACCAAAACGTCAACTGCTGAGACGAACCGTCACTTTGCCAGTACAGAGCCCCTCTCCCTCCCTCTGCACACAGTCTCATCATAACTCACGCACGCAACCACGCCTCTCACGTCCCATCACCTTCTCAAAAAAACCCCAGCCGCCCTACGCGCGCTCCCCTGCCGGCGATGGAGAAGAAGAATGCGCCGGCGGCCGTCGCCCCCGAGCCCGTCGCCTCCGAGCCCATCGCCTCCGAGCCCGTCGCATCCGAGGGCAGCGCATCCAAACGCGGCGCCTCCGTGAACTGGGCCTCTCTTAAGGGTGACGGACCACTTCACAAGATCGGCGACTGTTTACTGGCGAACGAGGAGTACGTGGACACCTACGCTGCTTTGAGGCAAGTTTATACAAATTGGCGCTCAGATCTACCTGAGCCCGACGCGCACTTGCACGAATGGATCGTGGTAGAACACGCCCTTCCACGCGCTGCTGAGTTCTCCTTCCTCAACCTCTGCACATCCCGCTACGTCACCATCGATCTAACGGAAGTTCATGCAAGGTTCAAATTCCTCCATATCTATAGAGTTAATCTATTTTTATTTTCAATCGTAAACATCTTAGTGCTGAATGTTATCTTCATCAACTCCCTTTTAGATACTACTTCGTCGGCTTTTACCGTGGCGTCATCGTGCTTGCCCAGAGGAACCAGCCGCACAAAATACGGCTTCTGAACCCACTCACAAAGACATTGAACGCTACGTTTGAGGCGCAGATGCCATCTATGATTGTGGAGTCAGTCGTTGTAATGAAGTCCCCGACTATGGTCTTCATTTGCACAGGTTACCCCAATGAAATTGCTTGGGTCGATGAGAGCTCTCCTACTAAGGATATAGATGTAGAAGATTGGGAAGAAGGAAGATTTTCGATCGAGGACCATTCTCTGCGTTGCCTTACCCCGTTCAATGGTGAATTGTATGCAATAGCTGTGAACAATTTTGAGTTCGGAACATTATTGTGCACCAAGAATGTCCAGTTGGAGAAGCGCGCGAGCACTATCAACATGGACACACTATTTTCATTTCCAGAACTTGGAAATGACAAGTTCTACCTTGTGGAGTCTGATGGTGATCTGCTGCTTGTGTTGTTCGGCAGCAGCCCTGGCAACAGGTATTTGGAGGAAGGTCAACCATTGGTGTACCGTGTGGACACTGAGAGCCGCTCTCTCCATGCCGTCAACATTGGCAGTCGTGCCTTCTTCGTCAGTTATAAAAGGTGTATCTCCGTCGACACCAGAGTGCACCCGACAGTTCGACCTGGCTGCATCTACTACGAGGGCGGTTATATCAGATAGTACTTTGATGATAGAAAGGCCTGGGATGAGTGGCCACGACTTGTGGATAGATTAGATTCCGACGGTATGAAAATAAAACAAAGGCCATACCGTTTGGAGGATCTATTGGCTGCACATTGCAGACGGAAGGAGTTTAGTTAATATTTTTTTCGTCTCATGGAATATAGCGACTCCGAAATATATGATGAAGAATGAAGAACCTTCATGTTGGGCATACATTGCGTCTTATATTATTTTCAGCTTAGTTTGTCGTGAATATTAACATCGTTATTGGCTTCTTTTGGCTGCTGTATGTATTTTATGTATTATACTATACTAGCTTCTAGATTAGCTTCTAGATTTGTTACCATATTGGGCAAAAAACGAGGGCCAAAAGGCAGCAATCATTGAAGAAAGACGAAAATAGAAGCTTCTCTAGATTTGATACTAATTTGGTGAAAAGAGAGAGAACTGTTTACAGAGAGAGAGGGGAAAAAGGCGCTCTGAAAAGTCAATGCCAATTTGGCCCGAGAGAGACAGAACTGAGCTCTCACGTACAACCAAACGCGGTCTCGTCCTGTCCCACGCGGTCCCTTTCTACCAGCCCCACGCGACGCGGCCCCACACGTCAGCACGGAAGCGGTCAACTTAACGGGAATCCTCACGTCCGAGCTCCTTGAGGGTTTCAGACAACGGCTTGGGGAAAACTGAGGAAAAACTAAGGAGCTGGGGAAAACTGAGTACAACTAACGACCTGAGGGCACGAAAATAGAAATCCTCAGATGATAACAATGGTTTCAAAGAATGATCAGCACTTCGTGTCCTATCATAAAGTGAAGCAACCTATTCTATTTGCGTGAATGACTCCTTGGAGATAAAATCTCAACAGAAGTTTCCTTGCTTGTGGGTGTTGATACAGTCATGCTAAAAGAATGAAATGTTGGAGATGATTAGATTCAGTACAAAGATCTATGGAGCTGATGAGGAGCATCAAGGGAACTAGAAAACAAGGAGGGCAACATGTGCGATCATCAATACAAAAAGGGCAAGAGAGGCGGTACATGTCATCTGAATGGCGGGGTTGGGGACACACTGAGTAGTAGAGGTGCTTGTATGGGATGGGGAGCTGGACACAAAGTTGGTTGCAAATAAGAGCACCTCAGTGGATCAAACTTTTGTGCACTTGAAAGCCCACATTACCCGGATGGTCTACAACATACGCAAGCACAAATACTCAAGATCTGACTACTGATGCACTCACTACCAAAATATTATCATGTTGAATTGTTAATGCTGTGTATTTTCCTGTCTCTTTTTTTTGCAGCACAGCACCAACTGCCTCCTTTTTCTTTCAGTCACTAATGTTCATTGTCACAGTGACATGGTTCCATCTTTTTGTTAATACGTTTTATCTTTTATTTATGTATCTGATATTTTTCATTAATCTTGTGAGCTAACTACTTGCATCTTTTTTTTAGTGCAGCAAGATTATACAACAATCCTGTACACCTCTCATGATGGCTATCTATAGTCGCTCAGTGAAATGTGTGAACCTACTACTAGAGGTACTGATCCATTTTATTAAGCTGAAAATGTAACCCAGTTTAGCGATTATGTGGACAGATAAATTGTGACAAATATTACTCAGAGGAACCATGTATGATTCTCTTATATGGTAGGCTGGTTCCGATGTGAAGGGTACGTGTGGTTCAAACCCCTTGCAAGATGCTGTAGCAACTGGCCTAACTGACGTCATCAAGCCCCTATTGGATGCTGGTGCAGATCCCAATGCTCGAAATGATGTAAGTGTTGTGTTCTACAGGTGTATATTTTAATCATATCATGGTTGGTTTTTATACATGTGGGTGTAACTTTAAATAACTAAGGATTATCCATCCTTAAACTTTGGTAATACGAGGCCCATAGTCATTCATACCTAACTAATATTTAATTCAGGTTAGATTCTCTAATATAAACTCAGTGATGAAAACAAGTGGCATGTAGATTATAATACTATAATTTCATGCCTTCAATGTTTTTTGTCCGGTGATGTAACGTACTAACCTTTTCATTTGCCTGAAGATCAATCTTTTGGAACGACAACATATCACAATTCTTGAAATTACTACAATTTTCAGAGAAACAATTTTGGTTGATTTGTCCTACCAATTTAATGCCTTTTCTTCCCTTGTAATTTGAATTTGTGATATGTGAAGACATGTTAGTTTTTTCAGTCTCCAAATAGTATGTCTTGTATATAATACCTAGGCACTTACAACAACCAAAAACGTAAAAAGGTAAAAATGAAAGACAATGCCACCAGCACCAACAACTTTAGTCCGAATCAAGTTAGTGTAGGTGTTATGAACGTGGCAGGGGGGTAGGTTAGATGGCCCTGGACAGGTGAGGTGCGACGCCCAGCAAAGAGGAGGCTGCCGCACAACAAGAGCAGGGAGATAATTGGGAGGGATAATTGAGACTATTTTCTTTCTTGTCTATTGATCGAAAAGGCTAGGCATTATATAGCCAGCTTACAAACTTGGAGGCTAAGCCAACTAACAAACTTGGAAGTCAAGAAATATCTCTAAGACATTTAAACTGCTAAAGATAATTAGGGATACTTATCCCTCTAATTCTGTAACGTGGACCTCTCTTTGATGGCCTTCCTGCGCCTAGGTCTGGCCCCACATAACATCTCTCCCTTCCTTTTGAAGCAGCTCGTCCTCGAGCTGGACTAATGATTGTCTTCCATGCCATCAACTGTACCCGGATCGATCTCTAGGACAAAGAGTTTCTTGCAGCGGTGGCCAGGCACAAACCGTTCATCACAGTTATAACATAGACCTTGTTCGCGCAGGTTTGCCATTGCTACAGGTGTAAGTGTGCGGCGTGGTGTATTTGCTGGAGCTGCTACTGTCGTCTGTCCCGGAGGTGGTGCTGCTGGGATAGTAGGGACAGCTAGTTGCTGATCTGTTGGGGTTGTCCATTGTGCACGCCGCTCGCAGGTGCGTGCCAAACTCATGGCGTCCAACATGCTACCCGGCCTCCACATCTCCACATTAATCTGCAAAGGCTCCTGGAGGTTAGTGGTGTAGATGGAAACCACCTGATCTTCCGGGAGTTGCGGTGCTCGGCACAACAATGCATTGAACTTCTTGTTGAACTCGGCAACAGTCCCGGTGCGCTTGAAGGAGATGAGCTCCCCTATGGCATTACTACGAGACAGTGGCCCGAACTGAATATTTATCAATTCAGTGAGGCGGCGCCAGGTTGGGTGTCCATGGCCACCCTTGTGTTGTGCGTCTCCTGTCAAGTGGAAGGACGCAAGGCCCACCTTTTCAGTGGAAGGCGTGCGCTGCGTGTCAAAGAACTGCTCGCAGCGGTTCAGCCATACCAGCGGATCAACTTCCCCATCATAGATGGGAAACTCCATCTTGAAGAAGCGTGGGGGATGGTTGTTTGCAACCTTGGGATCAGTTTCAGGTTGGGGCAGCAATCCATCAGATCCCTTTTGCTTGTCGTCTGTGGTGCCAGAGCTTTGTGGTGTGCCATTCTCTAACTTTATGATAGCCAGATTATGGGCACGGACCTGCTGCATGGTATCCCACAGATCACCAGTCAAGGAATCAATCTTCTTGCCCTGTTCCACCATATGTTTGTCGATGCCGTCCAGGCGCTTCATGAGGGAGATGAGGGTGGTGTTGATCTTGTCGAGATCTGCACCGGTAGCTGCCATGACCGATCTGAATCTGATACCAAGCAATTATGAACGTGGTAGGGGGGTAGGTTAGATGGCCCTGGACAGGTGAGGTGCGACGCCCAGCCAAGAGGAGGCTGCCGCACAACAAGAGCAGGGACATAATTGGGAGGGATAACTGAGACTATTTTTTTCTTGTCTATTGATCGAAAAGGCTAGGCATTATATAGTCAGCTTACAAACTTGGAGGCTAAGCCAACTAACAAATTTGGAAATAACTAAGTTGGAAATCAAGAAATATCTCTAAGAGATTTAAACTGCTAAAGATAATTAGGCATACTTATCCCTCTAATTCTGTAACGTGGACCTCTCTTTGATGGCCTTCCTGCGCCTAGGTCTGGCCCCACATAACAGTAGGATAGAGATAAACCGAAAAAAACCGTGCGAACCAAAAGACGTAGGAGGTACTAGTGATGAAAGGTTATTTAGAAACTTGCTGCCTGTTTTTGGATAATGGATGAGTTAATCTTCAAACCTCTGCATCTAGGATGCACACAACTAATAGTTTACGACAAAACGGAATTGCTGGATTATTTGGAGACATGTGCACTATCTTATGGATTAGGACGAGTTCATCTTATGGCCTACTTTCTGGCATTATTGGAGCACTATTGGTCAAATTCCTGTCTATACATGTTGCATGTTGCCGAATTTGTGTTACTTTATTTTTCCTAAAAATACAGTGGTGAGATTAAACTTTGTCTTTCTCTTAACAGTACGGTCAGTTGCCAATACAACTCGCAGCATGTCTTGGTACACGCAAAGATGTTGAGATCCTGTTTGAAGTTACTTCTCGTATTCCAGCTATACGTGATTAGAGCGTTGATGGAATAATTAGTTATGTCAAGTCACAGCCAAAGTTGGAGGTACGATCAAGAACATCATTGACACATAAGAATATATTTACATATGTGCCGTAGTCCCAAATAAAAATTTGAAGGAAACTGTTTAGGCACAAAACTCTATATTCATCTCCCACTTTAAAGACTGTAGATCTTGTATTTTTCGTAAACTCTCGTTCTTGACACTTTTAAACTATAAACTTCCATGACACTAGATGACATTTCCTGTTTTTTTATTTCATTCAAAATTATGATGCACCATAAATTTCATGAAGAAAAAACAAGAAAGCAAAGATGGATACAATGAGATCCCATGGGGCGTGTCAGACTATGACAAATGTAACCATGCAGGGGGGTTTGGGGTTATTGTGGTACCTGAATTTCAGCTTGTTTACAATAAGTCGGTGATATGCAAGCGTACCAAATAAGTGAAATTATAACATGCTTAAATATGAAAATATTTCTATACCTTTTAATGTTCTTTGCACATAAATGTCAGCAATCTCTAGGTCGATTAATTTTGCTTTATGTTTTTAGGATCTTCCTTTGTATAAAATGTCAAGAGCTAAGTTGAAAGAGGAAGGACACAAAGCTTTGCATAAAGGGGATCCTAGTGCTGCATTAGAATTCTTTAACATGGTATGCTATTGCACTTTTTGTGGTCTTGAAGTTAATTTGTTTTCCCCTATTATCGTTGTCTCATTTGTATCCATTGCACTGGCTTACATCACTATCTAATGTCTTTTTTGGATGCTCGTGCAAACTATGCATGGCTTTATTTTTATTCTCTTGTATCTTCCTACTCCTTTTAATGTTGTATTTCTCGATGTAAGGAGAGGAGTGCAAGTGTGAATGGCTAATTGCGTTGCATTTGCCAAGGGAAAAATATGTATCTCAAGGCTTATGGACACTCAAAACCATGGCATAAAGTGTATATGCACTTATACCCTTAACAGTATTGACACTTGTGAGTTATGGCTTGATGGTGCCTTTGTTAGTGTTATCGTCGTAGGCGCATAGTCGATCTACCAAGGATAAGCAATCACAACACGATGACGACACCGAGATTTGATAACACAGTTCGGCATTCAACGCCTACATCTGCGGGGCATGACTACGGGCGCTCCTCCCCATGATACCGCAACAACGGCCGCCTTGGTCGCCGGCACAAGCCGCCGGCTCCCCTTGCGCTCCTATCGCCATCAAGTCATCATAGGTTACAACGTGTGGTGCTCCCCTCATTATATGGGAGGCCCAGGCTACTGGTGTCCGACTCGAACACTACTTGTACCTATCCACACCTAATACAACTCGTAGTCTTAATGTAACCCAACTCGTACACAATATTTGACACAAACACAACAGTTAGTGCCAGCACAGATAAACCTGCAGGCCTGCACAATGGAGTTGCTTTTGAGCGTGTCATTGCTGGAGTGATTGCCTGCCCTGTGAAATGTTTGTATTGACATCACCGAGCAGTGTCACCTTCAAAGTGGTCCCGATAGCACAACGGTGGAATCAATGTGCATTTGGTCCCTGGCATAAGCCTGCACTGGTCAGGTCTCTGTGCTAATATGACTATCACCAGTTCACCACGTTTGGAAACCGTCTAAGCATATTTTCTTAAATAAAACGGCTCTTCATTGACACCATGGTGAATCATGATTACCATTTTCATCACAGTATAGCTGGAATGCGAGATCACCCTGTGATAGATCGTTTAGGATGATGAAATATTGAAAAGGTCTATCCTGTTCATTACATTTATGATTTGAATTTGCACTCTGTTATAAGAAGAAATCCAAGTTCATCGTGGAACAGTAACAATTATGGGAGAATGTGATCAGTGCATGCCTATCAGACGATCGAAATGTACACCATTTCTTATATTTTCTGGGTGTATTTCCAAATCTTTAGTTATATGTTTGGATAGGGTGTCAAACATTGTAGCTTGGGAACCGAGAAACTCTTCTCACTTCTTGACATATGCATCAATAGCATTTATTAATTAGCTGCTTGTGGGAGCAGTTTTGACTTAAAACTGTTTTCACCTTTTGGAGAGACAGCTCCATTTGATATATGTTGTTCTATGTTTGGTACTAAGAAATTTGTTATTCATTTGTTTACCGAGTGATTGTTCAGATTTTTCAGAAAATGTGTAATTGTTCATTTGTTTTATTGGTGCAGGCTATGATAGTTGATCCTGAAAACTTTGATGCAGACTTGGTCAGCACTAGAGGTTTTGCCCGGCTTCTACTGGGACATGGAGAGGGTGCTTTAAATGATGCTCATCTTTGCAGGATAACGCGACCTGACTCTGCAGATTCATGCTGGCTGCAGGGGTACTCACATGTGCTACTAAAGGTGATACAGAATCAAGATTGACACTTTTTTGAATCCTGCAGCTAAACCTTTTTGGTGATCAACTCAACTCTCCATCTCTTCGTTCTTAGGAGTATGACAAGGCATGTGACGCATTTCTTGATGGTCTCAAATTGGAGCCATGTTTGGTTGGTATCGAGAAGGCGTTAAGGTAGCCTACCTGATATACTTTATCTGCATGCTTTGTTTAAAGTCCAGTTTGTTGTGATATATACATAGTATTTTGTGGCATCAGTTCCATGATTCAGTTAGCATCAGTTCCATGATTCAGTTAGGCAGTTATGTAGTGTGTAGAAACTGTACAAAGGCAAACAAGTAAATGGACCTGTATTACCAATAAAAAGACGAGCACGATATGTTGTGCCTACCTGATATACTTTATCTGCATGCTTTGTTTAAAGTCCAGTTTGTTGTGATATATACATAGTATTTTGTGGCATCAGTTCAATGATTCAGTTAGCATCAGTTCCATGATTCAGTTAGGCAGTTATGTAGTGTGTACAAACTGTACAAAGGCAAACAAGTAAATGGACCTGTATTACCAATAAAAAGACGAGCTAAAAAACAAATTTTGCAATCTGATATACCAGTTGATAATAACAAGAAGATTTGGAAGATGAAGATACCGCTAAAAAACAAAGTTTTTGCCTGGTATTTACGTCGGGGAGTGATCCTAACCAAAGACAACCTTGCTAGGCGTAACTGGCATGGAAGCAAAATGTGTGTGTTCTGTCAGCAAGACGAGACTATCAAACACCTTTTCTTCCAATGCCGCTTTGCCAGATCTATATGGTCAATCATCCAAGCTGCTTCCAGCCTGTACCCTCCGACTAGTGTTGCCAATGTTTTTGGAAATTGGCTTCATGGTATCGATCTCAGGTTTAGAACGCTACTTAGGGTGGGAGCGATAGCTGTTATCTGGTCGCTTTGGCTATGTAGAAATGATAAAGTTTTTTATAATAAAAATTGTTCTCTTCTGCAGGTTATTTACAGATGTACCGCTACGCTCCGTTTGTGGTCACCTCTTCAGCGGCTGGAGAACAGAGACCTGTTTAAGGAGGTCTGTACACGACTGGAGGCTACGACGAGGGATATTTTTTCCCCACATGGGTGGCCGCATAATCTTAGGATTGGTCCTCCTCCATCTACTTAGGCGATTTACAATTGCTCGCTACGATATGTATTTGGCCTTTATATTGAATTATGAACTATTGGACGGCTGTGTGCATCTTGTTATGCAGAGGCCGGGTGTAATTGCTTGCTAAGTAATGAAAGCCCTTTATCGAAAAAAAAAGACGAGCACGATATGTTGTGCCTTTGTACAGTGCACGTGTGAAAATCGTATGTTTGGATTAAATTCTATTTAGTACCTACATCAGTAATATATGGCTAATGTTTGTATTTCATTATGTCTGTTTGGCCCATTCCCACAAGAATTACTGGTGGAAAAGGGCATTCAGATCCTTTGCTGATCCGTATTTTGTGGAACGTGCAGGCAAGCTCTCAGCTTATTGAAAGAATCTCATGCCGACAAGGAAGGCTCAGAAAAACTATATCGTGAAACACGCTTTTTCTTTCCAAGAGAGCAATATGACTAACAAGTCTGACGCCTTGACTCTTTTGAGAAATCATTGCCTGCTGCGTGCGTGCTGAAGAACGTGGTGCTTGATGCCCTGCTGTACTGTAGGTTTATTTTTGTTTTAATGCGGCTGCAGCCCTGAACATTTGGCCTGTCTTACTGATCGTGTAGTGCTAGAAAGTAGAAACTGCTGTTAATGTCAATCCTTAACAATGTGATTGTTGTCGCCCTCTGAGGTGACTTTCTTGTGTCAATTCAGCTGGGTATCAGTAGAGATTTGAACATGATTTATATCATATTCTGGTGATGCTTGCATGGTTTATTTTCTAGAAAGCAGAGCTGTGAGCTTCTTGGTCTGTGGTCTGCAGTTTGTTTGTGAAGTAGAACGAAGCTGATGAGTCTGAGCATCTGCCACTGGGTTGCCTGACGTATCAGCAACGAGGGTGGAAATAACACATATGAACCAATGCGTTGTAAGCGAGATGCATGTTTTTGGAGACCCTTGGTGATCGTTGCTATGGTTATTTGAAAGAATGATGAACTGCATAGCATGTGTCTTTTTTCGATGGCTAATTCATATGGCCACATTAGGTGACCCCTGATATTTTGTAAGCTTGTTTCCAGATTGTGCGACACTTCCTTTTAATAAATAGCTGTGTGCATTGCTCTGATGCAGGCTGGAAAAACCCCATTTTAAAAAAAGTGCCCTAATAAGCCACAACACCAAACCAATCTTGAACGAGACAGTAGTAAACTAGTACAAAGAAAACGATCCAAAATACTAATACCTGACTAATCTTGTGGACAAGTCATTTGTCCACTTCCCTGATCCCTCCCATCTCTCTAGAACTCCCCCCATTTTCAGGGCCGTCTCTTTTCAAATAAATGTCTCCAGAGCACCATGCTTACCTAGTGGTGGAGTTCGAGTGTGTGCCACCTAACCCTTGTAGACATCGGGATAAGGAGGAATAGTGCCACGTCATGGTGCTCCAATTGGCTTCCAGCGAGCCCGAAGCGGCCAAGGGTGGTCCGTCCACCTGTGGAGAGAGACTAGTGAAGTAAAGCCTTTAAGAATTTTCATAAAAAGTTCGCTGGCCATGAGAACAATGCGGGTAGTGACGCCCCATGCTTTTAGATAATTCCACTCAAGAGACAAAGAATTGTTCTGCGTAGAGAAAGAATACTTTGCATGCTCTATTGCTACAGGAGTGCGGCCTGTTGTGCCGCCGTCATCGATGGCGATATGATGATCCATGTTTCTATGGCTAGTGGCATCCCCCATTTATTTTGGGTCCACCTTGGCACCTTTATTGTTGCGGGTTTCAATGTGTCAAGTGGAGGGAGGGTCATGGCAATTGTGTTTAAAGAAGACCTGATTAGCTCTGGAGGTTTCCACTCACATGCTAAAGTCGAGTCAAGAGTCGGTGACAATTTCAGAGAATACCCGTAGCGGATCAGAAAAAGTACGTGTGTCGGATGATCTACATCTTCCAAGAGTGTTCTCAGCGCGTGGAGGTGCGACACTAGCAGATTTCGTTCTTGGTGTTCTCAGTTTCGAGGTGAAAACTATCAGGTTGACTTTTGGTAGTTGTATTTGGCAATGGAGGCTTCCTAGTCGCTTCCTTGTTGAAGGCATTGTCTGGAGATTGAAACTCCTCTAGGGAAAAAACCCATTATCTAAAGAGCCTGTTGGTTAGACCAGATGACGATAGTGTTTATGGAATGTTACCTTTCTAGAGAGCCTTTTGCGGAGTATACGTGTCATCGCCACTGGTCGTGCTCTTGCTACTGCGAGTCTCAGATTGGTTCAACAGTCTTTATTTTCTCTTTTCTTCTTCTTTTGTTTTTGTGGCTGTGTGCATCTTTGATGTCTAGACATGCTCTAGAAAGTAAGATGTTGCAGAGGCTGGGTGTATTTAATATCATCTTGATATTAATATATTCCTTTATTTAAAAAAGCATAGCATAGCTCCAGGTTCACTTGTTCTTCTCCATCCAGAATTTCATATAAAAAAATGCTTAAAGCACAACAAACAGACAAAGTAGTTGGTACATGTATTTGTGCTAACCAAGAGTAAACTGTGATGTTGTAATTAACAGCAAAATTTATATTCGGTTCAGCACCAGGTGTGAAAACAAGAGCAAGAAAGCTCTAATATGGATTACCATTGGTTGAATTACAGAAATCTTATATAGTACAGCTTCCCCCAAATTATGACTGACTACATCAAAGTTGTCCGCGATGTTTTTTAGATAAAAGGCACATCAGGTGCCCAACTTTGAATTAACAAAGCCACGAATGGCCAAGGTTTGATACAAAATGCTGAACCAGCTTACACATCGAACAACAAAAGCATAGATAAAATCGAAAATGTGGAGCGCAGTTTGAAGAAGTCGATGCTCTCCACGAGAAGCCACCAGGGAAGAAGACAGGGATCCATCGGCTGCATGAGGATGAGCCTTCGTCTGCAATGCAGGTTGGGAGGGGAAGTAGTACCGTCCTTTTCCAACACCGAAGAGGGACCCTTTTTCCCTCTCATCCTCGCTCGAAGGACGCCGTACCGTTGAACTTTGGAAGTGCTCCCCCGAGCTAGCACGGGAACTGACCCCCAAAGCCAATAGGGGCAGAACAGAGAACCTCACCGAAGCTGACAAAACACCGCAAGAAGTCCACCAAAAACCGGAGGTGTGGAAACGCAGAGGGTAAGCCGGGGCCGCAGTCATTGATGAAGAAGGAGCAGGGCACCGCGATGAAGACGACAATGGCGAGTAGGGCTCCGACAACAGCAAGATAGCTCAAGCACTTTGTAGCCTTAGGCAATACCACCGCAGGGGAGGGGAACCCTTTCCCCTCCTGCCCAAGATCGAGGGCACCGACCCCGCCGATGAACAGCAGCACAGGGAGACGCAGAGCATACCTGAAGATAGCCACGAAGCCACCAACCTCACCGAAGACTACACCAACCGGACAACCACCAGCAGCCCAACCTTGACAGTCCTCACCGGCCAAGTTCCCCTAACGACGCCTCCAAGGAGGAAGCGACACCAATGGTGCCGCCATCGCCCAATCCAAAAGGATACTAGGCTTTCACCTGGGAACAAGGCCAGGGTGAGGAGAACCGAGACCTCGACAGTGCCTCAAGAGGATGCGCAGCGCTCGGGGGCGTCACCCCCGCCGTGGTCAGGCCAGCTGACCAGGGGTTTCTCCCGGTCCTGGTCTCACATCACCACCAACCTGACCGTCCCCGGTTCCAGCGCGAACGCCAGCGACCAGATCTGGTGGGGGAGAGAGCAAAGGGGGGGGGAAGCTGACCTTCAGATCTGTCGAGGAAGCAACAGAGCAGTTGCCTCACCACGACCGCCACCCACCACCAGCTTGTCACCCACGCAGCCGAGGACGACATCAAGCACCCGCGGACGCTACTAGTCGTCGTAGTCAATGCTGCCTCACCACCCAAGCCCGCCGCCTCGGCGCCCGAAACGCCCCCGCCAGAGCAGCAGAGCGGCGAATCCCGACCGCCACCTTCACTAGAGGCGACACCTGGTGGCCTCCTCGGGTAGCAGCAAGGCGGGGAGTGCGCAAGAAGGGGAAGGGGGCGGCGGTGGAAACCATAGTCGCCCTCGAGCGGACGGCGCGAGGGCCAACGTCTGCGATGCCAAGTAAGCTAACATAAAACACAGGAGTCATGTGCATTGATGATGTCCAAACCACGCTGAAATACAACAAACATAATATTCGTATGCAAGGTTTCTAAATTATACATCAATGATGCAAGAACTAGGAATCGGAAATTGAAATCTGGCAGATGATAGCTGATTACAATAGAAACTTATTTGCAGATTTTTGAACTAATTCTGGTGCAAAATCATCAAAATAAAATCAAACGTAAATGCATCTACATTTAGGATAAAGAAAAAACTTACTACCATGATGTGCACATAAATAGGAATGAAAA
The DNA here is from genome assembly GCA_007115705.1 of Dactylis glomerata. Classification (NCBI taxonomy): domain Eukaryota; kingdom Viridiplantae; phylum Streptophyta; class Magnoliopsida; order Poales; family Poaceae; genus Dactylis; species Dactylis glomerata. The sequence goes on from QXEO01000217.1 coordinate 1,105,268, forward strand.
CGGACAAAAGGGATCAATATCACATTTGTTTTCATATTTTTCTGTGTGAAAACGCGAAAAATACAGAAACTCTGGAAAAATATATGAAAGTAGATACCGACGGAAAGAATAATGGACCAAATACTATGCGAACATGGATGAAAAGGAATAATTATAGAAACCAATAGACCGCTTGAATCATGCAAAACAACTCAAGCAACTCAAGTAAACTGACAAACATGTTCCCTAAGCCTATCCGATTCTCGGTGTAATGGGGAGTAGAAGATGTGTTTCATAGGCGGTTCAACGTCACAAGGTCACACATTAGGCCTCCTAAAATAGTCATGCAAAACAACTTTTAAGAGGAAGTTTCGCATTAGTCGGAAACATAAACTCCGTTTCCACATTTGTGCCACTAGAAAACGGCGTATCATTTCTGCTTCCACAAAAAAAAGTATTCTCAATTCCATTTCATAAAGTTTTGTTTATGTTTTCGTATTTCCATTTTGTTTTGGTTTTTCTGAGGAAAATTGAAAGTTTCCTCTCCATTTTCACCCCTAACTTGGGATACATATATGAACTAGCAGTTAAGCCATTAAAAAAGGTTCATAGTAATACATTTTTTAAATAGGAATGAGCTTTGTCTTTTTATTGATTGAGTAAAACAGGATGGTGTAGCCCAAAACAAATTTCGATTCCTTACCTTAAATTTTAATTCCTTATTTGACACTGGAATTTTTTTCTTTCCTATTTGACCTCATGTCAAAAAAAATTCCTTATATGGCATTATAGTGCAACTTTTGTTCAAACGGTGTTAAGCTAGGACATGAAAAGACTATTCAGCCACTTATGCATTATGTGACCAAATTTGACATGTAACATATAAATCCAAGAGTATATGAGTAATTTTTTTGGCCCTAACGCATTAGCATAATGAAATAGGCACAATTAGTGACTAGATTTTAGAAAACGAGTTTTTTTTACGAATTTTAGCGACCAGACTACTCTTCTACTTTGCAGTGCTTCGTGTTAAGCGGCTGCCGTAGCTAGCTACCTTTGCTCGTTGTTTCATCCAAGCAGCTCGTTTCAGCCAGGAGGCCAGCTTCGCACGCTGTCGTTCTACTCGGTCAAGAGCACCGGCCGAGATAGCAGTGTACTCGCGTCCTCTAGCTGAGACAGCACCGGTCAAGAGTACTGCTCGATCAATGATACGCTGGATCTGACGGACTGCACCCTCTAGCCGAGCACGCAGCCCAACACCGCAGCTGCTCCATGGGGTGAGCCCACAGCTAGCTGAGCTCATCGATGGGCGCTCCGCCGCGCCTTTCCGGGAGGTTCTATACTCCACTTTAAGCGGCGATGTGAGCACTCGCCGCACGCACGAGAGGCGTCGTGGGCCGCGGCCCAACCCCACCCATCTTCTTCCTCCTCCCAGTCCCGACGCCCCCATCTCCTCTCTCTCTCTCTTCTTCTTCCTGGATGTGCCCCCGCTGCCGCCGCCGGCCGACCGCCTGCCGCCGCCACCCGCGGCCGGCGGCGCGAACGCCGCCTCGCCGCCCCGCCCTCCTCTATCTCAACCCCATCGCCGGTCCGCCGCCGCCCCCCGACCTCCAGCTCCGGCGAGCTCCCCGCACCTTACCTCCACCCTAACTCGTCGCCGGCGAGCTTCCCACACGGCCGCACCCCACCCCCACCCTAAATCCTAAGTTCTATTCCTCTCCTCTGCCGGCGACGCCGCGGCCAGCCGCGCCGTCACCGTCTCCGGCGAGGTCTTGGCCTCTCCTCCGCCGGGGCGCCGCGTCGTCGTCGAGGTTGGCCGCCGCGGTCAACCGTCACCTCCATTGCAAATTGTACTGTTGCAGGTGTGTGCTCCCTTGTGCGGAGCCCCAGCTCGGGTCCGCAGTGAGCGGCGAATAGGATTTGCCCGCCTTTCCTGCCATCGGCAACAGGGCAACCCCGCCTTGTTCGACCTCCACGGCCGTGCGTGGTCTCCCATATTCCGCGCCGCCGCCTCTATGCACAGCACGCCGAGCCGCTGCCCAAAGCCGCACCACGACCCATGGCCCCTAAGCTAAAGCCTCCACTGCCACTACGCACCAGCACTCCAGCAGCCACCGCCGTTCGTGGTCACAGAGGGGTATTCTGTCCGTCTGCAAAATAATTGACGGAATAATGTGACGGAACCAACGGCAGTGTCATCTAAGGCAAAATAATTTACAACCTACCTCCTCTGGGCTTCGTCGCCCCCGCCTGTAAAATAACTCGCTTGGGAGGGAGTCCCAGAGCAGCACCACTGGGCTTGGCTTCCCTTCTCAGAGTCTTCAAATACGCGAGGATTTCTCTGCATCAAATCGATTAAGATCAAAATCGAGGGTTTCAATCCATCGAAATTTATGATCGAAATCCAGGATTAAATCCATCAACCAAGCGATTCAACAATAGATCAAGCACAACGTGATTCTTCCGCCGCCACCCGTGATACGCCTCTCAACAACACAGCGCCGGATGCGGATGCGAGGCCGGTGCTGGTGCCTCCGCGACTACCCAATGGCGGAGTTACTGCCGGAGAAGCCTAGCGGCTGTCGCAGCCAAGCAGGAGGAAGAGAGCGCGAATAAGGACGACAATACCGTGAGGATGAGGTCGTCACAGGCCCACAGCTACCGTGTTTGGAGTTGACGGCGGCGCTACGCCGCAGTAGAGGGTCTGGTCCGGCTGGCCGTGCCAAAGCGCCGGAGATTGACCGGCCGGCCTCTACATATACATGGACATGCTCCTCCGATGACCGGCCGGCCTCTACATATACATGGACATGCTGTCCGCGGAGATTGAAGCACGCAGCTAGCCTAATGATTTGAGGAAAATAAGTCTGTACATATTTCACAAGCACAAGTCTGCGACTCTGTGCCCACATCAATGCCTCTCCCCGACGCCCACTTTGGCTGAATTCTACCATCTTCATTGATTCGTGGCTTCCGGTGAGCTTCTCTCTTCTGTGCAGAGAGTTCCTTCCAATTCATGTCTCAATTTATTTCCATCTTTCTCAGCCTGGACGTGCTCACCACATCACGGCTTGTACATGAATAGAGATGAACGGAGTTCATTTTGTACGCACAGGACAGGCAGTATGATTAGCATTGTGCCATTTTAACTTGTAGGAGTAGAGAAAAATAAGATTGGAGGGGCATCTTATTTGTCAAAAGACAAATGCACTTCTAAGCAGTTCAACTGACTACAGTTGTAGTCCTGTGTTCTGAAGAACAACTGATTTATTTGTTTTCAGAGTTTTTGGATTGTGATGGTGGTAAATTTCCACTATACTGAAATATGTACTGAACTTTATAAGCTATTAATATCTACTAGGTGTTTGTACTGCAACTTATTCAAAGATACTCCGGCCGTGATACTTAGGGTGTGTTCGGTTCGGGAACAAAGTGGAATGGAATGTAATGGTTCCATTCCACTAGAATGGGTTGGTTCCATTCTAGTGTTTAGTTGAGACCAAAAAAGTGGAATGGAATGGTTCCATCCGGTGTTTAGTTGGAACAAATAGATAGAATGGAATGACTACAATTTGATTCAGCTCACCTCTTTTATATGCATGGTGAGCTTACCTCTTACATCTGCAATTTATTTGTAGCATGATATAATAAAAATTTCAGCAGCATTTTGTTTGTATTTTCAGCACTAAAGCATTGACAGACATATAATTACAATAACTTTCAGCAATAACAAATAGATAACAACCATAACTCATATTTGAATCCATACAACCATCCAAGTCATCCAAACAGTTAAAATAGAATGATAATCCATTCAAACATGTCTAGATGATGGCATACGAGCCATCCAAAAGCATACATAGTTAAAAGTTCATTACAGTCCGTTGAACCGTCTCAAGTTCAAGACACAGTACCAATGAAACAACACATAACTGGAATAAATTCTCGGTCGTTCGATCAGTTCAAGTTGTAGAGCACTCCAAAGACCTTCTCCACATACCTACTCACCCAAACCAACTTGTTTTCAAGCTTAAGTGACATAAATGCCTTTGCAATCTTTGGATTGTCAACAAGATGAGCATAGTAGTGTGCCATATGTCCCTCATCAAATCCCTGTATTGCCACCAAAGAATCCCACAACCCATCTGGTAAAGTGTCATCATCTCCAGCAGACTTTGCAAGAGCCTCAGCCACCATTTTGAACCCATCTTTGAGTGTGGTTACTAGAGCATCATCTTCAATTTTCACAACCTTAGCCTTCTTTTTTGGTGGTGCTTTTGAACTAGAAGACTCACCAACATTTGGTGACAAGTTGACCTCACTTTCATCTTCAAGATCAATAGATAGTGGATCATTTCCGGACTTGGCATATTTTCCCGTAGCAGTAGTTGTACCAAATATAGTTTCCATTGCTCGATAGTGTTCAATTGGGGTATTCAAGAAGGCAGCATCTGCTTTGAAGGCCTACAAAAATGTCCAAGTGAGTAACATAGAGTAGACATAAAGTAAAGAAAGTGGTCATATAACAATCTACATTGCAATGGCCTGCATAGTGTTCATCGCTGAGCCTAATCGTGCTTGTATCCTCATCCCATAGTGCTCCACTTAAATTCTTCAAATGTACTATCCTTCCCCATATCTTCCTCCACTTCTTCAAATGGTTGCTACAATTATCTCCGGCTAAGGATAGCTTGAAATGGTCATTCAAAGCCTTAGCGCATTGGTTATGATGCACACTCTTGAATCCACTTGAAGTTCTTGCTCCACTAGCCACAAGGTCAGCTAGAAAGCCTAGCATCATGGTGGACATGGAATTGGTCCACACAACCAGCCCACCCTTAGCAGCTCCAGCACTTACGCCGGTCACTTCAACACTGTCCATTCCTGTCCAGCCATGAAAATGATCCAAAAAATAGTAACATAGCCTCACAAACATGATATCAATATATGGAAATGGCCTATTTCTGCCCAGCCACGAAAATGATGCAAAAAATGACAAGATAAACTCACAAACATGATATCAATATATGGAAATGGCCCATTTCTACCCAGCCATCAAATGGTTGGAAATTCGATTAATTAAAGCATCACAAACATGAGTTCAATACATGAAAATGGTACAATAGGTCCAGCCATTACATAAATGCAAAGATACATGGAGCATGCCACACTCAATTTCCATACAAAATCTGCCGATCCGCCCACATCTGGTTTGCAATTTGTTGCCTACGATCTAGGGTGGCCCTATGGTCTCTCGCTTGTTGCCTTTGTGTCCTCATTGGTTGGGCTGTCCAAGTCACCTCCGGTATAATAAATTCATCAATCCCTTGAGATAGTGCATAGTTATGAAGAATGCAACAAGCTACAACAATATCAACTTGAACCGGAAAAGGAAAGAATGGTTTGGCATCATCCAAAATTTTGAATCTCCTCTTGAGGGATCCAAATGCTCGCTCTACCGTCACCCGTAGAGACGAGTGCCTTAGATTGAATAGCTCATTTGCATTTTGGACAGGGTTGCTGCCCCACTCATTCAAATGGTATCTTGTTTGCCGAAAGGGTGGCAAGAAACCGGGCTTGGCTCCATACCCGGCATCAACTAGGTAGAACTTTCCTATAAAGGAAAACAAAAAATTGAGGACAATGGTTTGCACAATATATGGACAATTCTATCTATGGCCATTTCTTACCTTCTGGTACTTGTAGGCCTCTCTCACGCTCTAGTGCATCAGCTAAAATAAGAGCATCATGTGCTGTCCCCTCCCACCCAGCCAATACATATGTGAATCGGAGGTCAAAATCTACAGCTGCCATCACATTTTGAGTTGCAAAAGTCTTCCTACCACGAAAAGAATGTTCCACATCTTTCGTAACCGATGCTCGCACATGTGTGCCATCGATTGCTCCAATGCAGTCCTACATTGTGAACACTATTACATGACATGAATTCTAATCTAAATAGCTAACGAATAGTATGAGAAAAAACCTTAAAATATGGGTCAAAACGATGATTTCCGGCAATTTTGGATGGAGTCTCCAATGAAGGTGGCCTGATATAATCATTACGCAGCTGACCTATTGCGTGCAAGACGCGCTTAAAGTATATGCTAATTGTTCCAAATGATCTACCAAAATTTGTTGCAACAACCCTATTCCGAAGGTTATGCCCAATGGTATGCAAGAACATTGCCACTTGTTGCTCCACACACAAATGTGGACTATTTTCTAGCAAATTGCGATCTCTCAATATGCCACATAGCCGAAAGAAAGGAGCTCTTTCAAACCTTAACATATTCTTACAAGTCACATCACATTGCCATATTTTAGAGTTTAGATAGTCAATTCTAATCTGATCTCTTTCATGCATCGGGCCATATGTTATGCGTGGTCTTCTTTTCCTTACTATGGCCCGAACAAGTACGGACACGGCTGCAAGAGCCACAAAGACAGCAGCTCCCCTAATCATCTGTTTCCTTTTATCCATCCTCTTGACCATCTACAATGCATTTTATGCAATCAACAACAACCACATGACATATATGAACAATAAAACTGCAAGGCTAATGAGCAAGTAAAGAAAATATGCCATTTATCTGATTAACAGAAAATATATAGCTATGGACAGCAGCATAGAACAACATATATTGCAAGAAAAACGAGATTTTAAGGTTGTTCTTCATCTGATTATAGCAAGTAAAGAAAATATATAGCAAGTAAAGAAAATATGCCATTGATCTGATTATCCATCCTCTTGCTAGATTGTTGTTCATCTGAAAACAAAATAGACAGAGACTATTGATGCACAAATACCACAAGATCTGAGCTATCACCTTGCAAAAATCGAAGTAGCAGTACCCGTCGATGCCTCCTTAGCCCTGCCGCCGTCACCTCCTGGTTCCCCGCCCGTCGACCGCCCGCCGTATCCCGCCTCCCTGCCCGCCGACGCCCGCCTGCTAGCCTCCCCGACCGCCGACGCCCGCCTGCTAGCCTGGCCGCCGACACCCCCTTGCTAGCAGGGCCGCCGTCGCCCGCCTTGTAGGACTCGCCGCTGTCGCTGGGAGGATTCGTCCGCCGTCGCCTGGGAGGATTTGGCCGCCGCCGAAACGAGTGAGACGGGGGGGTGCGAGCGGATAGGGTTGGAGCGGGCCGAAATTTCTTTTTTTCCAGGTGAGAGAGAGGGGGATGGTGAGGGAACGGGGAGATTCCACCAAATCGGTGGAACGGCTCGGTTCCGAATCTACAGCGGATATTCGGTTTCCTGGAACCGTTCCATTCTACCAAAGTTGCCAACTGAACACGTGAATTGGTCCTGGGTGTGGAATGGTTCCATTACATTCCACTTCATACCTCCAACTGAACACACCCTTAAGTTTAGAGAAAGGAAGGCCTTAATGGAGAAGGCATGAGAGATCACGGGAGCACCAAAGACAACAAAGAAGTAAGCTCAACCCCAGTGGACTTCCTTTCATTTACATGATAGAACCAACACATTAAGTTAGGTGTTGTTATTTGACCAGGAAAGATACGGCTAATTAGGATTTATTTTTTGTTTTGTATACCAATTTCCTAGGGATCAAGAACAAAGAAGTTAGCTAAGCAATCAATTTCATTTTACTTGGCTTTGTCATTCGATTCATTAGAGGTACATCCCAAGCAAAGAAAAGTGGGATTATTTCATTTTTCACTTTGCTGCCAACCGTAAACAAAGATATATATAAGATTGCTACAAAAGGTCCTTACAAAACTTATGTCGGCAGCCCAGTTAGCAAGGTTTGTCCGATATCTAAGTTTATCCTTCAATTTGTTCATTCTACTTTTGATTTTACATGCCTTGGTGCAAGAGATCTCCCCTTATAAACAAGGGAATTGAGGCTGGTATCCAACCAGCCTATTTGACTGGCGACGACAAGGAAATTGAGATATTTAATTATTTATTGGATTATTATGTTCCTATCTCTTTTTACATACGTGAATTTCTGTATGCATTTTGTTTACACCAGCCGTAATGAAAATTTAGGGACCAGGGCAACGCACGGGTATTTAGCTAGTTTACATAAAGTGTCAAATAGAGAAGAAATTTTTGGCTAGTGTCAATTTTTTTAAGGCAGTGTTAAATAATAAATTTTCTCTAAAAAAAGGTTGCATCACCGCAAAAGCCACACAACCAAAAAACAAAGTAAAAACAAGCTGCGCAAGATGTTTAGCACCAGCAGCGACCGAAGCCCGTACCTCCTTTATTTTCGACACTGTACCATCTCAAGAGGGATAGAAGATTTTCCTAGATCGTGTTTCTGGGTCGGACGTTGGGGTCGCCTTGCATCAGTCTCCAAAAAGGTATAAAACCAAATCTACAGTTGAAGTCCCTATCTATTGTTGGGGGCAAGTGTGTGAGTTAGACTCGGCTTGTGGAACAAGTGACACATGGTACATGTTGTTCAAGGAAGTGGAGCAGCGTGGCTTTTACAGTTTTACTGCGGCGGCGACGACGGGTTTTTAGTGGCGTGGCGCAACAAGGGCTCCGCGGAAGATATCATGACCACCCCCATTAGAAGCAAACATTCTTCTAGAAATAAGGGGCAATTTGTTGTTGGATGCGGTCAATCGTTTCATATCTCTGGAAGTACACCTGTTCCAAAAGTGGCCGGAGTGGGTACGTAAAAAATTAACAATGCCTTCTAAATTTGTGAGGGATACAATTACATGAGACCTCCTGATGCATCTCATCTCTACTAATAATATTACTAGAGGTATGGTCCGTGGCTCACAAGTGCGCTTTCAATCCACAAAAAATACGTTTTCCTCCAACTAAAACGTCTAATAATTTTTAATATCTCTACTAATAATATTGCCAGAGGTATGGTCCGTGGCTCACAAGTACGTTTTTAATCCACCAAAAATACGTTTTCCTCCAACCAAAACGTCTAATAATTCTTAATATCGCATAGAGTTCTCCACCGCTCAACCCCATCGCCCACCTATCCTACGCCGCCCTTGACGCCTCCGGCGCCGTTGACTCCATCGCCGCTCACACATAGCTTCCACCCGAATTTCTGCAGGCGAGAAGCCAAACGGCGATCCGCGATGGGGCTCAAGGCCATATGATAGACTGTGAAGCAAAATCAGGGCTCAGGGCCATAGGATAGACTGTGATGCCTCCCCCAAGCTGGCCGACCAGGAGGTGTTAGGTCCCCCGGCGGCGAACTTCACCTCGGGGCACGACCACGACAGCGCGAACGGCACCTCGCGTGTGTCCCACCGGCACCGTCGCCGTGACCGTGGGCCCGATGGACGATCCGGGCCTCGAAGACCCTCTCAGTGCCACGTCGGTGGCGTCGCTGAAGGAGCTGCGGTTCTTGACCTCGGCCCACATCTCCTTCGCCGTGAGCTGCTCGCCGCTGTCGGAGCTGGATGGGCCCATCGCAAAGGACGGGCAGCAGGTAACGCGGACGCCGGCTGTCTCATGGGATGCGATCCCGAATGTCACCGGAGGGTGCCCGTCCACTGTCCTGTGACGGAGGAGGACGCCATTGACGCCGTCGCACGCTCTGCACGCAGCAAAGAAGAAGACTTTTTTTAGAGAGATTGCTGCTTACTTCAACCAAATTTGTCTGTGCTCGTTACTTCATTCTGAAATTGGTGAGATTCCCAGTCAAGATATGCCACCCACTGAATTCTACATAGATGAACAAGAAATCAAGGTCAAATCTTCTTCACCGCAAAGATGATGTCTCTGACACAAACACAGAGAGCAGAGTGTTGGCTTGCACTTAACTGCCCATGTGAAGAGCAATGTGACATCTGTAGGTGTGCTTCCTGAAATTTCCACCTGATGCATTGCTTTTATCAGAGATCACAAGTAAGCACGGGACAAAGTAATGATGGATCGTTGGTTTATTTTGCAAGAGGAGAAAATGTACCACAAAAGTGAAAACAACAACTGGGAAGCTGCTCTCCTTGTAGTTGTGAGGGATGAACGGCGATATCTGGCGGCAGGTGATCTTGATTTCAGGGTCAGGCTCACCTACATTGCAATTGTAGAACCTTGTCAGCTAATCGACATGATTTTGATGCCCCGCAACAAATATATCTGTCAGGTTATTGTTATAATTTTAGTTCAAATAATGTCAAAAATTCACCATGATATGTTGTCCAACAATCCATGGTAATTGCAGTTCTTTTCTTTCAAGTTCCAGCCCCAAGACTCGATGCCAACTTTATCTATTCCCCTACAAATTTGGACAACGAATTACTATATGCAGATGAATGAAATCAAAGGAAGGAGAGCTTTTCTGGATTTCTCTGCTTACTTGAGGACATTGCTAGAGTTATGGTCCGTGGCTCACAAGTACGCTTTCAATCCACCGAAAATATGTTTTCCTCCAACCAAAACGTCTAATAATTCTTAATATCGCATAGAGTTCTCCACCGCTCAACCCCATCGCCCACCTATCCTACGCCTCCCTTGACGCCTCCGGCGCCGTTGACTCCATCGCCGCTCACACATAGCCTCCACCCGAATTTCTGCAGGCGAGAAGCCAAACAGCGATCCGCGATGGGGCTCAAGGCCATATGATAGACTGTGAAGCAAAATCAGGGCTCAGGGCCATAAAATAGACTGTGATGCCTCCCCCCGAGCTGGCCGACCAGGAGGTGTTAGGTCCCCCGGCGGTGAACTTCACCTCGGGGCATGACCACGATAGCGCGAACGGCACCTCGCATGTGTCCCACCGGCACCGTCGCCGCGACCGCGGCCCCGATGGACGATCCGGGCCTCGAAGACCCTCTCGGCACCGCGTCGGTGGCGTCGCTGAAGGAGCCGCGGTTCTTGACCTCGGCCCACATCTCCTTCACCGTGAGCTGCTCGCCGCCGTCGGAGCTGGATGTGCCCATCGCAAAGGACGGGCAGCAGGTGACGCGGATGTTGGCTGTCTCATGGGATGCGATCCCGAATGTCACCGGAGGGTGCCCGTCCGCTGTCCTGTGACGGAGGAGGACGCCATTGACGCCGTCGCACGCTCTGCACGCAGCAAAGAAGAAGACTTTTTTGGAGAGATTGCTGCTTACTTCAACCAAATTTGTCTGTGCTCGTTACTTCATTCTGAAATTGGTGAGATTCCCAGTCAAGATATGCCACCCACTGAATACTACATAGATGGACAAGAAATCAAGGTCAAATCTTCTTCACCGCAAAGATGATGTCTCTGACACAAACACAGAGAGCAGAGTGTTGGCTTGCACTTAACTGCCCATGTGAAGAGCAATGTGACATCTGTAGGTGTGCTTCCTGAATTTTCCACCTGATGCATTGCTATTATCGGAGATCACAAGTAAGCACGGGACAAAGTAATGATGGATCGTTGGTTTATTTTGCAAGAGGAGAAAATGTGCCATGAAAGTGAAAACAACAACTGGGAAGCTGCTCTCCTTGTAGTTGTGAGGGATGAACGACGATATCTGGCGGCAGGTGATCTTGATTTCAGGGTCAGGCTCACCTACATTGCAATTGTAGAACCTTGTCAGCTAATCGACATGATTTTGATGCCCCGCAACAAATATATCTGTCAGGTTATTGTTATAATTTTAGTTCAAATAATGTCAAAAATTCACCATGATATGTTGTCCAACAATCCATGGTAATTGCAGTTCTTTTCTTTCAAGTTCCAGTCCCAAGACTCGATGCCAACTTTATGTATTCCCCTACAAATTTGGACAACGAATTACTATATGCAGATGAATGAAATCAAAGGAAGGAGAGCTTGTCTGGATTTCTCTGCTTACTTGAGGACATCAACATTGAGCGCAGACAACACGGTTGAGTATCTCGTCCCACCAGGCCACAAAACAAATGCCTAGAGAAGGGAATAATGCTGGTGCGGACCAAAGCTGATCAGATCAAGCTTAATATCAGAACTAACGAAGAGAGCTAGACCTCCTCCCTTCCCCTCGACGCAAATCGGCAGGCAGTTGCTGAAGCCGTTGCGTCTACAAATGCTTTCAACTAGGGCTTTATTCTGCCTAGTTTCAGACAGGAAAACTAGGCTGGGCTTGTGTTCCCGAATCAATCGGGTGAGTTCTTGGACTGTCCGAGGCTGCCCCAGGCCTCGGCAGTTCCAAAACTGGATCTTCATTGGTCCTGCCAGGCACCCTCATCGGCGCCCGGCTTCATTCCAGCAGTCTGCCGGACGATGTCCTTCCTTGTACCTTTTTCTCCTTCCTCACAGACTTCCACTACCTTCTTCAGCTGCAGCGGGCTCTGCACCTCTTTGTCACTCTTAGCACTGTTAGAGCCCAGCTGTATGTCAGCACCCCCTAGTCCTATTACAAATTTAGAGGTGCTCCCTGCTACAATATCTAGGCCTAAACTATCTTGACGCTCAGGCCCGTACATAACCACATGATTGGTTTCAATTTCCTTTTGCTTACTCTCAACAACAGCCTCCTCATTCCGTAGCTGATGCAGGAACTCTCTTCCTAGACAGTCCTCTAGGCTGGGAACCTGGACCTGGACCATCCTCCTCTTTGTTTGCTGCATCCCAGGTTCCTCATCTTCAGGTCGAGTACGCGGAGCCCCCAGACCAGCTGCCTGGGTTGTCAGCGTGGCGTTCTCTTCTTGTACTTTTGTGTCACCATATTGATGTATCTGTCACTGATCAGTTTGGAATAAAATGGAGAAACAGCTTCGTGTATGGTGAACCACGTCCATGTGATAGACCTGAATTCTGGAAACTGTTAAGAAGAATAAAACCTTCCTCTTCTGACCCGTGGCTGATGTGTGGGGATTTTAACAAAGCCTTGTTCCAGTTTGAGCATATTTCCGCTAGAAAGAGAAGTGAGAGCCAGATGGAAGCTTTCCGTGAGACCTTGGATCACTGCAACCTCCATGATCTGGGTTTCTCTGGTACGGTTTGGACATATAACAATAAACAGAAGGGGAACAAAAATGTTCGTGTAAGACTTGATTGGGCTGTTGCATGTCCGGCGTGGTCTGCTCTATTTCCTAATGCTTCAGTAAGACATCTCACTTCCTCTCGATCAGACCACTGCCCAATTCTGCTAGACCTCGGTAATGAGGGCAGGAAGAAAACAAGAGCTAGAAAGAAGTGCCTAAGATATGAGGCAATGTGGGAGAGAGAGAGCTCCTTGTGCCAGCAGATTGAAGAAGCTTGGACTAACCAGCTGCCAGCTTCTGACTTGAATGACATCCACAGAAAACTCAGCGCCACCATGGATAGTTTGGGGAACTGGAGCAGCCAGGTGTTTGGTTCTGTCAACAAAGAAATCAAGATGCTGAAAACGAAATTAGAGGACCTCCAGAAAAGTGATTTCCTAGGAAATCAGGAGGAGATCAAGACGGTCTCTACTCGTCTAGATGAAATCCTTCTTAGGGAGGAAATCATGTGGAAGCAACATTCGAGAATCGAGTGGTTGAGAGAGGGAGACCAGAACACCAAATATTTCCATCGAAAAGCTTCTGGTAGGGCAAAAAAGAATAAAATTTCGAAGCTGAGAAGATCTGATGGGTCCTTTGCTACTGACGAAGATGAGATAATAGCTAGAACCCACATCTTCTTTACAGAGCTCTACTCGGAAGACCCTCTTGTGAATCCTGCGCCCTTACTAAATCTGGTTGAGCCTTCTGTCTCAAACCAAATCAACCAACGTCTGACTAAAGACTTTACAAATGATGAAATAGGCGATGCCTTATTCCAAATTGGGCCTCTCAAGGCTCCAGGTTCGGATGGTCTGCCAGCCAGATTCTTCCAAAGAAACTGGGCCCTCCTTAGAGATGAGACTTGTAAAGCTATTAAAAAGTTTTTCTCAGATGGTATCCTACCAGAGGAAATTAATATGACAAAGATTGTTCTTATTCCTAAGTCTGATGATGCTACAGAGTTGAAAGACTACCGCCCTATTTCCCTCTGCAATGTGGTCTATAAGGTCATTTCTAAATGTCTCGTGAACAGATTGAGACCGTACCTTCAGAACCTCATCGGTGAGACTCAAAGCGCATTCATTCCCGGCAGATTAATCTCGGACAATGCCATGATTGCCTTTGAGTGCTTCCATGCCATCCAAAGGAACAAGAAACCGGATGAGTCTTTCTGTGCGTACAAACTTGATTTGTCCAAGGCATATGACAGGGTTGACTGGCCTTTCCTCGAAGGATTGCTTCGGAAAAGTGGGTTCGATGACAAATGGGTTAGATGGATCATGGCTTGTGTTACCACCGTCAAGTATTGTGTTCAGGTAAATGGAAACCTTACTGAACAGATTTCCCCCTCAAGGGGGTTGAGGCAAGGGGATCCCCTTTCCCCGTACCTTTTCCTCTTCGTAGCAGACTGCCTGTCTAAATGTATTCAGCGTGCTATCTACGAGGAAGGGCTGAAAGAGATCAAGATATGCAGAAATTCCCCTGGTATTTCACATCTTCTATTTGCAGATGACTGCATCCTTTTCTTCAAGGCCAATGGCAATCAGGCTGGCATTGTCAAAGCTGCCATTACCAAGTTTGAAAAGGGGTCTGGCCAACTTCTTAGTGTCAGCAAGTGTTCCATCATGTTTGGAGATAGCTGCCAACAGAACAAGCAAGATGAGGTTAGAAGAACCCTGGAGGTAGATCGGGTTGATTTTGAAGACAAATACCTTGGCCTCCCAACTCCTGAAGGACGGATGAAAAAAGGGAGGTTCCAATCCTATAAGGACAGGCTTGGTAAAAGGGTAAATAACTGGGCTGAAAAATATTCCTCTATGGGAGCAAAGGAGGCTCTTATTAAATCGGTTGCCCAAGCTATACCAAATTATGTGATGGCTGTCTTCAAACTTCCAGCGGGTTTCCATGAAGACTATATCCGTTTGATCCGAAATTTTTGGTGGGGCGAGGATGAAAAAAGAGAAAGGTTCATTGGGAGGCATGGGATGTGCTGTCAAGACTGAAAAACTTTGGTGGAGTTGGTTTTAGGGACCTAAAACTCCTAAACCAAGCTATGTTGGCTAGGCAGTGCTGGAGGATAATCTCTAAACCCGACAGCCTGTGTGCTAGGCTTCTAAAGTCCATTTACTACCCAAGAGGAAACTTTCTAGACACTATTTTTTGGCAAGATGCCTCCCCTTCTTGGCGTGGTATAGAGTATGGTCTCGAGCTTTTAAAAGAGGGGCTCATCTCGAGAATTGGAAATGGTGAGAATACCAACATTTGGCGTACCAACTGGCTGCCAAGAGACTACAATCTGAAACCTAGAGAGGGAAAAACAAATTCTAGAATTCGTAAGGTGAACCAGCTGATCCTCCCTAACTCAAACAGTTGGAACGAAAACCTTATTACACAAGTTTGCTACCCGGAGGATGCCTCTCTAATCCTTAGTTTAAAGCTACCTGTCCAGCCTTGCGAGGATTTCTTTGCATGGCACTATGAGCGTAATGGAAAGTTCTCTGTGAAAAGTGCTTATAAACTTGCTTATAATATTCACAATGGTGTCAGGTGGCAGGCCGGGACAAGCGAGGCGTCTGATAACTCTAGGAGTATTTGGAAGCTTATTTGGACGACGCATATCCCAACAAAGGTCAGAATATTCGGATGGAGAACTGCGAGGGACAACCTTGCCACCAATAAGAACAAATTCAGAAGAACTCTAGAAACACAAGGTACTTGTATGATTTGTGGTATGTGTGATGAAACCAGCTTCCATGCCACGGTTTCATGCACCAAAGCTAGAGCCTTAAGAGATAAAATGAGAGAACATTGGAACCTGCCACCAGAGTCCAGATTTCGGGAATCAGGTGAGGATTGATTGCTAATCCTTTTGGGTAGTTGCAGCAATAAACAGAGATCCCAGGTGCTTCTCCTTTTATGGAGAGCTTGGCATCTGCGATGCGACATAATCCACAATAAAGGACAGGAATCGATCGGGAATTCAGTATCCTTCTTGCTGAATTATGATGCAACGCTAACAGACTGCATTCCAGTCCTAACGAACAACAAAGGTAAAACAGCTATTGGTATGACTGAGCCGACTAACCATTCTGGTTTTTTGAACCATAGCAGACTGGAAGACATGCAGCCTACGCCGTCGATTATACCTACAGAGGAGACTGTTCTGATCAACGTCGACGCGGCCTTCAGGCCTCTGACCGGTGATTCAGCCATTGGGGCAGTGATTCGAGACCAATCTGGCTTAATCATCGCTGCCTCCAGCAGGACGATCGATCGATGCCAAGACGCTGAAGAAGCAGAGGCTAAAGCAATCCTCGTTGGGTTGCAGTTGGCCATTGAGATGGGCATCAACCAGCCTACGCTGATGTCTGATTGTGCAGCAGCTGTTTCTGCAGTTAGGAGTCCGGGCACCAACCTGTCAAAACACTGGTGCGTGTACAAGGAGATCGTTGATGCTTCTACACAGCTACCTGGGTGTGCTGTGCGGTACGTTAGGAGAAAGCTTAATTCTATTGCCCATTCCTTAGCTCAGTTTGCTATTCAGTCTGGAACCTGTGAACTTTGGCTGGCTCCAGTCCCGGCTTTTATTTCTGAGCTTGCTTTGAGCGATGTTGTAAACTCTGATTGTGAGTAATATAAGTGTTATCCCCCCTCAAAAAAAAAAAGAGAAGGGAATAATGCTAAGATTTTTTCACAATTATGAGTACAATATGGCATTGTAAATCATGGACGAAAATGTAAAATTGTTTACTGAAAACTAATTTGCCAGGATAGGCTTCTGTACATAATCCTGGGATTATCTGAAGCAAAGGAAGTATTCACTCTTACTACTAAATATATGAAGGCCAAGAGTTACACTGCTGCAGCCTACGTTGGAATGCTTACGATTGTCATGAGATCCTTCACGGTCATACTGAACATTACAATCTCCTTGCCTTCATCTTCAATTTCCTTTGCCAAGTTCTCGCTGGTGGCTGCGTGCATTGAATTTCACTGCTACCGGCTTCAAGCCATCAGGCACTCAACACGAGACATGAAGATCCGTCGTTCTCGGGAAACCCGGCTCATGAGTGTCACACGAGCTCTGCTCTCAGTTCCGGATAATATGTTGTTGTGCTTTTTGTATAAGTTTCAAAATTCGGAGTTCAGTTTTACATAATTACATGCCCGTTTCTAAATTAAGATATTTGTTGCAGCTAAAAGTTCATATCTTCTGCATGGCGACAAACAGGCGTCGGCCAGCTCCGTGACCTGCACGGAAATGACCGGGCTGCCCGCCCTCATTCCAAGCAGCTTGTCGAGCGAAAAAAGACTAGACAACCTGCAGGACGTAGAGAGTGGCGGCATGTCTTCGATGCCAACGCAACGCCGTGGACATGGCCTCCCCATGTAGCGGAGCAAAAATGATGGTGAGGCGCCTCTTGCTCCCCCCCCCCCCCCCCCCTCTCCATGTGAAACGATGATGGGCGAGGTGGCTGGTTTAAGGGTAGAAGTCTCAGAGCACATGCAAGGACCGACGAGGATTTCGGCAAGCTGTCTCGTGATGTCGGTGGGGGGACTAGGCTAGAGACAGATTTAGTCCAGCGTGTCACGCTGAGATCCCACATCATAAAGTGGATGTGATCGGGTGGA
Organism: Dactylis glomerata; assembly: GCA_007115705.1. NCBI lineage: Eukaryota > Viridiplantae > Streptophyta > Magnoliopsida > Poales > Poaceae > Dactylis > Dactylis glomerata. Next base: position 1,122,810 of record QXEO01000217.1, read on the forward strand.
ATCATCACCGACGACGTTGGTTACAACCCGACGATGTCTCCTAATCAGGAAAATCAGATTACCACTAATATTTTTTATCTTTATTTTGCGAGAACAATTTACCATATGATAACCCGTTGCAACGCACGGGTGTTGTGCTAGTACCTATAATTCATACAAAGGCTATCTTCTATTGTGAACATTAAACATCAACACCGATCGTGATGGTACATACAAATCTAGATGACTCTATGACTCGTCTCTCTCACACGACAACTCCTCTTCTCTTCTTCTATTTATGTGCAAAAGTGACAAAGGAGACCATGTCGGCATGAACGGAATTAATTACTCCCTCCGACCCATAATACTCTTTGCTAATGTAGATGTATCTAGACATATTTTAGTGATAGAAACATCCGTATTAGCGAAGAGTAATATGGGTCGGAGGGAGTACTTTGTTTTTGAAACGTACATTGGTAGGTGTGAATTGGCGAGCAGTGAACAATTATACACTTTTCCAATAAAGTGGGGGCATAACGACGCACGACGTGCTTTTGGTTTCAACCACTTGTGCATTGCGTTTTTTGGTTGCAAAGTAGAACAGAAATAATTGATGCCCACTATTTGTGATGCAGCAATCTAAACTTTGATCACACGCCAATGAAATTCACCGCGTTGCAACAATTCAAAATGACAAGGACTGAAGCAAGCAGACGATCGGCGCCATCTTTTCCACACCTGGACTATGCAGAGTATTAGCAGTTACCACTACCACGAACACAATTGATGTTCCTAAGCTTCTACTTAATAAGACTTCAGTTGACAAACACAAATAGACGGTCGAGATGTACATATGCAATTTTTTTGTTGGATTATTTGACAGTTAGAAATATGTGTTTTTATGAAGGGAGCATATGAACCCAGATGCCGAAATGAATTTCCGCGGAATTTTCATGGAGCAAAACCTAAGAATTCCCCTCCAACATCCACAGCCTCTCCTATATCCTCTAAGACCAAACCTCGCCGAAGGGTTCAACGCCGCACAATCATTCTCAGAACCCAATGCCGCGGTTCACCACCTCCTCCTCTTCCCTTCCTTCCTGAGGGCCCAAGGCCACCGCTAGTCAAGCCGCGGCCAGAGACGGCGCAACCTACTGCTGAGGAGAAGGCTAGGTGAGCCGACATGGAGCCCCCGAAGATGCGGTAGAGTGAGAAATAATTCTTACGGTTCGGAGAGGGGGGCTCAGAAGGATATTGGGGGTGCGATGGACTGGCTAAGGCGGAGGCAACACGGGAGTGCCGCCACTCGCGGGTGCAGCTGGCGGTCAGGTCGATACCACCTGCAGGGGCATGGCTTCTGGGGTGGGGTGGGATGGTGCGACGTTCTTCTTCCTCCTTCTATTCTTTCTCATCTCCGGCGTGGGATTCTCCCCTTCCCTTGCCATGCTATAGTACCTCCTGGAATTGATGGTTGGCACGGTCGCCTGTAAACTAGCACTAGCACAACCCCCTGCAATAGACCTCCTTCCTTCACAACACCATTGTAGACACTCCGTGATCCGATGTCGCTAAACACGATGGTCCCTCTCCATGCCAGAAAGAGCTAAACGGAAGGCAGTACCACCACCAAAGTTTTAAATCGCGGGCTACTGGATTTAGCCACGGTGATTCCAGAAGCTATGAAAGGTTGTAACAGGGTATACCGCAAGTAAGTTATTATAGAGGTTTTGCCAAATAATCTGGGCATCATATATTCTTAGAGAAAATAGACTTTGCACCACATGATTGCGGAGATTATCTTTTTCCTGATTGCTTTCCAAAATATATAGAAAAGAGGGATGCCGAAACTCAGTTGAGAAATAGATTAAGCCTGATGGGGATGTCCCCTACTGGTGTATTTTGATTACGACGTTAAGGCAAGAATGAGAGGAGCCTCCACAAGAACATAGAAAAGGAAGGCTCTTGCTCGATCAAAGAATTTAGTGCATGTTATCAGCTTGTTCGATGTGCAAAGAGAAGTGTAACAACTCAGAAATTGTAATCCACTCCTTATTAAATAAATGTGCAAAATTTTGGACCCAGATAAAACTTTTTATTTATTATTTCATGCATACATGTATTTTCTATTATCTGTCTTTTATGATTTCATGTGTGTTATTTTTGGTTGAGCATTGGTTAGTTAATTCTAAGTGAACCAACAGAAGCAATTGAGAAGAATATTAGGAACCAAAGAGACCAGAAATAAAAATATCAAAGAAAAAGAGAAGAATAGGATGATCTAGGAAATCTGTTTGACTACCCTACTTTGAGCCCTTGAATTAAGAAATCTGTAGCTCACCTTCATGTTTGGCCAGTTAGTTGAGCTTAACCAAGTAACATACTAACTCAACCAACAAGAATCTACCCAAAATTCAAACCAGAGCATCACTCAAACTTCAACCAAAGTTTGAATCTGAATCATATGACAACCCCAAATTCAAAATAGCCCTGGAGCAAAACACCACCTCTTGACCTAACAAAAATTGTTTTAGAGTCCCTATCCAATATAATGACCAACCCAATTGGAAATTTTCAAAAATTCAAATTTTGATTTCATGCGGGCATTTCGTCGAACACGTTCTGGGCAGAAATCACACAAAATCGAAACAACTATTTGCAACAGTGGTTGGCAGCCCTAGCCCTAGTCCCTGACCTCCAAGCAGTGCTCTGGACTCTCATGTGTCGATCCCTTGTCTCCCCTGCACAGGCACCGGCCGTGAGACATGGATGGCATGGAGGAAGAGCACACCGGACCCCTCCCATGCCCCCCTCTGAACCAGACCATCTCAGCCCCTCCCATCGCGCCAGGACGCTCCTACAGCACGCCGCAGCCCACCTCCCATGCCAGAACCCCGCCTTGCCCCTCCCACGGCCGACACACATGGTGTACTGGCCGCCACTGGACATCGCCGGTGCTCCCTCTCCCGCCTATATAAAGCCGCCATTCTTCCCTGAAAAGAACCACACCATCCCCAGGACCTCCCTAGACAACCTCTCCTTCGCTCCCGTGCCCTAGGTCGAGCTCGGCGACCTCGACCGCTCCGCAGGCCACCGCACGTTCCCGGCGCTGCTGAGCTTCCCCCGGTGCTGTGCCTGCTGGAGGTGGCGGAGGAGAACCCCCGCAGCCGCCCTGCATCCTCGCCGGACCTCCTCGACCCTTCTCCGGCGAGCCCCGCCGCCGTGCTGTTCCCCCGCCGAGCCGGTGAGTCCCTCCCAGTAGTGCCCGGGGAAGAAGCCCCCGATACCCCTTCGTTTTAAGTAGCGGGCCCCCCTTGTCAGCGAATTATTTTTTTCTTTCTTTCTCTCCCCGCGCGCCCGGACACGCTTTGGGCCAGACCAGTCTTTTGGCCCGCTAACCCCCTCCCGCGCGTGGCCCGCTGCCGGTAATTAGAAAAAAAAAGTGTAGTGAGGATTTAAAATTATGAATCTGAACCTATTTTAGATTTGAATTTCCCAGAGTTGTAGGAATTCAAATTTAGCAAATAAGATGTCGTTGGAAAGCTTGTAAAATGCCCTACACTATAGAACTAGTTAGAATTCAAAATAAGTTAGGAATTTAATTAGATGTGAATAGTGTGACCATAGCTTTGTTAATCATAGAGTATTTCTAGAAATTTAATTAAGCCTCCGAAAATCATGAAATTTAAATTGTGAAATCACCAATGACCTTCCTTACTGTTAGTCAACCCAAATCAACTCCAAACCCTATTAGTGTTATCAATTAGATCCTACCCAACTCTAGTTAGCCACATAAAATGATAGATTCCTACTGCACACTTAGAATTAATTTGCCCTCTTACCAATTCACTTAGTTAATCCCTCCCACTTGAACTTGTCTTAGTAACCCTAAATCAATACCAATGCTTAGAAAGGGAACAACATATGACACTTAGTAGAAACTTTAACTTGCACACTTAATGAAAACTTAGAAGCAAAACTTATAATCCAACCCCATAAAATGCAACATGAATGCTATTGTTAGCAAACAAAGATGTGTGCTTGGTGTGTTGTTAGCATTGTGTAGTGATTGTGTGCTTTGTGTTTATTCGTTATTAGACGCTAGTGTTGCCGAGGAGGATATTGGAGGGGATTATTACCAAGAAGAAGAAGAATACCCCGGACACTTTGCCAACCAAGGCAAGCCATCTTTTGATTCATACTCCCAATGCCTAGTTCTAATATTGCATTCTACTTGTTTTAAGTAAATTGCATGATTGAATTGCTAGAGTAGAATGATAGAAGCATAGTGATATCTTGCTTAACAAGAGCATCAAGCTGAGTTTATCCAATCATATTTAGTGGTATCATCACTCAATGTAGTTGCTTAGTCGCTAATAATATTGAGGCCATCTATAAGGGGAACTCTATTTGAAAGGTGGTGACTTGAACTTGAAACTTGAATTGGAGATTGCTCCTACATAATGGCTTTATGAAAGAAATTAATCTTGACTAAGAACTATGAAATATATTTCTCAAATGACAACGAGTGAAGTACATGGGAGCCAACCATACCGTACGACCACATTACCCCTATATGGGAAGGGGCTTAGTCCGTAGCTTGTTTATCTTAGTATGGGAGGCCTTGTATCAAATCTTTATGGAAGGACACCGTGCGCGGCTACTTCTGAACCAGGTGGATTTCCACCAACCCGGCCTCCGGGATGGCCAGAACTAGAGGCACCGGAGCGGGGATTCCGTACCCCGGGCTCTAGGGAAGGATCCTGTACTAGGGTGAGCAAGTGAAAGAGTTTGTTTGATTATCTGAACCTCGCATACTTTGCGTATGTCGATCCGTGGACTTCTCCCGGCAGATGTATCGAATCTTGTGGGTAAAGTGTACCCCTCTGCAGAGGTTTTCAAACTATTCGAATAGCCGAGTCCGCGGTCATGGACGGTTGGCAAGCTCTACTTGACTTTTGTCAAAGATAAAAATAACAATGGGAGATTGGTGAAGGATCTGAATGGCATTGACTTGACTTGTCAATGTTGTTGACACACTTGAAGTTCCTCTTTAGATTGAACCTAGAGAACTAAATCTCTTCTCCACCAATGAACATTCTTGGGAAATAAAACTAGCTTTTTCAAATAACTTAGTGCTTAGTCCACCATATCAACCTTGCATTTCTACTTCATCACTTCATTTATAAGATGGTTTGCGAGTGCATCCAATGTACTCACGGCTGTGTCCCTGGCTATCAACTTGGCCAGACTATGGGGAAGAATACCAGGAGGAAGGGTATGAAGAAGAGTACCAGAACTAAGCTCGTCTCCATGAGTCGCCATTGCCTGTAGGATGAAGGCATGGACCCAAAGACGTTATTTCCGCTGCTATGTTGTGTTGTAATATGACTTGGTCTATATGACCATTGTATTTGAACCATCGTATTGTAATGTCTATGGAACTGTGGTATCAACTACGTTATGTAAATCACAACACTGATTCTGGGATTGTGATGGATTACATAACGGGCACTTCGAATTTGTATCAAATTTGAGGTCGTCAGAAGGCGGGCTAAGTACCGACCGATTGGATTATTTGCCAACATATCCACATATTCCTGATCTCGATAGTTCCTTCATCCTGCGCAAATGTTGGTTCTCGTTAAGGATATCCCATCGTCTGCGATGTCAGTCTATTTGTCATTCTTACAGCCTTGCTGAGTAGCGAAGTGCACGTCCAGGTTTAGCTTCAACAGCGCATCGAGAACCTTGAGCACCGCCGCACATATAGTCCGCTAGGTTCGACATCAAGGGCGGCCAAGAATGGGATTGTGCACGCCACCGCCATAGTCGCCTCTTCCTGTTGTTTTTGCTAGAGAGAAGAGAAAAGTGGGTATTTTGGAGGTAAAGTTAGGAGAAGGATCGATTTTGGCTGCATATTTGGGTCGCTTAATAATTTTGGTCCAAAATTTCGGGTCAGCTGAGCGAAAAGCTTAGCGCTAGGTGGCTAAATTGACTTAGCAAGGCTATTATAGATATTCTCGTTTTAGGCTGCAATGCCTTAGCCATTGCCACATACCTCTTGAAAGGCTATAGCTAAACTATTTTCTTTTTGAAATGGGGAACAAAGCCCCAGCCTATGTACACAACTATTTTTGTTGCAAAATCTTTATATCACAGTCTAACAATCATGGACCAGAAAGGCTATAGTTGTACAATAGCTGGATATTTATAACTTTGATCGGCACCTGGCTTTTTTGGACATGCAAGAGCTCTTCCACACCCTTTCATTGCCCATGCCGCCCCATACGTTTATCTCGCGCCTCACCCTCTCCGGCTACGACCTGCTATACCAACACTCGGCAGGCTATGCAGGATCTTGGGTCATCCTATCTTCTTGAGGAACTCTCATAGCACGAGGGATTCAAGTGAGCTCGAGAAGGAGTCGAAGGCGACAGTCGTGAGTGCCGCACAAGCCGTGAAAGAAGCAGTGTGGAAGCCGTTAATGAGGAGCAGTTGCTTGCTGCTAAGGTCGCTTCTTTTGCAAAGACGACCACCAAAGAAGCTGTGAGGGCTCCCTATATGGAAGTGCTAGCGGCGGGGTATGGCTGCTTCCTCAACCGCCGTGCAACCTCCACCCGACGTGTTGAAATAGTATCGAATATATAGTTGGACTTGACTGTTCGGTTAGGCTACGTGTTGGAGTTAAACTCTGTAACCTGGAAGTAATATATAAAAGCACCCGAGATAGCTAAATTAGACTAGACACAAGCTAAGTTAGACACAAGATTAATTTTTGGAAACGGTACATGATGACGGGTTTATTATGGACATTGCCGTTATAGTACCTGAGAAGAAACACCTATAAAACATGCCCCACAGATTTACCGTTGCACTAGTTATTAAACATCGTTTCCCTCTACTATCTGCAATTAGCTAATCACCAGGTTAAATCGTAGGACTGTTTTATCTTCAAAATCCAAAATAGTTTCTCAATGAATGGTATGTTCAGAAATAGCAGAGGTCTTGGTGACTTGGCTAAACATTCTCACATTGCTGATTATTGTAAGGACTATAATTTGGATTTTATAGCTATTTCTGAGATGGGTAAACGAGATTACTCTCAAAGTCTATTGAACCGGCTATCTGGTGGTATAGATTTTAAGTGGTTTTCTCATCCACCCCGTGGTAGGTCTAGCGGTTTGCTCGTCGGCGTTCGGACGGACACCATGGATGTTTTAGCTAGATCTGATGGGGAGTTTCACATCAAACTCACTATCCGGAACAGGGCTGATGATTTCATTTGGAGTCTGGTCGTCGTTTATGGGGCAGCCCAGGATGCGTTTAAGGCAGACTTTTTACGTGAGCTGGTTAATCTTGCAAAGGACAATCCGTATCCAATTCTTATTGGTGGTGATTTTAATTGTCTTAGATTCCAACACGAAAAGAGTAAGGGTCATTTTGATAGCCATTGGCCTTTCTTGTTTAATGCTGTCATTGACAGCTTAGATTTAAGAGAGATTTCTATGGTTGGTCGACAATTCACTTGGGCTAACAGTTTACCTGACCCAACATACGAAAAACTAGACCGGGTATAGATGGATACTGATTGGGAAGAGAAATATCCTATGGTGTCGGTACGCGCTCTGGAACGTATTGAAAGATTTTCTAACCATGCTCCTAAATTATTGACCACTGGATTACCTAAACCGCTGTGTAAGCACCCGTTCAAGTTTGAACTTGGATGGCTTCAACGTGAAGGTTTTCATGATATAGTCAAGAATGTTTGGGATAGACCAGTTAGTGGCAACACTCTGATATTAAGGTGGAACAATAAGATGCGCACCATGCGAAACACCTATCGGGATGGGCCAGCCACACAACTGGTTTCCTTAATAAGAGAAGCTTCGCTTATCAACCATAATTGATGAGTTAGAGGCTATCGCTGAGGTAAGGTTGCTATCAAGCATCGAAATTGATCTAAAAAGTCAAGCGTATGCTCAAATAGCAGCTCTTCTCCGTGAGGAGGTGCTTAAATGGTACCAGCGTTCAAAGGCTCAATTTATCTTGGAAGGTGATTCTAATACTAGATAATTTCATGGGATAACCAATGGCCATCACATGAGAAAACGTATTCAATCCTTAGTACAGGATGAAGGCCTGATTGAAGGCCATGAGCATCTCAAATATTACATTACAAATTATTATAAAGGTCTGTTTGGCTCTCTAGAGGAGAGTTCTTTCTCATTGGATGAAACCCAAACGGACGATATACCCCAAGTTTCGATGGAGGAAAATGACTTATTAACTGCTCCCTACTTAGAATAGAAAGTTAAGAAAGCCGTTTTCCAAATGGAACACAATAAAGCCCCGGGTCCTGATGGTTTCCCTGCTGAATTTTACCAGTTCTTTTGGGATACTATTAAAATGGATATTCTACAAATGTTTAGCGTGTTACACGCTGGACAGTTAGAATTATTTCATCTAAATTTTGGTGAGATTATCTTGTTACCAAAGGTTAATGAGATAGAAAGGATTCAACAATACAGACCTATCTGCCTCTTAAACGTAAGTTTCAAGATTTTCACGAAAGTGGCCACCATTAGACTAAATACGGTTGCCGACCATGTGGTGCAGCCTTCACAAACTACTTTCATGCAAGGACGGAATATCCTAGATGGTGTCGTTGATCTACATGAGGCAGTTCATGAATTGCATTCTAAGAAGCTGAATGGGGTAATATTAAAGTTAGATTCTGAGAAAGCCTATGATAAAGTTAAATGGTCTTTCCTTCAATAGACACTCAGGATGAAAGGTTTTTCTCCTGAATGGCGAGCTTTGATCAATGATTTTGTGTCTAGAGGTAGTGTTGTAATTAGAGTCAATGATGACACTAGTCGTTACTTCCAAACAAGGAAGGGTATACGCCAAGGCGATCCTTTATCACCAATGTTATTTAACATTGTGGCTGATATGCTCGCTGTTTTGATTGAAAGAGCCAAGTCTGATGGTCAGATTGAAGAGGTGATTCCACATCTTGTTGATGGTGGATTATCAATCCTTCAGTACGCCGATGATACGATTCTTTTATGGAACATGATTTTGAAAAAGCATGAAATCTCAAGTTAATCTTGCGAGCTTTGGAGCAGCTTTCAGGTCTCAAAATTAATTTCCATAAAAGTGAATCGTTTTGTTTCGGTGAAGCCCAGGATTTAGCAGCTTTGTATGCAGAGCTGTTTGGCTGTGGGCAAGGCCAGTTTCCTATTCGTTATTTGGGAATCCCGATTCATCATCGGAGATTAACAATTGCCGAATGGAAATCAGTGGAGGAAAGACTTCAGAAAAGACATAGTAGTTGGAAAGGTAAATTGCTATCCCTTGGAGGAAGACTGGTACTCATTAATTCAGTACTCACTAATATGGTACTATATATGATATCATTTTTTCTATTGCCAAAAGATGTTCTACACAAGCTCGATTATTATCGATCTAGATTTTTTTGGCAAGGGGATGTATAGCGAGAAAAAGAAATATCGGCTGGTTAAATGGAGTGTGGTTTGCCGTCCTAAAGACCAGGGTGGGCTTAGAGTTCACGACCTAGAGGTCAAAAACTCAGCCTTACTGGGTAAATGGCTTTTTGAGCTTCTTACTCAAGATGGGGTATGGCAAACCCTCCTTAAGAGAAAGTACATTGGTTTGAAAGCGTTGTCTCAAGTGTTGTGGAAACCTGGGGATTCACACTTTTGGGCTAGCCTGATGGCTACGAAGAAGTTCTTCTTTTGATATGGTACTATTTCCATAAAAGATGGATCGCAGATATGTTTCTGGGAGGACTCTTGGTTAGGGAATAGTCCTCTTTGTAAACAATATCTTGCGTTGTATAGTATAGACCATCGAAAAAGTGATACCATTGCGGTAGTAATGGCCACCTCACCTCCGGACGTGACTTTTAGATGGGATTTAATCGGTCCTAGGTTGCAGTCGTGGAACGCCTTACTTCAACGTTTGAATTCCATACAACTATCTACAGGGACCGATGAGTTTCGTTGGAACCTACATCCCAACGGGAAATTCTCTGTGGGTTTGCTATAAAAAGCGATTATCCAGTCCGATATCCCGATAAATAATAACAAGAAAATAGGAAAATGAAAATACCACTAAAAACCAAAAAAAAATTGGGTGGTACTTGCGTCATGGAGTCATCCTAACCAAAGATAATCTTGTTAAGTGAAACTGGCATGGAAGTACTCATTGCGTGTTCTGTAATCAGGATGAGACGATCAAACACTTATTCTTCAATTGCCGCTTTGCCATGGATATATGGTCACTCATCCAAGTAGCGTCTAGCCTGTATCCTCCGACTAGTGTTGTTAATATCTTTGGAAACTGGCTTCATGGTGTTGATCTAAGGTTCGGGAGGCTTATTAGGGTGGAAGCGTTGGCCATTATATGGTCAATTTGGCTATGTAGAAATGATAATGTTTTTAATGATAAAAATTGTTCTCTCTTGCAGGTTATCTACAGATATACAGGTATTCTCTATTTTGTGGTCACCTCTTCAGTGGATGGAGTATCGAGACCTATTTACGGAGGTCTGTCCATGGTTGGAGTTTACGGCGAGGGATACTTTTTCCCTATATGGGTGGCCGCATAATCTACGGATTGGTCCTCCACCTTCACCTTAGGCGATCTACATATGCTCAATATTGATATGTATTTCGTCTTTTTTCCTTATGGATTCACATTAATTTTCCTTATGGATTCACATTAGGTGATCTACAATTGCTCAATATTTCAGGAGTAGTATTTTAAATACTTCATGGGATACTAAATGGTTTAGCCCCAACCTCATAATCACAAGTCTCAGTTTTTTTCACTATAATAATTCTAAGTTGATTTTGTAACTTTGACCGAACTTTCTAAGATATCAAATTATTTGAAATCCTTACACATGTTAGTATCTCACATGCCAAAAGAGGCAAGAAAAGAACTTCGACATTGGGAATGTCGAGCATGTACAGCTTGTCTGCTTGAGGCAAAAGTCGATTGGTGCTAGATACGCAATCTCGGTCTCCAGGTCTGATCTAATTGTTGCACGTATGGACGCAAACAAAACGACTGCTAGGCCACCTGGACACACTTGTTCTACGCTTTTTGGTTATCGGCTCGAAAATAAACCTCTAGGGCCAATGCAAAAGTGAACGGTAACACAAAACCAAGAGACCAGTTCAAAGGGGGATCCTGATGTCTCGCAGCCCTAGGTGGCCATTTGGAGTTGCCTTTTTTTGTAAGTAATAACAAGATAACACCTTCGGTCTCTACATATACAAAAGCCCCAGAGAAGCCTATATATGACTTGACGAACATTGGCCAGCTCATCCCATAGCTCTTAGTTCTACCACATTATATCTGTTAGGAATAGTTAGCGGTTACATCTAGGCTAAGTAGGAAGTTAGCTTTCTTATTAGGCTAACTATTAGCAGTTAGATTAACTGCGTTGTCCAAACGCTGGTTATCCTGAACAGCCGCCTTGCCTCTTCTAACAGGCACAAACATTGTAACCGACTATGTATGTATCTGTTGGGGACATATAAATACCCAACTCAGTCTTCAATACAATCACTTGATTCATTCTCAATCTTTTACTCAAAACACGTTATCAGCACTGCCTCTACCGAGAGCATCTCACGAAGAGATTGAGAAGAACAGCGGAAGAACAAAAACTAAAGAGTAGGCCAACTATGCTTTACCGCATCGACTTTCTTCCACACTGTTCGCTGTCCACGAGCGTCTTCGACGGCTCTCTCATCGCCGGCACCCCCTCGACTCGCACCAGCGCGGGGCCTTCAACGTTCGGCCGCCCGCGGCAGCGGGCCTTGGCCTCGCCCCCACGAGCGCAGAGGCGACCCCGGCCCCAGCACTACTTCTCCCGAGACGGTCGTGGCCCTCGGCCGACCCCTCGAGGTGGCGTGGCTGCCTAGACGCGGCGGAGGCGGCGTCCAATGGCAGCCGCACCATGCGGTGCGACCATGACCCCCAACGGCGGCGCACAACGCGGATTTCGGCTCGGCCCTCGCCGCACGGCGACATCCGCGGACACCGGTGCTCTCCAGCGTACAACGCGACCACGGCCTTCGGCCTGCTCGTCATGACGCGAGCCACGGGGTCGCAGCGACTGCGTCCACCCCGACCGAACGACGGCCTCGCCGCGCGTTATGGCGCCCTTAGGCGCTCAGGCCGACGAGCGCTTGCACAGAGCCGGCGGCCAGTGCTGCGGTACCCTACCGGCACACCGCATGTCAACGCCGCCGCAGTGCCCTCCGGCATCGCACGACCTTCCTAGCGACGGATCAGCGGTGCTCTCTGTAAAAGGGAAACTGAATCGATTGATTCGTAGCACATAGAGATGACGATAAGAAACCTTATCTGTTAGGCAAGGTTTCGTTTGAGTCCTTCCTTTTTCTATTTATTAAGGGAAGCACCTTTCTCTGATTAAGTCCCCAAACTTATTATGTGCATAGTAAAGCTATCAGCTTGTTATATTTTGACATCAGTCCCCCGACATCAGTCCTCAACACTCCTAGCGTAATAGACTGTTTAGATCACTAAATCTAGTTTATATACATTTTAACCATCGGTTTTACTCTAGATTATTAATATATAAGGCCATCACGTCTTCATATATGCATAATTATTGTATTTTTTACAATTACAAGTATTACAATTGTAATACTATTGCAAAGAATACTTTCGACCTAGTAGTATCTAGAAAATATTACATGTTATATATGTATAGATATTTGTCTTTAGCATTTTATAACATGTTATTTGGTACAACAATTATTTTTTGCTCTTGAAATTTAATTTTCTTGCAAAATTTCTCATTAGAAAAATGAGATAAAAATATATGTGACTATCTCAGATATTATTTGTGAAACACAAGGTGATAGCATCTACTGCATAAAGTGCAGATTATCTATTACTACGAGGCATACTTATTCGTTATTACGACAATAAGATTACCTACAAAGTGCTCTTCCGAATAAGTCAATGTCAAAGTATAACACAAGGTAATAGGATAAGGCATCTACTGACACCTGTCAGTCTATGCTTCCTACTACTGAGAGATGTACTCCATAAAAAATGGAGATTATCTACAACATGTTAACTTAAAATTCAAAGATCTACACATATATGACTTATAAGCATCAGCTTAATTTCCAAATGTTCCTCTAGAACATACTTGTTGTTTACCAAAATAAATTTTACCATCATAGTAAAAACAATTCATTCATGGTTATTTCATGCTTCTATTACATTGGTAAGATGTGGGATCTATAAATATTGGACATGGTTCTAATGTCTATCAAGACATAGTCCATTATTTCTCACAAACTACTATTTCTATATTATATGGTGATAATTATATTCACCGTGATTAACCAATGCCAAAGGTATATATCCATGTTTTGGCGCAAAATATAATATCACCCATCAGTTTGGGAATAAAATCCAAAACATTGATATAAATAACATTTGATGTCTCAACATTAAATGTCTACCCTATGGTCATTATGGAATCACCTTGACCATTAACATATGCTTATTGAGAGCATTTTTCATCAATTCAAATTTACTAACATAGTAAATGAGTTGTATGATCATTTCATACATGACATGGCTATCATTTCCATTAGTAGAAATCGTTGAACTCACATACATGAGAAAAATTAATTAAGAATCGATTTTCCTCTAAATCTCCATCAAGGAGATATAAGATGCATAAACGCAATGGTAATAGTTTCTCAAACACTTTTGAGGACTTTTACTGCATTGTGGGTTTCTTTTTCTTTTTCTGTTGTTTATAGAATCAACTCAAAGTTGACATTTTGTGATCAGAAAATGTTATAAAGATCTGATCAAAACCTCTAATGTACTTTACATCCTCCTTTGACGATAATGCATCAGCATTATTGTCTCTATTTTAGGCTAAAATGATATGATATCTTCTTCTAAAGAATCATTAAATACACCCTACGGTGTTATACAATTACCTGAAATTCATACTAGTACCCAAAGTACTACATATCTCATTGGTTTCAAAATGAACCATGAGAAACCAATGTAAAGTTGAGGTGAAATGACAAACAGAAACAAAGGGATAAGATGCATTTCAAATGCACTATTAAAAGGGATAAGATAACTATCAAGTTTATCAAAAATGTATTATTGTATGAATCATCATACATATGCATTTCCAATTCCCATATCATTGGTTAGGTTATGCCACAAATGCATAAATTAATATGAGTTCAATGGGATAACTTCAAAGCTCACTTCGATAAGCACCGAAAAATAATATGATTGCACATTGTACTTATAATCTTCATCAGAAAGAGAACATAAGTATAGCTCCGTAAGAGATGCACTCATGTGCGATAATAATTTGCTTTTAGAAGAAAATTACCAAGATATTTTGGTGACCTCGTTAGTCTCATAACTATCCCATTATGTCACTTAGCCTATAATTATACTACTACATGTGGTATGTTGTCCAACAATATCATGTTCTTTCGACATGACAATTAAATGTGTGAACCAAATTCATACTAATTTTGTTGCATACAAAATAAATTTTCAAATGTTGATAAATTTAGCATTTGGTATAATCGCCATGGTCACCCCATCATAAGGATGATATGAAAAAAATTATCAACAATCTTGTTGGTCACAACTTAAAAGTTGCAAAATTCTCAAGTCATCAGATTTTATGTGCACCACATGTGCCATGAGAAATTATTATTTTTAAGGCTCTCTCACCTTAAAATTAGAAATGAGCCACTCATATTCTTGAATATATACGAGATATAGGGTGACTATTCAGCCATTATATGGGTCATATAAGTACTTCATGGTATCCATAGGCGCATCATATAGATGGCCTTATGTGGGTCTCTACTCTCCACAAACCCATGATCTTTATAAATTAATTGCTCAATTATCAAATTAGAGAAAATTATCATAAGACATGGATTAAAACCATGTGAATGTCATCTTAATGAACATTTATGATTTTACCAAGTACCTCATGTACACACCCAAAATGGTGCAACTAAATCTTTATCAAAAGAGTAACTAATTAAATGACCATATCAAGAAAATTGAATTATACCGACCTCTTGTTGGAGACATGCGTCCTTACACGGCATAGATCTGATCAAGATCATAATAACTGCATATCAAACTGCTTCCCCTTACAGTAAGTACGTGAAAATCAAACAAGTATTTCCATCTGCGATAATTTGGTCATATACCGATATCACCACCCCAATGTACATCATGGGCTCTCACATCAAATTGGGATCTATGTGAGAAATAACTAAGGTATTATCCATCAAATACTTGGCCCTAAGAAGGGAGTTATTGATAATCCGTACGTTGATTGCATTAGCAATAAGGACATTTTCGGCATTAGGGGAAGATTAGTACCACAAAGAATGCCGATAAATAAATTAAAAAATGTCATAGACGTTCAGTCCTTATATTCATGTACTTGAAAATTTTGAACATGAAGTTCAATCATAAATTTGCAACACATTGCAAATCTGCCACATACATTTATAGAGAATAAAGATGTCACTACATCATATTATTCATGCAAGAAATATGCAACATGAGTGGAGATACCTAATTCAACCACTCTTCTTCCCAAATGAGAGCAAAAGGGGGAGAAATCTTGTCACATGGGATTTAAATTCTCATATGTTTCCGCGGACATAGAGGAAATGCTATCCTCAAACTGTAAATGTAATTCAACCTCAAGTTGAATAACACAAAATGGATGCTCATCATCCAAACCAACACAAATGTGCACACAATTTTAAGTGTTGGAGATTGAAATACGTTGACTCCATTGTTATGGGAAATCATAAGGAGTTAAATGACGTAAATGATATTTCCACAAATCCATTGATTCAACAGAATCATTTAACATAAAAGCCTACATTTGTCGACATATATGTATTCTTAAAATTGCTAAAACCTTTAGGGCCCTGAACCAAAGTCCATGGTAGAGTGCCTCATGCACTTGTATATTGGTTCAACTAGAAGGAAGCAATTAAATAAGAATAGCACTCGCTCAACAAAAAAGAGGTATCTACCTTATTAATACCTACTCCTCACATGGATCTTTCCTCTAGAAGATCAATAACTTTTGTTAATAACGATAATAATGAGGTGGTGAAAAAGCGAGGCTTGTAGCACAAGGGTTCACGCAGAGACCTGACATCAATTATAATGCAACATACCCTCTTGGTATATGTGGATTAAGTTTTGATATTATTATTATTGGCAGTTACAAATAAACTATTTATGCAGTTGATGGATCCATACGCATATGGATCACTCATTTTGGATACCTATTGAAAAGTGATCGAGAGGTTAACTAGAGGGGGGGGGGGGGGTGAATAGGTTAACTACAAATTTTACTTCTTTTTCAAATTAAACGGGGATTGCTCAAATATAAGTTATCTAGATTATGCAACTAGATGAACAACCCTATATGATGAGCAAACTATCACTAGCACAAGATATACAATATATAAAAGCTAATAAATAAATGCGTGAAGGTAAGTTTAGGAATAACCAACAAAGTGACGCGGAGGATTTATCCCGAAGTTCACTTCCCAATGGAAGCTACGTCTCCGTTGGAGCGGTGCGGTGTTCACCAAAGTGAAACACCGAATAGCCGTGATATGGCACACCGTAATCTCCTTCGTGTCCTTCCACCGATGTGGAGAGGCAAGAATCACTATGTTGCCCTTGAGGTCGACAACTAGAACCTTCACAAGGATGAGGCACACTCCACAACTTGGAGGGTCCTCACCAAATGCACCGAGCCACCAAAACTCGATGCACCAAGGCCGAGGCACACACCACAACTTAATTGGTGGCTCCCGACGAGTTCTCCAAGGTCACAAATCGCTTAGAAAGAACCCACAAGCTCTTGAGCTCCAATGAGCACAAGAGAAACAAGCCCCTCTCACAAATCAAGGGGGAAACCAAAACTAATTGGATGGAAACATAGATCTAGGTCTTCTCCTTCAATCCTCCAAAGATCAACACGATTGAGTGGGAGGAAGAGGAGATCGATGCAATTTAGTGGCTCAGCTGGAAGCTTGGATCTTGTCTATTTCGAGCAGCTCAAGGTGGAAGAAGAGAGGGGGGATTTATACCCCCTCAAAAACTAGCCGTTTGCAGTTTTCTGGGGGGGCGGATAATCCGCCCTAAGTGGGGGGCGGATAATCCGGTTTTGGGGATTTTGCCACCCTGAAATATCCGGGGCAAATATCCGACAAAATATCCGCCCCCATAACAGAGAGCCGCGCCTTGTGGGAGCAAATCGTCGCTTGGAAAAAATCCTGGGGGGCGGAATATCCGCCCCCTGCCAGGGGCCAGATAATCCGGTTTGACTGACAGATTTTTCTGCAGTTTCTTCACAGATTTGCTTCCTTCTTCCTTTGATCATTGTGATGAATACAAATAATGTTTAACCTGAAATACTTCATCACAGTATTAAATAAATCATAAGTATTGATATCTAACACACAAAACAAGAGGTACAAAGAATGTCCTTTCAATCTCCCCCCTTTTGGTGTTAGATGACAATACTTAGATTTGCATAGAAAACAAGATCAAAATATATTTTTGACACATGTTCTTTAAATATAGAAAGCTCCCCCTGCATGTATGCATATTATAAGTTTTGAATTTTGAATACAAATACTCGCACATAGAGATTGCTTTCCCATAATAAGGTAAAGAACATGATCAAATAGGCATAGAGGACAATATGGAGATAATAAGCACAATTTGAGACATAGGGAGTTTTAGAGAGATCATACCATCCCCCAATCCATAAAAGTTGTCTCAAAAATAGAAATGACCATATAACCATATTGAGACCATATAACCATATTGATGATCAACCCAATAAGATGAATACCATATAGCCATAATTGATCATCCAACTAAGATAACAATAGGTCTCCTTGTCCTTAAGATTTTAACACATATAACACAACCACATAGTACCACACATAGATATAGTTCCATAAGCAATAAGTAAATAGTTTCACGGATACTAAGATATAGGACACAAGCTAGAAGAGGCAGAGGAATAAAAATGTAAGCTTGTGTCCAACCCATGCAAATCCCTCGTAGAACCTAATAGAACTCTTCTCCCCCTTTGGCATCTACGCCAAAAAGGAGAGGAAAGAGCGATGCTACGCCCCAAAGGGATCACTCGGACTCCTCATACTCCTCGGAAGCACCTTCTTCATAATCATCATCTGCGGAGGAATCAGCTGGAGGTGGAGAAACTTCAAGATTATCATAGAGGTGCCTCTCCATCCTGTGCCATGGAACTTGGTCAGTGTTCCACTTATGATAAGCTGTGGGTTCTGGAGCTTTTGGAGGAGAGCCTGGAGCATTAGTGACATGGTGAAGTATTCGCTGCTGAGTGTGAGCAATGTTGAGGCGATCTTTGTAGGCATTGTATTGTTCCTTGTGAATGTCCACCTTCATACAGAGCACATTACGCTGAAACCAACTCAGCTTCTTGACTTCAAGAGCAGTGGAGGAGGGAGCAGGCTGTTTCTTGGGCTGGGTGTGAGAGCTAGGGCGACGAGCATCAGCCATAAAGGTGTCAGATCTAGCAGAAGGAACCTTTGGTGGAATCACATATGGCTTCTTGAACTTATGGTCCACATCATCATCATCACTTAGACCGTCATCATTCAGAGTATGCTTGATAAGAGCCATGATGTATGGGGCATAAGGAATGGTGAGACGAGATACCATAGCGTCATAGATCTCATTGAAGAGGAAGTCCATCACATCCAAGGTGAAATCCTTATCGGGGTCGTCATTTTGAACTACCTCATGAGCAAGACAGAGGAGATCCACCAAGGATTTTCTAATGGCATCATTATTTCCGCCACTTGGAGCAATGTTCTCTCTGAAAATACGGACCAGCTGCTCATATGGAGGGAGAAACCCATGGTTGAACCCAATCTTGCCATCCGGGCCATATAGATCTACAAGTCTCACCTTGTCAGACCTACCCGGGGAGTGAACACGTATCCCACAAGGAGTGGGGCCGTTAAACTCATATCCCAAAGCTTCAGCAAAGTCATAAAAGTTGGCTTCACATGGAACATTCCCGGTCATCCACTTGAGGGTGTGAGAGTCATCACCTGTCATCACAAGAGTGGAGAAAAACTGCTGGACAAGATGCACACTGTAGTTGCATTGGAATTCCATGAGCTTGTGGAGGCCTAGTTGCTTGGTGATGAACACTGTGTCATCAAAGTAGTCCTTGGACTTGAGGTAATTGAGTGAGATTTGATGCATTGGACGCACATTCATGGCATGATAGATGTCCTTATATATAAAAAGCTGTTCCATGCACCAAAAACTTGAATCTTCAATGTCAGTGTCGCGTGGAAAGCGGGCATACCAATCTCCCTGACGAAGAGTGCTATAATCAGTCAAATCTATTGTTTTGTAATTCACACGTGTCTCTTTCTCTTTCTTCTTTCTGCTTGCAGCCCTTTTGAGTTGCTGTTCTTGCCTCTCTTCCTCTGCTGCCCTCTTAGCTGCTTGCTTTTCTTGTCTGAGTACTTGCTCATCAACCATAACACCTTCGTCATTTTGACGAAAGTATCTCGCCCTTTGGCGCTTCTTCGGAGCACCGGAGGAGTTAGCTGTGAAAGAGAATTAGAGAGATAGCATAGATGAGTACACACAAGTCACAGGAGGGAGATTTAATATCATAGAGATGTAACCTAAGTTGATACTTTCTTTAGAACAAAGGAATTTAGAGTTTGCTGGTTTACAGTTTTGAATCTGTGAAAACCGGATAATCCGGCCAGTTCCAGGGGCGGATAATCCGGCCTCCAGAATTGCAGCAAAAACTGAATTTCAGATCTGAGTTCCAAAGATAGATCAATGACATGGGTTACAAAACTATAGTATTTGAGCATCAATTCCAGACCTAGGCAACTACTACCACCAAGCAAGATTGAAAATAACTCCACTAAGAACCACATTGGTGAAGAACACCTAGGGTTAGTGAGATAGGGAGTTACCCTCGTCCATGGAGAAAATGGCTTGGTGGAGATGATGCCAGAGGGAGCCGGGAAGGAGATCCGCCAAGAAACCAGAGAAACCGGTGGTCGGGGACACTCTGGGGAGTCCTTGTGGCCGGCGGCGGCGGCGGTTTGGTGGGGAGAGGTCGGGGTGGAGGAAAGAGCTCGAATGGCTCCTTCACCCGGACCTCCCCTTTTTGGCTTGCGAAATCCGCGAGGGCGGATAATCCGGCCCCCACTTGGGGCGGATTATCCGCCCCGGATATTCCTTTTTTTTCCAGAAATATCCGG
This sequence comes from Dactylis glomerata, assembly GCA_007115705.1. Classification (NCBI taxonomy): domain Eukaryota; kingdom Viridiplantae; phylum Streptophyta; class Magnoliopsida; order Poales; family Poaceae; genus Dactylis; species Dactylis glomerata. The sequence goes on from QXEO01000217.1 coordinate 1,143,209, forward strand.
CCTGCTAAAACTCAGTCTCCCAGATTTCAAAGAACTTGTGTGCAATTAGATAGAAGGTGTCTTTTCAGATGAGATAGGCTTGGGATAGATTTCCAAACTGATATTGATACTTTACACTCACCCTTGCAAAAGGCAAATAAGATCAAAGATCAAGAGTGAGGGTGTTTCCCAAGGGATATGGGATATGCAAAGAAATTCCATTTAAACACCAACTCTTCGAAAAGAAGAGGTCGGTGGCCAGAGGCCACCATATGTGAGTGAACTGCTAGTCGGATAACCGCGAAGATGTATCTTGGGTCCCAACCAACATACTCATCATTTTAGACTCAAAATTCAACATGTGAAAGTGGAGGCACATATGATTTCTTAATATTGGCATAATGGGGGGAAGGATAATCCAATGTATTTGGATCGCACTCCCCCTATCTCCATGCCTACATCTAGAACCAAATAAGGGTCTAGTGAAGGTGTGTATGCAAGATAATCAATCAAATGAAGTTACTTGCACATACGACATTGATCTCTCCCCTTAATTCCTTGAATCTCTTCTCATCAAGTGGCTTGGTGAATATATCGGCAAGTTGATCTTTGGTGTTGACATAAGAGAGTGAAATATCTCCATTGGCCACGTGATCACGGATAAAATGATACCGTATTTCAATATGCTTGGTTTTGCCATGGAGCACCGGATTTTGGGCAATCTTGATAGCACTCTCATTATCACACAAAAGAGGCAATGTCTTTATCTTAATTCCAAAGTCCTTAAGACATTGTCTCATCCATAATAATTGAGAACAACAACTTGCCGCTGCAATATACTCGGCTTTGGTAGAGGATGTGGAAATACAATTTTGTTTCCTCGAAGACCAACATACAAGAGATCTTCCCAAGAATTGACATGCACCAGAGGTTGATTTCCTTGCCACTTTATCTCCTGCCCAATCCGCATCCGAGTACCCCACTAGATCAAAGCTTGTATTTGAGGGATACCAAAGACCATGTTGGGGAGTGTCAACCAAGTATCTAAGAATCCTTTTGACCGCAGTCATATGGCTTTCTTTAGGATTGGATTGAAATCTTGCACACAAACCAACACTAAAAGCAATATCCGGTCTAGATGCACAAAGATAAAGCAAAGAACCAATCATAGATCGATAAAGCTTTTGGTCAACCGGTATACCTTCGTGATCTAGGGATAGATTCCCGTTTGTAGCCATTGGAAATCTTAATGGATTGGCATTTGTCATATCAAATTTCTTGAGCATGTCTTGAATATACTTGGCTTGGCTAATAAAGGTTCCTTCATAATATTGTTGGACTTCAAAACCAAGGAAGAACTCTAATTTGCCCATCATAGACATCTCAAACTCACTTGTCATTAGTTTTGCAAATTGTTCTACAAAAGTCACATTAGTAGAACCAAATATGATATCATCAACATATATTTGACATACGAAGAATTCTCCATCTACACTTTTAGTGAAAAGTGTGGGATCGATTACCCCAAGCACAAAACCACGGTCTACCAAGAACTCCTTTAAGTGATCATACCAAGCACGTGGGGCTTGTTTGAGGCCATACAAGGCCTTGTGGAGGAGGTAGACATGGTTAGGATGCTTAGGATCCTCGAACCCCGGAGGTTGCTTGACATATACTAGTTCACTTAATGGACCATTCAAGAAGGCACTTTTAACATCCATTTGATGCAAGTTAAAACCATGACTAGAGGCAAAAGCAAGTAATATACGAATTGATTCAAGTCTAGCTACGGGAGCGAAAGTTTCACCGTAGTCAAGTCCTTCGACTTGAGAGTAGCCTTGAGCAACCAATCATGCCTTGTTGCGAATCACTTGCCCACTATTGTCTTGCTTATTCTTGAATATCCATTTGGTTCCAATGACATTATGATCCTTGGGTCTTTCCACTAGAGACCAAACTTTATTCCTCTCAAAATTGTGGAGCTCTTCATGCATAGCTTGAACCCAATCTTCATCTTTAAGGGCCTCATATACCTTGACGGGTTAAACATGAGAGATATAAGAGTGAAGACCACAAAAGAGCCCCAATTGTCTTCTAGTAGACACGGATCTTCCAAGTCCTCTAATGATGTTCTTTTGATAGTGAGACTTTTGATGCAATGTAGCGGCCTTGCTTGTTATCCTTCTAAGAAGTGCATTACTAGGTCTCTCATTTGGAGGAACATCTTCATCATCTCCATCATCTTGACAAGGATCAATTTGCGAATGGATTGGAGTTCTTGGTGAAGCTTCACCAATTTCTTGTCCATCAATATCATTTGTTGTGTCTTGATCATTGTCTTGATGGTTGGTATCAATTTGAAGGTCTTGTTCTTGTTCTTGGTTTGACGTTTGATCAATGGTCGATGTAGAGGGCTCCACTTGCGTAGAGCTTGAGTCCACGTCCTTCGCCACAAGGGGTTCCTCAACGGGTATAAGTGGACCTATACCCATTCTTCCTATGGCTATGGAGGAGGGCTCATCACCTACATCATCAAGATCAATTTGCCCCACTTGGGAGCCATTATCCTCATGGAACACCACATTCATAGACTCTTCAACACACCCGGTGGATATGTTGTAGATCCTATAAGTGTGGGAATCCTTGGCATAACCAACAAATATGCCTTCAAAAGTCTTAGGCTCGAATTTTGGTAATTTAGAACCCTTAATGTAAACTTGGCATTTGCAACCAAATACTTTAACATATGAGAGAGTGGGCTTTTTACCGACAAGGAGTTCATATGAAGTCTTGTTCATGTAAGGACGGAGGTAGAGCCGGTTGGATAAGTGACAAGCGGTGTTGATGGCTTCTGCCCAAAAGTTATAGGGAGATTTGAATTCTGCCAGCATTGTTCTTGCCATATCAATAAGAGTACGGTTCTTCCTCTCTACCACACCATTTTGTTGAGGGGTATACGCAGCGGAATATTGATGTCTAATACCCTCAATACTCAAGAATTCATCCATGGTATAGTTTTTGAACTCGGTTCCATTGTCACTCCTTATTGCCAAGATAGTTGTTTCATATTGGCGTTGCACTTGAGTAGCCCAATCAATGAATATTCTTTGGACTTCGGTCTTCTTCTTGATATAGAAGGTCCAAGTGTATCTTGTATAATCATCGACAATTACCAGGCAATATTTCTTTCCTCCAAGACTATCATAGGTGGGAGGCCCAAAAAGATCCATATGAATAAGTTCAAAGGGCCTCGAGGTGGTGATGATGGTCACTTTAGGGTGGTTCTTCTCATGCATTTTTCCTGCAACACAAGAGCTACAAGGACGGTCTTTGGAGAAATTTACATTTGTTAGTCCTTGCACATGCTCACCCTTCACAAGAGTTTGTAAGTTTCTCATACCAACATGGCCTAGCCGGCGGTGCCAAAGCCAACCCACGTCGGATTTAGCCATTAGACTTGTGGCTATGTGTGTAGTTTCTTTCGAGAAATCCACTACATACATACGGTTTTCCACAAATCCAACAAAGGCTACTTTAAGACAAATGGTGTGAAGGATAAGCACATGATATCGACCAAAGACAACTGTAAAGTTGCACTTGCAAAGTTGCAAAACGGAAAGTAAATTATAACCAAGGGACTCAACAAGGAGGACTTTCTCAATGGATGCATCCGGAGAAATGACCACCTTGCCATGTCCCAATACCTTAAGTTCGGAGCCATCACCAATTGTAACTTGAGATATCTTGAGAAGTTGATATTTTAAATCATCAAGTACTTCTTTGCTTCCGGTCATATGTGCGGAGCACCCGCTATCAATAAGCCATGTTGATCCACCGGAAGAACATACCTATAATGAGTTAAGCCTTTGTCTTAGGTACCCATGTTCTAATGGGTCCTTTCTTGTTAGTCACAAGGGTCTTGGGAACCCAAATAGCATGGTGGTAATCACTACCATAAGATTTGCCAACATATTTTGCAAATACATGTCCATTTTTAGATTTCAAAAGCACATATGATGGATTGTATTTTCCCGCAAAATTGTTATGGGAAGAAGTTTTCTTAGACACAATGCTCTTGGCAAGAGCATCAAACTCATATTCATCATTAGCCAACTCCCCCTCCTTCACAAAAACAATAGCATTAGTGGAGGGAGTTGACTTCTTCTTCTCAATGGCCTTCTCGGTTCCAAATCCAAGACCTTGTTTACCTACAACTTTCTTTTGATTTCTCAAAAGCTCATTGAGGTTCTTTTCTCCTTGAATGCAAGAGACAAGGCCTTTCTTAAGTTGTGTCTTCAACCTATTGTTCTCCTCAATAAGAAGTGCTTTGACACACAAAGGGTTAGTGGCACAAGCATTATCATTTATATTCTTCTTTTGGGAGATGTCATGTGACTCCTCAAGTGCTTTGAGTTCACTTGAGAGAGCTTTGTGAGTTTTCTCAAGTTGCTCAAAATTCTTAAGAAGTTCATTATGACCATTGTTAAGGTTTTCATTTTCTCCTAGATACTCCTCAAGCTTACTAAGAGCATGGTCACGGTCACTCATCATTTTGGACAAGTCCAAGCTAAAAGTTTCCGAGATAGCATCATTTAAGCATTGAGATTTATCTAGGGCTTCTTCAAGCTCCGCTATTCTATTAGCATCATCACGAGCAAAACCCTCAAGTTCCATGATTTTATCTTCATGCTCATCGATGGTTCTATTAGCATTACCAAGTTGTGACATGAGAGCATCAAAAGCAATTTTATGTTCTCCTTCAAAGGACTTCATAAGTTTTGAGAGTCTAATAGCATTTTTGTCCTCTAGATTCTCAACACAATCTAGCAAGGATGGAGAACACGAATTTGAAGGTATGAGTGAAGATATCACCTTTGGGGTAGTACCCTTTGCCATGAGGCACTTGTGCTTGGTGGGACCTTTCAAGTCATTTGGGTTGGAGAAGAGTGAGTCCAATGACGAGGGAATGACTCCCATAGCCACGGCCGCCATTCCCACTTGTTCGCTTTCATCTTCACTTTCTTCTCCACCGGATAGGTATTCTTGCTCATTAGCCATCATTGCCTTTTGAGGAACCTTCTTCATGAAGTTCTTGTTCTTGGGGGCAAAGTTGTTCTTCTTAATAAGCCGTCCACCATTCTCAATTCTACTCTTGAATGGGCACTCCGCAACAAAGTGCTCACTATCTCCACAATTAAAGCAAGTCCTTGCTTTCTTCATGCTTGAACTTTCTCTTCCCTTGTTCTTGGTGGCATTTGACCTAAAGTCTCCTTTCTTCCACCAATTGTGTTGAGCAAGAGCTAGACACTCGTTGTGTGATTGCCACTTCTCCTTCTCGGATGGCACATAGGTGAGAGCACCATCATCATTTGATTCTTCTTCATAAGATGTTGCCTTCAAGGCAAGTGATACCCTCTTCATCCCATTGACACGAGCAAGCACATCGTCAGAGGATTCCTTCAACATGTTCATTGTAACAAAACAGCCTACTATATCATTGGGAGTGAGATCCATGTAGTCTGTCCTTGTTTGGATGTTTTGCACCATGTTTTGATTGTATGGGATCAAGGTTTGAAGAAGCTTCCCTTTGATCCAATCATCATCACAATCCTTGAATCCGACATCAATCATGTCCACCACAAGAGCCTTGAGTCTTCGGTGCACATCATCCGGGGACTCTCCTTCCTTCATGATGAAGTGATCTACTTGTCGTTGAAGAGCTGATTTTCTTGATCGTTGCATGCTTGTGTTGCCATCATACATAGCAAGGATGTAGTCCCAAGCAGCCTTGTGTAACGACCCAAGATTTTATCAAATTTTGGGGGAAAATTTTCGTTTTTGTATTGCTTGAGATGATTGAAATTTCACAGAGATTTAAAACTTTTTGAGTCTATTTGAAAGCCTTATTATAAAACTATTTTTATTTTCTCTTGAAGAACTTCTTTGAGAAAGATCAAGTATCAAAATACTATTTTCCACCCTTTATTTCAAACCTATGCAAGCTACTTGCAAAGGGTACCTCCTAAAATGTTTCTTTTGTCTAAAAAGGTTGGCATTGCAAAAGGTGATCTGAAAACAAATCAAAAATAATATTTTATAAAAGTGTTATCCTCTTATTTTAAAAGGATTATTTCAAAATCCTATTTCTACTTTGGTTTATGCAAATAAACCCTTTGTCCAAATTATAGAGCCTTATTAGGAATTCTGTTTTAATTATGAAAACATGTTTGTTACTGTTCTAGATTGTTGTTTTGAATTTTATAAATTTTACAAAGTTGGTTTGAAGCAATTTGAATCAAATTTGCAAAAGCTATAAAAGAAACAAGAAAACAGAAAAGGATAAATCGTCAGAACAAAAAAATATATAGAAACGGGCCTCGGGGAACCCCTCGGCCCAGATCAGAAAAGGAGCCCATGGCCCATCTAGTCTATCCCGAAACGGTACCCCTGAACCCCTCTTCCCCTCGCCGACAGGTGGGCCCCTGCTGTCAGGGCCTTCCCTAACCTCCGGCCGTTACCTCTCCACTGGAAACCGTCACCGTGACCGTCGCCCTCTCCCCCTTTACTCTCGAGCCTAAATGCGGCACCCCTCTGCGCCTATAAATACCCTCCCCCTCCTCTCTGAATCCCCTCTTCTTCCTCTTGCAAAATCGCCGCCAGGCCGTCGGAATTGCTTGCCGGAGACCACGATTGCTGCGGCCGTGCAGGCCAAATTCCGGCGCACCAAGGTGTCCTCGGGCTCTCTCTCTTGTCCTATTCATCCTCCCATGATCTGGCGCCTCACCCCATGTCCCTTGGCTATCCGATTTTGCAGGGAAATCAACGCTTCACCGCGAACCGAAGATCACCGGCGTCCGAAGCTCCTCCAGCCGCCTTCCTCGCCTCCCTCTGGAAGCGAATCTCGACTAAGACCACGCTCCCGAGTTCCCCACGCCGCGCTGAAGACCGTCGTAGCCTCGCCGTTGCCCAGAGACCCTCGGAAGCATCGCCGGAGTCACCTACCTGGCCATCTCACCGGCGAAACTCGCCGGAGACCTAACCCTAGGTGAGCCTCACCTCTCTCTCTTTCTTCACCCGTCCGATCTGCATCTAGCGGCCTGGATTAGACCACTTACCCGAAGGGGTATCACCTAATCTGGGCCACTCATATCAAATAAGATCCAATGACTGTAAAACGTGATCCACCCGAAAGGGTATCGACCAATCAGATTAGACCACGTGGCAGCCCTCTGTTGAAACAGAATTTCGAATTAGCATTTCAAACCAGATTTGATCCAAATCTTTGGAAATTCATATCTAATGTTCTGTAGGTCCAAAAATAACAAATGACATACCGTTGGAATCCTTAGAACATCTATAATCCAGCAGTACCATAAAATCTTATATTTTATGGGTTCAATTTGAAACTATTTTCAAATTGAGTTAAACCCTTCTGTTAGCTCGATAAATTCATATCCTTAGTTCTGTTGGTCCAAAAATTACAAATTTGTAGTCTCTGGAATCCTCTCAACTTGTAGAACATCATAGGATCAATAAAATCCAAATTTGATACGTGCACACACTTTGTACATTCAAATTTGTCCAAATCACTATTTAGGTGATAATTCAAATTCTATAACTTATTTTGGAGTGAAACCAATTGCAGTGACTTTGTTTTACTGCAAGCTATCCAGTAGCATCACTCCCATAATTTCTTGAACCACTACACAATTATTCAAATTCTAATATGAGAATTTGAGTATTCCTATATAGATTAATTCTACTTCTATTTCAATCAATGATTCCTTCTACTTTAGAAAACCCCATGATCATACCTAGTCCTCAATGTTATCTAAACAACATCTTGATCAAGATCATATCTACTTAGACCTATCTTGCATAGTACCCACTTATTCAAATTACAAATGTGTTAATTGAGTAAAGTGTGATACTATCAATCTTAGTTTCTACTTTTGCTACTATGGTATGGATCAAATCAACATCATAGTACTTAACCCAATCCCATTTACCCATTAGGAACCTTAAGCCATGTTTTCAAACATCATCTATACATATCCATTACCTATAGCCACTTACTCATGTCTACTCAATCTTAGCCTTGCATTGAACTATTCAATTTGCAATTAAGTTAATTGAGTACTTCAATGTTATAAGAATCCTAGCCCATTGCCTAAGTGTAATATATACTATTTAAGAATAATTGTTGTTACACTTATTCAATAGTATTGCTATTGCACTACTTTGCCTCGTATGTGATTTACCCACATGAGATATTCCAAGATCCAATATGCTTTGATAAAGCATAAAGATCTCACTCATCATATTTTGTCTGATTCATATATGTACTCAAATTGCAATTGTGCTACTTGAGTAGAATATGAATTCATCTCAAACTTAGGTTCTATTAATGTGGAGTTGTTATAACCCATACCATAGTATGTGTTATACACCATATTGATCAATGAACCATTTGAGCTATGTCCTCCCATATCAGTCTCTTTCCAATCACTTGACCATCTCAATCCAATGCCTACTTAATCTTGTCTCATGTATTGAACTATTCAACTTGCAAATGTGCTAATTGAGTTGTTCAAGCATTCTTAAAACCTAGCCTAGTTCCTAAGTGCAATATATACTATTTAAGAGTAATTGTTGTCACCTTTACTCAATAGTATTGTAATTGCACGAACTGACTCTTGTGTAATTTATTACACATGAGCTATTCCTAAAACTCTTATATGCTTTGATAAAGCATAAAGACTTTATCACTTACATCTTGCCTAGCCCAATTCTCTCTCAAATCATATTGATCCTCCCCAACTAAGCTCTCAAATTCGTACCTCCCAAATCATGATCCTTTACCATATCTTTCTTGTCATAACATCTCAATAAATCTAAATTGTTAAACAAACACTTTTCAATTGTTTGATTTGTTTGATTGTGTTTGTATGGATTGTTTATGTTATGTTATTTCTGTGCTATAGTTTGTGCGAAGAGCTACGAGCTTAGTTGAGAGAAGTGGAAAGATCGTATTCTTCAAAAAGGCAAGTGACACACATGTTCCCTACCCACTTTACTTATGCATTAGTAAATTCACCTCTTGTAGTATGCATGATAGGTGTTTTACTCAACTGTTTTATCAAATGCTTAGATCCTAGTAGTGTGTAGCTATCCCTCAAACCCCACATGATAGGATGCTAAATACTTTGTTAACTTTGATGCCATGCTAAGATCACTTGAAAAGTGTTTTGTGAAAAGTTAATAACTTCAACTAAAATGAAACACCTGGGTGGATTGGTATGTTGATGGAGGTGGTGTTGAGTGGCGACCTGGGGCTACACTACGTGTAGTTGCTGCCTGGGCGTACACTTGTGGATGGCCACCCAGGAATAAAGAGATGGCTATGTCTTCCATGCTTAGCGTACTTCCAGTGCAGCCTTATGACATTATGGGCTCTGTCTTGACTGATTAGAATGTGGGAGTGCAACTAGGCGCGAGAAGATGGTGGTAGATGAATTATAGGTTGGGAGCGGATCTTGCCAGTTAGTTGCCCTCTCCTTCTAAAAGGTCTCGTTTCAATTCATGTATGGGCATGAAATGAATCGTAAGGTGAAAGTGCACAACCCTTGCAAGGTGTATAAAACTAATCGATTAGCCGTGTCCTCGGTTATGGACAATTGAGTCTCTAGACATGGAATGTACGGAATAATCTCATCACCGATTCTGAATTATTAAAATTTGTCTAGAAACCCCTAGGTAGGAACTAAGGACCATACACTCCGAGGGGTGGTGGTGCCTGAGGTTCCAAACTTTGTTGAGTTGCGCCCATAACTACATACCGGCCAGTATGTAGTGTATGGGGGTTGTCTTGACCCTTGAAAATAAAATTTGTTGAAAGAAAGAATTAAAATGGTTTCATAGGATAAAATTGGCTTTATGCAAATCAGCCTTTGAGATCCACCAGCCAAATGTCATGTAGTATAGTCTTTCCACAAAAATGCCACCAAATATGTGTCATTTGCCAGTACATCATTGTACTGACCCCTCTGGGGCTGCATATTCAAACGTGCAGGTTTTATTTTGAGTAAGGAACCAGGAGTAGGATCTCGAGACTACATTCCAACATGTCTGCCTGTGGCACGTGATGAAGAATGGAGGCTCACTGCAACTATGCTTTATGCTGTGTACTCGTAAGGTTGAAGACCTATGTAACTAGATTTACGTTGTAATATTGATGCTATTGCAATGATTACTTATCTTGTACTGTGGTGCTATCTACTGATCCAGGGAATGGCACAGATACACAGGAGTTCTGCCTTTAGTAAAAAGGCGGGGCGTTACAAAATGGTATCAGAGCATAGTGTTGCCTGTAGGATCGAGACCCTAGGTTTGGAATTAGAAACAGGAAGACCCTAGGATAAAAAGAAAAATATCTATCTCATCTTGTTTCTGTTTTAAAAAAAAGAGTTTGCATTTTGAACTCCTTGTAATCTCTCCTACTTTCTCTTCAAATGTTTCCTAATACTATAGATGACCCTACCTTGAAATCATCAACAAAGGATAGAAGATTCCAATGTGCCAGAAGTGTGAGACTGATACTCCATATATTTTCCTTGACTCAACATGAAGAACTACATTGAAGGACAAACGAAGAACTTAGAGAAAGACTCAAATATAGCTTGCACAACTCGAGACGATGAATCAAGGAAGTGGAAAAGAAACTTGAAGTACCCAAGCAAGTAATAGACAAGACCACCAATAATTATAGTTATAGAACCAACGATGTTGTGATAATCTAATGATCATACCAAATTGGGGTATGACCATACTAGATTACTAGTGTTTGACATAATTTGCTTGATGTGATAAATGTTTGTTAGATATTGCTTATAAGATGAATTGTTTTGATCTGTTGTGTTTGGGTAGGAATTATCTTTAGACCTCTTCTATGTAATTCTCATCTATGCTAAGACCTAAACTTGTCCTAAAACCCAAACCAAAGTATTCTCAACGACAGAACAACCACAATGACCCTCAGTTGGAGATAAGGATACAGAGTACAACAACAAGAGGTAGTGTTGCAAGTACAAGAGACTGGAACCTTTCGCAAGAGGCTGCACAAAGGATGATACCCCAAGACTCCAGTAAGCTAGGATAGCTGAAGGATACCTCGCAAACAATAAGAAGACACCCCAAGGTGTAGCTAATGTGGAAGTAATACTATTCAACCACCTCATGCAAGAAAGGTGGAAAAGAGCAAACAGAGCAATGGAAAGAGCAAACAGAGCAATGGAAAGGATTTTAAATTCCTCTTAAATGGCAAAAGGATCTACAACTTAAGGATTGTTGCCATGAGTTGCGTAGCAAACCCCTAGCTTGGAACGATAGACTTTGTTTTCAAAATTCAAAAAAAAGGATTTGGGAACTTGGTTCCAATTTCAACAAATTTTTTTGTCAAAGCAAGTGAGGTGGACCAAGAGTTAGAATACGAGGTTTGCAAACCATGTATGAAGTAATGATTTGGGTGCAGGATGGATTGATCACCATTCCTACTACTCTTATTATTCGCTCTCATAATGTTGGTTTTACACACCTAGAGAGACATACCTACATGAGAGACGACGTCGTTAAACCATAACCTTAGGAGGATAATATGTTACATCCCTTATAGTGAGCCAGTGGCCAAAACGTAGGAATACGGTGAGAACTTGGACTTTTGAACGACTACACGAATCAAAAACGTTTTGCTCAGTGGGCTTTGAATAAGAAGACTGTTCAGTTTCGGCTGTTGCCTGCTCGATTCATTTTCCCAACCCTCCATATCAACTCCCCACATGATCTGTTCGACTACCTCCCTGAGCCAATAAAAGAGAGATCACTCCTCTCCAGAGAGTCACAACAGAGACCGCCACCACCAACTATGAGATTGCCTCCTAATTCCAGAGCCCTACGCCACCGAAGTCTATCCCATCCCGACCTGTGATGAAGCAACTCTCCAAATCCCTGAAACTACTCTCCTGCCCATGAGAGCTTCGTTAGATCCCTTTTCCCTGCAAAAGAGTTCATCTTCAAGATATGATCAAGTTGTTCAGCGCCTTTCAACAACTATGAAGACGGTTGCTAAAGGAATACTTAAGGACCATCTAGTACCTGTGGCAAGTAACACGACTTGCTCCGGTAACTTGAATGGGTTCAACAAAGCTGGTTATAAGGCGACCTTCCGCCCCTTAAAGATGCAAGTGCCTCTTACAGAGTCCACCTTGTTTACCCCTATGAAATGCATGAGAAGACCGCAGAGAGATGCCATCCTAATCCTTTGGGATGTGTGGTCTCATCATGTTCGTGGGGCAAGCATGCAGCACTTGGCACTGAGTCATCTTTTGAGATTCTGGAACGAAAATCAGCAAGAAAGCAACAAGGAGTATGGTGATAGCCTGTATGCTGTCTTGGCCTTGGTGAGGACCGACCAAGAAAAGGCTAGATACACATTCTTGGAAGATGTGCAACAACCAGGAAGGTTACCAGAATAGAATGGTGTCGTGGAAAAAAAATTGAAGATCAGAATGGTATAAGGAAACAACCATGAGATGAAGAACCTCTAAGGATGATGATAAGAAAGTTGAGATGATGAGAGGATACCCTCTCAGCTTGGTCTTCTGAATGACCCAAAGAGGAGACAACTCATCTTGGTCCTCTGAATGAACCAAAGAGTGACTCCTCAGTGTCCAAAGTAGTTCAACAACTACCCCATTGGATAGAAAGCTCTACAATAGAGTAAGGTTACCTCAAGCAACCCCATAAGGAAGGTTGGTGCCCGGATTTATGAAGACACCCACCTATCGTAAATGAAGATGTGGACTGCCTCGTTGAAGACAACGCGATGGATGACATCTGCTTATCACCAGAATTGGATGGAACCCTTAGTGTGCCCACTTTTGGACATAGTATTGAACATCAAATATCTAAGAAGGATGATTCAAGGAAAATGGTACAACGGTGAATGCAAGCTGGGAACAAAATGCAAGTACCTAAGGAAGCATTAAGATACCTCCAAGAGAAATTTTCTTTTAAGGGTGGTAGCCACCCAGATACCTAAACCCAGATAACCTAATACCTACTTTCCTTCTAGCCTCTCCAATCTCGAGGACGAGATTTCTTTAAGGGTGGTAGTCTGTAACGACCCAAGATTTTATCAAATTTTGGGGGAAAATTTTCGTTTTTGTATTGCTTGAGATGATTGAAATTTCACAGAGATTTAAAACTTTTTGAGTCTATTTGAAAGCCTTATTATAAAACTATTTTTATTTTCTCTTGAAGAACTTCTTTGAGAAAGATCAAGTATCAAAATACTATTTTCCACCCTTTATTTCAAACCTATGCAAGCTACTTGCAAAGGGTACCTCCTAAAATGTTTCTTTTGTCTAAAAAGGTTGGCATTGCAAAAGGTGATCTGAAAACAAATCAAAAATAATATTTTATAAAAGTGTTATCCTCTTATTTTAAAAGGATTATTTCAAAATCCTATTTCTACTTTGGTTTATGCAAATAAACCCTTTGTCCAAATTATAGAGCCTTATTAGGAATTCTGTTTTAATTATGAAAACATGTTTGTTACTGTTCTAGATTGTTGTTTTGAATTTTATAAATTTTACAAAGTTGGTTTGAAGCAATTTGAATCAAATTTGCAAAAGCTATAAAAGAAACAAGAAAACAGAAAAGGATAAATCGTCAGAACAAAAAAATATATAGAAACGGGCCTCGGGGAACCCCTCGGCCCAGATCAGAAAAGGAGCCCATGGCCCATCTAGTCTATCCCGAAACGGTACCCCTGAACCCCTCTTCCCCTCGCCGACAGGTGGGCCCCTGCTGTCAGGGCCTTCCCTAACCTCCGGCCGTTACCTCTCCACTGGAAACCGTCACCGTGACCGTCGCCCTCTCCCCCTTTACTCTCGAGCCTAAATGCGGCACCCCTCTGCGCCTATAAATACCCTCCCCCTCCTCTCTGAATCCCCTCTTCTTCCTCTTGCAAAATCGCCGCCAGGCCGTCGGAATTGCTTGCCGGAGACCACGATTGCTGCGGCCGTGCAGGCCAAATTCCGGCGCACCAAGGTGTCATCGGGCTCTCTCTCTTGTCCTATTCATCCTCCCATGATCTGGCGCCTCACCCCATGTCCCTTGGCTATCCGATTTTGCAGGGAAATCAACGCTTCACCGCGAACCGAAGATCACCGGCGTCCGAAGCTCCTCCAGCCGCCTTCCTCGCCTCCCTCTGGAAGCGAATCTCGACTAAGACCACGCTCCCGAGTTCCCCACGCCGCGCTGAAGACCGTCGTAGCCTCGCCGTTGCCCAGAGACCCTCGGAAGCATCGCCAGAGTCACCTACCTGGCCGTCTCACCGGCGAAACTCGCCGGAGACCTAACCCTAGGTGAGCCTCACCTCTCTCTCTTTCTTCACCCGTCCGATCTGCATCTAGCGGCCTGGATTAGACCACTTACCCGAAGGGGTATCACCTAATCTGGGCCACTCATATCAAATAAGATCCAATGACTGTAAAACGTGATCCACCCGAAAGGGTATCGACCAATCAGATTAGACCACGTGGCAGCCCTCTGTTGAAACAGAATTTCGAATTAGCATTTCAAACCAGATTTGATCCAATCTTTGGAAATTCATATCTAATGTTCTGTAGGTCCAAAAATAACAAATGACATACCGTTGGAATCCTTAGAACATCTATAATCCAGCAGTACCATAAAATCTTATATTTTATGGGTTCAATTTGAAACTATTTTCAAATTGAGTTAAACCCTTCTGTTAGCTCGATAAATTCATATCCTTAGTTCTGTTGGTCCAAAAATTACAAATTTATAGTCTCTGGAATCCTCTCAACTTGTAGAACATCATAGGATCAATAAAATCCAAATTTGATACGTGCACACACTTTGTACATTCAAATTTGTCCAAATCACTATTTAGGTGATAATTCAAATTCTATAACTTATTTTGGAGTGAAACCAATTGCAGTGACTTTGTTTTACTGCAAGCTATCCAGTAGCATCACTCCCATAATTTCTTGAACCACTACACAATTATTCAAATTCTAATATGAGAATTTGAGTATTCCTATATAGATTAATTCTACTTCTATTTCAATCAATGATTCCTTCTACTTTAGAAAACCCCATGATCATACCTAGTCCTCAATGTTATCTAAACAACATCTTGATCAAGATCATATCTACTTAGACCTATCTTGCATAGTACCCACTTATTCAAATTACAAATGTGTTAATTGAGTAAAGTGTGATACTATCAATCTTAGTTTCTACTTTTGCTACTATGGTATGGATCAAATCAACATCATAGTACTTAACCCAATCCCATTTACCCATTAGGAACCTTAAGCCATGTTTTCAAACATCATCTATACATATCCATTACCTATAGCCACTTACTCATGTCTACTCAATCTTAGCCTTGCATTGAACTATTCAATTTGCAATTAAGTTAATTGAGTACTTCAATGTTATAAGAATCCTAGCCCATTGCCTAAGTGTAATATATACTATTTAAGAATAATTGTTGTTACACTTATTCAATAGTATTGCTATTGCACTACTTTGCCTCGTATGTGATTTACCCACATGAGATATTCCAAGATCCAATATGCTTTGATAAAGCATAAAGATCTCACTCATCATATTTTGTCTGATTCATATATGTACTCAAATTGCAATTGTGCTACTTGAGTAGAATATGAATTCATCTCAAACTTAGGTTCTATTAATGTGGAGTTGTTATAACCCGTACCATAGTATGTGTTATACACCATATTGATCAATGAACCATTTGAGCTATGTCCTCCCATATCAGTCTCTTTCCAATCACTTGACCATCTCAATCCAATGCCTACTTAATCTTGTCTCATGTATTGAACTATTCAACTTGCAAATGTGCTAATTGAGTTGTTCAAGCATTCTTAAAACCTAGCCTAGTTCCTAAGTGCAATATATACTATTTAAGAGTAATTGTTGTCACCTCTACTCAATAGTATTGTAATTGCACGAACTGACTCTTGTGTAATTTATTACACATGAGCTATTCCTAAAACTCTTATATGCTTTGATAAAGCATAAAGACTTTATCACTTACATCTTGCCTAGCCCAATTCTCTCTCAAATCATATTGATCCTCCCCAACTAAGCTCTCAAATTCGTACCTCCCAAATCATGATCCTTTACCATATCTTTCTTGTCATAACATCTCAATAAATCTAAATTGTTAAACAAACACTTTTCAATTGTTTGATTTGTTTGATTGTGTTTGTATGGATTGTTTATGTTATGTTATTTCTGTGCTATAGTTTGTGCGAAGAGCTACGAGCTTAGTTGAGAGAAGTGGAAAGATCGTATTCTTCAAAAAGGCAAGTGACACACATGTTCCCTACCCACTTTACTTATGCATTAGTAAATTCACCTCTTGTAGTATGCATGATAGGTGTTTTACTCAACTGTTTTATCAAATGCTTAGATCCTAGTAGTGTGTAGCTATCCCTCAAACCCCACATGATAGGATGCTAAATACTTTGTTAACTTTGATGCCATGCTAAGATCACTTGAAAAGTGTTTTGTGAAAAGTTAATAACTTCAACTAAAATGAAACACCTGGGTGGATTGGTATGTTGATGGAGGTGGTGTTGAGTGGCGACCTGGGGCTACACTACGTGTAGTTGCTGCCTGGGCGTACACTTGTGGATGGCCACCCAGGAATAAAGAGATGGCTATGTCTTCCATGCTTAGCGTACTTCCAGTGCAGCCTTATGACATTATGGGCTCTGTCTTGACTGATTAGAATGTGGGAGTGCAACTAGGCGCGAGAAGATGGTGGTAGATGAATTATAGGTTGGGAGCGGATCTTGCCAGTTAGTTGCCCTCTCCTTCTAAAAGGTCTCGTTTCAATTCATGTATGGGCATGAAATGAATCGTAAGGTGAAAGTGCACAACCCTTGCAAGGTGTATAAAACTAATCGATTAGCCGTGTCCTCGGTTATGGACAATTGAGTCTCTAGACATGGAATGTACGGAATAATCTCATCACCGATTCTGAATTATTAAAATTTGTCTAGAAACCCCTAGGTAGGAACTAAGGACCATACACTCCGAGGGGTGGTGGTGCCTGAGGTTCCAAACTTTGTTGAGTTGCGCCCATAACTACATACCGGCCAGTATGTAGTGTATGGGGGTTGTCTTGACCCTTGAAAATAAAATTTGTTGAAAGAAAGAATTAAAATGGTTTCATAGGATAAAATTGGCTTTATGCAAATCAGCCTTTGAGATCCACCAGCCAAATGTCATGTAGTATAGTCTTTCCACAAAAATGCCACCAAATATGTGTCATTTGCCAGTACATCATTGTACTGACCCCTCTGGGGCTGCATATTCAAACGTGCAGGTTTTATTTTGAGTAAGGAACCAGGAGTAGGATCTCGAGACTACATTCCAACATGTCTGCCTGTGGCACGTGATGAAGAATGGAGGCTCACTGCAACTATGCTTTATGCTGTGTACTCGTAAGGTTGAAGACCTATGTAACTAGATTTACGTTGTAATATTGATGCTATTGCAATGATTACTTATCTTGTACTGTGGTGCTATCTACTGATCCAGGGAATGGCACAGATACACAGGAGTTCTGCCTTTAGTAAAAAGGCGGGGCGTTACACCTTGGCATTTGGAAGAGTACGAATGTGTTCAACCCCTTCATTGACCATTGCATTTTCAAGCATGTGCATTGCATTTGCATCAAGTTGTTGATCAATCACTTCGCTTGAGGTCAAGTTCTCGAGGTCTTTAGGGTAGAATCCCTTCTCAACAACTCGCCATATTTGCATTGAAGAGCTGCACATATGAGACTTCATGGAAGCTTTCCAGTTAGTAAACCGAGCCCTATCTACCAACGGAGGCTTACCAAGATTGTTTACATGTGGATGTTGAATATTTGGAGAGTTATTGTAAAGGTAACTAAACTCAGGTTTATCTTTATTTGTTGAGTTCTCTGGATTTTTGGATGAAGCTATAGGATTACCATTTTCATCTAAGGGAGCACTTTCACCTTGACTAGATGTAGATTTCTCAACTAATTTACTTATTTGCTCCTCCAACCTACTCATCCTTTCCTCGGATTTCGTTGCCATGTCATTGAGCTGTTGTTGCATCAATTCCATGGGGGTGGGATCACCCATCCTCCTCTTTAGGCGGTAAAGCCTTTAATAAAGAGACGAGGCTCTGATACCAATTGAAAAGTGATCGAGAGGTTAACTAGAGGGGGGGGGGTGAATAGGTTAACTACAAATTTTACTTCTTTTTCAAATTAAACGGGGATTGCTCAAATATAAGTTATCTAGATTATGCAACTAGATGAACAACCCTATATGATGAGCAAACTATCACTAGCACAAGATATACAATATATAAAAGCTAGTAAATAAATGCGTGAAGGTAAGTTTAGGAATAACCAACAAAGTGACGCGGAGGATTTATCCCGAAGTTCACTTCCCAATGGAAGCTACGTCTCCGTTGGAGCGGTGCGGTGTTCACCAAAGTGAAACACCGAATAGCCGTGATATGGCACACCGTAATCTCCTTCGTGTCCTTCCACCGATGTGGAGAGGCACGAATCACTATGTTGCCCTTGAGGTCGACAACTAGAACCTTCACAAGGATGAGGCACACTCCACAACTTGGAGGGTCCTCACCAAATGCACCGAGCCACCAAAACTCGATGCACCAAGGCCGGGGCACACACCACAACTTAATTGGTGGCTCCCGACGAGTTCTCCAAGGTCACAAATCGCTTAGAAAGAACCCACAAGCTCTTGAGCTCCAATGAGCACAAGAGAAACAAGCCCCTCTCACAAATCAAGGGGGAAACCAAAACTAATTGGATGGAAACGTAGATCTAGGTCTTCTCCTTCAATCCTCCAAAGATCAACACGATTGAGTGGGAGGAAGAGGAGATCGATGCAATTTAGTGGCTCAGCTGGAAGCTTGGATCTTGTCTATTTCGAGCA
This sequence comes from Dactylis glomerata, assembly GCA_007115705.1. Classification (NCBI taxonomy): domain Eukaryota; kingdom Viridiplantae; phylum Streptophyta; class Magnoliopsida; order Poales; family Poaceae; genus Dactylis; species Dactylis glomerata. The sequence goes on from QXEO01000217.1 coordinate 1,162,258, forward strand.
GCTCAAGGTGGAAGAAGAGAGGGGGGATTTATACCCCCTCAAAAACTAGCCGTTTGCAGTTTTCTGGGGGGCGGATAATCCGCCCTAAGTGGGGGGCGGATAATCCGGTTTTGGGGATTTTGCCACCCTGAAATATCCGGGGCAAATATCCGACAAAATATCCGCCCCCAGTCGCTTGGAAAAAATCCTGGGGGGCGGAATATCCGCCCCCTGCCAGGGGCCGGATAATCCGGTTTGACTGACATATTTTTCTGCAGTTTCTTCACAGATTTGCTTCCTTCTTCCTTTGATCATTGTGATGAATACAAATAATGTTTAACCTGAAATACTTCATCACAGTATTAAATAAATCATAAGTATTGATATCTAACACACAAAACAAGAGATACAAAGAATGTCCTTTCACCTATATTAAAGCCCCTTCAGGGATTATATCCAAAACAAAAATCGCAACATATATTTGTGTAAATCTTCAATATTCAATCTATGACTTGAAGAGATGGTCAGAAAAATTATATGGTACAACTGACCAAGAGAATTCCTTCTTCAAATGGATTACTCAAATAATGATGATTGCTTACATGTAGTCATAAACAAAATCCCTAATTGGATTATACATGACCTTTGTACATGTAGATGACTTTATCATCAAATTATATACATGAAAGGTGCTTACAATCATCTTATGATGGAAATTTGGATTAAACCAACTACCAATCGGGTTCACAACTTGGATATATCCCCTCGGGAATACATATATTTCAGTCTTCATGTATCCATAAAATATGGTAGAAAGTAAATATGGATAAACCATATCAACACATATGGTCATACTATTCCTATCAAGGTACAAATCATTCATTAATGGTATCAATGATGAAGTGATATTGGGACCTGTAGTTCCATACCTCACAAACTATATCATATGTGACAATATTTTTATTGTCTGTTTATTAAAGTGCAGCATCCAACCAAATGTTGGGTGAAGTAATATCCTTTGGTATCTTCAAGGCACAAAATATATATCTTGATTAATTCCTTCAGGAACTTCAAGGTTTGACCATCGTGTGATATACATATATTGGCTATAATTATCTGATCCCAATAAATGCCATATCATGGACTGAAGTCACTATAATGTCCTTCTCAAGGATGTCTTCATAATAGACTCTAATGTCTATCCTTATTAATCATTCGGGAATAATTACTATACTTTGAAGCATCATAAAATCTATATGGCTTCATAGAAAGATTAACCACATTCAAAATCATGTGGTTAGGATTCAACAGAATTACCTACCATATCTATCAAGATAATACACACTTGTATTACTCAAATGCATGTGGGTTATATAGAGAACAATATTGCAAAGAAAATTGCTAGTAAAATAGTAATTCCCAAAGCAGGCATATTATTTCTGCAAATATATCTTGTGAAAATCTAACAGATTTATTCACAATGTCGTTAATTACCATATTTTGGTTTCCATAACTATGTCATGGAATTGGTATAAGACAACTTTGAGATTTGCACAATTCAGGGGGAGTAAGCTCCCTAATTATAACCTTTTGATGATCTTCAGATCATATATATTGTACTCTTTTTCCCTTGATGAGTTTTTCCTAATGATTTCTCATAGAGGTTTTTAAAGAGACAATATAAATACAAGTGTTTAGATATGCCATATTGCTTTCTCCTTATATTTTTCCCGTAGGGTTTTAAAGGAGTTTTCAATGGCACATCATATTGTACTCTTTACAATATTCACATAAGATATATGTCATACCTCCTATTTTTCCCCATCGGGGTTTTTAGAAGGAAGTACACATGGCATATATGTTATTCTCTAAACTCACTACTGAGGTTTTCCCTCTTTAAGGTTTTTCTCGTATGAGTTATTAAGGAGATAACAATCACTATATGTTGTATGATTTTCTCCTTCCTTTTTCCACTGGGTTTCAAGGAGTTTTAACAACATATCAATTACTATTCTCCTCATATTTTTCCCACAGGATTTTTGGGGGAGAGGTTCTCAAAATATCATAATCAAGGACTATCAAGATCATACATGGTTGTTCCAGCACTCAAATCTCTATGAAGAATTTCAAGATGATGAAATCAAGAGGACAGCGTTGTCCAAGGGGGAGTGTTAGGAATAGTTAGCGGTTACATCTAGGCTAAGTAGGAAGTTAGCTTTCTTATTAGGCTAACTATTAGCAGTTAGATTAACTGCGTTGTCCAAACGCTGGTTATCCTGAAAAGCCGCCTTGCCTCTTCTAACAGGCACAAACATTGTAACCGACTATGTATGTATCTGTTGGGGACATATAAATACCCAACTCAGTCTTCAATACAATCACTTGATTCATTCTCAATCTTTTACTCAAAACAATATCGGTAGACTGTAGACAAAAGGCCTTGAATGTAGTTCAATGTGCACCTACAAATGTGGATAGACCTTGCAAAGTGTAATTTAATAATCTTAGAGAAGAAGAAGAAAAAAAGAGAAAGTCAGGCTTAGAGGCTTATTTGACTCGTGCAGAGTTTCAGCTTCCGGCAATTTTTCATATAAAGGTGGCTGGCCATAAGAACAGTGCGACTGGCCCATGCTGCTGGATGCCTCCACTTGGTAGTGTGTGTTATACGCTGGGCGTAGAAACAGGTTAAGAATTGTGACAGAGCCACAATACATTGCCATAGCTCCAGGTTCACAGAAGCTCTGATATGATTACCATCATTCCCCATTTCGAGAAAAAAAATTATAACCATCATTCGGATAATGAAAACTCATATGTAGTACAGCAGCCCCCAAATATGACTGACTACATTGAAATCATCCACGATGACAATGAAGCTCCAATAAACATCATAGTACTTTGTGTTGATGATGACGAAACCATGCTTAAATACAGCAAACACAATTTTCTTATGGAAAGCACATTCAACTATGCATCAATGATGCAAACGTGAAACCAGTAAGCTGCAACGAGACTCTGTCCTGCCATTTCTTATATATGGTAGAGCTGACTACAACAATCCTCAAAGAATGTACAATATCAAAACTAACTCACTTGGCAGATGCAATATCAATATTAATATATAGTATGAAACAATTTGCAAGAAATAAAACAAACGAAAAATCATCTACAATCGAGATAAACTAAAAAGAAATGTCCAGTTGTGCGCATGAAAACCACATGGTACGTAAGTTACTTACACAACTTGACAATTTTATTATACTTTTACTAGAATTAATGGAGTAAATACTAGTTCATGTTCACCACGGTAAAAGAAATTTTTTGCAGTACATATATGAGCTACCATTTATATGACATAAAGAAAAATTTGTTTGTCTAGTATATATACAATCATTCATGTAGTTCTCTTCTTTTCTGCTGGGACACGTAGTTCTCATTTAATGTCATAGTTTCTCTCCCACAGTACGTATGTTCACAATTTCGCAAACTCCTTTTCTTTGGCAAACTTCAAGAACATGCATCACTACTGGGCTGCTACTTCAGGAATTAAAGAAAACCTTTTCAACATGATGCAGCTCATGCCTAAAAGGTAGACAAAAACTACTTCATTGTGGTTGTGAAAAAAATATCTGCCAAAATTGAGAGGAATAAAGTTGCATGACATATCCCTATGCCTCTTATGCCTATCATAGTCACTGAGACAATCTTGTACTGACCACTCTTGAACTGACCACATTAAGCATCCACACGATGGTGTCGGTACATAGAAACCTAGATAACTCTACGAAACATCTCTATCGGCCCATAGCTCCTCTTCTTCGCGTCTTCTATTTATGAGAAGAAGAAAACAAAAGCGATGAATAGTTGCACGGTGAACAACAAAGTAATTACTATTGAATCGAAAGTAATTACTTTACTTTTTACCGTGGCAATTATACATCGCTTGGAATTTCCTAGGAGGAAAGAGAAGGTAGCTCATGAGTATATTATAGAATTGTGTAAATACTAGTTCAAATGTTCACCAAGGAAAAAAAATTGTGGATGCCTTTATGCTTGATTCTATTTTTGCAGGCTGTTTTGTACTCCCTCCGTTCGGAAATAAGTGTCGGTAATTTTGTACTAGTACAAAATCACCGACACTTATTTCCGACCAGAGGGAGTACGGCATAAAGAAAAAAATAGTTTTCTAGTATAAAATCACTCATGTAGTCCTCATTAATGTCATGTCTTGTCTTCCTCACTCGGTCTGTCCACTATTCCGCAAACTCCATTTTGGCAAAAATTTCTCAACTAAGGAGAACATGTCTCACTAATAGGCTGCTAGGAAATCTGTTTTGAAACGATGGCAATACCTCTTCTAGATGGAACCACAAAAGTTCAGAGTAATGAACAGGTAGGAGATCGTCGCACAGATGGAAAGCTTGTGGTTCCGAATTCGCAAAATAAAAGCCAACATCACACTGTATAAGTTTAGACTTTCGATATTCCAGTGAGTAACTTTATTCATTTCAGCAAATGTGATCAGAAACAATAGAACATGCAACTCATTCCAGACTATCGCAGTCCTGTCGCAAATCATGATTTTCATTCTGGAAGAAAGGATGAACATATATACAACCATGTCAGAAAGCTTTTCTCAAACGCGGTGCAAGCTACATGGTGTTTTCCTATACATTAAGGAAATGGAATGTGAGAAAACCTAAAAAGACTGAGGGGCAAATGGTGTATCGCAATCTTAATACTCCTTCCGATTGGAAATAAGTGTCGGTGACGTAGTACAAACTTCGTACTAAGTTAGTACAAAATCACCGACACTTATTTCTGATCGGAGGGAGTACATGATTTTGTTTAATGTAAGCAAAGTAGCTGTAACATGTCCTTAATCAACACGTACCCTTACGACCACCACCGAACAAGAAAAACTACACACTTTTGCACTAAGTACAGTACTACACATGTGTCTACAAAATTAGCTTGTAAGAATAAAATTTATGTCACTTACAACAATCAACAAGCTAGAGACAGTTGTCGACAAAGACACATGTACTGGCACCTTGGAAGTTGGATAATATATCAATTGACCGTTCACCTAGAAAAAGACAATAGGAATGGACTAAATGTAACAGCTCAAGCCATAGCTATAATTTAGCTCATAATGAAAAATGTCTGTATTGCCTGGAAAAATAAAAAATTACTAGGGAAGTCCGGTTTGTGCAGAAAAACTGAAACCCAAATGAGCAAAAAAATAGTTTTGAAGGAATCACCCGATAATACCTTAAGGTGTGGATGCAGGTTAAGATGGATTTGTAACTTTGTTTATTATCCTGCATCATCCATTAGTATCTCCAGTTCACGAAATCTATGTAATGTCGGTGTTGGATTGTTGGGAAGCATATTGGCAGCAACCTGAATAGCAGCCTCTAATGCGAGGATCTCTTCAACTCTTGCACACTCACAGTAGATGTTGACAACAAGGTTCTTGAGGGTGGAGAGGTGGCATATACCAAGGTCAGGAGAACCAGATCCACATGCAGTTTTCACTTCGTGCACAATTATCTGAAATTCAAGAGTTTCGAGCATTGGTGTCGCTCCTTCAGAGAACATCAGATTCGTCCAATGGACAATGTTCAATTTCTTCAGACATCGGAACCCATTGTTAGTGACAACAAGACATCTTTCTTCAGGGTCTGCTGTATTTGAGTACAACTTGAGAAACTGTAAGACAGGCAAATCCGCAAGCACCTGGAGGGTTTCCTGTGTCACTTTAACCTCAATGTCCAGGTAGGCGAGGTTGTCCAGTGATAACATCCACACTGGGATCTTTTTAAGACACCAACCTTTGATTGCTAATTCCTGAAGGTGGTGAGGAGGAGGGGACCAGGAATCCAGCAAGAAGTCTAGTGACCATGGACTGATGAGTGTTAGATATCGAAGGGAAGTACCTAGTTTAACAAGTGAGGAAACAAAACTATCCACATATGCCATTTTATCTTTGTGCCTATCACTGATGCGCCAATCCAATCCAAGGGTTCTCAATTTGGTCAAATTCCCCAGTTCCTGTAACACGGTTACTGGGGTAGTGTAGTCCACAACTACAAGCGACAGAAACTCTAGAGCTTTCATGTTACCAACTCCATTCGGCAATCTGACACGATGAGCAATCAACCATTTCAGATTCCAAAGTTTGACAATATTTGCAGGCAGTTCGCTTATATCATAACAGTTGAGAAGATCGATTATTATCAATGACTGCAGCTCTCCTATTTCTTCTGGAAGTGTAATGTTACTTGCTCTGATCCGTAGGTACCTCAACTGAAATAATTTGCTTATATCTTCAAGATAGCAGCTTTCCAAATTCTCTTTTCCATCTAGATCTAGCACTCTCAGGGTATGGAAGTCTGAAAGAGGAGGCATTAGTTTAGAATACCCAAATATGTTCAGGGATCGAACATGAGCAACATACATGGAATGTGTTGTAATGTTTTCTACACTAGAGTAGTCAACTGAGAGTCTACGAACTTTTCCTTGCGGGCGCAGTATTTGTCTTTTGTCAGTAACTATAGTAACAAAATTTTCTTCAACCGCCTTGGATACAATTAGGTCGAGAATCAAATCATGCACCCGGCATGAATATACTCTACCGTCATACTGAAAATCCACCGGTTGGATCAGGCTTCTGTTTATAAGTTCATTAAAATAGCATTCCCCTTCCTCCTCTAAATTTCTACCTCCAAAACCCTTGATGAACCCTTCTGCTATCCACCTTCTTACCAAATAATCCCTCCTGATCTCACAATCTTCAGGAAACATACTCATATACAATATGCAGGTTCTTAAATGACGAGGAAGATCATTATAACTCAGAGATAGTATCATGTTCATTTCCTCCACATCGGAATTTTTCTCAAGTCCAGAACCGATGGAACTACAGATCTTCAACCACTCTTCTCTTGTATCTGACTTGGTAGTCAATAGACTAGCCATAGTTATGATTGCCAATGGTAAACCACCACATTTCCTTACAATTTCAACTGAAACTTCTTTCAGTTGATGAGGGCATCCATCTTCAGAGCCAAAGATTCTTCTAAAGAAAAGAATCTTAGAGTCATCCTCACTTAGCCCCCTCAATTCATACACAAGATCATAGTCAGGAGAGGAGCATGATTTTGCAACAGTGCCAATTCTGGTTGTCACAATTATTCTACTACCACGAGTATTCTGAGGGAAAGCACATTTGATAATCTTCCAGGCTTCAGTACTCCATATGTCATCAACTACGATTAAATACCTATCACATGAAAAAGAACTACGATTCAATGGTAACCTATAAATTGCCATCTGCATGTTAATATATATCAAAAGTTCTACAGAGAGTTCAGTAATTTTCTTGGCAAGGTAAACTGGCAGCTTGTAGATAATGTCAAGACAATCAAAATTAGAAGATAGCTATGAGTAATTAAACTTAGATACCTCTTGTCCTGTAGAAAATCCCTCAATTCGTTGATGAGCTGCTCCTTATCACCTGATCCAGTGAGTTCATCACATTCATCCTTTTTGAGTTGAGAGAGCATTGTTCGAAAGATCATCCCAATGTCAGGATTCTGCGACAAGGACACGAAGGATTTGCAATCGAATCGATCTCCGACGCTTCGGTACACCTGATTCGCAAGAGTAGTCTTCCCCAATCCTCCAGCCCCCACAACTGACACCACCTTCATCCTCTCTTCCCCATCGTCGAGCAACCTAACGAGCTCCTCCCTCGGACCATTGACGCCGACAAGCCCGCCGAACTCCGCGTAGATCGCCGGAAGCCGGCGATCGACCTGCACCACGCGAGTAGAGCTAACCGCCGCATCGATCTTGTACCGCTTCCGCCGGTGGCCGGCCTCGACGACGCGAGCCCTGAGCTCCTGGATCTGCTCCGCGATCCCACGGCGAGACACCATCTCCCGCACCGCCTGCAGGTAGCCGAGGACGAACCCCAGGACGCCGCCGCTGGGCGGCTCGCGGCCGCGGAGCTGGTCCATGTACTCGTCGACGCAGTCCTCGATGTCGTAGCTCATCTCCCTGACCTGCCCCCTCCACTCCCTGGTCTGCGGGTCGAGCGGCCCCTCCGCCGCCTGGGCGTCGGCCAGCCTCTCGAGCAGCGCGTTCATGCTGCTCAGCTCGTCCCGCAGAAAGGCGACCTCCCGGCGCGTGCCCCTCTGCATCCGGTAGCAGTCCTCCCCCAGCAGGGCGGCGAGCTTGGCGAGCAGGGAGCCCATCGCCCCCGTCGCGGCGCTCGCCATGATACCGCCTCCGTCCATCACCCCTTGTCACTCGAATCCCTCCCTGCTCAAGCAGAATCGGCGAAGGTGGGATTCGGCAGAAGCTATAGCAATTGCTGCTTCACAGATTGTTAGCTGCTACTTGCTTGATGCTGCAAAGCAGGGGACAAGATCATCAAATTGAGCATGCCCCGTAAGGAAAACGCGAACCAAGAACCTCGCCAAGAAGACAAGTCGTAGCGGTGGTCAAAAACTCGACGCGGCAAGGCAAAGAAAAGGGAGCGTTTTGGTGAGTGGCGGATGGGATACGGCGCGGCGGTGTGGAGGCCTCCAGTTCTCCACTCGTGCTCACTGGTCAACAGCATACGTGTATTGTCAGGCACCAAACCAACTTGGAAATTTCTGAAGAAATGTTTATATCTAGAGAAAATATACGGTCAAAGATAAAATGTGAATTTATTCTTTTATTTTTCTGAAAAATTTGTCCTCTTGAAATCAGCCATGCAGTTCTACCTCGCGTGTCGGAGGAACAAAGGTAACCGAGACATCCCGTGCTGGCCCCATCCCCATCCCCACGCCTAGTAGCCTCCCTCCCCCCCTCCGCCCTCATCACTGTCGCCGGCTCCGGCCATGGCGGTTGCAGGGCCTGCACCAAAAGGTGGTGCAACAGCAAGCTCCCTAGTAGAAGAGCTCCTCTCTTTGGCGGGGGTATTTAGAGGCGGTATGTCACTGCCTGAGACCAACTCCTAGACGTCATCACATCTTAGATGGCCAAGATCTCATCTTACCGCTTAAAAGCGGCGTGGGGGCTTGCCGTTTTTTCCAAATAAAGATGGCCGACCTAGGATTCCTCTTGGGCAAAGATGGAGACCTTCCTAAGGCAGGTCCCTCTTGATCTGGCAAAACTGGGGAGTTCCGGAAGGCTTCACCGGCGAATATAATAGTGAACCTATACCTGGAGTTTGCTGAATCGGGTGGTATTCGGTCGTGCGCACCCATGCTTTTATTCCGACCGTTTAGTTCTGGATGGAGCGGCGCGAAACTCTGTTCTTGTTGCCATCTGGTGACTTTTAATTTGGTCCATGATGAAGTCAGTGGCGGAGAATATCATGAAGGTCGGATTGGAGGACCAGTAATGGAGGTTCGAGTCTCTGCACTGTTGAGGGACTTGCTTGGTGTTCTAGATTTCGCAGCAGCAGTATGAAAGTGGGGGCGGCAACACAGGTGAAGTTCAGAGTCTTACCTTTCATGGTGAAAATCTAAGGTCTTCCCTTAATTGGTTGTGTCTGATAATGATCTTGTTGAAGGCATTATTTTGAAAGCAGAGACTATCTTTAGGGTGAATACCTAAGATTTTTGATGGGGCGACTACGGCGCTTGTGCACTGTTTCCTTCTTGAAGGCGTCGCTTTTGAATTGCGGAGTTCATGTGTTGTCTTGGTGGTGAATGTGTTGTTGCTGCTATAGCTGGAATACCGTAGCGAGTCTTTTTTTTCTTTTTTTTTTGGTTGTGTGCATTCGTACTGCTATTAGGATACTGTGTTGTTGCAGAGACCGAGTGTAAATGGTATCTCCCGATATTAATATATTCCATTTATCGAAAAATCTTATCGCTTAAACTTCATTCAGTGATTGTCCTTGTAATAGGCTAGCTAAGTACCTTTTAGCGTTAAGAGCAAACGGTTGTAATAATAATTAACTTGTGGCTCTTCTAGAACTGTTTAGCCAGAAAGAGAGGATGGATGGGTGGCACGAGATCCAAAAAGACTAAACTCCATTGAGACTAAACTTCATTGTCTTACTGTTTTAGTGTACTCCATCTATTTTAAAATATAAGATATTTTAGCTCATCATTGATATACATGTATCTAGATGTTTTTTACTCCCTCTATTTCTTGATATAAGGTGTATAGTTTTCTATGAAAAAATGCAGAATATAAGGTGTATAACGAGATTGTGAGATTTTTTTATACAATTTAGGAATTAATCTGATTAGGAGAGATAAGATACCGAGATTTCTCTATTTTTTCTCTAATCTTATATCGATCACCTACATGTTTTAATGTCTAAAAGTATCAAAATTTGCCTTTTAACCTATGCGTTAATATTCATGCAAGAAAACTATACATATTAAGGAACGGAGGGAGTAGTATATAGGTTCATTTCTTTTGTTTCTAACATACACACTAAAATATATCTAGGTACATGCATGACAATATCAGCTAAAACATCTTATATTTTAAAACGGAGGGACTATCATAGTTTTCCAATTTCATGCAAAATACTACTCCTCTATTATTATGTCTTGTCTTTGTTACTGTTCCTAAATTTCCTTCTATATCAGATCGTTCTCCTGGAGTACATCCACCGAAACCTGACAAAGACCGTGACAATTGGTACTAGACCCATTCTTCCCTGAGCGACACCCTCCCACTCCACCCTCGTCGCCGCCGCATCAGGTTGCTCGATCTCGTGATCCAGTAGTAAAATCCCTCGATCGGCCAGTTTGAGGATACTAGTTAGCATGCACGTACAACGCACATCTCAAAAATATGGGACAATAGTTTAAAATAGAAAACAAAATAAAACTATGGACCATTGTTGGTAAATATGCTCATGCATGGAGTAATTTTACAGAATTGTGTGAAGCCAATTGGCATGAATCAAATAACAAACGCATCAAAGTAGTTTATCAAATTATTCAATCAATAGTCAGGTCAGGGAGAACCATAGAACACAAAAGTTTATAATATAATTCTTTAATAACCTTCTTGCATGAAAATGATAACATATAGTTCTACTAAAAAAAAGATAACATATAGTTTGTACATGTACAAAGAAGCTGACACTTATATACGAAAAGTCCAACAAATTTGAGTCCAAGTATCATTTTTAGGTTCTCTATCACTGCAGGTTCTACCAGCTTGATCGATTGGCTTGTAGTGGCACTTACGCACGCACACAAGAAGCAATATGGATTGAAACATGCGAGTGTCGCTCCTGACGTTTTCTCTATTGATCAATACCGTCAGCTCGTCCATTAATACACTCACGCAAAACAACCCAAGCTAAACCCTGAAAATACATTATTGTCAAAATTAAGTAAATAATTCGCATTTGATCATTCACGCTACTTTGTTTTCTGAAAGCTGCACAGATTAATTTTGTTGGGAGGAGAAACACATTACTTAGGTTGTATTTTGAGAATGTCACTGCTGGAATGATAGACCTCACTCCCTGTTTCCAAACTATCTTCAATGAGTCCTCATGTTTCTGTAAACATGGGCGTCCAGAGCATGGCCTACAGAAGCGCAAGAAACGAAATAGCAGTATGATTTCAGAACAACATAGATATATTACCCCTAATAGTGATCAATCCTACAACTGTGACATCTAATTGCCACCGGTTGATGCTCTCTTGTCAAAACCAGCGCATCCCAAATAGTAACTACGATGAAAATAAAAGGATTGATTGTGGAACCATCCTTTAATTAGCCCTCTAGCCCAAAAAAGGAACGGGAAAACATATTTCTTGCCTTTAGCACTCTCTGCAAACACACTATAAACAAAAGTGTAAATGAGTAATACGACTATGACTTTTGTGAAGAGACAATTTAACAGCTGTATGTCAAGTAAGCTTTACACAGTTACTCCCTCTGTTTAGAAATATAAGATGTTTTAGCTTTGTGAAACTAATGTACCTAGACATCTTTTAGTATATAAATTCGAGTAAAACTATATGTAAATTTGTGATAATAATGATAATTGACAACTTTTCAATGAGAGAATACAATGATTTATATAGGAGAGGGGGGAAGAGGAGGTGCGGCGCACCGGCCTAAACCCTAACTTGCTATGCAAGTAAATATAATCTAACATCCCCCCGCAGTCTCAACCGTGGGCTCGACAACGTTGAGACTGAAACGAATCTCTGTAAATGGTGTAGTAGCAAGTCCTTTGGTAAAAATATCTGCAAACTGGGCCGTAGAAGGCACATGAAGAACACGCACTTCTCCCAAAGCGACCTTCTCTCGAACAAAATGGATGTCAATCTCGATATGCTTTGTCCGCCGATGCTGAACTGGGTTTCCAGACATGTAAACAGCTGAAATGTTATCACAATATACCACTGTGGCCTGACCAATAGGTCGATGTAACTCAACAAGTAACTGACGCAACCAAACTGTTTCAGCAACTGCATGAGCAACAGCACGGTACTCAGCCTCTGCTGACGAGCGAGAAACCGTAAGCTGACGCTTCGAAGACCAAGAAATTAAATTGTTGCCAAGAAAAACACAGTATCCTGAAGTGGATCGACGAGTGTCTGGACAACCAGCCCAGTCTGCATCGGAATATGCTGTCAATGATGTGGGTGATGAGTGGTTTATATGCAAACTATGATCTAATGTACCTTTGAGATATCTAAGTATGCGTTTGACATGGTTAAAATGCGGGACTCGTGGATCATGCATGTAAAGACAAGCTTGCTGGACAGCATATGATATTTCTGGACGAGTAATGGTGAGATACTGAAGGGCTCCAGTTAAGCTACGGTATAGAGTCGGATCAGGAAAAATATCACCATCCGAGGAAAATTTAGAAGAAGTATCTACAGGTGTACGGGATGGTTGACAATCTAACATTCCAGCCCTAGTTAGGAGATCAATAGAGTACTGACGTTGAGATAGAAAAAGACCAGAAGAATCACGAGTGACAGCTATACCTAAGAAGTGATGAAGAGAACCTAGATCAGTCATAGAGAATTCAGTTTGGAGAAGAGAAATAATATGAGTGAGAAAAGTTGTGGAGGAGGCAGTGAGAACGATATCATCAACATAAAGTAGGAGATATGCAACCTGGGTGTTAGAGTGATAAACAAAAAGAGAGTAGTCAGAACGAGAGGGAATGAATCCTATAGTTTGAATAAAGGTAGAAAAACGTTGAAACCAGGCTCGGGGTGCTTGTTTGAGGCCATAGAGGGATTTTTGGAGAAGGCAAACGTGATCAGGAAAAGAAGAATCTTCGAAACCGGAAGGTTGTTGAGAATAGACGACTTCGTTTAAGGAACCATGGAGGAAAGCATTTTTTACATCGAGTTGATGAATGGGCCAGGAAGAGGAAACAGCAAGACTAAGAATGGTTCGAATGGTGCTAGGTTTAACTACTGGAGAGAAAGTTTCTTCGTAATCGACACCGTGTTGTTGAGAGAACCCACGACAAACCCAACGCGCTTTATACCGCGAGAGAGTGCCATCAGAATGAAATTTTTGACGGAACACCCACTTTCCAGAAACAACATTCGCATTAGGAGGTCGGGGAACAAGTTGCCATGTGTTATTGGATTGGAGTGCTTGAAACTCATCGCGCATGGCAGCGGACCAGTTCGGATCAAGAAGAGCAGATTTATATGTTTTGGGAAGAGGTGAGAAAGTTGGAGAAGCATGAAGATTGAGGCGTGTTTTAGGAAGTCGAAAACCAGACTTAGCACGTGTGCGCATGGAATGGTCGTTGGTAGGTGCGATAATGGGAACGGCGTGTGAAGGAGGAGCTGCTGCATCCGGCGCAGCGGAGGAGGAGGACGCAGCAGCAGGAGGGGCGGAGGATTGGGTAGTTTGAGTGTCGGGGGCAGAAGTTTTGGGGCGGCGAACGTAAACCTGGGTTATGGGTGGTCGAGACACGGGTGCTGAAGGGGCTGTCGGGGCAGCCGAGTCGGCCGGGGCAGGGTTAGGGGCGATCGTGGCAGGAGAATCGGGAGCGGTAGTGGGAACGAAAAAGTGAGGGTTTATGGAATTGGCTGAGCGAGGGGTTGCTGTGGTGGGAGGTGGAGATGTAGGGGTTCTAGTGGCGAAAGGAAAAGTGTTTTCATCGAAAGTGACATGCCTAGAGATGTGAATGTGACCAGTCACAAGATCAAAACACCGGTAGCCTTTGTGTTCATCTGAATAACCTAGGAAGACACAAGGAAGGGAACGTGGAGAGAGTTTGTTTGGGGAAGTTGCATATACATTGGGAAAGCAAAGGCAACCAAAAACGCGAAGCTCAGTGTAGTTTGGGTGAGAGAGAAAAAGGGAGTAGAAAGGTGTGGTGTTTGGGTTAGTGCTAGATGGTCGAATGTTTAGGAGATAGGTTGCGGTTCTAAGAGCTTCAGCCCAAAACGTGGGGGGCATAGATGATTGAATGAGGAGTGTGCGAACTATGTCATTGATGGTGCGGAGTGATCGCTCAGCCTTGCCATTTTGTGGGGAAGTGTAAGGGCAAGAGAAACGAAGGAGAATGCCATGTTGGAGAAAGAAATTACGGTTTGCAAAGTTGTTAAATTCTTTTCCATTGTCACATTGGATAAATTTTATGGGTAAAAAGAAGTGTGTGTTGACATAGGTTTTAAAATTAATAAAAAGTGAGTGGACATCAGATTTGTTGCGCAGTGGAAAGGTCCAAGCGAAGTGTGTAAAATCATCTAAAATAACTAAGTAGTATTTGAAACCGGAGAGACTCATAGTTGGAGAGGTCCAGAGATCACAGTGCAAAAGTTCAAAGGGATAAGTACTATGGGAAGTAGAATGCGCAAAAGGTAAACGAACATGTTTTCCTTGTTGACAAAACTCACAAACGGAGGAATTATGAACCTCTTTATTACAAGGAATCGAAAAATCACTAAGAAGAGAGGATAAAGTGGCTTTATTCGGATGGCCTAAGCGTTGATGCCATAGATCTACGGAGGCGAGCATGGATGATGGAGACGAGGCCGCAGGAGCGCCATGAACAGAGTAGAGGTCGCCAGAGCTATCGAAGCGAGCGATCTCCGCCTTGGTCATGAAATCCTTCACAGACAAGCCAAAAGGGTCAAATTCGACGGAAACATAGTTGTCTGTGGTGAAACGACGAACAGAGATTAAATTTTTAATGAGGGCTGGTGCAACTAAGACATCTTTAAGTAGGAGTGGTTTGGAAGTGGAAGATGCAAGGTTGGTATGACCGACACATGAAATTGGTATGGAGGAGCCATCACCTAATGTAATGGATGAAAAATGAGATGGTATGCAAGTTGACAGCATAGTATTCGATGAAGACATGTGACTAGAAGCACCAGAATCGAAAATCCAATCAGTACCTGAGTTACCTTGAGCAGCAAAATTATTCATGGCCTGTAGAAACGCAGCTTGGTCCCAGCTCGGAGTAGAGGGAGTCGGTGCAGTTGACGGAGCAGGTACTGGCGCAGGTGGTGGCGGTGCAGCAGGAGTCGAGTACATGTTGTATGGCGAGTAGTAGCCTCCAGGATTATAAGTGACCGGTGCCGAAGGGCCATAAGGACCCATAGCAGAGGGCATCGGCGAGTGCATCGGCGAGGCATAGGGAGCCGGCGATGGTGCAGCATACATGGATGGTGAAGGAGCGGCGTAATGAGCTTGTGCAGGGACCCGTGGTGCAAGGAGGCCAGGTGAGCCTGTATGAGGATGCACGCCGGGCTGCCACGAACCAGTGTAGGCAGGTGGCGCACCAACAGGAGAGGGCGCGGTCCAAGGCATTGGCCAAGCCTGAACCATGCCAGTCCAAGGGTCCTGAGAAGATCGCCAAGCTGGTGCTGCAGGTGGAGCCGGTGGTGGTGCCGGGGCAGGTGGAGGAGCCGGTGCTGTTGGAGGAGGCCTTGGTGCAGGCGGCCGATAGATAGGCCGGGTGCCCCTATAGTTGGGGCTAGGGCGCCAACCTGACGGTGGAACAGGCGCAGGCGGCGCCGTAGGCGGTGTTGGTGCAGGAGGCCGTGGAGCAGCAGCATAGGCCTGAGGGCGAGACTCTTGAGTAGTCATGGCGCGGTCCGCCCAGGAGAGCATGGAGCGAACTTCTGCAAAAGAAGGAGGCGGCCGCATCATGGGGATGAAGGACTGCTGCTTGTCGAAGCGCTTATTGAGGCCGACGAGGAGGATCTTGATGAGCTGTTTGTCCTCAACGGGATCACCGAGTTCACGGAGTTCGTCGGCGATGGTCTGGAGGCGCCGGCAGTATACCCCCACGGGCAAGTCGCCCTGGGCAGTGTTCCGAAGCTCCGTGTTGAGCGTGTTGACACGGGCGTCGGCGTTGTCCTGAAAAAGCTGACGGAGGGCTGCCCAAAGGGCGGCGGCGCTGGTGGCAGCCCTGAAAACGAGATTGAAAATCTCGGTGCTCACCCGCTGGTAGATCCACTGTATCACAGCGAGATCATCCTTGGCCCAGCGGGGATCCGAGGGAGACGGCGGGATGGTGGGGTCGATATGCGCCAGGAGGTTGCAGCGGCCCAAGTGCACCTCAAAAAGATGCCTCCAATGGTAGTAGTTGTGTTGGGGAAGATCTAAAGTGATGGGAATCAATGGAGTAACGTCGGAGATTGTATCGGCGAAGTTGATGGTGGTGGCGATAGGAGGTGGGGCAGATGATGTGGATGGTTTGGCAGCCGAGGTGGATGGTTTAGCAGCCGCGACGGCGGCCATGGCGTCGCGCCACTCGAAGAACCCCGGAGGGGGCGGCGGCGGCGGGGTGGGAGGCGTGGGAGCCATGCCCTAGAATCTAACCTTAATCTGATACCATGTAAATTTGTGATAATAATGATAATTGACAACTTTTCAATGAGAGAATACAATGATTTATATAGGAGAGGGGGGAAGAGGAGGTGCGGCGCACCGGCCTAAACCCTAACTTGCTATGCAAGTAAATATAATCTAACACTATACACTAAAAGATGTCTAGATACATTCACTTCATAAAACTAAAACATCTTATATTTTCGAACGGAGGGAGTACAAAGAATAAACTCTCAGAGCAACAATACAACCAGATGATACTGTAGCGTTGCTCCTTAGGTTTGACACAAACACGTAAAGTGCAGTAGACAGAGATTGATGAAAGCTGAGAAGTGAAAAAGAGATAACAGGCATAGACATGAAAGGATAAATGCACGCGACATTCGGAATGGAACCAGACCTTGAAGAACCTTGGCAGCCGCAGTAGTTAATGTAACACCCCGACCACCCCGTGGCTCGGGCCTGTTACCCTTGGTAGCTCTCTAGGATCTCTAGACTGGCTCCACAGACCAACACTAGTCTTTTCTGCGCACTTTGTCCTCACTCATGCGCATCTGGGAACAACTTCCCGGTCGGTCACCCATCCTCAAATCGCTCCAGGCCAAGCACGTTTAACCTGGAGTTCTTTTCAGATGAGCTTCCAGAAAAGAAGGTATACCTTGTTGATATGAGTATCCTATCAATCCTATTAAGCCCTGAGCCAGGATGTCACACACTCACCCCCTTAGAAGACCGACGTCCTCGTCGGTCAACCCCAGTCCAGGAACTTCCCCTATTGGACACGTCCATGCGTCCAGTGCCGACCCATGTGCCACGACGGGCCACATGTCCGCACACCTGACCCGCACACGCCCGTGTTACCGCAAGGGTCGGCTCTGATACCAAATGTAACACCCCGACCACCCCGTGGCTCGGGCCTGTTACCCCTGGCAGCTCTCTAGGATCTCTAGACTGGCCCCACAGACCAACACTAGTCTTTTCTGCGCACTTTGTCCTCACTCATGCGCATCTGGGAACAACTTCCCGGTCGGTCACCCATCCTCAAATCGCTCCAGGCCAAGCACGTTTAACCTGGAGTTCTTTTCAGATGAGCTTCCAGAAAAGAAGGTATACCTTGTTGATATGAGTATCCTATCAATCCTATTAAGCCCTGAGCCAGGATGTCAGCTGTGGTGGAGGCGGCACACTTGGATGGTGGTGTGCGGAGGAGCGGCCGGCTTGCCAACGTCCGAAGTGCAGGAAGTAGACGCATGGCCCGTCGGTGACTAAGGGGAGTACTTGGCGGCGGAGGTCGACCGCGGCTCCCTGGGCACGAAAGGTGGGAGAAGACGACGACCGCTTGAAGAGGTTAGAGGTGGCGGACCTGTTGTCGTTGTCCATGGCTGAGAGCAGCAGAGAACGGCGGCAGCCGGGCCGGGATGTGCGACGCAGTCAGAGAGAGACGATGGGTTTCGTGAGGAGGCGCTGTCCAGCGGCGGCGCATGGAGCGGAGGCGACAAGGTAGTGTTGAAAAGGATAGGATAGTGGGGAGTTATTTTCTCCACTTTCAGGCCTTGTTTACTTCTCCGGTATTTTTATCCCCGAAGAATGTGGGGATATGTGGGAATTTGATGTTCACCCAATACTCTTAAATCCCCTCAAATACTCTTCCCAAAAAATACTCTACCATGATGGAGAGTTTTTAATCTAGCCAAAAATACACTAGAGTTGAGGGGATTTGTGGGGATATCTCGGGATTATTCCATCAAAACCCGGACTAGTAAACAACCTATCGGAGAAGTTTCGGGATACGAAATAATCTCCTCCCATCCCCTCAAATACCCTAGAAGTAAACAAGGCCTCATCGGGGACGGGCTGCCTATGCGGGGGAGTTTTCGTCTGCTAGACCGTGGTCTACTAAACTAAATGCTAAGCGCACGCGCGTTATACAACTAATTAGCTTGTGTCGTTAGATCTAATCCAGTGGGATAATCGTGCGGTGCTAATCAGACAGGGTACATTTGCGGGGTGCACATAAGAAAGTTTATGTTTGCTTGTTTAATACAGTAGTAGTATAGATGCGTCGCTCCGCGGAGGAGACTCAGCTCATGACTCCTCGCCGCACCCGCTCAGAAGACTGCATGGTTGCCGCCGCTGAGGAAGCGAAATTACTGGCGGTCGCTCAGGTCCAAGTTGAGGAAGAAGAAGCTATCAACGGTCGACGACATGAGGTGCTGAAACAACTTGAATAGTAGACTATACCTTGAACTATAAGTTTGGTGCGCACTAGTTTCACACAAATCCTAGACCGATACTAGGCTGCCGCAAGGCTTTTCCGCGGTTTGGAGCTTATGCGTCATACTCTATGGCCTTTCATGAGTTTATTAGAGAGCACCCAACTCCCATAGACTGCGACGTTTTACAGTCAGACTCATATAGATGTGTTCTTCAAAAGATGTACAACATCTTTGCTATAAACAAGCTACTTAGAACACATTAAGATAAATATCAATCTGCCATGCAGAATAGGAGAGTATTGCATCTATATGGAGTGGTAGTATAATATAAGGATACTCTCCTCCCAGCTGACCAACAGCTTGTCTCCCAACTCTAATTCACGGGATCTCTGATCATATAGAGTGGGTTACCACCGTGGGAAACTCAAAGTGTGGGTCTCAAAACCATCTCCCTCGATGCATTATCTATCGCATTACGCGATAGACCTTTTGTGAAGGGGGCCGCCAGATGTTTAGACGTTTGGATATAATCCAACACAATAACTCTGGAGTTTCTCATTTTCCTGACAGATTTCAATCTCCTCTTCACATGTCTTGATGACTTCATATTATCCTTAGAACTGTTTACTTTGATGATTACAGTTTGATTATCACAGATCATAGGAATTGCTAGTATGGGTTTTTCAACCACAGACAAGTCCATCAAGAGGTCTCGAAGCCACTCTGCTTCAACAGTGGTTGTGTCTAATGTTGTGAATTCTGCTTCCATAGTTGACCTCGTTAAGATGGTCTGCTTGCTAGACTTCTAGGAAACATCGCCACCACCAAGTGTAAACACATAACCACTCGTGGCCTTAGTCTCATCAGCATCAGAAATCCAATTTGAGTCACTATACCCTTCAAGTACCCTTGGATACCCAAAGTAGTGAACTCCATAGCTCGCAGAGCCTTTCAGATAACGCAAGACCCTTTCAAGAGCCTGCCAATGAACATCTCTAGGATTTGACACAAATTGACTCAACTTTCTAACAGCAAAAGAGATGTCAGGCCTTGTAGCACTGGCCAAATACATAAGCGAGCCAATAATCTGAGAATATCTCAGCTGATCTTTAGCATCCTTAGGATCTCCCTGATTCTTTCGAACCAACATTCTAGGATCATATGACTTAGGAGAAGACTTGCAGTTGCTATACCCAAAACGACTCAAGATCTTTTCCACATAGTGAGATTGAAGTAGTGTTATCCCACCATCGTCATCTTTCAGTAGCTTGATGTTCAAGATCACATCAGCCACTCCTAGATCTTTCATCTCAAAACAACGAGATAGAAAGTCTTTGACCTTCTTGATAACATCAAGACTGGTCCCGAATATCAGTATATCATTAACATATAGATATAAGATTACTCCCTCGCCCCCACCATAGCGATAGTACACACACTTGTCAGCTTCGTTAACAACAAAGCCTTCATCAGTTAAAGTTCTTTCAAATTTCTCATGCCACAGCTTAGGTGTTTGCTTAAGACCATACAAAGACTTCAACAACTTACACACCTTTCCTTCTTGACCACCTACCACAAATCCATTCGGCTGATCCATATAAATCTCCTAATCTAACTCTCCATTTAGGAAAGCCATCTTAACGTCCATTTGATGAACGAGAAGACCATGCGAGGCAGCCAGGGATAGTAGTACTCGAATAGTGGTCAATCTGGCCATAGGTGAATAAGTATCAAAGAAGTCTTCGCCTTCTTTCTGGGTATAACCCTTAGCAATAGGGCATGCCTTGTATTTTTCAATAGTACTGTCAGGTCTAAGCTTTTTCTTGAACACCCACTTACATCCTACAGGTTTGCACCCATAAGGACGATCAGTAATTTCTACTAATTTCCTAAGTCCCATTTGCCAGGATGGAATCTATCTCACTGCAAACGACTTCTTTCCAATAGTCAGCATCTTGAGATGCATAGGCTTCCAAAATAGAAGTGGGGGTGTCATCCACGAGGTATACAATGAAATCATCACCAAAGGACTTTGCAGTCCTCTGTCTCTTACTCCTAGTAGGAGCTTCATTGTTATCCTCCACAGGATTATCAGAGTGTTCTATCGAAATGGTGGGTTCAGGAATTGTAAATAATTCTTGTCTAGATGAACTAGGCATCTCCTGATTTGATGAACTAGACGAACCTTTCATTGGAAAGATGTCCTCAAAGAAAGTCGCATCATTCGACTCCATAATAGTACCAACACGCATGTCAGATACTTCAGATTTTACTATCAAAAATCTATAGCCAATGCTATGAAACACATATCCCAGAAGAACACAATCCACGGTTTTTGGTCCAAGCTTTCACTTCTTGGGTATTGGCAAGTTTACCTTTGCCAAACAACCCCAAGTCCGTAAGTAAGAGAGTTTTAACCTTTTCTTTTCCCATCCCTCAAATGGTGTAATTTCTTTGTTCTTAGTGGAAACCCGATTTAGGACATGACACGCAGTCAAGATCACCTCCCCCCACCATGCCTTGGAGAGACCCGAAGTGTCTAACATGGCGTTAACCAAATCAGTTAGAGTACGGTTCTTTCTTCAGCCACCCCATTAGATTGGGGCGAGTAGGGAGGCGTCCTCTCATGGATTATACCATGTTCCGCACAAAAAGAATCAAATTCCTTGGAAAAATACTCTCCACCATGATCAGACCTAAGCCGCTTAATCTTTTGATCAAGTCGATTTTCTGCTTCAGCTTTATAGATTTTGAAAAAGTTCAAAGCTTCATCTTTAGAGTTTAGAAGATACACATAGCAGTATCTAGTGGAGTCATCGATCAATGTCATGAAATATTTCTTTCCACCTTTTGTTAACTCACCATTCATCTCACAAAGATCTGAATGTATGAGCTCTAGTGGTGCCAAATCTCTTGCCTCCGCAGTCTTATGAGACTTGCAAGGTTGCTTTGCTTGCATGCACACTTGGCACTTGGAGCCCTTGACATTAATAAATTTCAGAATTAAACTCATGTTGGCTAGCCGCTTCATGCAACCAAAGTTAATATGACAAAGTCATGAATGCCAAATATTGGACTCATTATCATTGCAAACATGATTAATAACTTTAGTACATAAGTCTGACAAAGAAAGGCGGAACAAGCCTCCGCACTCATAGCCTTTCCCAACAAATTGTCCATACTTAGATATTACAACTTTATTGGACTCAAAAATCAACTTAAAACCATCTCGACACAGAAGAGATCCACTGACGAGATTTTTATTGATGGAGGGAACATGCTGCACATTCTTCAGCTGTACTGTCTTCCCCGAAGTGAACTTCAGATTTACCGTACCAACACCTTGAACAAAAGCACATGAGCCATTTCCCATCAGCATGGAGCTAGCCCGTGTGACCCAGCATCCTTCATCTCAGTATCACCAACAACAACATTGGCAGAATTGTCGTCGTTTCCATGTGAACGCTTATCAAAGCGTTTAGGGCAGCTAGGAGCCCAATGATTCGGATCACCACACACATGGCAGGATCCTTTCTTCTTATACTCAGTCTTCTTCTTGAAGTTGGTAGTCTGTGAGGCCTTGTTCTTGCCGTCAAACTTTCCCTTGCCCTCAAACTTGTTCTTATTCTTGGACTTGTGGGACTGGAAGTTATTTTTCTGCACCACATGTGCACTAGAACTTCCATCAAAACCTCGAACACGTGTATCCTTTGCTCTCGCCTTTTCCTCAACATGAAGAGAACCAATGAGATCCAAAACAGAAAACTCCTGTCTCTTAGCAAAGTTCCTCCATGAAGGAGGAAGCTTGGCAATAATGCCACCGGCCATGAACTTGTCCGGTAAGGTACACTTGAACTGCTCGAGTTCTTTGGCAAGGGACTGTATCTCACGAGCCTGGTCCACAATGGGATGGTCATCAGTCATCTTATAATCATAGAATTGTTCCATGATATACAAGTTCAGTGCCAGCGTCAGAAACACCAAACTTGGCGTCCAACGCATCCCACGCATCCTTGCCATTATCAAATGACATATAGGTGTCAACAATGTTGTCACCAAGAATGTTGAACAAAGTCGCCATAAACATGGTGTTGGCTTTCTGAAAGGCTTCCTCCAGAGCAGGAGAAAGATCTCCCTCAGGTCTGCCAAGAGTGGCGCTATAACAGCCTAGGTTTTGCAACCATGGAACTGCTCTCGTGCGCCATCTCTTATAATGGACACCATCAAAGGGAGGTGGCCTGGTAGCCGCGACCAAGCCAGTAGGACTCAGTTGCCTATAATCAGGTTTTTGGATTATTGAAAATATAAGCAATTTACCATAAGATTTAATCTGAAATAACCAATAATAAAGCATGATGATAATTGCAGGATTTAACCTAATCATGCATACTAGCAGAATAGATGAATAGATCACATCTAACACAGATAAACAGATCACATCTATTCCAAATGCTAGTACAAGGAATTGTAACAGAAATTGAAATAGATAGGAACAGATTGCATACGGTGCTGCAGGAGGATTCGCGTTTACGTTTAGATTCGTGTTCGCATTGGCGTTGAGGTTCACTTTGGCGTTGGCGTTAGCGTATGCCATGTCATTGATGTAGAGGCTGCTGATGTCCGGGAAGAAGTCCTCATCGGGGAAGGAGTCGTCGATCGACGTGATGTCACCGTAGTCGCGCAGAAGCGCTCCCCAAAAACTTGATCGCCCCTCACCCGTACAGGTTCACAAGAGGCGGGGTTCCAAAGGCCTACTATCCCGTCATCCGGTGCATGCCGGAAGAAGGGATGGAGAAGGTGTAGCGGCGGCTCAAAGCTCTGGAGGTGAGAGACGGGATGTGATACAACATGATTAGGGTTTGCACCTAAGCCTGCTTATATAGCGCCGGTCGGGTAAGACATGGGGCGCAGCCCACGCTTGAGTTAGTAATAGCCCACGATCTGGAAAAACTGGAAACGGCTAAAAGAGAAATAACTTGCGTAGTAATTCTCCTGAATAGCAAAAAGATAAGTAAGCTCGGCACCGAGGCACAATTCCGCAAACCGCGACGCGTGCGCGCATCGTGATGAGGCAAAGTGTGGCGAGGCAAGGCAGGCGGCAGAGGAGGAGGAGCGCGGATGTAAGCCACTCCTCTTCTCTGACTTTAGAAGGTAGTGGAACACTCCACTATATATGTTGGTGCAACTCCCTCCAAACTAGCAAGGTGGGACTAAACTTTGGTGCCATCCCTTGCTAGGCATGAATGGGCCAATAGAATTTCAGAATTTGTATTAGGCCATGGGCTAAAGCCCACAGCCAAATTCCAACAATCCCCCACAAAGTCTTATTGGCACATCTCATCACATCACATCAAACAGTTCCAGAACATTGTTTATATACCGGTGCGAGGTGGAGACTGTTAAGTTGAACTTCCACTTAGAACTTCATGCTACACTAGATTGCAACTTGAATAGTGGACTATACCTTGAACTACAAGTTTGATGTGCACTAGTGATACGTCTCCAACGTATCCATAATTTTTGATGCTCCATGCTTATTTTTACACCATTTGCCTAATGTTTCGTTACACTTCATGGACTTTTATGCATTTTCTGGAACTAACCTATTAACAAGTCGCCACAGTGCCAGTTCCCTGTTTTCTGCTGTTTTTGTGTTTTAGAAAAGCTACACAGGAAATATTCTCGGAATTGGACGAAACAAGTTCCTGAAGTCTTATTTTTCCCGAAAGCTTCCAGAGATCTGAAGAGGAGACGGAGTGGGGCCATGAGGTGGCCTCACACCAGGGCGGCTGGCCGCGCCCCCTATGTGTGAGGACGCCTCGGTCCACTTCTGACGCTGCCCCTTCGCCTATAAAGACCCCCCGACGGGAAAAACCTAAGTACCCGATCAATTTTCCAGAAACACATCGCGATCCGCCGCCATCGTCGACCCGAGATCAGGAGGGTCCAGAAGCTCTTCCCGGCACCCTGCCGGAGAGGGGAATCACCACCGGAGGTCTTCTTCATCGCCATGCTTGCCTCTGGAGCGATGAGTGAGTAGTCTACCTTGGACTATGGGTCCATAGCAGTAGCTAGATGGTTGTCCTCTCCACCATGTGCTTCATGTTTAGATCTCATGAGCTGCCCTACATGATTGAGATCACCGTTATGTAATTCTACATGTTTGGTTTGTTGGGATCCGATGAATATTGGTGTTATGATTGAGTTGCTATACTAAAATATATCTTATGTTATCTCTATGTTGTTTATGATCTTGCATGCTCTCCGTTGTTAGTAGCTATCTTGGCCGAGTAGTTGCTAGTAACTCCAAGAGGGGGTATTTATGCTCGATAGTGGGTTCATGCCTCTATTTAATCTGGGGGAGTGACAGAAACCTCTAAGGTTGTAGATGTGCTATTGCTACTAGGGAGAAAACAACATTCATATGCTGAAGGGCATATGCTTTGTTTACATTACACACTTTGTAATGCAATTATCTGTTGTTCGCAACTTAATACTCATGGGGTGTTCGGATGATATCCCCGTGAGTGGATTATTAGTCATAGATGCAGTTGGATAGCAGTCTATGTATTTTGTTGTAATGCCTAGAGTAAATCGCATAGTGATCTTCTTGACATATCACGTTTATCTTTATTCTATCAATTGTCCAACTGTAATTTGTTTACCCAGCATGTGTTATTTATCTTATGGAGAGAGACCACTAGTGAACTATGGACCCCGGTCCTATTTCCATCATATTGCTATCACCTGTTTACTTTACTCGCACTGTTTACTTTACTTGCATACTTTACTGTTTTCCATTCGATACGCTCATACCCTCTGTTTCAAGCAAACCGATAAGATTGACAACCTCATCGCAAGTTGGGAACAAAGTACTTGGTTGTGTGTGTGCAGATTCCATGTTGCTACACGCCATAATAATCATCAACTACACGCCAGACATCAAGCCCTTTTCTGGCGCCGTTGCCGGGGAAGAAGTGGAAGACCTCTACAAGGGGAGTTTTTTGCACACACATCCTTTACTTTGTTATTTGTTTTGCTTTACTTTATTTATTTTTTACTTGCATCGTTTTATCAAAAACCCAACAAAATTAGAATCCTTGGTAGTTGTTTCTACTTGTCTACTTTTAGTATTGCTGAAATGGCTAATCCTGAAAACACCAAGTTGTGTGACTTTACTAGCACGAACAATAGTGATTTTATTTGCACTCCTATTGTACCACCTGCTCCTGCTGCAAACTTTTATGAAATTAAGCCTACTTTATTGAACCTTGTTATGAAATAGTAATTTGCTGGTGCTAGTACTGAAGATGCTGCAGCTCATCTCAACAATTTTGTTGAGTTATGTGAGATGCAGAAATATAAGGATGTAGAAAGTGATATTATTAAGCTCAAGTTGTTTCCTTTTTCTTTGAGAGGAAAAGCTAAAGATTGGTTGCTGTCTTTGACTAAGAATAGTATTGATTCATGGACTAAGTGTAAGGATGCTTTCATTGGTAGATATTATCCTCCTGCTAAGATTATATCTTTGCGTAGCAATATTATGAAGTTTAGGCAATTTGATAATGAACATGTTGCTCAAGCCTAGGAAAGAATGAAATCTATGATAAAGAATTGCCCCACTCATGGGCTGACTACTTGGATGATTGTCCAAACTTTTTATGCAGGACTGAATTTTTCTTCGAGGAACCTATTGGATTCAGCTGCTGGAGGCACTTTTATGTCCCTTACCTTGGGTGCCGCAACAAAGCTACTCGACAATATGATGGTAAATTACTCCGAATGGCACACCGAGAGAGCTCCACAAGGTAAGAAGGTAAATTCTGTTGAGGAAACCTCTTCCTTGAGTGATAAGATTGATACCATTATGGCTATGCTTGCTAATGATAGGACTCATGTTGATCCAAATAATGTTCCTTTAGCCTCTTTGGTTGCTCAAGAAGAGCATGTTGATGTGAACTTCATTAGAAACAATAATTTTAACAATAATGCTTATAGGAACAATTTTGCTAGTAAGAACTATAGGCCATTTCCCTCTAATGGTGAAAATGGCTATCTTGGTAGACCTAAAATGCCTAGTGAAGAGAGGTTTTTAGAACTTGAAAAGGCTACCAAGAATTTCATGCAAATGCAATATGAGCAAAATAAGTTGTTTACTAAGACTATGGAGGAGCAATCAGCTCTGTTGAGGACTATTAGTCATCAACTAGAAAATTTAAACAAGGCTATTCCTGAATTGCAAGCTAAGGTTTCCAAAGCCAAAACTGATATTTTATCTTTGTCTAATGTGCAATCCTCTTTGGTTAACAGAATGTCCGCTAAACCTGATCCTTTTGCTATTGCTAATACTATTCAAGTTGGAATTGATAAAAATATTAGATTGTTAGCAGAATTGCATGCTAGATGGGAAAGAGAGGATGAGATTGTTAGGAATATGAAAGTTTGTACTATTACTACCTCTGATGATGTTGTTCCTAATGCTAGCAATCCTCTTACTTTGATTGGTGTAGAGAAAACTCCCACTCCTTGTGTTAAAAAGCCTAAAACTACCAAAACTTTTTCTCAAAAGAGTGCTGAAATTTTTTGGAGTGTAGGAGATGATAGCTCTATTTCCTTTAATGATTTTGATGTTGATGGCTGCAATATATCTGAAGTAATTTTGTTCTTGCAAAAGCTTGCTTTGACTCCCAATGCTAGTTCTTTAAATGTTGCTTTTACTAAGCATATTACCAATGCTCTCATGAAAATTAGGGATGAAAAGTTGCAACAAAAAGCCTCTGTTCCCAAGAAGTTAGAAGATGGTTGGGAACCCATCATTGATATGCATGTTAATGGTTTTGATTGCCATGCTTTACGTGATCTAGTTGCTAGTATTTCTATCATGCCTAGAAAAATTTATGATATGCTTGATTTATCACCGCTTGAAAAATGTTATTATGATGTTCCTATTGCTGATGTTGCTAAGAAGAAACCTTTGGGAAGGATTAATTATGTTCTTATTATGGTTAACCATAACCTTGTTCCCGTTGATTTTCTCGTTATGGACATTGAATGCCATGCTTCATGTCCTATTCTTTTGGGAAGACCCTTTCTTCGAACTATAGGTGCCATCATTGATATGAGGGAAGGCACCATCAAATATCAATTCCCACTAAAGAAAGGTATGGAACACTTCCCTAGGAAAAGGAATAAATTACTTTTTGACTCTATTCTTAGAGCAAATTATGAGCTTGATGCTTCATCTCTTGATATTACTTGATTCGCAATTTTCTGCGCCTAGCTCAAAGGCGTTAAAGAAAAACACCCTTGGGAGATAACCCAATGTTTTATTTTCAATACTTTTTCTTTTATTTGAGTCTTGGAAGTCATTACTGCTGTAATGACCTCTCCTTATCATTTTTTATTTCATTGTTGTGCCAAGAGAAGCCTCTAATTTGAGTGAGGTAAAGATTTGGGGATGTTGCTGTCCTGAAACTGTTTTCGGTGCTGCACCGTAAAAATTCGTAAAAATTCTATGAATATCTTTTGGACCTACGATTTCTTGTGCGTATGCCCCAGGTTATATCCAAACTTTCATTAGTTGAACACTTTTCGATTTGAGCAAAAGAAAACACCTCAAAAATTCGGCCTTTGTCAGTTGTTCTGTTTTGACAGATTTCTGCCAATATTTGTGTTTGCCGCTTTATCGCTTTCTTTTGAGTTCTTTTGATCACGGAACTTTTGGAGAAGTTGCTACAGTAGCATATGCTATATATGTGGTGGTTTTGGGTTGAAACCTGAAGCAAAAGAGGTTGATTATATGTTATGCTACACTAATGTTGCTAATAGATTTGTGTTTAGTTTTGTATGAAGGAAGTTTTCAAGTGTAGGGATTGGAGAATGATGAGATGAGTTAAAGAATGGACAGAATATCAAGCTTGGGGATGACCATGCATCACCCCAAGAAATATCCAAGAAGTACAAGCGTCAAAGCTTGGGGATGCCCCCGAGGCACCCCTTTCTTCATCGGCAAAAATCAGGTCACCTTTCAAGACACTATATTTTTATTGCTTCATACACTATGTGTTTTTCTTGGAGCGTCAGTTGTTTTAGTTTTCATTACTAGTTTAGTTTTGTTTGCTGCAATAAATGGTTGGACCCCAACAAATTTCTTTTGGAGAAGTTGCCTTGCTTTTCATTTGCTAAGAACGCTCTAGTTTTCACTCTTATCAAAAACCGAGTGTTCTTCTTTTTCTGCTACTGCTTTTGGTTTTTGTTTCCGCCTTGATTTGTGTTCAGATCTTCTTATATTTATTTATCAAGGTGTATTTTTGCCTCTGGACTATGTTGGTTTTCCTCAAAAGAGTTGGTTTAAAAAAGTTCGAATGGTGTTGGAAAAGAGAAAAAGCTTTGTGCAAAAAAAAGTGGTACAAGAAGGAGCTTGTGTAGACTTCGGCTTAGGCTTTTTCATATCATGCTTGATGTCTTTTTGATAGTATGCTTAGTGGTTTTGCTGTAGCATGACTTATCTCAAATAACTGAGATTGCTTAATGAGCCTTTGAAAAAATCATGCGTTGTTTTTATTATTTGGAAGCATTATTTTGGTTTTCTCCTTGATGCTTTATTTGGGTTGACTTGGCGCATGCTCACACATGTTAGACTCTTACAAAGTCGCCAATAGCCTCTATGATCATTTAGTTTTTAACTTTTGATGCCATCTTATGCTTCTTTTAATGTCACTTTGTCGCTTTGTATGATTATGGCCATTATTGCTCTCTTAGTTGGTCGCTCCAGGTATTTTGCTAGCCCTCGCCTTGTACTGAGTATGAGCTCTACTCGTGCATCCAACTCCTAAAAACCAAGTTTTCCAAAGTGTCCACCATACATACCTACTAGCAATTTGCTATTCCAAGTAAATTTGACTTGCTTTTATTTTCTCTTCAAATTAAACTCTTACCAGTGTTATGCGAAAATTGGTCAGTAAAGCTCTCACGAACCGGAAGGCACACTTTACTTTTTCCTGTTCTTAAAATTTGACATTGTGGTCTCTTATGTTGAGTTGTTATGCTTGAAAGTTGTAAGTTGGAGACTAGCCCAGCCAAGCAGTCATGGGCAAGCTTTCAACATTGCACTTCTTATTTGAGTTGATATCGTGATCTTTTGTTTATGGATGCCCGCGGTGTGAAATGAATTGGGAATCTTGCGGGGATCATGGAGTTTGTATATGTGTTAGGGAAACGCCTAGGCCACCAATCTAAGCCATGCATAATTCATTGTGGAAATTTGCAGCATGCCTATAGTGGACATTCGATGACGCATCTCAAAATAAAAAGCAATACAAATGGTAAATAAAAGAGATGTCGAGGTGTTCATTGTCTGCTTGTCCTGTCATTTTGATGTGGGCTTATTCCATGTCATCGGGCACGGAGGTACCCCATTGGTGGTTCTCGATAATACGTGTATACTTACAATGACAAGAGCCTTGCTTGGGACTCTAAGTAAAGTAGCATGAGGTTTGGGTACTCGTATTCACGGGACACGAGGTTTTCAACTTATGATTTGTCAAGCATATGCATCATAATTGTTCTCGCATTAACTTTAACCATTCAAGATGCTTATGATGGGGGCAATGAGAGCTCAAAGCCGGTAAGTACCATAATTTTTGAAGGTTATAAAACTTGCAATCACTGCTTCCCTCCGCGAATGGCCTTTCTTTTACTTTTATGTTGAGTCACCACCTTCTATCTTTATGCACCATTAAGAGAGCATAGTTGTCATTCTTAGTATAATGTGCATTGTCCCAAAGTTTTCATTGATTGATTCATATTGTTGGTTTCACTTGTTCTCAAATTATTTGTATCTAGTCGCCCTCTTAAACTTGAAGGTGTCCTATGTATTTATGTTTTGCTCTCCATGAAGGACAAGCTGAAAACCATTTGTATGTTTTTCCTTATGATTTGAACACATGTTTGACTTTTATTGTTTCATTTTCATGATCTTTTGTTTGTATTCATTTTCATGTTTATAACATGGTTGCTAAGTTTTTATTGTTAAGATTATATCTTTCATGCCCATGTTTTAAGTTCTCACGATCCCTGCTCACAATACTTACATAGATGATCAAGATTGTGTAGGTGCATGTCACCTCAAAAATTATTTCTTCTGTTATCACTTACCTACTCGAGGACGAGCAGGAGTTAAACTTGGGGATGCTGATACGTCTCCAACGTATCTATAATTTTTGATGATCCATGCTTATTTTTACACCATTTGCCTAATGTTTCGTTACACTTCGTGGCACTTTTATGCATTTTCCGAAACTAACCTATTAACAAGTCGCCACAGTGCCAGTTCCCTATTTTCTGCTATTTTTGTGTTTCAGAAAAGCTACACATTCTCGGAATTGGACGAAACAAGTTCCTAAAGTCTTATTTTTCCCGGAAGCTTGCAGAGATCCAAAGAGGAAACAAAGTGGGGCCACGAGGTGGCCTCACACTAGGGCGGCGCGGCCCAGCCCCTGGTCGCGCCCCCTATGTGTGAGGACGCCTCGGTCCACTTCTAACGCTGCCCCTTCGCCTATAAAGACCCCCCGACGGGAAAAACCTAAGTACCCAATCAATTTTCCAGAAACACATCGCGATCCGCCGCCGTCATCGACCCGAGATCGGGAGGGTCTAGAAGCTCTTCCCGGCACCCTGCCGGAGAGGGGAATCGCCACCAGAGGTCTTCTTCATCGCCATGCTTGCCTCTGGAGCGATGAGTGAGTAGTCTACCTTGGACTATGGGTCCATAGCAGTAGCTAGATGGTTGTCCTCTCCACCATGTGCTTCATGTTTAGATCTCATGAGCTGCCCTATATGATTGAGATCACCGTTATGTAATTCTACATGTTTGGTTTGTTGGGATCCGATGAATATTGATGTTATGATTGAGTTGCTACACTGAAATATATCTTATGTTATCTCTATGTTGTTTATGATCTTGCATGCTCTCCGTTGGTAGTAGCTATCTTGGCCGAGTAGTTGCTAGTGACTCCAAGGGGGGTATTTATGCTCGATAGTGGGTTCATGCCTCTATTTAATCTGGGGGAGTGACAGAAACCTCTAAGGTTGTAGATGTGCTATTGCTACTAGGGAGAAAACAACATTCACATGCTCAAGGGCATATGCTTTGTTTACATTACACACTTTGCTTAATGCAATTATCTGTTGTTCGCAACTTAATACTCATGGGGTGTTCGGATGATATCCCCGTGAGTGGATTATTAGTCATAGATGTAGTTGAATGGCGGTCTATGTATTTTGTTGTAATGCCCAGAGTAAATCACATAGTGATCTTCTTGACATATCACGTTTATCTTTATTCTATCAATTGCCCAACTATAATTTGTTTACCTAGCATGTGTTATTTATCTTATGGAGAGACACCACTAGTGAACTGTGGACCCCGGTCCTATTTCCATCATATTGCTATCACCTGTTTACTTTACTCGCATTGTTTACTTTACTGTTTTCCACTCGATACGCTCATACCCTTTGTTTCAAGGAAACCGGTGAGATTGACAACCTCATCGCAAGTTGGGAACAAAGTACTTGGTTGTGTGTGTGCAGGTTCCGCGTTGCTACTGGCCGAAGACGAGTCAACAAGTATCGTTAAACGACGCCCTTGTTGGAGTGCTATTAAGCCAGTCCGCATCACCTTCAGTCGTATTGTCTGCTCTTCTCCTGATCGATTAAACCTTGGTTTCTTACTGAGGGAAAAGACTTGCTGTTGTGCTCATCATACTTTCCGCTTGGAGTTTCCCAACTGCCTGGCCATAATAATCATCAACTACACGCCAGACATCAACTAGTTTCACACAAATCCTAGACCGATACTAGGCTGCCGCAAGGCTTCCCCATGTTTTGGAGCATATGCATCATACTCCATGGCCTTTCATGAGTTTAATAGAGAGCACCCAACTCCCATAGACTGCGACATTTGACAGTCAGATTTATATAGGTGTGTTCTTCAAAAGATGTTCTGTAGGGCAACATCTTTGCTATAAACAAGCTACTTAGAACACATTAAGATAAATATCAACCTGCCATGCAGAATAGGAGAGTATTGCATCTATATGAAGTGGTAGTATAATATAAGGATGCTCTCCTCCTAGCTGACCAATAGCTTGTCTCCCAACTCTAATTCACGGGATCTCCGATCACATAGAGTGGGTTACGACCGTGGGCAACTCAAAGTGTGGGTCTCAAATCCATCTCCCTCGATGCATTATCTATCACATTACGCGATAGACCCTTTGTGAAGGGGGTTGCCAGATTTTTAGACGTTTGGATATAATCCAACGCAATAACTCTGGAGTTTCTCATTTTCTTGACAGATTTCAATCTCCTCTTCACATGTCTTGATGACTTCATATTGTCCTTAGAACTGTTTACTTTGATGATCACAGTGTTATGATTAAGTTGATGTTCTGAATTTTATCTTATGTTATCTCTATGTTGTTTATGATCTTGCATGCTCTCCGTTGTTAGTAGCTATCTTGGCCAAGTAGATACTAGTGACTCTAAGAGTGGGTATTTATGCTCGATAGTTGGGTTCATGCCTCTATTTAATCTGGGGGAGTGACAGAAACCTCTAAGGTTGTAGATGTGCTGTTGCCACTAGGGAGAAAACAACAATCTTGTGTCTAAGGACATTCACTTTGTTTACATTACATACTTTGCTTAATGCAGTTATCTGTTGTTCGCAACTTAATACTCAAGGGGTCCTCGGATGATTCCCCGCGAGTGGATTATTAGTCATAGATGCAGTTGGATGGCGGTCTATGTATCTTGTTGTAATGCACCGAGTAAATCTCATAGTGATCCTCTTGACATATGCACGTTATCTTTATTCTATCAATTGCCCAACTGTAATTTGTTTACCTAGCATGTCGTTATTTATCTTATGGAGAGACACCACTAGTGAACTGTGGACCTCGGTCCAATTTCCTTTATATTGCTATTACTGTTTACTTTTACTCGCACTATTTACTTTCTCACATATTACTATTTCTTGCTACTCAATACGCTCATTCCTTTGTTTACAGCAAACCAGTGAGATTGACAACCTCATCGTAAGTTGGGAGCAAAGTATTTGTTTGTGTTGTGTGCAGGTTTCACGTTGCTGCTGGTGCAAAGCAAAGCACTGGACGAGGCACCCTATAAATTGTCCGGAGCTATCGCGAAGCTAGCAGGCATCACCTTATGAAGTTTAGCTTTTTCCTACTGGTTCGATAAACCTCGGTTTCTTACTGAGGGAAGACTTGCTACTGGGTGGTTATCTGCCCGCATCAAACACTTTTTTTGGCGCCGTTGCCAGGTAAAAAGAAGATTTCTGCAAGGCGATTCTCGCACGCACAATCTTAACTTTGTTTTTGTTTTGCTTTACTTTATTTTTGCTTGCATCGTTTTATCAAAAATACAAAAAAATTAGTTTCCTTATAGTTGCTATTTTTACTTGTCCGCTTTTAGCTTTGCTAGAATGGGTACTCATGAGAACACCAAGTTGTGTGATTTTAGTAGCACTAATTATAATGATTTTATCTGCACACCTATTGCGCCACCTGCTCCTGCTACAAATTTTTATGAGATTAAGCCTGCTTTATTGAACCTTATTATGAAAGAGCAATTTTCTGGTGCTAGTACTGATGATGCTGCAGCTCATCTCAAAAATTTTGTTGAGCTATATGAGATGAAAAAATATAAGGATGTAGAAGAAGATATTATTAAGCTTAAGTTGTTTCCTTTCTCTTTAAGAGGAAAAGCTAAGGATTGGTTGCTATCTTTGCCTAAAAATAGTATTGATTCATGGGCTAAGTGTAAGGATGTTTTTATTGGAAAATACTATCCTCCTGCTAAGATTATAGCTTTGCGTAGTGATATTATGAAGTTTAGCCAGTTCGATAATGAACATGTTCCTCGGTCTTGGGAAAGAATGAAATCTATGATAAAGAATTGTCCCACTCATGGACTGACTACTTGGATGATTGACCAAACTTTTTATGCAGGACTGAATTTTTCTTCAAGGAACCTATTGGATTCAGCTGCTGGAGGCACTTTTATGTCCCTTACCTTGGGCGCCACAACAAAGCTTCTCGACAATATGATGGTAAATTATTCTGAATGGCACACCGAGAGAGCTCCATGAGGTAAGAAGGTAAATTCTGTTGAGGAAACCTCCTCCTTGAGTGATAAGATTGATGCTATTATGCTTATGCTTTCTAATGATAGGACTCATGTTGATCCTAATAATGTTCCTTTAGCCTCTTTGGTTGCTCAAGAAGAGCATGTTGATGTAAACTTCATTAGAAATAATAATTTCAACAACAATGCTTATAGGAACAATTTTGCTAGTAACAATTATAGGCCGTATCCTTCTACCTATGGCAATGGTTATGGTAACTCTTATGGTAATTCCTCTAATAACACTAGGGGCGTGCCCTCTGCTTGATGCCTGGTAAATAACCAGCCCGTTGGGAACCCCAAGAGGAAGGTGTGATGAATATAGCAGCAAGATTTTCCCTCAGTAAGAAACCAAGGTTTATCGTTCAGGAGAGGAACAAACAAACGACTGAAGGTGATGCTTGCTAGCTTACAACAGCTTAGGACAATTTATAGGGCACCTCATGCAAGCTTTGCTTTGCTAGCTGCAACGCGGAACCTGCACACAACACAACCAAATACTTTGTTCCCAACTTACGATGAGGTTGTCAATCTCACCGGTTTGCTTGAAACAAAGGGTATGAGCATATCGAGTGGAAAGTGATAATAATATGCGAGTAAAGTAAATAGAGCGAGTAAAGTAAACAGGTGATAGCAATATAAAGGAAATAGGACCGGGGTCCACAGTTCACTAGCGGTGTCTCTCCATAAGATAAAATAACACATGCTGGGTAAACAAATTATAGTTGGGCAATTGATAGAATAAAGACAATGTGCATATGATGAGAGGATCACTATGAGATTTACTCTGGGCATTACAACAAAATACATAGAGTGCCATCCAACTGCATCTATGACTAATAATCCACTCACGAGGATATCGTCCGAACACCCCATGAGTATTAAGTTGCGAACAACAGATAATTGCATTAAGCAAAGTGTGTAATGTAAACAAAGCATATACCCTTGAGCATATGAATGTTGTTTTCGCCCTAGTAGCAATAGCATATCTACAACCTTAGAGGTTTTTGTCACTCCCCCAGATTAAATAGAGGCATGAACCCACTATCGAGCATAAATACCCCCTCTTGGAGTCACTAGCAACTACTCGGCCAAGATAGCTACTAACAACGGAGAGCATGCAAGATCATAAACAACATAGAGATAACATAA
This sequence comes from Dactylis glomerata, assembly GCA_007115705.1. Classification (NCBI taxonomy): domain Eukaryota; kingdom Viridiplantae; phylum Streptophyta; class Magnoliopsida; order Poales; family Poaceae; genus Dactylis; species Dactylis glomerata. The sequence goes on from QXEO01000217.1 coordinate 1,198,626, forward strand.
GATAAATTTCAGTACATCAACTCAAGCATAACACCAATATTCATCGGATCCCAACAAACCAAACATGTAGAATTACATAACGGTGATCTCAATCATGTAGGGCAGCTCATGAGATCTAAATATGAAGCACATGGTGGAGAAGACAACCATCTAGCTACTTCTATGGACCCATAGTCCAAGGTAGACTACTCACTCATCGCTCCGGAGGCAAGCATGGCGATGAAGAAGACCTCCGGTGGCGATTCCCCTCTCTGGCAGGGTGCCAGGAAGAGCTTATGGACCCTCCCGATCTTCGGGTCGACGGCGGCGGCGGATCGCGATGTGTTCTGGAAAACTGATCGGGTACTTAGGTTTTTCCCATCGGGGGGTCTTTATAGGCAAAGGGGTATCGTCAGAAGTGGACCGAGGTGGTCTCACACATAGGGGGCGCGGCCAGGGCCTGGGCCGCACCGCCCTAGTGTGTGGCCCCCTCGTGGCCCCACTCCAACTCCTCTTTGGTTCTCTGGAAGCTTTGGTAATATTCTGGGCGACTGGCTTTGGTTTCATCCAATTCCGAGAATATTTCCTGTGTAACTTTTCTGAAACACAAAAACAACAGAAAACAGGGAACTGGCACTATGGCGACTTGTTAATAGGTTAGTTCTAGAAAATGCATAAAAGTGCCACGAAGTGTAACGAAACACTAAGCAAATGGTGTAAAAATAAGCATGGAGCATCAAAAATTATGGATACGTTGGAGACGTATCAGCATCCCCAAGCTTAACTCCTGCTCGTCCTCGAGTAGGTAAGTGATAACAAAAGAAATAATTTTTGAGGTGACATGCACCTACACAATCTTGATCATCTATATAAGCGTTGTGAGCTGGGATCAAAAGAACTTAAAACATGGGCATGAAAGACATAATCTTTATAGAAGAAACTTAGCAACCATGTTATAACATGAAAATGAAAACAAACAAAAGATCATGAGAATGAAACAATGAAAGTCAAACGTGTGTTCAAATCATAAGGAAAAACATACAAATGGTTTTCAGCTTGTCCTTAATGAGAGAGCAAAACATAAATGCATAGGACATCTTCATGTTTAAGAGGGCGACTAGATACAAATAATTTAAGAACAAGTGAAACCAACAATATGAATCAATCAATGAAAACTTTGGGACAATGCACATTATACTCAGAATGACAACTATGCTCTCTTAATGGTGCATAAAGATAGAAGGTGGTGACTCAACATAAAAGTAAAAGAAAGGCCCTTCGCGGAGGGAAGCAGTGATTGCAAGTTTTATAACCTTAAAAAATTATGGTACTTACCGGCTTTGAGCTCTCATTGCCCCCATCATAAGCATCTTGAATGGTTAAAGTTAATGCGAGA